>OY728119.1:1458145110-1459395110 GCA_963277665.1 Viscum album | reverse complement strand
GTGATAAAAGCAGAAGAGTGGTGTTGGACAGTGTTTGGTGTCAACAATGGATGTTAGAGACAAAGTGATTCATTGATGAACTTTTCATTTACTCTTGTTTCTCACGCCGAGCATTGCTCATGTGGGCTTAGAGTATGTGTTGAGTAAATCCTTGGTCGCTATCAGAATCGCAATGCGGCGAATGGAGGTTGAAGAATCAATGACGTATCTTTGTTTGGAAGAGTTGTCAACAAACCCAAAGGGGGAGATTGTTGGGCAAAAATCCCTCAAGGTATCATTGAAGCCTTTTTGAGGTGATTGTGTTTGTTGACAAAGTGGACATCTAAGTTGTGATTGTTGACAAAGAGGATTTCATGGTTGAATGTCGAGTTCAAGAGCTGAGGTCAACGATCCATGTTTGATTCAAAAACGTCGATAAAAGGAATGGAAGATCTGGAGGCGGTACAAAAGAACAGATACAAGGTGACGCCGTTTTCCAGTGTTTGCCAAATTTTTGGGCCTGAAAATCGGCAAATGAAGAAAAGTGTTTTTGGCAAAGGGACTTGCGCGCCGTGGACTTGGAGTAAAGGAAACTTGCGCGCCACATGTTTTTCAAGATCATAAGATCAAAATATGGCTAAGGAAATAGGTTCGCGCAAGTTTGGGAGTTGGTCGCGCAAGTGTCTAAAGGAGAGGAGACTTGCGCGCCGAAATTAGGTCGCGCAGGTGACTTGCGCGCCGTCGCGCAGGGTGGTCAGATTGCCTATAAATACCGGACCACCCCTCCTCATTTCTCACCAGAGTTCAAGACGAGAGCTCCCGTCGCGCAGGTGTGGTGGTTGCGCAAGTGGTGTGTGTGGTCGCGCAGGTGGGACTTGCGCGCCAGTGGTTGCAGTTGTGCGCCAGTGTTAGAAGTTGCGCGCTAGTTTGCAGTTGCGTGCCAATAGTGGTTTGGGCGTAAAGGGAAGAGAGTCGCGCAAGTTTGGAGTTGAGGAATCTTGTGTCGCGCAAGTGTCGGAGGTGGACTTGCGCGCCCGTTGTGACTTGCACGCCGATACTTGCGCGCCGAGGTTGACTTGCGCGCCAAGTAAGGTTTTGTTCCCGCAGTGATTTTCAGACTGTGTGGAAGCTGGAAGTTTTCCCGATACCTTCGGTGCAAAGAGATATTCATCAACGGGTGAAAGTTAAACTTTAACAGAGCATCTACATACAAGAGAAGATGCATTCTTTCAGGAAAATGAAGAGACCTACAGGTCTATAAACTGTGAGTGGATTCCATCCAAGAGTAGTGAGCTCAGGAAGGGGAAGAAGGTGATCCTCTCCACCGGCAGTGAGCCAGAGAGAGAGAAACAGGGAGTGACCCTTGGGAAAGCAGTGAGCTGACCCTAAACATTGTAAAGGCAGTGAGCCTGGGCCTAGAAGTGATCTAGCCCGAACCTTGTAATCCACAGCTAGTGAAGATTAGTGGAATTTGGTACGACCGACAACCTGTCGGCGTATGCTCCTTGGACGTAGCCCTTAGCGGTGAACCAAGTAAAATTGCTGTGTCCTGTGCTTGCTTTACATTCTGTTTATATCGTGCAACAGGGAAAAGAGATATGGGTGAGAAAATTTGTTAAATTGATATCTATATTATTGTTATATTTATATGAATTACCATATTCATTACATCATCAGTTTAACTATCCTATTGGTGAAGTTGATAAGGTCATATAGTTAATGAATCTTGGGGAGTTGTGGCGTTCATATAAGTATAAGTTGTATGTTAGTTGAAAGAGTACAATTTGTTCTAATTTAGTGGGTGTAATAGTATTCATCGACTTTACAACAACACAATGTCTATAAATGATCGTATATTAGAAGAGTAATGAGTTTAGTATTTTAATCTTTAATGGGTTGTATTGAAAATTTAATTCTTATTAATTTCATTGATTTTTTGTTCTTTATGATGCATTAGAAAAAAAATAACAATGATGTTATAATGTATTTTCACACTCTGGGGTGTACTACAGTTCCCAATCATGAGAGGTGATAAGTAATTTAATAAGAATGGAAATGATATTTATATTTATATTGTTACTTAAGTATAAGGTATTTATTTATGAAGTTAAAATTTGGGGGGATCTCTCAATTAGACTTGCTTAAATATTTTTTTCTGTTGGGAGTAATGTTAAATAGAACATTCTATACTTCAGTAACTATTGAATAATAGTACCGAAAATTTAGTTCCTTATTTCTAAACTTATAATATTTCAACCATTGACCTAAACATATATCTTTTTTTGTTATTTGTCGTGCTTGTTGGACAGATATTCCGAAACTGGTTTCTTGTTGTTTGCAGATATTCTCAACAATAAGTTAGGCATAATTTGGGGATCCAAAAATTGTATAAATTATTTAATTGACCAATAATATTATTAGACCAACCATATGTGTTCTATTTTTATTTATCTTATCTCAACATGAGTCTTTCATGTTCATTATATTGAAATTTCTTTATTTTAGTCTTTTTTTAAACATTAAATTGATTTTAATAAATATTTTTATTGTAACCTCTAAATTATTTATATATGTTATTACCTATAGTCCATTCAAACCAACATAAACACAATTTAATTGAATCAAACCAACCTAAAGTAGTCATTTAATTTTATTTATCTGTTCAAAAGTATAAAAACAAAAATAGTTTTAAAAAATATTTAAAATTTAATAAATAAGTATTAAAATAGTCATAAAACAAACTCACATAGTCCTAAGACGGAAGGTTGGTAATTCCACATTGATACAAAAGGATTAAAATCCCCTATTTAGTTATATTTTCATTATAAAATTTAAGTTTTCTTCTCTTGAATACCTTTAATATAAGGTTGGAAATTACCCTTTAATCTAGAATTTATATCTTTAATGAATTCCTCTTACTCTTTCTAGGTTAATCTAGCATTAGTTCTCCAAAAATGCTGAAAGTCCCATTGAAATCCATAAATAAAAGAATAATTGATTTTAGTTTAACTCCTCAATGATATATATATATATATATAATCTTTATTTAATTGAAAATATACTTAGATTAATCTATCATTCCTCAAGGAATACATTTTAGAATTTCTTAGTTCAAAAAAACTTATTAAACTAGAAAAACTAACCCGAAATTAACTAATTCACATAACCCAAGATGAAGAAAACACCATAAATAAAATGAACTAAATAACCTAACCAAAAAAAATAACCTAACCCAAAATTAACTAGTTAACCAACCCAAAAAATGAACAATTGATCAAATGGACTAATCTAAAACAAAATAACGAGGAAACGATGAAAATGAACCAAACGAAATAACCTAAGAAAGACATAAGCCTAGAATAAACCAAATTTCATAACCCAAAATCAACCAAATAACATTACATAAAAAAATATAACCAAAACATGAATAAAATAACCTAAATAAGAAAAACCTAACTAAAAAAATGAACAAAATGAAATAACCCAAAATAAACCAAATAACCTAAACCCAAGTAAACCAATTGATCTAACCAAAAAATGAACAAATGACCAAATAAACTAAATAAAAATTGGATAACCATGAAATGAACCAAATTAATTAACCCAAAATAAATGAAATGAACTAATTAAAATATTAAATATCCCAAATACGATCCATATTACTGAACCCAAAAGACCTAAACAAAAGTTAACAAAATAAAATTTCCAAAAATTAACAAAAATATATAACTGAATAATTACTTGACCAATAAAATGAAGTAAATGGAATTACCCAAATAAAACAAAATGGAATTACATATAACGAACCAAATGATATTTCCAAATGACCAAATCACCAAGTATTCCAAAACAACCAAGCTAAAAATGAGCTAAATAAAATAAATCATTAATGAAAGAACACCCTCATTCCAAATGAATCAAATTACCAAACCAAAAAAATATAAAAAATAATCTAAGTGATTGACTGAATTACCAAATGAATAAATTATTGAATTAAAAAATAACCTAACCAAAAATTGAATCAAATGGCCAAATGGAAAAAATAACCAAGTGAATAAATAACTAAATAATGCAACAAAAATAGAATTGGACTGAAATGAACATACAAGAGGAATACCTATCATACCCATGTTTAATAATAGAATTAGTATGTATAGAGTTTGGTATTCTACTAGAATTAAATTTATAATTAAATTTATATTTAAATTATTTTTATTTTTATAGATTTCTTCAATAACTAAAACTTTAATTCAATCTAGGTTATTTTTAACTCTTATGAAGCTTAAATTAGTTACTTTAAAATAAGATACTCACTATATTATTAAAAAAATATAGCTTCCCATTTCAGCTTGAATTTCACCTAGTTACAAATAAATTCATTCCATTGCATCTCAACATAATGTTAGAATTTATGTTAACACCACATAGAAACTCACCATTATAATTTAATCTGATGTGGAAAAGTTTTAAATTGATATGAGTAGATCGTTAATCGCACAAGTCTTCACAAAAAAAGTTAGTTTTGGTTTTATTTATCAATTTAATATTATTCAATAATGTACTATTATAGTAATCAATGTAAATTTTAGCAATAAACATTTGTCATCTAAGTTCATGCACCTTGAGGAAATTTTTTTTGCTCAAGTAGGAGGAAAAAGGATGGAGGTGTTTTAGATTCACATATATAGGTAAAATAGTAAGTATTTTTTATTTATATTTAAATTTTTGATACGTAATTCATAATTAAATATATTACTTATATTTTTAATTATTTCCATAGGAGGCCCTTGATGAGAAATAAGATGAAAAATTCATGCCAAATGACTTGTTTATATAGGTATTATGTGTGAATCATTATGGAGGAGTCCGATGTCGACATACCAAATCCATCATTCCCACTAGGTATTGGCCATAATCGAGTGACTCTAAAATCTCTCACACCACCAATCTACAAAACACTAATGCATGACTAGATTAGGCTAAAAAATAGCTACATAAGAAAATTAAAGAGGTAATATGGTCACCGAAAAGTTCCTAGAAGATATGTCATTTATAGGAACATCACTTCCGTGAGAGGCTGATAATGTTTTTATTAATTTATAGAAACAATTCACTCTACATATGAGGCACTGGGTGATGTAAATGAGGTCCCTAGTGGTAGTCTAGGTTATGAAACTAGTGTTGGTGGTGGTGGTGGTGGTGATGATGATGATTCTAGTGCTCGAGGTGACAATGCTCATGATAATTATGGTCGCACTTGTGGCGATGATGTAGATTTTGACCGCATCCATTTTTGAGTTGATATTAGAGAGATATGTGTGGATAATGTTGAAAAACTAAAACTAATTGATGGTGTGGATTGTATATTTCTGTTATATTATTTTAAATGGTGTGAAAACTATTGATAACTTGATGGTTAAATGATAAATATATGATAGTTGTACTGCGTTAAATGTGTACCATGGGTGTAATTTATTTGGAGGTTATGTGAGAAGTGATGGATGGTGGTGTAGCTGTGCATTAGGGATATGACTCTATACACATTGTTTATAGAATAATGGGTATACATAAATTTTGTAATGTCTTATATACTCGTGTTTTCATGAACCATTAGTATAGTTGTATACCCATAATTTAAAGTTTACCGTGTGTATTCAAATTTGGAAGTGAGATATACCAAAAGTTTCAATGAAAATCGCTGGTATAACCCTACACTAATGACTATAATCACCAATGTTCATAGAACCATTGGTAAAGGCTATAATAGTGGTTCTTGGGCATATACCAATGGTTCTAAACTATTAGTATAGTTTAGTTTTCTAGAAATGTAAGGGTTAAAAAGTGGTTAATATAAAAAAATAGTATTTTATTGAAAATATGGATTGTTATTTTGAATTTTAAATTTCCACATCTAAAAAATTATTTTTTTGAAATATTTTTTTTTGAAATTACAAAATTTATATCAGAAAATGAGATTTTGTTCATAATTTTTATATGTAATTTAATTTTTGGATAAAAATTAAATATGGTATAAATACACAGTTTTTATTATGACATCATAATGTCCCAAAAGTTATGTTATAAATTCCTTAAAATTAATCAGTGAAAAATTTATATTTAACCTTTAAAACAATTTTTTCTTAATTTATTTGATTAATTTTAAAAATCCTTAACGAATCCACCAAAACCAAAAATATATTTTATGGTTTTATTATCAATTAACTATGGAAAAGACTCACTTAAACATCATACATGATATTATTTTAATATTTTCTATTCATGAACTTATAAAATATTTAAAAACCCTTTTATTTGGCATTAATCAAGGGAAAAAACCTTGGTAGGGTTTGTGGTTTTGATTATTTTATTATATATATTCCAAAACCTTAGTCCAGAATTTAATAAATAATAACCCAATATTTTCATATAAATACCAAACCAGACTCCCACTCATCCTTTGTAAAACCCATTTAGTAAAAATTTGTGCTCTATATAATTATAAAAACCCATTATATGGTTTTCCGAATATTATATAAATATCCTCCCAAGATTTTATAAGTGCCTTCTCAAGGTAAGAGATTCTCTTTCCCTCTTTATTAAAGAATATTTTTTTGTATTATTCATTTTGATTTCAAATTCTTCATATTGGAATGTGTTTTTATACATATTTTTTTTAATATTATTATAATTTTAAAGTAGATATAACTATCCTTCATTTGTTGGGGTCTTAAATATATGTAACATACACCCCATAATTATGGGATTAAATGTAATAAAAAGTGTTCTTATGATGTTTATTCTATGTTGCACACAAATACATGTACATGATTTGAATGTGATGAGTGGGACCAAAATTATATTTCCCTTAAATTCATTGGGTAATGTTTTTATCTCATCAGATACCATGTGTCATGTACCATAGGTTTTTCAAAGCACACTATGTTATGATTTATTGGTGGTTATACTTGACTTATGTTTATAATTTCATGTTTTATGTTGTTTCCACATTATTATGTTGACTTGATGTTATAATATTATATCATTCCTTTATTTTCATGTTTATTATTCTCACAAATTTTATGGCACCTTAATATGCCTCTTGAATTTAAATTATTTCATTTATCATGTTATTCTTTGATTGTTTCCTTACTAGTATTTATTAATCACCCCTTCCTTATGTGTCTCCCAAAATTATCCCGTGCAGTTTTAGAAGTGTAATGGAATTTTAAGTGATTGATAAGAAGTTTCAAATAATGTTGATGTATTCATATTTTATGTTATTATGTTATGTATCTAATTAATCAAATATATTATTCCTTTATATATTTTGGGATTGTGTTATGTGCGTCATTATTTAATAAATCATGAATTAAGGTTTATAAAAGATATGTGTTTTTATAGTTTGTATCAGAGAAATGCCTTGTTATTTTTATAGATCAGGATTATAATTTTTTTTGGAAAGAATGTGGGATAAGAATAAATTTATGAAAATACAACAATTTTAGTTAATTATAGAGAAAGTGGTTTCCCAAACAAAAATCCATGTCTCAGCACTACAAGTTGATGTGGATCTAGAACATTTATACCTTGAGGTAATAGCCCTGAAAAAATTTCATTTTGAGTTAAATAGATCATAAACTTATGCATGAAAAATAGTTCTCACTACACACCCAGTTTCTAAAATTCTTGGAGATATTTATTGTTGAATTTACAGTCTCATTATAAACCAACATTAAGGAAACAAAAATTCCCATAATGTTTTTCAGAAACAAACCATAGATAATATAGATTAAAAACTATAAATTAATTATTTAAGGTATTTTGGATATTTGTGAGTTATCCCTTCAATTCTCATAGTTTCTCTTTTACATGATTGATATTTTCAAATTTCTCATATCTAATTTTCCTTTTATTTTAGTCAATAGATGGAAATAGGAGGAACCAGGTCAACAATTATTGTAATGAGCAGTATAATAACCACCAAAATGAGATTCCCAACCCAATGGGATCAAGTGTCTATAACTTCATGAAAATACATTCCCAATTATATCATGTCTGGAATATAAACTTGAATTAAGGGAAACCCACACCCCCTTAATAAATAGAATGTTGTAATTGATACCTTTATGTGACAAAGGCCTCAAAATTTTAGTGGATCTCCAGATCCTTTACTTGTGGAAATATGGATAAAATAAATTAAAATTATCTTTAACTTCATTTATTGAAATGATTTAGATAGGGTCATGTTTTATGAATATCATATGGAATTAGAAGCTGATAAATTCTAGACAATAATGAGAAAATAAATCCCGAATAAGCGATCAAAGGGACAGAGTGGAAAGAATTATGGAAAATGTTTTTCAATAAATATTTTCCTCAAACTATATGTCTCAAAATTGGGAGATATTTACTTATCCTCATGCAAAAGGATTAATAATATATTTGGGAATATGAGGTGAACTTTATAATACTCTCATGATATGTCTCAAGCTTCTTTACTACACCTGACAAAAATATGACACCCTCATTTGTTGGAAAAAATCCATGTCTTTGAAAAGATTTGGTGATTAGAGAGTTTAATAACTATGAAGAAATTTTCTAACATTCCATCAAAGTAGAAATTGAGATCCTCACATATCAATGATATCAATAATCTAGATATAGGAAGTATATAATAGAGTTTAATTCTAGGGAATTGTTGGAGATATATTATGGTGGAAAAAAGTCTAACACCCCACTTACCAAAGGTGTGGGAAGAAGAAACACACAAACTACCTAAATGCTACATTGAAATGATTTAGTTATGGGAGGTAGGGTCACCTAGTAAGAAAATTCCAAAGAAATAAACCCACAAGTATGATTGAATAATGGAATGGTCCTATTAACCCATATCCCATTGTCTAATGTTTAAAAAGAAAAGAACAATGAAACTATGAAAGTAATTGCACTAAGATATGGGATAATGATGATAAATAATGAGAACAACTTACAAGGTATAGAGAGTAAGTGTGAGATTATTACATCATAAATTCTAGGGTTGTTCCTAAGAATGATGCAGTGACAGGTATGCTAGTTATTAATTTAGGAAACGTGAACATATTATTTGATTTTGGTTCTACACATTCTTCTACATCATAGAAGTTTAATACAAAATTTCAAATACTATCACAAAACATGGTATTTGATCCATATGTAAATATGAAAAATGGTGAAACTATTATATCCCAAGTATATAACTCCTCCTTTTTTCATATTTATTAAATAATATTCGTTGGAAAAATTATGATACTTCTCCAGTAGAATTTGATGAAATTATGGGTATATATTGGATTTAATTATATAGATCTAATATAATTTTTTTAGAGTATTAAATCATCATCTATATCAAAAATATCCGTGAAATTATATATAATTTTATTGTGGACTAATCCCTTCTGGAACCATTATCTCAAGCATGGATATTATAGCCTTATGAGAAAGAAAAACTATCTCAAATGATTGAGACTTAGGAAACATTCATCCTTGTTGACATACACATTTTAATAGAATTTGGTGATGTGTTTATTTAATAATTTCCTAGTTTTACTCCAAGTCTTGAGGTTTAGTTATCAATCAATATTATACCCATCGATGTTTCAATATCTAATATTCCATACAAAATTTCCACTGTTAAACTTGAAAAGCTGAAGAAGAAACTGTATGAGAATTTGGATAAAGGGTTTTTATGTCCATGTGCTTCACCACGTGGTGTGTTGGTATTTATTTTTAAAAATATGTATGGGTCAATATTCCTTTGTATTTATTATCATTAACTCAATAAGATCATGATAATTAACATGTATCCTCTTCCATGGATTTATAAGTTGTTCAATATTTTATGTGGAGCCTAGTATTTGTCTATGATAGATCTTTGGTAAAGATATTATCAAGTAAGGGTGAATGAGGTGGATATCTCCTATACTTCTATTAATATATGGTAAAATCACTACGAGTTCATAGTTATTCCATTTGGACATAGTAATTCTCCCAAAATCTTTATGGACATAATGAATAGAGACTTTTGGGATTACCTTAATGAATTTTTGTTAGCATTTATAGTTTATATTATTATTAACTAAAAAATTAAGTAGAAACATTAAGGGAGTCTAAATTATATAGTGAATACCTTTCTAAAATAAAAGGTATATGAAAAGTATATAAAAAGTCAAGTTTTAGAATGAGCAAGAAACATTATTGGGTATGTTGTCACCAAAAAATGGTATATGTGGATCCTTTAAAAATAGAGGCAAACGAAGAATATCCCAGACCAATATCTAAGATAGATACCTATATGTTCCTTGTATTATCTTTGTATTATCATAAATTTATCAGAAACATATCATGATTGTAAACACAGTTATCTAAAACTAACTAAGAATGGAGTGAAGTTTTTATATACTGTTGAATGAGAGGAGAGATTTAAAGAGTTGAAGAGGATTCTAATCACTTGATCTATTCCTACATTACTCACCAGGGGGAAGGATTTTTAAACTAAAATGATACATATAAAAATTTATTGGGTTTTGAACTAATGTAAGATTAGAAATTGATATCCTAATCTTTACACCAATTAATGATTTATGAGCATAACTACCCAACACAAGATCTAGAATTGGTTGTCGTGATCTTTACATTGAATATTTTAATACATTGTATCTATAGGTAGAATTATGACCTATATAGGTATCATAAAATCCTCAATTATATGTTCACACAAATGGATATCAATATCTTCTAAAATAGATGGTTATATCTAATCATGGGATATAATTTTTTAATCCATTACTATCCTGGGAAGGGAAACAAAGTGGTAGATGCTTTGAGTTGAAAAGATATTGAAAACCTATACCTGATGAATATTTAAAGGTATCCAATCTTTTGAAAGATGAAAGGGATAAAAATTTGAATAATAAAAGGATCCTCATCTTACCTTTGTCAAATAACTATTCAACCATCCATTCTTAAGACGATCAAGGAGGCTTAAAAATATTACGAGGAGATACAAAAAAGACATCGAATATTAAAGAGTTCGGATTCACTAAATATAGATTCAAAAGGTTTGGAACTTGGATATATATCCCATAAAAAATATCTATAGATGAAACTTCTAGATGATCCACATAACTCATTCTTCTCTATTTGTCCTGGAATTACTAAGATGTATAGAGATCTGATGCAAAAATTATGGTGGTATAAAATGAAGAGGGATATTATAAAATTTTTATATTGATTCTTGGTTTTCAAAAATGTCAAGGATGAATTATAAAATTCTTAGAGTGTGATTTTACCATTTCCCTTAATATAATGTAAATGAGAAAACATGACCATAGATATTGTATTAGGACTCCCTAGTACATCTAATGGAAATAACACTATCAAGGTGATAGTTGACCACCTTAAAATGTCAGTTCATTTAATTGATATCAAGGATGATTTTATCCTGACCAACATACCATGATATCTATAATAGAAGTGGTAAGACTTTATGGTGTACCACTCTCTATTGTATCTAAAATAGATTCAAAGTTTACCTAGATGTTTTGGAGAATCCTTTTGTAATCAATTGATATAGAGATGAGTTTTATTACTATTTATCACCATAAAATGGATGGTCAGTCTGAAAAAACAATTCATACTCTATAGGATATGATGAGATAATGTTCAATGGATTTACCAGGATGTTGGGATCATCACCTTTCACTAGTGGAGTTCTCATATAATAACAATTTTCATTCTAACATTCAAATGAAACCTTATGGGGATTTATATTGGAAGTGGCTTCAAAATCCAACATACTTGGATAATGTTGGAGTGTTAAACCTCATGAGACAAGATATTATCCAAGAGTTGATAGATAAGGTTCAAACCATTCAATACCATATGAAATCCACACAAAATCAAGAGAGAATCTACATAGATAATCATTAATAAGACATAGAGTTTGAGGTCATATATAAAGTGTTTCTTTTTATATCACCATGGAATACGTTTACGAGGTTTGGGAAGAATTGAAGGATTATTCTAAGATACAGTGGCCCATTATAGATCCTTAGTCACATCAGAGTTATGTGTAATTGACTAGAACTCCAACCTAACCTATCTAATGTACATGATATCATCCATGTTTGCTGAACCTTGTTAAAAAAGCTCTACCATCTCACACCTTACCCTTAGGGTGTATGCTAGTGTAATGAGGGGTTATGTATTAAGAACCAAGTAAAATAAATTTATATATATAATTTTTATAAATTAATGATTATATTTATCCCTTTTCATTATTAATTTATGAATGATTGTATAATGAGTTTGATAAAAAATAGATTTTGATATGAAAAATCTGAATTTATATTTTTGAGTTATATAGAGTTTCAAGTGAGACAATTTTTTTATAATTATAGAATTTTTTAAGTAAATTATATTTTGATAAATTATTTTTATTAAATGTTATATATTTAAATATAAATGATAATATAATTTAATTAATTTTAATGTAATTTTTATTAGGGCTAGAAACATGTTAATATTGTAAAACTAGAATTTTATAGTAAGGTTTTTCATTTAAAAGTTTAAATTATCATATTTAGATTTTTTTTTGAAAATAAATATAAATTTTTTAAATCAACGTGTCAAAATTATTTGATGGTGAATTCTTCATAATTTTCTGAGTAAGTCAAATCTTTGGGTAAAAATTAAATACAGTATAAATATATGGTTTTTATTTTGACATCATAATAACATAAAAGTGATGTAAAAATTGTCATTAAAGGCACCCAATGAAAAAATATATTTTCACCTTAAAATTGTGTTATTTGAGTTATTTGATTTATTTTATAAACCCTTAATGAATCCTGGATAACCTATATCATATTTTAAGGTTTTAAAATAATATTATTATGAATGACACTGACATTCACATCAACCATGGTATTAATTGAATATTCTTGGTTCATATCCATATAAAATATTTAAAACCACTCCTCCTTGGTAGAAACCATGGGAAGAAACTCTAGGAATATTTAATGTTTTGATAATTTTATAATATAGGTATGAAAACCTATGTTTAGAAATTAATAAATAATTACCCACTCTTTTGATAAATATACCCACCCATACTTCAAATCTACTTTAATTAAAAACCTTTGAGAATGAATTTCCAATCCTTATCCCTGTCTAATCCTTACAAAGGATTTGCCAAGCTCTTTATATACCCTCCCAATATTTTTTAAGTACCCTCTCAAGGTTAGTGATTATCTAATCATTATTATTCAAGGTCTATATTTATATTATTCTATTTGTTTTTACAGTTTCTCATGATAGAATTTATTTTAAAAAATCAATTTTCATTCCTTTTTTATTTTGAAGTATTGAGAGGCCTCCTTTCACTTTCATTAAATCCTTCTATGAATCTTTATATACACCTATTATGTTGCCGAAAATATCCTATGATTTTCCATGATAGACATTTTTATTATGAATACCCATTATTATTTACACTTAAGGGTATTCAACTAGGATTACCTATCCTTGATTGATTTTGGAATTCCATTCATGTAAAAAAACACCATAATCATGGGATTATAATTGGTGAAAGTATTTCTTATGTTCTATGATCTATGTGGCACAAAAATTCATGTACATGATAAAAATTTGATTGGTGGGAATAGAATTATATATCCCTCTAATGCATTGTGTAATATTTTTATCTCATGAAATACCATGTATGGTTCATGTTAGGTTATCCTAAGAATAATATGTTACGATGTTTCATGGATATACTTGAATTTTTCTTATGATGTCATGTTTTATGTTGTTTCTACATTTCTATGTTTCCTTGATGTTATCATATTATATCTTATTTTGATGTTCATGTTTATGATTCTCTCATATTTAATCCACCATGATATACCTCTTGAATAAAATCTATTATATTCATCATGTTATGCTTAAATTATTCTCTCACAAGGGTTTATTGCTCACTCCTTTCTAATGTACATCCCTTGGTAATCCCAAACAGTTTTATAATTATGATGAAATTTTAAGAGGTTTCTAAGGAGTTCAAAATATTGTTATTGTATCCCTCTTTCAAGTTATTATGTTATGGGTCTAATTACCCAATAATAGTAAGCCTTTTGATCTTTTGGTATAATATTATTTGTGTCTTTATGTAATAAATCACGAATTAAGGATTATAAATGTTATGAAATTTTATAGAAGAACTCATTAATATTGATGATGTGGTGGATTCATATGATTAAAGAACAAAATAAAGTAGATTGACACAATCATGGTCATTCAGAAGTTAACATTTATGTTTTTATAGAAAAGTATATAAATATTTATGGATGATATGTGATTGAAACTGTGGATAATAGTTGTGTAAAAGAGTAAAAGATAGTTTTCAATTTTAGATGAAGTTATTTTCAAAGGATCATTGATTTTCTAATGATTATACTTCTTAAATATGGTGTTTATGGAATACATGTTTTATTCATAATGTTTTGAGAGGTATATGGGTTCTTATTGTAGAAGGATAAACACTTTTTGATTAGAAATTTATAAATTTTTGGGTTTCCCCAAGAAGTCATTGTACTTCATAAATTCATTGACATAGTGGCATGATAGTGCATGTCTTATTTCCATAAGAAACAATTTATTATATTTTAAAACATTAATTATGATAAACTATAGCATGTTGTAGATATTTGAAGATAATAGAGAGATTTAATTTTTTTACATGATAGGATAAAAGTTTTATAAGTGGTTGGAATTTTGGAATATCTACTATCATTTTCCCTGTAGTTTTATGAGACTAAACTTAGAATATTGAGTTGTGTTGTGGGGTTGATGATGATTCGTTTGGGGTAGTATCTTCCAAAAATATTCCCATTATAGAAGTAGGATGGTTATTATTCTCTCATTTGTAAAGTCTTTGGAAAGTATAATATGACCAAATTAATGTTATAAGTGGTAAAACTCAATTAATAGATGTATTAATTTTAAAAAAAGAATATAAATAAAGGTTTTTATTTTATTTTTTCAGACTCCATGGTAGTGACATTTAAAAGGTCTTCAATGGTCCTTAAGGACGGATAAATATTATTTAATGATCATAAAAATTCTTTAATTTTGTGGGATTAATTCACTAATTAATTCCTTGTATTAACTGAGTATTGGTTACCATTTTATACTAGGTTATTTTAGTGGAAATTATTTAGTTCTGATGATACTACACTTAAATGAAATGTTTTAGATAATGGGAAGTTCCCCTGGTCTAGTGTAATGAATTGACACTTCTCAACCAATTAATTTTTATCATAAGGATATTATAGGTGTTGGGAAAAGATTATAGTAAGGAATATAGGATTGAATTAGAGATTTTACTTAGCAATACAATGTCATGGCTTAGACAAGGGAATCATGATGTGAATGGATGGCTAAACTAAAAAGTTTTTCTTTAGTTTGGTGTGTCACACTATGAAGGGTTTATCCAAAATAGTGGGATTTTTGTTTGACGTGGGAATATTTCATGTCTTGGGGTTGTATTCATGAGAATATGGAAGAATATATTTTTGGGATAAGAGGTTTGGTCATAGTATAATTTACTTGACTATGAAAAGAAGAGTTGCAAAGTGTATTTTGGAAATGTAAAATCCCTTATGTTTGTGGAGAAACTCTTTTGTAGGTAATTTTTACTCTTTTATATTCCTATACTGTTTTTTAATTTATAATATGAGGGGTGTTGTTCATAGTGTGAAATGGTTTCAGATGGATTTTGAATTTTTTAGGTGGTCTTCATAGTGTATCCACTAATGTTGTAATATAAACATTTGGGTATCTGATTAAATGGTTATTCATTTTAGATAACCATCAACCTAGTGAATTTTTATATCATGTCTTATATTATGGTCCTCACCATGAGATTTGAAAATTTTGAATTTATATCTTGGTGATAGGTATCAGTCAGTGTATTCCCTTAGTTATATCAAATTTAAAGAGGTCGATGAAATTTTAAATTGGAATAAATAGAGTATATCACAAAGTGAATTTGTTGTATTAATTTTAATTATCCCTTAATTTCATTTCTATGAACTATCAATTTGTGAATTTTTAAGTTTCCCACATGAGTATCAATTCATAAACCCCATAAAAATTCTCCTTAATTACTTCATTTTCGTTAAGCTATATGTCCGGTTTGGTATGAGAGAACCAATTTCATTGGAAGTGTAATGGAAAAAGATAATTGAAAGGGACTAGGAATTAGAACAAAAATACACATTTGGTACAATAATAAAATAAAAGGGTACTTGTTAGACTTTGTTTCTCAAAAAAATTAAATTTCTTATTTTTCCCTATTTTATCTTCTAAAAATTGAATACATGGGAGAGGGCTGGGGGTACAACAATGATTGGATCACATTAGTGAATATGGGGGTGGGATGAATAATGATGATAGGGGAGTGATGATGATAGGGAAAAGAAATATTACTATGGTAGTTGGGGTGAAATGGTTGTGGATGAGTATAGTGAAGGTTTAGCGGTAGAGTAGTGTTGCGATAATGAAGTGGCGAAGTATTGGTGGAAGTGTGTGATGGTGGTGGAAGTGTGTGGTGATAGTGAATTGGAAAGGTAGTGTCATTAAAACAAAGAAACTATTGCGGTGAAGTGATGAAACTTGTGAAATAGTGTAGTGAAGTAGAAATATTAGAGGGGTAATAGAAAAAGAAGCAATTATGGTGGGATTTTGTGGGGTGGTTCAGTAAAGCATTTGATGGAGAAATAGTGTAGTAGTGCAATAATGATAAATAAGAAGGGTGAGATAGTGGTAGAAGGGTATGATGGTGGTTGGACATAGTTTCCAAGGGAGGATGAATTTTTATATTAGGAGACGAAAGTGAAATTCCACCTAATTTAGATGGAATATAGGATTATGTCATTTTATATAACTATGGGATCTTTATTTTATTATTATAATGTACTAAAAACATATCTTTTAGATTTTTTCCCATTTATTTTGACTTCTGTCATGCAAAACAGGTGCTTAGGTGACCAAAGGTGATTTGTTTGAGACCTTTGTTTGAACTTTGATTAGTTTTGAACCACATTTTTCAGAGATAAAACATTTACGATCTAAGAGGAAATTATCTACCTCTATATTAAGATTCTCTTACTACCCCTCATTCTTTCAGAGAATGTGATTGATGACCTATTATAGTTTTATTGGAATTCTCTCATGGATTTTATGGTGATTTATATGATATATTTTGTTTAGGATTTTTTCAATTGGTCTTGGAATTCGGACGATCTCCAACTATTGTTCTTTCACAGTGGTTGTTGAATATTTTTTAGATGTAGGGGATTTATGAAATATTATTTAATCTTATTGAGTAATATAATTGAATAGTTTTATAATATATTTTCCAAGGATTTTGTCATAATCATTTTTACAAGTGTTTGGTTGTGGATGTTGTACTATTCTTGGTTATGTATATGTGGAAATTTTTGAGAAATATCCCTTAAATAAGAATTTAATTAGATAAAGATAGTTAACTAGGTAAAAATAATTGGGAAGGGGATGGGTAGTCACATTTTTTTGGGTTCTATGCTATATTAATTGTATTTCATTTTATTGAATGATGTTCACTTTTGTAATTATCTTATTGATAAACCTTTTCATATTCATAATTGGATTATTTCATTATGTTGATTATGTCAAGTGTACTGTAAAAATATAAAAATTGAGGACCTTTTATTGTTATTGAATATTATACTTTATTATGTGATTATTTTTGTTGATTTTTTTTATGATTAAGACAAACTTTATTGGGTTTATATGTTGTGGTTAGAAAAAGATGTTGGTGCCAATTTTATGGTGTTACCACCTAAATTTGGATAAACTAGTTCATGATTTAATAGTGATTATTGAAATGGGGATGGAAGTGGACGTCTGGTTTCATATCAATAAATATGTTAAGTTAAATTTATCTTGAAATAATGATCATTTGTTGGAAGGTAATCTATAAATTTTTTAACATGTTATTAATTTAATTATTTATAGTAGGGAGAACTGAAAATGTAGTGATGTAAAGTTGTTGATATGAAATGGACATTGTTGGAATAACTATGATTAACGGTTTAATAAAGGGTCTATGTTTTTAATAGATTTGATTAATTAAGAATGAATGAATTCAGATGGGGGGTGGGTTGATAAATGGTTGACTTGGGAAAATAAATGGCACAACAAACATGATGAGGTTTGTAATTGATAAATTATGGGATATGGGATGATGTGGTAATGTGATGTTTTTGACTCTATGTATTTCTTTTCTTATGGATATATTTTTTCTACTGATAAATATTTTTATAGAAATATGTGTTTTGGTGTGTTGGTACTAGTTATTATTGATATTGTATAAGTGGTTTTGGAGATATGACACAACAAAAGAGGATGAACTGTTGGATTTCATGAGATAAGATGGTTCAAAGTTAGAATATTCATGTTTTCTGTGCTGTATTAATGTTATTTTTTGTAATGTACTAGCTAGTTTGGTTAATTTACTTAGATTATTGTACATGGTAGTGACTGTTCAATAAAATAGTATGGAATTAAAATGACATTATACATGTTTACATTACCATACCAAGTTTACGATGATGTGGTAAAAATAAGTGGTGGTGGTGATCACATGGTTATGGTTGTAATGAGGAGGATGTAAATATATTGATATGGTGTGGGAATTTAAATGAAAGGATTTGGGAACATAGTTGATGTCCTTCGTGTTTACATTACCTACCAATGTATTATTGGGAAACTGTATATGTATTGGTTTGGCATGGAAATTTGGTGGTATGGTATGTGGCGTGGGAATTGTGATTTTGATTAGGAAGTTATGGTATATGGATATATGGTTTGGTGGTTAGTTATGGAGTGTAGATATGGATGTTTATATGGTTTTGTTTTTGTTTTATTCTAGAATTTATGATCAGATTGAGAGAGGATATTCTTCCAGTTCTCTAGTGGTTGAAGGTGGAATGACTCTGTAGAAATATGAGAGCAGTACTAAATTTATTTGATATTATAGTTTTTTTAAAATTTGATTATGTTTATGGGGTTTATGGTATTTATCATTTTTTGATTATTTATACAACATTGTAATCCTTGGTTCACACAAGAATGTATTTTGATTCTTGGTTGGTAATGCTGGAGAATATTGTGAAGAGTTGAGAAAATTATTGTAATTGAGGGGGAACATTGGTCATAGTGATCATATAACTTATGATTATTATATTTATATTTATCGATTTATATTTCCCATATAAACTCTATCATTTTATTTTACATGGATGCATATTTTTTTATAAGGATGATCCTACTGAGTACTACCAAGTGCTCACCTCTCCATATTTTTGATTGATTTATAGGATATTTCAATTGAGATTGGATCTGTTGTTTGAGTAGCTTAGATGGAGTACATAGATTATCTAGATCCGGATGAGTTCTACTTTTCATGTAATTTTTTGTGTTTGTGTAATTGAAATATAAATAACATTTAGGTTGATGATTTTATTTATTAAATGGAATTTCATCAGAGTTTATTAGAAGATTTTTTCATTAGTCTTAATATTTTAATGGTAATGGATCCCATTCAAGCATTTTATAACCCATGTACTAGTCACAAATCTATGATCTATTGAAATAACGATTTGGTGGTCTACCTCACTCTCCCTACAGACCCATGAGGGGTTCTCGGTAGGGATAGTTCTTAAAAAAGTGGTATAAAGTTTTTGGTTGACAGTTAGTATATATTTTAGAGTTACGAACAAGTGGGGATTGCATGGGATTGGTAGGGAAACAATGAAAATTTTAATTAATATATGGTGTAGACAAAGGATAACATCTCACACATTTCCTAATAGGGACCTATGTGATTTTATGTTATTGATGTTACAACCTATTGAAAATTTTTAGGTGGAAAGTGTAACAATTGAAGGAAGAAATCATAGAAAGTTAAATGAATCATTTTCATTAGAACCGTTTTAGTTTTCATTAAAGGTATTATCATTATTTACATGAATGTTTCCCTATGATCCAGTTTTTAATAATTTATATTTCTCTAGTTGAAATGGTTATATTTTCTTGAAGTGAGGTAAAATATTAAATAAATGGATTTTATAGTTTAAATAGGCCCTTGTTAATTATTTAATATATTGTTTCCCTACTTTCTAAAACATGTTTCCCCTTAAATTTTATTTCACTAAAATGTATATCTAGTGCACTCCAATTAATTTTGTAACTTGTAGAGAAACATGTTTAATTAGTATGTACTACATGTAATTGTAATATTTTAAGAGACACTTTAGATATTGGTCTCTATTAATAAATTCCATGTTTTATGATGAAAAAAATATTTTAGAAGAATCATTTATTAATTTTTTTTAGATTTCCACATGAAATGTTATGCCATGTTTCACCTTCAACATATTATATATTTCATAAATGCGTTAGGAATTTATTTGAAGATTGGATTTTGGTAATTTATTTGTGTATTTTTTAGAAGATGAAAAATGTGCTTCGTTATAACCCCTTAAAATTAAATTTTTTTACATGAATGAATTAGTTTGTTTCTTTTGAAAGTATGATTTAAGCTATGGGATGAATTAAATTTTTATATTACATGGAGCATTATAAATTAAATTACATGTGTATTTGTTGATATATTTACTAGTATGTGTAAGAATAATATAAACTGGAAGTGAACATATGGTATAAAAGGGTAAAATGTAGAGTTTTTATTATAGGAAGCATGCATAAAGTAGAAAATTGTTTGCATTAATTATTATTAATTCACTATTACATATTTCAATACGAATGTTTCCATGTTGGTGTTTTTTATGCTACGATATATATGTAAGAATATGTCACCCTTTATATAACACTATTTCCAATGTGCCCCCATGCCCATGATGTTTTGAGGCTGTGTAGTCCTTCTTTCCAAAGCTAATAAGTCACTGGGAAATCACTAATTATGCTTAGGTTATTAATTTTATAAGAGTATGAGATATTTGATGATCCCTATTTGGTTTTGACTCTTATTCGAGGACTTTCATAAAAAATTATTGTGTTTTTAAAAATACTTCCCTATAATAATACCATTAATTGTTACCTTTGTGCAAAGTTATTGATCAAATCCATGAATTTTTATAATCATTTAGTTGTGGTTTAAGGACTTCTGATTGGGAACTAGTGAATCTATATCCATTCAGTGAATTTTTATGTATTTTTGAGTTGAGATCGATCCCATTATAGGGTCATTCTATGTATCCCTATGAAGATAATCAAAACCTGTATATTTTGGCACCACTTAGTGGAAGATTCCATACCTTTAAAGGTAATGAAGAAATGATTAATGGGATGACTTTTAAGGAAGTTAAAAAATAACCAAGTGCATCACATTTTTAGTTCATGTGGTGTACAAGGCATATGGGGTGTTGATATTGAAAATTTGAGAGGTTTTTTCATACCCATATAAAGAGGAATCTAAGTCCATATAGTTTGAGTTGTAAAATTTTATGTTATATTTTAGGACCAATTAATTCAGTTTAACTTCAATAAGTAAGGTTGTTTATATCTTGTAATGGGTTAAAATAGGATATTAAATAGGGATCATGCATTGGTGGACCTTTCTGTTTAATCAAGGATATTAATAACTTGACATGAGAAGGTATGTTTGGGATCCTAGGGGATATGCACTACTAATGTAAAATTTATTCATAGGGAATATAAACCATTGGGGGTAGATCAACTTATAAGGGATATAGACCTTTGATGAATGATTGAGACTTACATATGAGCAACCCATGACCATTGAACCTCGAAGATGACTTAGGTGAAGGCATGTCCCATTTCTTACACTAGTTTTTACCCTAAGGAGTATACCAATGGAATGAGTCCACCAATGAGGAAATGATTGGTGTTGGAACCATGGTCATCTTTTCATGAATTGAAGTAGGGGGGTCCTACAATTGGGTCTTACACCAAGTAGGGATTCCAAATGTGTACCTGGATCATTGATGGGGAAAACATGTATATTGGATGATAGTGTTGATATGATTCTTGATATGTGGTTAGAAAGAAGATTATTTTAATTCAGGTAATGTTTTACATGTATTCTTATGGTAGGGAACCTCTTTCTAAGGGAATACATGACTATAACTACATTGAGGGTCCTATATATTTGGGAGAAAAAATGTAGTAAATACATTATCAAAAAAATACATGACCAAAGGGCTTCATAGTGACATTTATATCTTCCTCATGTATCTAAGAGTCAATGGAGGAGTCCTTACTGAATTGAATCTTTTGAGGCCTTCACCATGGTGAAAGGAATCCAATAAGTTTATTTGTATCGACCCAACCCTAAAAAATACTTTAGTATAAGAGGAGTTGTTTTGGAGGCACAATTACTCATAATAGGGTTCCTTTCTGAAATAAACGACCAAATATCAAATAATTTATGGTCTGGAACCAATTGGAAGATTCCAATATTGGATATAGGTATCCCTATTATTACATAATATTATGATACTTTTACAAATGAGAAATAGTTTTATAATGGACTAAGTTAAAGGATTCTCATGAATGAAATTATGTGAGATTCACTTTATGAAGAGTTCTTATGGGAGTTCATCATGAATAGCTTAGATAGAGTGTTTAATGATGGTATTAGGTGATAAGATTATCATCATCAAATTATTTTGTGATTCTCCTTTCCACTCCCTACGTTTGAATTCCATGATATATATGATTATTATTTAATGTCTTATAAAAAGGGTAGAAATCCACGAATAATTCAGTTTTTATCATTGAGAGCATACCATAGAAGAAAATAAATCTCAACGTATTTTCTTTATATCGGATTATGATTCTTGAGTCTCATATTCATCTTAATCTACATTTTTTCTTAGAGTTAGTTTTGAGAATTTATAAGTACCACTTTATAAATAGTTCTCAGAATATATGGCCATAAAATGCCCCAATGTTCTCATAAGATGACCTTACCCGATACACAATTCAAAGAGGGACCTGATTATATACTATTACCTCATTTGTAACCTTTTCTCAATCATAGATTAACCACATCTTGAAATACACCTTCTTCAAACCAAATCGCTCATAAATGAAATTCCAACTTTGCAATCCATAGAAAAGGAATTTTGTGAATGATGTTTGTTGAAAACCTGAGGTAAAAACATGAATGATTTATGAAATTATCCCTTAAAAATCATCTTTCATGACTGTTATGTGTCTGTTTTGTGATATGATTTTTCTCAATATTTCTATATGAGTTTTTTACTATTCCATTTTTTATTTTCTTCAACAATATTACTTCCAAAATATGAACACACATACCATTATTTATGTATATATAGGGATACATTTTTCTAGTACATATCATATATAAAAATATATTAATTCTATAGAAAAGGCAAGCTATTACTAGGAATATTGGTACTGACCCCTGATATCACATCACATCTGAAAATGAGGCCCCAAAAATATTTTTAGAATTGAGGTTCATGATTATCCTTTATATTACCTAATACAGATTTATGAAATCAATATTTAGGATGATTTTTTTATCCCTACACCTTCTCTTAACCTTTCATTAGCTTTGTTCACATATTCCATGTATTGCATCTAGATGAAAATTTCCTATAAACACCGAATGGTCCTAGGATATCTGGATTCATGAGCATTTTTTAGAATTCATTAAACAAATATAAATTGTCAACATATATTAGAAAGAATCGATTTAATGTTTATGATATATCAACCGGTGTATCTCCACCCATAATTGGGTAGTTATTGGTGTATTATCACCAAAACTTTCTAATTACCACATAGCGTGGAAGGGATTAGTTTGCAAGAAATTGAACAAGAGGGGGGAATCCCTTGCTTGAGGGGTGTTAATTAACAAGATTATCCATTATGATAATTTATCAAATGATTCTGATAAAAACCCACCATTGGAAAGAGTTTGTTAATTTTGGTAGAGATAATATTTGAAATATATCTTCAACCTCACTCTATATTGTGTGGTTCTCACAGTTATTCGATTTCAATAATCATAAAAACTCTTAAAGTGTTTAATGATTTCATTTAGATGACTTACAATATGCCATTGTGAAATATTTTTAGAACTCCTTGATGGAACCATAAACATGTTTTAATGTATGTTTTTAAGGATTATAAAAAAGATATAAGAACCTTAGAAGAGAATATAAGGAAGCAGAGAATTAACTTTATGATGGACTTGGATAAAGCAAACACTTATAATCTAATTCATTAATAACATCCAAATAGTGGCATGACTAGATCTTTACCCATGCTATAGGACTCAGCTTGCTAACTATTTGATGTTCAAAAAATATCTGAAGCTAATGGGTAGTGAACTTGTTTTCTACAAGAGTCCATCGTCCAGAAAATAGATTTGCAATGTCTAGCCAGTGGTAGTAGTCCATTCTAACTAAGTTATAAGAACCCCACTTGCTACCTAGAATAGGCTATCAGGTTTCCAATGGTCGTGTATAGACTAATCTAAGGACTATATTAAATGTGAAAAAAATACATCAAACATGGAAGTATTCGACTTAAATATATTCTATGTATTCAAGAACATTACCAATACTTTGGGAATATATGAATTGAGTTCTTGGGGGACCTCAGTAATTAACATAAAATATTATTGGTCATATCTTTGAACAATCATAAACAGTCCATTACTAAATTACTCTAGAAATCGTACATTCTTTCTAAATATTATTTTTATTTCTAAAGTGAAAAAATTGAAATATCCAATCACTCTCGTTGATTATTATAAATCTCTCCTAGTATTCTTAATGTTATTTTAGATAATTGAGACCAACATTCAAAGTGATTTATTCCTAGTAATTTCATTATCTTATACTTTATTCTAAATTTTGTTCTTAATATCATTATTGTAAGGGACCATTTTTTTCTTTACATTATATTTAAAATGGAAAGGAACTAATTTTTTTATGATGTCTAAATTTCCCATTAAAGGTATAGAGTCTATAATTTCTAGTTTCTCACTATAACAAAAAAGTATTGGATAGTTTTTTTATTTGAGATACAAATAATTCCAAGGTACTAATATATTAAATCCTCAAGTGATTAAGGTATTATACATATAGAGTATATTAAATCTATTTCCAAACACCCTTACAAAATATATTCTCTCATTCATTTTCCTTAATTTCAATTATTTTTCACTTTAAATTATTCATTATTTGTTTAATTAAATTAAATAATGATTAATCTCTTACTAATTTTTATTTGAATCGCATAATAATTTTTATCTTCAAATCAAATTAAATACATATTTGTTTTATTATTCCATAATTTTTATTTTACTGTTTTGTTTTTAACTTTTATTATTTTATTTTTATCGTTGAAAGGTTTATAATTTGTTCATTATTTTTAAAATAATTTTTAAACATATATTGTTTTATTTTAAAATTTTAATGGCTAATTCATCATATATTTCCAATTTATTCATCTACGTCCAACATTTGGAATCAAAGTGATGTTTTATTTTTTTTAATTTATTTGTTTTTAAATTATTTCCAATTTTTTATTTTCAACATCACTAAGTGATTTTTCATATAAATATCACTATTAATTAGTATTTTAAAATAGTGATGGTGTTTCTCAAGGAAAAAACGGGGATCTTTATCTATTTTTTTGTGTTTCCATTTATAGTTATTATAAATTTGAAATGTCTATATTTATTGGATATATTGGATATTATACTAATAAAATTGTTATGCAAAGATATTTAATTTCATCTGATAATGAAGAAAATGGACCCTTAATGATATTTGTGATTTTGAACTTGATGGTAAAGCTTTGAAATCCTTAAATCAAGTTTTATATGTTAATGATTTTAATATATTTTATTTAAGAGAAACCACAAATGAAATATTAAAATTATAAGAAATTATGATTTATTGTACAAATAATGTTTAGGATTAAAGGATAGAAATATATATATATATATATATAAGACTTTTAGAGTTTATCTATGAGTCATAATTAGTATATAACTACTATGTTCACTTGTTTAATTTATATTTTTTATTGCTAAAAATATATTATTGTCTAACTTTGTGCATACAATACAGTAAAGAAAACACATTGTGTTTTATTAACTAGTTGGGAACCAAAATTCACTATGATACAAGTGCCTAATATGTGAAGAATATTATAGTTGAGAAACTCAACAGTTCTATCATGATATATGCGATAAACATGAAGTGAAAATTGAAAAAGAGTCTAAGTATGTCAAGGATACAAAAAGAGTAATATATTTCAAATTAAAAAACCAAATGACTCATCCATGAATGACTCTGAAATTTACAACATTAACATGAAAATGTATAAGTACAAGAAAAAGTAGAGAACCACTAAAAACATCAAAAAAAAATCAAGAATTTGAGGAAAGTTTGTTCAGTTATAAGAATAATGTTCATACAAAAATTATATTTTCAATCAAATATGAAAATGGAAAATTAACAGTATCATGGTAAGAAATCTCTAAAGTTCTAGACTTAGAGAACTAACAAGGATTCTATTTCAATATAAAAATCATGAAACCAAAGTTCCGTGTGATTAAATTTTAATGTCAAGGTATGCGTTGAAGTAAATTATGCATGTTATAGTTCTTTGTCTTATAATTATTCTATATCTTTGTTTACATATTAATTTATTCCCAATTCTAGAAATTAATTAAAAAAATATAGTTATTAAAGTATTTAAAAATTAAATGATCTTAAAAATAATAAATTTTTTTCTCTTATCCAAAAAATCAACTTATGAGAGAAAATTTGGATTTTATTTTAAATTTAAAACAACTACCAAATGATGAAAATTTATAATTTCAAATTAATGATATTAACATTATCATTTTACCCAATTCAATGAGAATTTTAATAAGATTTTGGGTTCTCAAAAACCTATTAAAAATATTTATTGTTCTAGTTTTTAAAAATAATTTAGTTTTCTAGTAAAATATATAATGTCAAATTTTGTAAGTGGAATTTCTCACAATAAATTTCTCTAATTATTGAATGAATTTTTTTCATATTTTTTGTTTATGAAACTATAAAAATGAAAGATATCGTAGGGCCAAAATAATTTTGTCTTTACCCTCATATTTAAAATGTAAAACCTTGTTCGAAACAAGTTTGGATTGAAAATTCCTTCTCCGTGAACTTAAGTGGAACCAATATATGGGTACCAAAAGATATTTCTTCTTAATCATTTATAGGACAATAGAAAAATACATGAATAAAAATAGTATATATATAGAGGGTTCTAAAGGCATGTGTGTTGTAATCCTTCCAAATTCAGCCATCTTAAAGATTTTGAAGGATGAAATGTGACTATTAGAGACAATCTAAGAAGAAAAATTTCTTATATTGGTTTGATTGGTTTATATAACATTAATTATATTAAATAAGTTTTATCTTTAAAAGTTTCGAATAATAATTTACTAAATTTTAATCAATTATGTGATATTAGTTTCATAATTATTTTTAAAAATGAATTTTGTAATTCTTTTAATTCTAAAGGAAAAATTTTGTTTTCTACATCTCATTTTTGAAAATTTTTATATTTTAGATTTTAAATCTCTATCAAGTAAAAATGTTTGATGTCTAATTTCACAAGATAATGATTCTTTCCTTTGGAATCAATTCCTTACCCGTTAGAATATTCATTCTCTTGTTCAAATCAATCGTAACTAAATAGAATGAGATTTACAAAAATTATCATTTAAAGATAAAAAAGTTTTTAAACCTTGATAACTGGGAAATTAAGATGAGAATTATTTCAATCCCGAAAATATTGTTTCCTATTTAAAAACCTTATAACTAGTTCACCTTGACATATTTGGAAAAATTAAAATTACTAGTATCAAAGGTAAAAATTAAACCTTCATAATTATTAATGACCTTTCTAGAGATACATGGGTTTTGTTATTAGATCATAAGAATGAGGTTTTTAATATATTTATAAAATTTTCATGGATAGTACAAAATTAAATAGTATACAAACTACTTTTCCTTAGAAATTACAATAGTGGATAATTTTTAAAAAATATTTTGATGTGTTTGGTTCTTCTCAAGGTTATCATCACTTATTTTCCTCTCCTAAAACACCTCAAAAAATAGGTTTTTTGAAAGATGAATAAGGTCACTCCATAATATGTACATTAATTTACTGAAGTATTTTTCAATTACTCAACAATTTTGGTTATATTTAGTAAATAAAGATTACTTTATCATTAACCAGGCTTCATAAGACCCATATTTAGGAATAATCTTTAAGAACATTGGAATGTTAAAATTCTAGAAATTGACTTCTTTAATATATTTAGTTGTAAATGAATTATCTTTATGGCCACGGATAATATAAGAAATTTGGACCTTAAATCTGATGAAGGAATTTTATTTGGATACTCAAACTCATGTGAAGCCCTCTATGTATTTAATAAGAGGACCATGATTAAATAAGATCCAATCCACAATACATTTGACAAGAATCTTCCTAAATCACATTCCAAAAGTGACAATGTTGTGGAACAACTTAGTTTGAGCCTTCATAAATATTAATATTATAAAGTTACTAGAGATTATTTGGAATATACATCCTCTCCTCCAACAAATTATTTGATTCAATAAAAAGGAAATAGTATTTAGAAATTTATTGTTGAATTACAATCCAAAACTCATACTATAAGTTTGATATTAAATTAGGTTGAACATTTAGATTTTCAATTTCACACTCAGACTCATTCCCTTAATGACTATAAATGATTTGAATTTGATACTTTCCATTTAAGAGTAGTTAAACTAATTTTAATGGAATAATATTTGAAATCTCATGGTACATCCCTATTAATAATATTATTTTTGGAAATAATAGGGTTTTTTGGAAAAAAAACTTGACAAACAATAGAATTTTATGTTTAAAAAGGATTGAATTATTGATTTAGGATATAATCAATAATAAGGTATTGGTTATGTTTAAAAAATTTCTCTAATTTCATTAATCATTTCCATTATAATATTATTAGAATTCACTGTACATTTTAATTTAAAAAAATTTCAAACTGATAAAAAATTTGATTTTTAAATGTTTTTATTTCTGTAAATATTTTTTTTGAACCAACCACCAACTTTTGAAAATCCTGAATTTATAAATTCAATTTTTAGGTGAAAAAAAGATCTATACTATGGAAAATAAATCCCTCAGGCTTTGTGTGAGAGGTTTACTAAATTTATTTTACTAAATGATTTCAAAATTGGAATATCTGATTCCACCCTTTTAATAAAAACCATTTCTAATGATCTATTTATCATTAAAATTTATTTTGATAATAATATTTTCATCACAAATAATGAAACTCTTTAAAATGAATTTTACAGTTTAATGAATAGGGGGTTTGAAATGAATTTTTGGATAGAATTTAAATTCTCCATTGGTTTTCAAATTTCCCAAAATTTCTATTGAAACTTTTTAAACTAAATTAAAAATATTAATGAAATTATAAATATGTGTGACATGGATCTTGATGTATAAATTATAATATTAATGATTAAAAGATAATGTATAACTAGAATAACCCTGATCCTATTATCCCAGAGTTGGTAGTAATATTATTATAATGAAATAAATACAAGAGATCAAATCACCAAGGATCTATCATTTTAGTAGTCTTGAAGAACTAGATATAAATTAAGAAAATTCAATAAATTATAGACACTATCTAAAGGTAAATAATACAGAAAACAAATTCCATCAATACCTTGTGACTTAAAATGCATCCATAGATATGGTTATAGTGAAAACCTCAGGGAAAGTAATGGCTAAATACCTAATGAAGAAAATGATTATTTATTGGACTTCTTGTGTATGGAACCTGAACCATTATACCATAAAGATAGTTTAATTTCGTGGGTAAAAACAAATCTAATTCTATTTTCAAACAAACCCAAAGGGTTTTCCTCCAACTTTTTTGTCTAATGAGACCTGCCGATGCATCAAGGGTTATAATGGGCCCCACCCATCACTAAAAGTCTAAAGAATTATTCATACATAGATTAAATTCATGAAAGATACAACTTATAAAAATATCCATAATTAGTAGAATACTAAACAAAAATTTTGACATAGATAAATATACTTTTAAATGATACCATTTAAAAATGATTGACGAAAATAATCTTTGAACATTCCAAAGTTTCCCAAACCACTTTGAAACATTTAAATCATAATCCCTATAAAGGAAAGAAAATAAAAGAAACTTAAGATATCTTGAGAATAAGAAGATTTATTATATGATATATAAAGGGTAGTATATACACCACATACACAGAATAAGTGGTGAACAAGGAATATATCTCACTAAAGTAAAAATGAGACGAGAAAACCCTTTTTTTACTTTAGAAAGAGGATTTATTTTGGAAAATAATTTATATTTTTCTTAAAATAATATTTTAAAAATTTTTATCCGAGAGAAGAAATTTTAAGGACAATGAAATTATTTTTTATTCATAGACGATTTCTATCATGTAAAAAGAGTTTTTAAGAGACTTTAGAATTGGGCCTCTTTAGTACGGTTTAAGGAAAATATTATAAAAGACTTAAAGAGGGAAAATGCATTATTTTTTAATAAAAACCAAAATAAAAAAGGTATTTTTTAATGATAATAAGGGTTACTTTAGAAAAATATTGGTGGATTAAAACATATTAAGTGTTGAACTTGAAAATGGTTAAGAATTTTGAAAGTTCACATAAATCGGGCCTGCTTACCAAGAAGAATTAAAAAATAAACATTTTCCCCCTAAAATGATGAATAATTGAGCTATGAAAATATGTTTGGAACATACATATATAAATTTTGAGAATTAAATAATAATAATTAAGAATTTAATTGGGGTAAACAGAGAGAAAGAGTAACCCAATGGAAAAATTGGTGTTTTTGGAGAATCCCTTACATCATGTACGAATATGTTCTACAATTGATCTTAATGTCCTAGATAATTAGATTAAATACATTAATTTACTAATTAATAACATTTTATATATTTATATTATTTATTATAATTTTATGAAGTTCATTTATGGAATTTTTGATGAGTTATAAGATCTGATCTTATCATTTAGGAGCATTTGTTTCCTTAGTTTTCATGATCGGTAAACTTATATACTTGTATGGAAAATCATATAAAATGATAACAACTTTCTAGAATTGATATTATATGTTATTAACAAAATTAATAAATAATAAATTGTTATATATTTAATTTTTCTATATGGTATGAGAACAAATCATTAGATAATATGTTAATGAGGAGTGTTAGTAAATTTTGGGGGATTTTCTATTATATCGAACTATTTTTGTTTTATAAATTAATATTATGTATATATACTAGTTCTATAATATTATATGACTTATAATATGTATAATAAAATATTATTTAACCATAATAGTAGTTTATGACCATCCTTGAATGTGGTAATAGAAAATGAAAACGCACCGTCCATAATGGTGATAAATGGGATCATCATGGACAAATGTTTCCATATTTTGAATAAATGGGAGAGTATAAGAGTATTGATGATGTATTTTACACTAAAATAATAAAAATAAAAGTATATATAAGATAATAGATTTATTATGAATGTTTGGAGAGAGGTTGTGGTGGATGAATTAGAAATTAAATGAAATATAAAGAAATTGAAAGTGGAGGATTGGGGGTTTTACCTATTGAATTATTCTCCTTAAGAACATCCTTAATAGAATTGGTATTGGTTTTTTGGTGAGACAAAAGGATTTTAGATGTGGGGAAAAGTTTTGGGAAATGGATTATGAAGGAATTAGACAAGATTAAAGGCTTAAGAGGTGTGATGAGAAGAGGTGTTGAGGTGTGGTATTTACAGTAGAAGAGATAGGTTTTTTTAATTATTTTTTTTCATTATTCTATTGTTTTGTATTAAGTCTAGAAATAGTGACGATTAAAAGAGTGATAATAGTAAATAGAGAATTATAATTTGGTATTATGGTTCTTACATCAGTTATGACTCAAGTAATAGTGTATTTAACTTATAATATATTGTTTGTAAGATTAGAGTACTCAATGGGGGGGGGGGGGTGAATCGAGTATCTATAAAAATTTATGTTAGAAAGTATTAATTTAAATTCCCCCAAATATGAAATTAAATTGCCCAGTTATCCAGTAGTGAATTTATATGATCTTGAATATTCCATTAATTTCTCCAAATATTGATTAGTTCTTAGTTGTATCAATTTGAAAATTATTACAACTTTTGAAACAAACCTTAAAATTCAGTACTTTTATAAAACGTTCTAAGACTAACTATCAGAGTTCAATTATGTTTTATAAAAAATGTGATAAAAAAATAGTAAAACTAAAAGGCGAAAACACAGTGAAAATAAAACAAGAGGTTCAGTCTCAATCTAAGGCTTAATCCTCTTCACTTGGTGATTACCTTCCACCAAGAAATTTAAATTAATAAATTGTTTCATCCACACCCTGGATTTGGGTTGACAACATCACACAAGGTTTTCCTAGACACCCTCGACCTCTACCACAGTTACTTTTAGGGAAAACAAAAAATTGGTCACACACAACCTCTTCAACAGTTCTACATGGGATACAATTGGATAAATAGATTTTAAGACTGAGGATACCATGTATCCTCCTGTTATGTATAACATTTGGTGTGTGTGTAACAAATAGATACATAAATTACTCAAAAATTTAACTAAAATTAACAAAATAGAGCTAAATATGTAGAGTTAGATTTATGAGGCTCTGTGTGTTATGAGGTGAAACTCTAGAATTGTTTAATGAAGTGGATTTGAAGTTCCAGACCTCTTATGGAAGTTGACACCAAAATAGAGTGTCATAACCTATGTTATCTGGATTCTAGGAGTGAGTATGGTTATGAAATTATATTCTAATACTTCTATGATATGTTGAAGTATTTTTTTCAATTTGATCTTCATATTAGTTGATATTTCCTTGAGTATTATTCGTTATTGTTCTTGAGTTCACAGTGGTTGCACGAGAGTCTAGATGTTCTTATGTATATCCTTATTGTACAAACCATGAACCAAATCCCCACACCACTAAATCTATTTTTTCATTACAAATTTTTTTATTATTGCGGGTCGAAAAAGAGCATGTAAATTCCACCAACATAGGTCCATCATTCCTCGTACATTCTGCTAAAATTTCTACAAAGTATTATAAAATATTTCAGTATCATTAAATGACACAAATATGACCGTTAGAAATAATATTAATAAATGCATATTTAAAATTCTATCGGTGAATCGTCTATTGGTGTAACCTTCTATCAGTGTCCCAATTTATCGGGGTCTCAACCGCTTGGTATGTAATTCAGTCGGTCTTTCCAAACGTCGGTGACTCATTACATCGGTGTTGTGTTCCTTCTATAGGTGAGACAATTAATCTAACAATGACTCATATCAATGATGAGTCCTTACTTCTATCGGTGAGACTGATTATCTATGAGTAAATCATATAAATGGTGAGTGTAACACCCCAAACTTCCATGGTATGCTTCTTTTTTAATAATACAATAGTGTGTGTTGTACGCAACTTCGAGCTCTAACACAACACAACCACTCAAACTAACCATTATGAATAGTAATACCCCATTTTTTAAATATTATAAATTTTAACTTTCAAAATGGACTTCATTTTTGGATTTGGAATATCGAAATTATCTTAGGGTGAATTTTTGGTACTTTTTTGATAACTTTCATATTTTGATGAATAGTGAAAATTACTAAATTTTAATTAAAAATAACTTTTTTAGTCGAAATAATTAAAAGTGATAAATTATGCATTTGAATGGTTTGGAAGTATAACTATATTGTACTTTTATCATTTAATACAATTTAATCCATTATAAGTAATTTCACATTTAAATTTGACATAAACAAGTGTCAATCTTTTGAAAGTTATTATTTCATAAAAACACGCTTTTTATTTTGACAACGGGAATTACTTTTAAATTAATTTATGACACTTATGTGATTTGAATTTAGAAAAATTTATTCCATATTTGGAATCAGGAGGTACAAATTGTGTAAATAGGTAACTTTATTTTTAGACATTTTGAATAATTATTTCGGTAAATATTTTATTTACCATGGTTAAAGGGTAAATCTGGTAAATAAGGTTAAAAAAATAATATTATAACAATATTAAATTATGATAAAACGTGTCCTAACCCAATTTTATGATAAATTTTAGACCATGGGAATCTTTGGGTCTATTTTGGGACCCCATGGAGCCACTTGTAAGTGATAATGACACTTTATATTAATTAAGTTAATGTAAATAGAAAAATGACATATGCATATATCTTATCGTAAAACTTTTTTACATAGGATTATTCATTTTACCTCTTTAACCATAAATATTCATTATAAATATAAGAAGATTTTCTACATAATGGTATTTTATTTATAATTTTTAGACATTTAATAATTAAATTTATTTATGACATAATGATGATGCAATATTTTCCTTATTAATGAAAGAATCAAATAAATGGTATTATAAATGTTAAAATAAATATAATTTGAATGTTTTTATGACATCCGCGAATTTTATTGGTTAATATGACGTATTAGTGTTGTTTAGATGAATTGTTTTGATGCAATAATGATGTTAGGAATTTAGAAAAAACAAAATACTAAATAGTGTCAAAATTCATATAAAAGAGTTTTTAAAAAAAATATTCTATTATTAATTGATATTCTATTTTTAAAAATATAAGGTTCGTCCAAAATACTTAAATAATAATAGTTGTATCATTAATGAACAACTTGGGATTTTTTTGAAAGTATATATTAAGTTTATTAACCATATAATACAAAAATACAATGAGAAATGGTAAATGTCAAACTATTTAAATAAGAGTCAAATCTAAAAGATAACATTAATATAGTGATCCAAACCTGTATAAAACCTATTGGTTGAGTGGTTTTAGACCTATAACCACCTTATAATTTAAATAATCTATTTTTCAGCCATTATAAATAGAAATTTATTTTATTATAAAATAATATTTCTAGCTTTTCCTAAGGTGCCCCTCACCCCTCTTATAAAAGGGCACTCCCCCTTCTCTCTAATTCACACCATAAAAGCCATTTTGATTAGCTAAAATCTGGCCAAATAAACTCCAAACTATCCTCCCTTCATCTTAGAGGCCATCCTTTTGTCATAAAGCCAACCTATGGAGCCCTTTTGATCAAATCAAAAGGAATAACTCGAAGAAGAGGTAAATATCTCACCACCTCTTTCAAGTTCCTTTCTTCTTCCACTTACTTTCTCCTTGTTGTTTCCATTCTAAAATAATAAATCTAGTATATTATATATACTGTAATATTATTATAAATATTTACAAGCAAATTCATTATTCTATCCATCCATTGAATGACATGTCACCATACGTGCGTACGTACGACTTACCGTCTCCACGTCGTGGTGTAATTGTTATTCAATACATTATTAGTTGGATGGGTATAATAATGATGTGTAATTGATGTAAATAATAAATATAACATGATAATGATTCTCTATATATTATATATACCATCCAATTATATATTATTTTAATATCAAAAAAATGATATTGTTGCTCGTGCGTACGTACGGATTACCGTCTCCACGAACGCGATGAGATTCATTCCCCATCGTATCCATTCAAGACTAATTTTCATTTGATGATTAAAAATAATGTCTAAATACTTGATATCATTCTGGATATGATTAAGATGCATCCCATCCATAACAAATATGACTCAATTAACAAATAATATAAAGGAAAATGAATCTATCAACACCCGAAACAAATATAATACTAAGATATTATTAACAAAGCAAAGTTAAAAGATCATATATGATATCATATTAATGTATATGATTTTTTATAATTTAATAACAACTATTTCACCATTATAAATGAGGTTAACCTACCCTTGACCAAGGAAAATTAAATGTTAAGGGTTTATTTCACAATCTCTTCATTATCCGATGCTGTTTATGCGTAATTATCTATTGGGAACTTTTTACCATCCACATCCATGTTTCTTAAAAATATATTTTAAAACATTTTTACTATTTAATCGAAAATGGGTTAAATACAATTATACCATTTTTTGTTTTTTTATAATATGTTTATAAATAAATCTTTCCGTCGTTTTCCAAACAAGGTCATTTTTAACCTTTTCGACAAAATTAAGGTAAGAATGTTTTTTAACTTACACGGCGGGTGTGACTATATTACATCGTTATAACATCGTCAAAGCTTCCCTTACAAGATTATAAGAATATTTTCAAAATAAATGTTTTCTTTATAATTATGTGACTCTTAAATGATTTCAAAATATAAAGAGATATTTCTCTAAAAAACGTTTTGATTTAATCCATGTTAACATTATTTGATTGATTTTAAGTTTATTTGAAGTTTATTTATTATGATACAAAACTTCCATATTGTATTGAAGGTTTTGTGATATGTTTGACTATGGATGTGCTATTTTTATACCATTCATGTTTTATGGTTAAAGTATTAACATTTCCTATGATAGTTTTAATACAAATGTTTATGTTATATTTTAACCTTTTCATATGAGGAATGTATTGGACTTAGTAAGTGACGGGCGGAGCCCGATATAGCTCCTCGATGCATCAGTAGGTCTCATGAGACAACTACACATGGAATTGGCTGAGGAATTTTCCAATTTGATATATGGTTTTGACCGAGGCCTTAATCATTTTTAGATTTCCTTTCCGAGGCCTTGAAAAAATTGTTTCAGAATATCCAGTATTATACATTCCCTCATTATGGAAATAATATTGATGGTTCATGGGGTCACTTGACTTGTAGAATACTCATGATTGTGTTTTATTATGGAATTATTATTCAGCTCATATTCCTGCCATAAAAGTATTCATGTTTATTATTGGTAATGGCATGAGGTTTCAATTATTCACCATGCTTAATATTTATCTTTCGCTGTATTGCTTACCCTTACTAAGCATTTGAGATCTCCACTTTTGTATGTTTCATTTTACCAGGATATGAAGAAGTTAGTTATTAGTGACTTTCATGCATTATCTAGGAGGCTTGGATGTTTCCAAGGGAATAAATTCATGTTGTATTTATTTTCAAGTTGTAAAGTTGAACATATGTGTTAATATAATTTCCAATAATTCTAAATTGATCGGTATTTAGAGACATGATTTCCTTGTGATCATGCCAATGTTATGTAATAATGCACCGACTCTGGGTAACTGGTGTCGGGGCATTATAGTGAGTCCTTAAATCTGTCAGTGTGACACTTGATCCAATGGTGACTCATATTAATGGTGAGTCATTCCTTCTAACAGTGAAACAATTGATCTATCAGTGCCTCATATCATCGGTGATTCCTTACTTCTATCGGTGAGACAGTTGAACTAACATGGACTCATTTCACTAGATGATGAGTCCTTACGTCGGTAGCACCCTAAAACGGTAGGTCACTTGGACTAACAGTAGGTCATTGGCGTCAGTGAGTCATATGTAACGACAAGTTATTTTCGTCAGAAGTCATATGAAATAGTGAGTCCTTCCAACAACGTGTGCTTCCAATGGTGTCAGCTTCACATAATTTGAACATTTGCTGGATTGAAATATCTATCAGTGAGTCCTATTTCTATCGGTTTTAGTGGCTCATACTTAAATAGTTTTAGATGTTATGTCTGTCTTATAGTTCTTCAATATCAGAGAGTGTTAATACTCATAATTACACATAGATAACCAGTTATAAGCTCATTTGGACTAAAACCCACATAAATAGTTATATGATTGAAATGTTATGATATTCAAGATAATTTTTTGAAATAATTTAGTATCTAACATGAGCTAAGATATATGTTAATATCTAACATGTTTTGTGATTATTAAAACCATTATAGTCAGATATAATGGATAACAGTATATATGGGCCAACAATCTCCCCATTTTTGATGATCACATATCAAAGAATTATTAAGTACCATTAGAGAATGATTAAAGAAACCAATCTGATTATGAGTTCCCATTATGGGAAGTGAAATGTATCAGAGATAATAATGTATAAATAGTAATAAAGTTATTCCTCTTTTAATAATTGTTAATAATGTTCTCCACCTTTTGGTATTAGAAAAAAGTGGAAGGTGAAAAGACAACTAAAAATAGAAAATTGGAAATAGTGAAATGTCATTCATGAGAAAAGTGAACTAAAATAGGGTTAGCCCTATCAATTAAAAATATCATGCCACACTACCTGGTAGGGAGAATGGGTACCTTCCCCTTATCATAAAGATTAATGGATGGTGCAAGAGGAGGGCTAGGTTGAGAAATAGAAGGTCTAGGGTGAGAAGAAAGAGTTAGAGGCACTCATTCAGGTTCAGTAGAAGCTAGGTAAGGTCTATGCTAAGTGATGAGCCAAGTATGAACGAGATCTATAATGATGGGTCTGATCTGAGATAAATCCTAAGAAACTGACATCTAATCTTGAGTAGGAACGGAATTATTAGGGTCAAGTGGTGAAGCAAGAGGTACCACAATGGATTCACCTTGGACATGGAGATGTGGTTTAAACATATTGATGAAATCTTCAATTATCTCACCTCCATATTTCATTGCCTATTCCAAATCATATTAGTTTTCTATGAACTTGTCCAACAACGGATTAAATTCTCTTAGATACTGAATATGATCCTTAAAATCCTTTTTCACTAGAGGAAGAGTAATATTGATGTCCATATACATAATGTGACTGTTCATTTGATGCTTTGGGATGAGTTTGTAGAAAAACTAATTAATATTTTTGGTAATATATTCCTGACTGTGTGAATCACTCCTTGTATTATACTTCACATGGTCAGGGACCATATTCGATGTTTCCCCAATCTTGTCCATACTAGAAATTAAATCTTGCAACTCTTCTTTCAAAACTAAACTGAAAGTAGCAAGATCCTTAGTTTGTGATGGATAAATAGGGGGAGATTGAGTCAAGAGAAGAGGTGGAGAGTTTCTTATATTATTTTTGTAGTTTGGAAAAATCAAGATCTTTAAAATGAGAAACCAGATTCTAAAGTCATTTCATGACACTCTCCATTGTATTCCTGTACCCGATGGTCAAGGCATTGATACCAACGGTTAAATTATTCATCTCATTCCCGAGGTTGGTGTTGATTGTCAAAATTGTTTCTGAAGTTGTAATATAATTGGGCTTAATTTCATTTATCCTTATCTTGGAAGCTAAAGCAACATAATCTTGAGACACCCTGGTTGAGGCAAGTGTAGAACTAAAAGGTTCATCTTGCTTTATACATTCAATAATAGATCAAATAGCTTTCAAATTTTTAGTTAGATTAGTATTCTATCTCTTGGATTCATCAATCTAATATCTCATTTGAGATTTTATTAAGTGTCATATGGAGAAAAATATATCTTTCTTGATGTTTTCAATAATGGCCTTATTGAAATAGTCACTAGAAGAGATCTCAGCCACTGGTTCCCTTGCATGAAGTTCAAATAATTCATCCTCAGAATATTCATAATCAAATCCCAATGCCACATAACCAGGATTCCTCACCCATTAAGCCAAAATATCATAATCTAGAGGCTTAAGGGTATAAATCCTTACTCTTAAAATTTTATGATCTTTATTATATTGAACTACTCTTCCTTGAGGCTCTCCCTCTACGTAAACTTTATTAGAAGATTTCTCCCCCTCACTTAATGCTTCCCTTCTATGTTGCATCTTCTTATCTAGAGTTATTTTTCAAGTATATACTACTTTAACAACAGGTTCAAATGAAAAACAAATTTCATCTTGAACAATACCCTCAATTGATACACCAACATTTGCTTCAACAACTTCCATATTAACAACATCTAGATTTCAAATAGGATGATAAGATTCACTATAATTTCCACTTTCACTACTTTCTTCATCATCACTATCATTATTCTTTTCATTTCCATTTTCATCATCAAATTACTCATCTTCTTCTTCTCTACCTAATTCTAAACCACTTTTACCACTACCAGCTTCTTTTTCTTCATAATCTTCTTCAATAGATTCACTGAAATATTCCATACTCCCTTTAACTTCTATTTCTTGAGTTCCAGTAGATTTGAGAATAGGTTCATGAGAAGGTAAGTCCAATGGTGGACTTGGAGGTCCAATATAAACTATTTTTTTGTCCAGCTGTGTTTGGGTCACTTCTATCATCAACTGGTGATCCCACATCTATAAAAGGAGTACCAGGCTCCTCCTCCAAATCTAAAGAATAGATTACTTCTCCATTGGGTCCAAGTCCAGGATTCGCTAGATCCCTTGGTCTAACTGGATGATATATAGTATTGAACTTCTCATACAATCTATCTTCATCACCAACCCATTAATTCCTACCCGGGTTCCAATTAATTTTCATTCTCTTACAAATGTCAGAACTTAAGCAGAATACACAAAATTCACTAAATACAACATCATCAACTTCTCTTACACATACTTTATCATTTAGTATTGGTGAAATAATTATGGATTATAAAAGATAATTTGACTTACAATTAGGTTTTATAATCTCATTTATTTGAACCATCAGATATTTTCACGAACTCCATTTTACACCTTTCTATAGAAAATACACCATGTATACATCCTGATACTTGAGAAGAAAAGTCCCATTTCTTGGGACAAATCTTTCACTAAAGAATATTAAATAAAATTCTGTATTCACCATTTAATTATGGGGCAATGGGTTTTCTATGTTCCTCATTTCTGGTTATCTCTTTCATATCTGTATCATAACGAAATAATTCACTTTAGGGTGCAGAAATACCATGGTAATCATCAAACATTCCATCGCGAGGAACCTTAAGACATTCAACCCAATGTCTTGAAGAGAAATAAATTATCTTCCATTTTACGATCAACTTGACGTAAGTTACCTCAATTGCTTCCTACAAAAGATTCACATTCAAGTAAAAATTATTTAACAACTTTGGATAGAAGAATCTGTCCTTGTTTGTGAGAAATTTAAGACATCCTTGATCTTGTAGTAAATTAAACAACAAAGACATTCTCTCTAAGATCCATTCCACAAGGAATTATTTCTCCATGGTTACAAAATAGTATTCCAGAACATGATTTATCGAAGTTGAAGATTTTATTGATTCACCTTTCTATTTATTAGAAGCATGAGACTCAATAACTTCAAGAGATCACTTCACACATGCCATTCAAATCTGTTCAGTCTGGAGGTCAGAAGGTGAAAGGTTAGGGGAAAAGAAAGAGACCAGTGGCTGAGAGAGAGTACCAATAAAGGAGTAGAGTGGATTGATTCAAATTTATATCATTTAGGGATTTTAAAATTACGCAATCCCAAAATCATGAACTGAATTCAAATTAATTAATGAAACAATGTCATTTTCATAAAAACATAAAAAATATAGAAACAATGAGTCATCCGTACTGGCATGACAATAATGTTGGCATGGAAATGGTGTCGGCATGGAAACTGTGTCGGCATGAAAATGGTGTCGAAATGACGACGATGTAAGCATGAAAACTACGTCAGCATGACAATAATGTTGACATGACAATAATGTTGACATGACAATAATGTCAGATGGTAATGGTGTCCGTATGAAAACATCACAGAAAAAGATCAAAGGATAGGCATCCTAAGGTCTTATTAATTTTTCATTCCAAACTCATGTATGATTTAATTCCTTCTTTCAGAGTTCAATGGCCTAGTGAATATATTAGCAAACTGATATCCAGTGCCAATAAATTTAGAAGTGATATCACCCTTTTGATATTGATCTCTCAGAATGTGATGTCTTACATCAATATGTTTTTTCTATAATGAGAAAATAATTTCTTAGAAATGTTAATAGCACTTTTGTTGTCACAATATATAGGTACGTGTCTAAATTGATATCCATATCCTAGTAGATTCTGTTTCATCCAAAACATTTGTGCCTAATAGCTACCAACAACTATGTATTATGGTTCTGCAGTAGATAATGCAACAATTTTTTTCTTGCTTCACCATGAAACCAAAGACCTTCCCAAAAAGTTACATATTCCAGAGGTACTTTTTCTATCTAACATTCTCCCAAAAAATGAGCATCAGAATAAATCACTATATCAAATAATTGTCCTTTGGGATGAAATAGAACTAAATTGATAATATGTTTAAGGAACTGAAAATTATTTTTACAAAATCTAAGTGACATTCTTTGGGATTTTATTGAAAATGGATAGACATACACACAATAAACATCAAATGCGGCCTACTGGCAATCATATAGAGAAAAATTCCAATCATTTCTCTATAAGTGGTTTTATCAACAAATTTACCATCTTCATCATTATCCAACTTACAATTATTACTCATTAGAGTGTGCCTACTTTTAATTGTATTAAATAAAAATCTTTTTGAAAGATATTTTTTTATTTACTTTGATTTAAAATGATACCTTCTATATCTTGAAAAATATAAAATCCATGAAAGAATTTGAGTTCACCCATCAAACTCATTTCAAACTGACTTTGCATCATTTTAGAAAAACCAATACATAAAGAATTTCTTGAAGATCCAAAAATAATATCATCAACATAGATTTGAACAACTAAAAAATCTTTAGAAATTTGTTTTATAAAAATAGTAAGATTAGAAATTCCTTTTGTAAATCCTTTGAAAATAAGAAAACTACTTAGCCTATCATACCGAGATATTTGATGTTATTAAAACCATATAAAGCTTTTTCTAATTTCAAAACATGACTTTGAAATTCTAGGTTTATAAAACTAGGGTGTTGTTCAACAAAAATATCCTCAACTATATACCCATATAGAAATTCAATTTTAACATTCATTTGATAAAGTTTGAAACTAAGATGGGAAACATAAGCAAGAAGGATTATAATGTCATCAAGTCTAGCAATAGGTGAAAAAGTTTCTTTGTAGTCAATGCCTTCTTCTTGACTATAACATTGTGCAACCAATCTAGCTTTGTTTCTAACAATTTTACCAGATGCATCTAATTTGTTCCTAAACACCTACATAGTGCTTATAGTCAAGGTGTATTTGGGTTGATCCACATGTTTCCACAATTTCTTTATTTCAAATTTATTAAGTTATTCTTGCATATCCATCACCCAAAATTAGTCTTGAATTGCAACATTGATGTTTTTGGGTTCATGTTGTGACAAGAAGGCTTGATGTTCAACATGATTTCTAAGAGAAGCTCTTGTTTGTGTCCCTTTATCTAAGTCTCCAATAACATCATCTAAAGGATGATTCTTGGGAGTTCTAGTTGGTTTAGAAAAGGAGGGGCTAGTGACTTTAGGTTCATCTACAGATTCGGGTTCATCATATCCAGATTCAAATGAATTTCCAGAACTATTTGATTTAACAGATTTTTTGACATGAGGATTAGATGATTTTTCATTTATGTCTAGATTTGACATATCAAGTTTAAAGTTGTCTAGAGTTATCTTTGGTTTATGTGGATCAATTTCCCCAAATTTTATATGCATAGATTCTTCCACACACTTTGTTCTTTTCTTAATGACTCTACAGGCTTTACTAGAAGTTGAGTAACCTTGGAATATTCCTTCATCACTTTTGGATGAAATTTTTTCAAGATTTTTCTTTGTATTAAGGATATATACTTTTCAACCAAAAAATATGATGTAACTGACTTTGGGATTTCTCTTGTTCCACAACACATAAAGAGTCTTCTTAAGGATAAGTCTAATTAAGACCCTATTAATTATATAGCAAGCTGTATTCACCACCTCTTCCCAAAAGTAAACATGTAAATCATATTCATTAAACATTGTTCCAGATATCTATTGTAAGGTTATATTCCTTGTTTCCACTAATTTAGTTTTTTGAGGTATCCTAGGGGCAAAAAAGTTATGACTATAGCCATTGTGTGAGAAAAATGATTCAAAGTCTTGATTTTCAAACTCATTAAAATGATCACTTATAAAGGATTTTATTTTAAGTTCTCAGTGATTTTCCACTATTTTATCATACTTGGTGAAGTACGTACATGCTTAACTTTTGTGAGCAAAGAAATATGTACAAGTATACCTGGAATCATCATCTACAAGATCATAGACATAGTGCTTCCAATTTAAACTAGAAACATGATATGGTCTAAAAAAGTTCGAGTGGACCATCTTTAAAGGTTGAAAAGTTGAAACATCTTTCTTTTATTTGAAAGATATCTTGTGCTATTTACCCTTTTGAAAAAGATTATAGACTTTTTCATTTAAAAACTCAAGTTTGGGTAGATCCTTGAATAGTTCTTTTCTAGTAAGTTTTATAAGAGAGTGTGCATTAATGTGTCCTAATATCCTATGCCAAATCCAAGACACTTTATGAAAGGAAGTTAAACAAGAAAAATTTTAAAAAACAATAGAATCTATATTAACATAATATATATTTTCATTTCTGAAAGTAGAAAATACTAATTCATTATTAGAGTTTAAAACATTTCAAGCATAATTTTCAAATTTAACCTGGAATCCATCATCACATAATTGTGAAATACTATGAAAATTATATTTCAATCCATAAAAAAGTACTTTAGAAATTAAAACCGAGTTTGGTTATAACTCTGGCCTATGCTAATTATTTTGTATCTAGGATTGTCACCAAAGGTGACATATCCGCCATAAATCTTGATTATGTTCTTGAAGCTTGAATAATCTCTTGACATTTGTCTTGAACATAAAATATCCATGTACTACTGAATCTTACCGGATCTCTTAAAATAGATTTCCAACAAAATAATCAGAAAAATAGATTTTGGTACCCAGACTACTTTGGGTCCAGTGACATTATTAATCAATGATTTAGGTACACACATTTTAATTTTTGGGTTACCTATAAGCATTATGTAACATGTTTGAAATATAGAATCTATTTATTCCAGAAAAACTAGAGGTAGTAAATCTTTTTCTAGAATTAGAACTAGTAGTAGAATTTTTATTTTTAGATAGAAGTTTTTTTCCAAATTTAGTTACAAAATGTGTTTTAGATAGGTTTCTCTCTCCAGGATGATATCTAACACCAGAATTTTACTTAAGATCTATCATTTTACTAAGAATTTGAGTAAGAGTATTTCCACCCTTGGTAAACATTTGTATATATTTCTTCAATTTCTCATTATACATTTTTAATTTATTGTTTTCTTTAAGCTGTTGAATATTCTTTTTCTTTTCAGTAGTAATTTTAGAATTTACAGTTACAGTAAAAAAATTTTGTTTCTCTAAAGATTTCTAGTTATCTTTTAGTTTATTAAAAGTGTCTTCCATCATGTTACAATATTCAAATAGTTCATCATTTTTCATATTTTCAGATTCACATTCATTTTCTTAATAATGGGGATTGTCTGCAGGAGATTCTAAGTTTACCTCAGATGTGTTTTTCATGAAAAACAAAATTTCCATATTATATTTGTCATCATGAGATGATGTTAATTCACTGGTTCTATCCTCAGAGGCACACCAAGTGGCCTTCATAGCTTTCTTATACTTCTTGTCTTTGTTTTCATACTATTTTTTTGTATTTAAATATTGGACAATCAGCTTTAACATGTCTTCTCTTATGGCATTCATAGCAAACAATCTCCTTTGATTTTTCATTTCTTTTCTAGTCCCTTTTCCAGTTGACCTTATTATCATATCTTCCTTTATAATTGGTATTCCTGATAAACATCTTCTTCATATAGAATTTTTTGAATCTTCTAGCTAGGTGAGTCATTTCTTCATCAATAAATGATGTTGATTCATCATTACTAGAGAATTAAACAGAGGCTAACACCTTCTCTTTTTACTTATTCTTAGAGGTAGTAGTTCAAAAGGCTAAAGATTTTCTATTAGGTTCATCCTCTTGTTTCTTATTGACATTCAGCTCTTCCTTATACATCATCTGGTTTCCAATGAGTTCTTTGTAAAGGAGTTTGCTGATATCACATGATACTCTAATGGAGACAGAAGTTCCGCTCCATCTATCAGGTAAGTATATGAGAATTCTCATATTTTTCCTTTAGAACTACCATCTCTTCCCAAAGAGATCATTGTGTTCAGTATTTCATTAAACATGAGATACATGTTATAAATAGGCTCATCAGGCTTCATCTTAAAATTTTAATATTTAATAGTATTTGTGTTAAGTCTCATTTCATTAACACTAGGAGTTCCTTCATGTGAAACAGAAAAAGTATCCCAAATTTCATAGGCTGCTTTACATTTAGAAATTATGTTAAGTTACTCATATTCTAAAGAATATTATAAATAATTTAAGGATTTTCAATTATTGTTATTAATAGTCTTGGTTGGATCACCCCAAGTAGTTATAACAGTATCAGGAATCTTATAATCATCTACAATTGAAGACTAAATTTCAAAAACCATACTTTCTAAGTGCATTTTCATATTAATTTTCCATTATGCATAATTTGTTCCATTAAAGAATAGAGTTCTATTGGTATTAGGACCTTCTATCCTATTACTGATAATAAAAGTTTAGAACAATATTTTAAAGAGATAAAAATTTAGTATTGACATAAATTTCAGGATCTTTGAAATATAACTAAAATCATTGTTGAATAGATTTGAAAAATCTTTGGAAACTGAAAAATCATAAAATACATTGATACCAAATGTTGGTCAGAGTATATTACTCAAGTGGGGGGGGGGTGAATTGAGTATCTATAAAAATTTCTATTAAAATGAAATTATTTAAATTCCACCAAATTTAAAAATTAGTTTCCTAATTAGCCAATAGTGAATATATAAGAGCTTGACTATTTGATTAATTTCTCAAAAGATTGATTAGTTCTCATTTGTATAAATTTTATAATTAATAAAACTTTTTAAACTAACCTAATAAGTCAATACTGTTATAATAACTTTCTAAGAATAACTATCAGAGTTCAAATTAGTTTTAGAAAATACGTGTTAAAATAGAGTAAAACTAAAAGAAAAAAACATTGTAGAAATAAAAAAAGAGGTTCAGTCTCAAGTAGAGACTTAATCCTCTCTACTTGGTGATCACCTACTACCACACATTTTAAATTAATGAACAATTTGATCCACACCCTATATTGGGGTTCACAAGAGCATACAAGGCTTTCTAGGTTACCCTTTACTTCTACTACAGCTATTCATGGAGAAAAACAATAATATCACACATGAACTCTTTCATAGTTCTACATGGGATAAAAAATAGATAAATATAGTTTAAGATTGAGAATATCAGTTATTCTCCATTTATGCTCTGGAGTCAGTGTGTGTAACAGGCAGATAAAAAAACTGCTCACAAATGTAACTAAAATGATCACAATAGAGATAAAGATGTAGAGTTAGGTTTAGAAGGCTTTGTGTGTTATGTGGTGTATCTCTGGACTTGTCTGTTGAAGTGGATTTGAAGTTTTAGTCCTCTTCTAGATGTTGGCGCCAAAACAGAGTGACCTAGCCTCTATATTATGGCATCTAGGAGTGAGTATGGTTATGTATGTATATTCTTCTCATTCTTTGATATGCTGAAGTATTTTTTCAATTCAATGTTCAAATCGGTTGACATTTCCTGGAGTATTATTCATTATTGTTCTTGAGTTCTCAACGATTTCATGAGAGTTGAACAAGTTCTTCGGTATATATCTCTCACACAAAATATGCACCACGTCACCGGGCCTCTAGAGATATTCCGTGTTCACAAATGTTTTTATTCTTGAGGGCCGACAAAAAACATGTACATTCGACATGCATAGGTTCATATTACCTCTCACTATCTGCTATAATTCTCACAAAGGATTATAAAATATGTCAGTATCATTAAATTACACAAATATGACTGTTAGAAGTAATATTAATCAAGGAAGATTTAAATAGTCTTTCAGTGACTCGTCTTTTAGTGTCTCCTTCTATCGGTGTCTCCCTCTGTCAGTGTCTCAACCCATTTGTATTTCATTCTCTAGGTATTTCCATACACTGGTGACTCATTACATCAGTGGATTGTTACTTCAATCGGTGAGACATTTGATATATCAGTTACTCATATCAATGGAGAGTCCTTCCTTCTGTCAGTGAGACATTAGATCTAATAGTGACTCATATCAACGGTGAGCCCTTCCTTCTATCAGTGAGACAGTTGATCCAATAGTGAATCATATCAATGGTGGTTCCTTCCTTCCTTCGGTGAGATAATTGATCTATCGGTGACTCATATCAATAGTGAGTCCTTCCTTATTTCGAAGAGAAAGTTGAACCAATGATGACTCATTTCAACTGACGGTGAGTCCTTGCATCAGTAGCACCATGGAACGGTAGGTTCGTTGGATTTAAAGTAGGCCATCTATGCTGATGAATCATATGAAATATTGATTCCTCTCCGTCGGCAAGTCATATGCAATGGTGAGTCCTTCCAATGGTTTTCGCTTCAAATACATTGAACAAATGCCTGTTTGAATAGTTTGTTAGTGAGTCGTATGTCTGTATGTGTCAATGACACATACTTAGTTTCAGATGTTCTATTTGTCTTAAAATTCAGAAAAGTTATAGAGTGTTAATACTCATAATTACACATAGATAATCAGTAATAATCTCATTCAGATTAAAACACACATAAATAGTTATATAATTGAAATGATATGATATTCAAGATAATGTCTTCAAATAATATAGGATCTGACATGAGGTAATATATATGTTAATATCTAAAATGATTTTTGATAATTAAAAGCATTATAGTCTGAGATATATTCCAACAGTATCTATGGGCCAACATGTATATATACCGTAAATTGTTGTACATTACTATTCACAAAAATCAACTATTTTGGAAAAATACAGGAAATACAACCTAATTATTCTCAATTTTTAGAATTAAAAAATGAACTCCATTTTATGAAAATAATTTTAAAAATTTGAGAAATTTTATTTTTATTTAAAATCATCATTTACTTAGAAAATACAATCTTTAAAATGATAACTGATTTTATAACACTTTAAAAATTAATTTAGGTCTCATAAAATTATATTATAACCATAATATAACTAATTATTAATTTCAAATTCTATTTTTTGTAAAATAATTATATTTTATTTTAATATATTAATTATAAAATGGTAAATACACATTTATGTTTTATAAAAATACCAACACTTAATTTTTCATTTTGAAAATATTTATTTACTTATACAATGATATAATTATATCATAATTTTATTTATAATATGAATATTTTTTTTACTTTCATAGGTGAGTTTTCTATTATATTATCCTAATTACTATTTCTAATGGTAATATTACTATTACCAAGGTTATGTTACTATTTCATTTATTTGTGTTCCTTAATTTCTAGAATAATTCCTATATTTCATTCATTCTTCATTTATAAATTTTTTTTGTGTTCTTTATGTGATTTTATATGATTTATACTATATGAAATAATTTTATGAGAAATCTAAGATATCGAATGAATTTATTCTTTTTAAGAGTATATATACCGTAAAATCTTAGGTTGTTATATTTTTCCTTCTTTTAATAAATTGCATCTTCACAATTTAAAACTGCACTATAGCAGTAGCTGTGTGGTATAGTAGCAGGCACTGTGGCAGGAACTACAGCAGACACTTTTTTGGAACTATAATAGACAGAAATATTCCCCCATTTTGGTCTTCAGGCCACCGATTTGGTCCCCGAGTTCTTTAAGTCCTTTGGGCCACCCAGGCCTTTGGGTCAGTACGGCCTTTGGGCCGCCTTAAGTCCTTCAGGCCACCTTAAGTGAATATGAAAACTAGACAACCTACAAGGAACAATATTTAGAAGGAGGCTGAGAAAGGATCTTTCACCATACTGGTAGCTAAACGGATTGCATGAATGAGAGGGTATGGCACATTCCATCAGGAAAAGCCTATGCATTCATGGGAAATCTTAGCTGAACAGCCATGTGAAGGTGGAGAGATGATTTCACGTTGAAGATGCTAGGGAGGAGCTATTCTAAGTAGTTATTCTACATTGTATGTAATGTTTTAAGCCTATGGGCATTGAATTTTTCTAAATCAGACGTTCTAGGTAATACTTACGCCTACGAGCCTTGCAAGGGTTCCACCTCACCCCTTGAAATATGGATTATCAAAAATTAATGAAAAATAAAGGCCTTCGGGCCATTAGAGGAGGAGGTAAAAAATCATGAGTGTAAAGCGATAACATGGACATAGAATATAAATATAACTATCATGTTCTGATAGAGATTGATAGAGAATATGGTCATTAGAAAGGTAACCATCATAAAACCGTAAATCTGGTGATCGGTTAAAATTCCATTTATTTCTCAAAAAGAAAAGTACACAAATAACTTTTTTTTGTTCCAAAATAGTTTTCCTAGAGTTTAGAGATTCTTTTAATTTATAGACAATCACTTGATAAAGAAAACGTAATTTATTACATTCTATTTCATAAGCATAATATAATACCCTGTTTGAACTTCATTATATTTCCACATCATCCCTCACACCTGGAAATGAATTTTCAAGATGAAATTTTCACGTATGAACCACTTTTAATGAATAATATGGTTCATAAGTCATTACTTCAACCTTTAAATGTTTATTGAAACCAATAAGGTTAGAATATATTATTAATTAAAAATAATTTACAAATTTTTACTTGATCCATTACACAAGCAGTTAATCTTAAGACTCATCTTAAACATGTCTTTCCACATTTGATTAAAAAAAATTTAGAATGAAGGTCACTAAATTTACAAAATCAACGTAACATAAGACTCCTCAAATAATGTAGCTCTAAATCCCACATACCAAATACTTTAATACCTTAATCACCTTAAAACCATAATGAAAACTTTCATTCTACCAAATCCAAAAATAAGAAGTAATGCGATACAATCCTTACATATCTCATGATTCATATTACCAAAATACCCTAACATAATTCTTCATCCCAAAAACAAAATGAATTAATTATTCCACTTCAACTGTATTAACAACAAAAGTTTTACCTTGATCCCTTGTCATTCTATGAACTATATTTCCTTGAATCTTAGGACATTCATTTTCATATAGCCCCATTTTATTTCAATTGAAACATTGTAAATTGGAAAAAGTTTTCTTACCCTTGCAATTAATTCACACTCTAAGTCTTGATTTCCATGATCCAAACATGCATGTTATTCATTTTCAAAATAATTTTATTAAGATCACTAAACATATAATTTTTTTTATCAAAATCAACTCATACCTTCATCAAAGTCTCCGGTGTTGGAATCTCTCAGGAAGGGAAATGGACCAGGAATGCCAATGGTACTTGAGGGAATCCTCTAAATCCCCTACGTCCTCCTTACAAATGAAACTTTTAAATTTTGGAAGGACATGATGAGAACATCGATAAGTATTTTTAAAGGATTTATTTTCCATATACAATTTGTGAACATCCCTGTAAAATTAATGTTTTTAAAATAATCTTATTGTGTTTTCCTCAAAGTTATCAAAATAATATTTGATGCTCCCAAAGATAAAACAATTTTAAATATGATATGTGTACGATACTTTAAGGTCACCCTCTTCTGCACCTATTTCAAGATCGATGAGAGATTAATATGGTCTAGATAAGATAAAGAATTCAAAAATACCCTAGTAATACCTTCCATGCGTAGAATTGTAAGAAATATGAGAGTACAATATTTTTTAATATACAAAACCCTGATCGTCTGAATATGTAGGGAAAATTAGATGTGTGAGATGCCTCATATAGTTTCTTACATGTATCTTGGAAGCTTATAATGGTTTTTAAATCATCTAAGGATAATTTCAAGGCGATCTTTGAAATTAAATCTTATAGAAGTGAGATGAGAGTAGTTCATGATATTTCTCTTTATATTTCAATGTTTTTCCTCAACTGAAAATAAAATTGAAGGAATTAAGGTTTTAGTAAAATAATATACTTAGAAAATTTAATATATTCACAACCAAATGTTCTTCTAGTCACCATTTCTAAATAATGGAATATTCTAGATTATATCATAAAAGCATGAATAATAATTTATAATTTTGAACTAGAAAAATAAATAATATAAATTGAAAATTTATGCATAGATAATCTCATAATCATAAAAATGGTTTCTTTGGAGACATTTTTTAATTTTAAATCCTTCATAATGGTTTGTAAAGAGAAGTTTAATTATCATAATCATATCTCTTGAGATTGTCAAAACTGGTGTACAGTAAAGACTATAGTCGTGTACTTGGTTAAGTTGATTCAGGCCCGACACACCTTGTTGGAGTTGTTACCCTTGGGTACATCTCAGTCAGAACCACATCCACTTGTATTTTCCAGACACTAATATATTTCTAGAAATACCCACATAATCTCTACCATTCAAAAATTCTAGGATGTTATTATATTCTTTTCCTGAAAGTCTATCAGAGGGTTATTTTCCCCAAACAATGTTTTCTAAATCTAATTCCCAGAACATCTACTAAAATTTCTCTAATACCAACTATAACAACACTAACCCTAGTATCCTAGACTTAGTTTTAATTTTATTACAATGGTATAGACACAATAGGTCACATCACCTACTATGGATAAGTTCGGTAGTATTTAAGAACTAGATATATACCTAGTTCCATTATTACATTGGTAATTAAACAAAACAAAAGAGAATAAACTGATTCTTGCCAAATTATAAATGAATAAGTCCTACGACCGAATGGAGTGGAGCTTCATTATTCAGGTCCTATGATGCATGGGGTTCCCTGAGAGAGCCATCAATATCTTGTTCCGATGTTTCAGCACTCCATGGTTCAAAATTATATTTGCATGGAGGGAGTGTGGATTTGTCAAAGTAGTCAGGGGACTGTAGTAGTGTGACCCATTATCTCTTAATCTTTTCATCATTCCTCAGGACTCTCTTAGTAGGTAAATTTCTCTCAGAACTTAGGCTGGGGGGGATCCATCTTTTTCATAGTGGCACTCACTTCTCTGGGGTTTCTCATCTACTCTTTGTAGATGATTCTATGTTCTTCATTAATTTGAGAACTTACTCTATTAGGAACTTTGGCAGGATAATGGCGGAGTATTGTAAGTGGAGCAGGTTGCTTATCAATAAGGAGAAGAGTGTGATCTTCTTTTCTTCTCAATTCTCAGTGCGACAGAAGATTAACGTCAAAGCTATCCTTGGTATCCACTGAAATCAATTTCCCATGACTAATATTGGATCTACTTTAGCACCCGTTAGAGTTTGTATCCAGAACTTAGAGGATATATCAAACAAAGTGATCAACCGTGTTAATAATAGGAAAAATTGTCTTCTTTCCTTTGGTGGTAGAATCACCCACATCAACTGCATTTTATCCTAAATCCCCATGCACATCATGGCGGTTATCAGAGTCCCCAAAGCTACACTTTCTCAAATTGAAGGGGTATTAAATTCTTTTTTGTGGGATGCTCACAATGAGGTATGTTCCATTGGGCCTCCTGGGGAATACTGTTGAAAACCTTGGAGCTTGGAGGAATTAATGTTAGGATCTTGGGAGAGTCAATGTTCTTTTTGCAGAGCAAACTGGCCTGGGTTGTTATAGGGGGTAAATATCTTTGGAGCCGTATTATCATATCAAAGTACGGTTACAGTTTTTGGGAAACAGGCATGATACCATCTCTGTTGTGGGCCTCTATCCGTGGTCACTTACCCCTCCTCCAGGACCGCTCCCTTTGGATTATTGGCCAGGGTGACTCCAACTTCTGGGAATGCAACTCTGGGGCTGGTGTACTGGGGTTCCCAGGATGCCCAACCCCCGACCTGTCCTTCAGGGAGGCTAGCCTCCACCCCCTTTTTATCAGATCAATCCTTGACCCCACCAATAGAGCTACCTTTGAAAACATTTATCTAGATGGCTCCGCTGGTAGATACATATTCTCTACATCCCCGTATGGGAGGTTCTCATCCAAACAATATAGAAGGTCCACACACGTGTGGACAGTTTTGAACCCCTGGGGTAAGATCTTGTGGTGAAAGTGTATCCCTGCGAAATACAAATTTTTGGTTTGGCGGGCTCGATCCAAGGAAATCTCGACTGAGATGGAAATCAAAGCCGGAGGTATTTCTATTGTGTCAAGATGTTCCAACTATCGTGACCCCAAGGAGGAGACATCTCTTGATCTTTTCATCCAGGTTGATTGGTCTAGGTGTGTATGGAGTGCCCTCAGTGAGCTCATCACTTCCTGAAGAGGCTTTGCGATGCAGGATGAATTCTTACAGTGCTAGTTTAGTGGAAATATGAGAAAATAGGAGGAATTCAGTCATTTCATCCTCTTGGCAGCGGGCTTTTGGTGTATTTGGAAGGCGCCCAACAGGGTGTGACACAAGGATTTTTGTACCTCTTCCCATGGACGGGTCTTCAAAACCAGATGCCTCATTGCTAATCTGGTTACCCTCCATAGTAGGAATGAGGAGGCGCCTTCCCTTGGGCGCTTCTCTAGCATCGTACAACCCCCTCCTTCACATTGAAGTCGTGGTCCTGGGTGAGTTGGAATCCCGCTATTTAGGGATTTAAGATGATCATTGATGGCGCGTGTGGCCCAAGAATTATGAGGGGAGGCAGAGCGGTCCGTGACCCGTCTGGTTCAGTTATCATGGCTTTCAACGCTTTCTTTGGGAATGAGGATTCTTTGATGGCAGAGGAAAGGGCCCTGCTAACCGGGATGGAGCTCTGCATCTCACAGAACATCCCCCTCATTGTGGTGGAGACTGACTCCAAAATCATATGGTCCTCCCTTAAGGGAATCTCCCAGACCCCCTGTCACATTTCTTATATCATCCACAAGTGAATACCTATTCTCTTGGACAACACTCAGTCTCTTCATACATGGTGTGAGGGAAATCGGCTGGCAGACTTCCTGGACTCCAGATCCTCCCCTCATCCTTCCCTTATGGTGTATAGTTCTACCATTTCCCTCCCCTCGGGCGGCATGGAGGTGGATCCAGGGGATGCACTTAGCCTTCACTTTTTTAGACCCCCATGATCGCCTCCCCAAATGTTTACCATTTAATTTTTACGTTTTATTTGACATTTAATAATAATAACTTATTTTTTGATTACAAAAAATAAGTAATAAATTGGAAAGTACCCTTAAATTGAGCTTTCATATCGGGAGGAATTAAAAAAAGAACTTTATAAAACCTAAATATACCAATAAAAGGAAGAATAATTAATATAGTACAATATTTTTGGAACATACATGCATAAATTATGGGGATTACATAATAATAACTAATAATTACATTGGGGTAAAGATAGAGAAAGAGTAACCTAAAAAATGGAAGTTCGGGGAGAATCCCTTACCTTATGTTCGAATGTTTTATGCGCTTGATCTTAATATATTGGAAAATAAAATTAAATTCGTTAACTAATTAATTAATAATATTTTATATGTGTATTCTATTTAATAATATTTTATTATGTTCATTTATAGAATTTTTGATGATTTATAAATATAATTTTATTATTCTGGAGCTTTGGTTTCCTTGGTTTTCATGATCGGTTTACTTGTATATATGTATGGAAAATCATGTACATTGAGAATAGTTGTCTAGAAAGGAAATAATATTTTATTAATGAACTTTAAGAATATTAAAATTTTATATATTTAATTATATTTTCTGGTATGAGGATGAATCATTAGATAAAACATTAATGATTAATATTAGTTTATTTTTGTGATTTTTTGATTATCATGAATTATTTTTGTTTTATTAGTTAATTCTATATATATATAATGGTTATATAATATTATATAAATTATAATATGTATAATAAAATATTATTTAATCATAATAGTGGTTTTATGAGCAACGTTGAAGGGGGTATTGGAAAATAAAAACACATTGCCCAAGATGGCGATACATCAACACATCACATACGATGTTATTATATTTTGAATAAAATTGAGAGGTGAAGGGGATTGATAATGAATTTTACATAAAAAAATAACATTAGAGTATATATAAGATATAGGAGTCATGATGAATTTTTGGACAAAGGAGGTGAGGTAAGGATAAGAAAATGAATGAAATTGAAATAAATTGAAAGAGAAGGATTAAGGGTTTTACCTCTTGAATTCTTCTTCTTGAGAACCTCATTAACGGGGCTTGGTATTATTCTTTTGGTGAGAACAAAGGATCCTTGCTTATTTTACTTTTAATGTGTGTATACTATCAATTACCATACTTTACTCTTAAAAAGAATTCAACTATTTTAGAAAACTACCAAACATTAACCCTAACCATTTTGGATGTGTAGAAATAAAATATTAACTCCATTTTTTAAGAATAATTTTCAAAATTTAGGAATTTTTGTAATGAATATCATCATTTAAATGGGAAATAAAAATTTTAAAATTATTACCGATTTTATATCACTTTAAAAAATTAATTAAGGTCTCGAAAAATAATTTTATAATCATAAAAAACAAAATATTAATTTTATGATTCTATTTTACAAAAAAAAAATTTATGACATTATATTAATTATAAAAAAGTAGATAAACATTTATGTTTCATAAAAATACCAACACACAATTTATCATTTTCAAAAATTTTATTTACTTATATTATAATATAATTATATCATATTTTCATTTATAAGATGCCCAAATTTTATTAATACTTTAATAGGTGAGGTTTCTATTCCATTGGATGAATTACTATTCCTAAGGGGCACATTACTATTCTAAAGCACAAGTTACTATTTCATTGAGATATATCACTTAATTACTTGAAAAAGAATCTTATTTCATTCATGCTTCAATTATAAATTTTATTTTGTGTTATCTATGTGATTTTATGTGATTTATACTATATGAAATAAATTTTCATGCAATGTAATCTCTCTTAAGAATTAAATTTATTTTTGAGGATACATACCGTATAATTTTGGGTTATTATGATAATATTCAATGAATCCGATCAATTGATAGACATTAAGATTTATCCATGTATGACTAGAAATGTAAATTACCTTACATCAACACATCTTGACTTCATGTTTAGTGTATTCATTTTTTTATTTTTCTATATATTCCAATGTAATATCACTTAAAAATCCCCCAAAATAAATTCTTTTATTTGAAATGAACTAAAAAGTTGAATTTGTTTACACAAATTATTTGAACATTTTTTTATGATGAATATTTTGGAGAGTATTTACTAGATAGGGAATAAACAAGTGGAACTTTTAATCAATTAGTAAAATCCATTTTATCTTGGAGTAGTAAAAGAAAAATTCCATTACTCTTTTGATTGCTAAAGAATAATAAATAGTCCCTGAGAGTTTTTATGACCAAGTTATTTGGATGAAACATACACTTTTTGACTTTGATATAACATATTGTTCCATCCCTATGAATTGTAAAAACACTTATGTCATTAATATATTTAAAGATCCTATCCAACAATCTTGAACTATGGGAATTTACTTGAGACTCCATTTTCAACGAGATCACATTCTGAAAGGTGATACTGCTCTTAACATTGTTTGAAAAATCATTCAACTTGACAATATATTTTATAAACCAATTCCTATTAATTAGTTTTAATTATTCAACGGTGAGTTGGGAATTTTTATCTTGTGGTAAATATTTTTTAATATTGATAATTTTTCATTTAATTTTATTTATTCAAAGTGGATTTTAAATAAATAATAAGTTTTTCAAAACATTTCATAATTTTTGTAAATTAAATCGTGAACGATAATCTAATTAAAACATTCATATTTGGATACAAAATTGGATGTGGTTTTGGAATAGATGATCTTAGGTATTTATCCCAAAAATTTCTGATTGGGTTTTCAATCCTTTCTCCATTCTCGGCATGATGAGTGGTACTTTAATACACACCTGGTTTGATAATCCAAAAGAATTTGTTTTGGTTTCTTATTAAAATCTTCAATAAACCTTAATTATGAGATAAATTTTCAAAAATATTTATTTCCTAACTCTTTTTATTTATTTTAGTCTAGTTTAAGGGATATGATACCTATAAACTCTATTGATGCATAATTTATAGGGTCAATAATCTTGTAAATACTAAAATAATTTTTAAATACTGAACTTTATTTTCCAAAAATCAATTTCCAAAATTATTATTTAATTTTTAATTTTGAAAATATATTTAGATAAAAATATTTTCAATGTTTTAAATAATTTTATCAAAATGTTTAATGTTTTATCACGATCTTTATTTAAAATATCTATTTCAAAATTTTGAAAAAATTACACTATTTTCAAAACATTATTTTATTCTCTATAAAATGATCACTAATAATGACAAAATTAGTATTTAAATATATATATTCATCATCTAACCCTATTATTAACTTTTTTTATTATCTACAATAGTGATAAATTTTAAAGTTTATGTTTATGGAGATTTTTTATGTTTATAAAATTTTATGTTGTAAAAACTAGGGAGGACTTTTCTTTTTTTTAAATAGGGATAAATATAAGTTCCTTGGTATCATGATAATAATTTCCATTTATATATATATATATATAAATATAATATTCTTTAATTTAAATTTATATTCAAGTATTTTTATCCTAAAAATGTGTGTTATTGTTTTATTCTCATTGTTCCTTTATTTCAGTGATCATAAGCACTCCTAAAGTGTTTAATATTTTTTATTTAAGTGATGTTCATCTATACTTGATTAAATATTGTTATAAATCCTTTATGAAACCTTTATAGAATTTCAGTATATGTTTTTATGCCTTAGAAAATTTCCATAAAATTCATGTAATGGCATAAAAGGAAGTAGAGAAGTCAATATTTGAATAATTTGGATAAAGGTAGTACCTTCTAGTCATTTCATTTATTCCAGAAAATTGATGGAAAGCCCCAATCCTTTAAAATGAAATGAGTCCCCATTTAATTCATTATAAAGGTGAAAAAATAGTTGGTTTTAATATATAGTGAGATTTTTTTCTATAGGAGTCCACCATCTAGCTTATGCAGGTGCACTGGTCGGCCAGTGGAAGCAACAGGTGCACATAGAGTTCTAGGAAGCAAACTATCTACCCATTGGAAGCTACCTAGTACATAGTGGAATCAATTAGAATAGTATTAGGGATGTATTTAATGTTGTAAAATTATATCATACATAGAATTAGTTTTACTTAAATATCCCCAATGGTTTCTAAAACTTTACCGTGGATTTTGTAGCCAATAAATAGAGACCTTAGATGGTCTTGGTACTCAACAAAACTTCCCATGCTCATCCGATCTCCAGTGATAATGCACTCTATTGCTAATTTTTTTATAAAAACAATACTCTTATTCTAGATTTCCTTATCCTTATAGAGTTTGAATGAAATGTAATATACAATCAATATCTTCTATTATTATCATTCCCTCTTAGTGTTTATCATGTTATGTAAGATAATAGCGACCAACCTTCAGAGTGATTACTTCATAGAAATCTAATTATCTTCCTCTTTGTTCCAATTTTGGTTCTTTATACAATTAGAGTAAGGTACCATAGTTTTCTTAATATTTAATTTTAAAATTCAAGATACCAATCTTCTTTTGGTTTCTATCTTTTCAATTAATGGGATAATGTCTATTGTATTTGGATAGTTGCTATAACCTTAATAGAAAGGGATTGTTTTGGTATCCGAGTCTACTAATAAAGCCAAGGTAATAACAAATTAAATACTCAATCAATTTGGAAGTAGACATATGGGATATTTTTGTATTTATTTTTGATCTTACTAACTAAATATCTTCTATCATTTACTCTCCACATTTCCAATTATTTATTACTTTAAATTATTCATTATTTGATTAATAAAATTAAATAATTCCTAGAAACATAATAATTTTTATTCAAATCAATTAATAGTTTTTGTATTAAAATATATTTTAAATATCTATTTTCTTTATTCTTATGATTTTTATTTAATTTTTTTTATTTTAACTTTGATTCTTTTGTTTTTTTATCTTCAATAGTTATTTAGTTTCTTTATTTTTTTTAAAAGGAGTTATAAACATGGATAGTTTTCCTTTAATTTTTTAATGGTATATTAAAACCCTCTTTAATTTTATTCATCTCTGACATATATTATTATTCCTTTTTGTAATGAGTAGATTTCTTTATATGGCCCAGTGGTATTTCTATGGGAGTCAGTCACTCATAGATTTTTTCATATCGATGATCCTAATATGCTAATGGATCATATTGGGATTGGTTAAAAGAATGAAAATATACTACATGGGGATATGAAATCAAATAGAATATGGATTAATATTTTTGGTTGGTAAGATTCATTCACATGTTCTTGAGTGAGTGTATTTTCCATATCAAAGATACCTGGTGAGGAGGTAGGATCAAAACCATATTGATGGAAACACTATCGAAGAAACAAAAACTAATAAAAATTGAAATTCCTATCCTTAATTTAATTTATCTTATGTTGGGAGAAATAATATTGGGGAGTTCCTCATAACACATTTTTATACAATTTTAATTCCTATATAGTTGGGTGGTAGAACATATCTGGTGTTAAAATTTTCTAAAAATTGAATCAATTTTTTATTCAATGTTATTCCATAAACTAATCAATATTGTTGGTATTTATCCAGTATTATTATGCACCAATTATGGTGTTTAAATAGTAATAAATCACTTCAATTTAATTTTTTTACTCTATATGATACTCCCATATGGGATTATTATTGATAATGGCGATGACACTTGTAATGAGATGTCACTCATCATGCCCTTCAGAGATGGGGTTATACCTAATCAATCTTAGAATCTAGCCTTTTGAGAAACCTATTCCCACTTAGGCTTTCATTCCATTTTAGTTGTCGACAGAGGGTTTCCAAATTTAGTTTTTCTATATTTTAGAGTGAAAGGAACCCTACTATCAATCACTATATTTTATTTATACAGACATGTTCATATATAAAAGATGAAACAGAACTTTCACCTGCTAGATTTATCATATAACTATTATAGGATTTCCCTAACCATTGAAATAACACAATATGAATGGTTTAGTATTCCATGTGTTCCAACGAGGGATAATTCCTCTTACTTCTCAAAGTTAGATACCCAATATTATATTGGTATATATATTTGAATAAGAGGAACCAATTTTAGATTTCTCTAGACAACATGGGAAGTTCCCACCATCATACTAACTCTATACTGAAAGGGTTGTGAGCTCGATGCTGAAAGCTGAAATTGTGGATTATATCACCAATATTGATAATGTTGTGAAAAAATATATAAATCCATTAGTGGAAGTTTCTTTTGTCGAGTTGGTCCTTGAAACCAACTAGAGAAAAGTGGTTGAATACTCTTTATGACCTATATCGCTAAAAATATCAGGTTCATCTATGAAAAATATGATCCTTGACTATATACCCATAACAAAAAGTGATCTAAGAATGAATCTTGAACTTTAAAATAATTATTGGAGAGTTAGGAAGTGGTCTTAGATAAAATTCCAAGAAATTGTCAATAAAATTCATAAGAAGGTGATCTATCAGCTAGATGAGATTCATAAAAAAACCTTCCATGGTTCAGGTGTAGTAAGTTTTTGAAAGTTACACGTGCCATGGATGCCAGTCTGGCCCATGCCCAATAATAGATTTTCATTTTGTCTAAAGGAGAATCAATAAAAACATGATGAATAATCTTTATTTCTAGTGAATATAAATAAAGAAATTTGATGAAAGGAAACTCAAAACATAGAAATGACCATTTCACATTAAAAATATAATTTATTTAATAATAAGAATCACCTCACTCTTGAGATTCTTTTTTCAATGATGATGCTTACTGTTTATACATTGTTCTAGTTATGTTATTTTTACTCTAAGAGAATCCAATCTAGAATCCCACTAGCAGTGTTCTATATGTAATCCAAAATCTCAGAGCATCACCGATGGAGCTTCAGGTTCTATAATAGAGGTACCAATCATCTTATGTCAGTTTCCTTTGGTCACAACCCAATCCTTGGGGTTTTCAGTTTGTCTCTCTTATTATGTTGATATTTAGAAGGATGAAAGGAGTGGTGGAATTATCTTGATGTTGAGGAGAACCGTAGAGAGGTTCTTTATATAGATAATCCTCTAGGGTTTAAATACACTGAACATGAAAATAAAGATCTATACAAACCCTTATAATGTTATAAGTTAGTATATATAGATTTTGGGATTAATATTGATAATTACAAAAAGGAAACTTATTTAAATTTAAGACCTAATATACACCAAGATAAAAAATATAATAATATTATATAATGGAACAAGTTGGTCTATACACATAAATATAATTTAAAAAAATATATAATTCTTTATGTTGTAAAAAATACCTCTTGATGGTGATTTTTTAGTTTACTATTTTTTGATATGGTTTGATGATACTGATGAAGGATGGTTTTATATGGATATGTGAAGAGTTCGTGTGATTGTTTGATCTGATCACATAGAGAACAAAGGTCTGAACTGATAATACAGGTCATTGATCTCTAAAGTTATCACACAGAGCACACATGTATGAATTGTTCACATGGATTAATCACACAATCACATATGTCCGAACTAATCTCATGAAGAGATCATGTATAACACTTGAAGAGATCAAAGGATTTTTTGGGTGTAACATCTTTTTACCTTATTTCAGGGGTTCCTTGGATCTTGTTCTCATTTCCTTTTTGGTTTGGGTGTGTTTTGGGATTTTTAATGGGAGAGAGTATTTTTTTGTAGAACATGACATAATGTTTAGGAATGTATGTTTATTTAATACTTTGGATTTCATGTATAGATATGTAAATGGCCATATGGGTAATATTTAGGCACAATTTTAGTTGGAGTACTTTTATATGTTTTTTATAGAACCTGGAAATTGAACTACCAACTAGAAAAATTAATTTCATGAATTGGTTACCCAACTTGAATTTGTTGCCAATAAGATGTCGTAAACTAGTTCAGAACATGAAAATTTTACAAACCATGAAAATAGTTCATGTCATGTAAGGATTCACCAATGTTTTTTCAACCTAAAGAAATGCCTTTTTTAGCATATACACTATTCATAAAGTTAATTTCATGAATAAAGGATTCATGTCATGAATTCCTCCAGGCCAATAGATTTTTCTTTGTGATCCACCTGAAAAATTATTCATTCACTGTGAATATTCTCTTCTCAAACCCTAGGTAAACTCCATGCAAATGTTGGATGATTTATTCCCCTTTAGGCATCTTGATTTGTTTTTGGATCCCCGATGAGTTTTCTAACATTGGTTTTCTCACTCTTCTCGCAACCCCACTTTATTAGTTGAATGAGATTAGCTCTTATAATGTATTTATAGTGGATCATGATAATTTCTGATCTAGGATTTTCTTTTTTAGTCTCATTTTCATCCCCTATTCATTATTGTTTCATATCGTGGGTATTTATTTGATATGTGAATAATGGTTGGTGTTTCTATATGTTTTTTCCTATAATTGAAACCTTTATTTTCTTGATTTACCAGAAATTAGTTTTTAAATGATTTAAAAACATATATTATAGGTAATTGATTGATTATTTTGAAAATATCATGGAGATTATGTAAAAACCCCAATTTTAGTAGAATTTGAATTGTTGAGAAGATTTAAGAAAATTGATGGTTTGATTTGGAAATTGATTTGATCAAATGATTTGGAATGGATTAAATTGAAAGAATATTTTAAAAGGAATGAACTTATGAAAACATATGATTTGGTTTTGAAATGGGAAATAAAAGTTGAGAATTGAAATTTCGAAATTTTATTTTATTCTGAAATATTTTAGAATGATTTATTTTCCCAAAATCGATTGATTGATTTACTAAATTATAGGTGATACTGGGTATTTTATTGGTAATAATGAGAATCAAGTTTTTATTTAACCATGTACCTCTAGATTTATGTTGGAAATATTAACATAAAGATAATAAAATCATATTTTTTCCATAATGTGGAGTTTTTTATAGATAGATTTAGTCGCGGGACATGTCAACTCATTGAGTTGAGATCACTGATGAGTAGCATGAGTATCTGATTACTAGATTCTAACATATTGAATGGATTAATAAAATTTTCTAGGATATAAGGATTTGATGACTACATGACATTGATTTGTAGAACTACTTTATTCATTACATATTCTTTATATATCTATTTTATAATTTTTTTTATTTAAGTTAGTTTTGATATATCTGTCATATTTTTATTTTGAAAGCATGTTTTTTTGAAAATATTCTAATTACATGAAATGATTATTGTTTTTAAATTGATGTTTTTTTTCGTTTAATTTCTATGGAATTTATTACAGAAGAATTTTTGTGATCCTACTAGGATCTAAGGATCTAATACTACCTTCACCTTATGTTATTTCTCTATTTTGTTAAGCTAGTTCCAAGTATAGGAAAATCTCTACAAGGAGGTGGTGAATGTTATTGATCATTGGGACCCAAATTGATGGAGGTGACTGGTGGATATTGGATAAACCTATTACATGGGTTTATTTTTTATCTTTAACTTAGAAGACATTGTGTCTTCAGTTGATTTACTATTTGGGTACAATTTTACTTGTTTTATTACATTAATGTCTACATTTGGATTGTTGATCATACTAAATTGTATCTTTTCCCTTCTGTTATTTTTCTGAAAAAAATGGTTCCCTATTTATTCTTGTATGAATCATGGTGCTAGTCTCCAACTCATGTGGATACGAACACCCTTTGGGCCATGTCTAACCCATATTAGCAATTAGATTACCATGGTATCCAAGATGGTTTGTGACATAAAGGATATCAAGAAGAGGTCCTTGGAACGACCTGAAGAAACTTCTTGACTTTCAGTTGATATCACAGTGAGATCAGAAGAAGTATGCATGATTATAAGTTGATCTCATGGTGAGATCACATGAAGCACACTTGATTCCTTTTGGACCTCGCAGTGAGATCATGTAAATTGGGCATGATTGTTGGTTAAAATAGTAAAGAGATCACACGTAGTACATAAAAAAAGAGTCTATAATGGATGGAGTCTTATTATAGTCATTAAAAATAATAAAAAAATGTAATATTATATTTGGATCTCATGATGGGATCATGAAAATCTCTAGAAGAAAATTTCACTGATCATATGATTGTCATTATATCTCTTGAAGATATCACATGAAAAACACATGATTTTAAATTTACCACTTGATGAGATCATGTGAAACTTTTAAAAGACAATACAACTTATCATGGAAAGAACCTGTGACATAAAATAGATGATCACTAAAATTGATCATAGCAAGTTGATAAGACTGTTTGTTATGGTGGTGGAATGAATAGCTAACCATAATTTTTGGTGTTAAGGTGGCAGATTTGTGCCTATAGATACCCATTAACCCATCCTTAAAGAGTTATATTTTTTTATTGATTGTCTTTAATTGAAGAATTTTTTTTCACATGATTTGAATGAGGTGTTGTAACAAAATCTTGTTATTCATGTAATTAGAAGAAGGTATCCTGAAAGAGTCTCATTGAGAGATATCATAGAAGAATCTTATTAAGGAATCATGTGAAGTGAAGTTTTCACAAGCTGTTTGCATGTATTGGTAAACCCTATGATATCACTAAAACTATGTAACCTCCAAAAGGTCTCAATAAGAGTTATGAAATCCATGTGAATAGAATAATATATCATGAAGGTATCTCATATATAGGTCTCTTGGAGGGGTCTTAGGGAGATGTGTGATGGAGGATTCTCAAAAAGGTGTCTCGAGATGTGGTCTCATGATGGGGTATCATAATGGGGTCTCACAAAGGGGTATTTCAACAGGGTTACATTCTCTAAGAAGGAAAAACATCTTTCATAAAGGTGGTTGTAATTTCATTTATGAAATAAGATCACAAAGACACACATAAGTGTGAATCATCTCCGAATTGATTGTCCGAAGATTCTATTGTAGGAGTAGTGTATTCAATTTAGTATAAAGAGATAAAAGTGGGATTTCAAATGGTAATGGTTTTAAAATAGGTGGGAAAGTGAGTATACTGTAAAACTTGTAACAATAGTGTGATTTAGGGGATTTGGTACTTTGGAACATTGAATTTCAATAGTCTTTTGATATTGTCCAGAGAGTGAAAACTATGAAAAATTATTATGTTCTGTGCATGTTTTAATTACCATTTTTTATATTCTATTAGAAATAGAGATAATAGAGTTTTTTTAAAATTTAAACTAGATCCACGGATACCATTATTTTAATATTACATTCCTTTATTCACCCACCCACTCAAGGTATTTTATGTAGTTGGTATAAAAATTTGTATCAAATCTAATGGTAAAATTCAGAGTTCCTCTCAATGGAAAAGAAAGGGAATTTTTTAATCACCAATGGATTTTGATCTTTGATAAAAACAATTTTTCTGATATAGAAGAATCAAATTTAAAATTACTTCTGATTTTTAAGTATGTTTGTGATTACAAAATAATTTCGTGGTATTTATCCTACCATGGATAATGGAGTATTATCTAAAGAATACCAAAGAAAATTGGATGATGATTCTAGTGGAATCAATGCGTTAGGATGAATTGTATCCAATAAAATCTATACGATGGTGATGTCATGTAAGTCATCACCTAGAAAGTGGAAAAACATCCAAATATCTATGAAGGTGATTAAAAATATGATAATCTATGTTTTAATTTATGTTGAAAAAATATGAGGACATGAGAATACACTCCATTGAGTCTGCAGGTGCATTTATTTATTGAGTAAATGTTTTCATGGAAGACATTCATGGTTTGAAATAAATTCTCAAAGACGAAAATATTTTTGTGCACATCTTTAGATTACATCCATGTTGATTAAATCTAAAATTTTCTATACTATATGATAAAAATATGAAGTAGATAACATTGAATATCTTACACAATACTCTAATCAAGTATGAGATAAAAAATAATGACAGCGAGTCTTCAGAAAAAGGGAATTCTAAATTGGTATAATTCAAATCCATAAAATATCTCAATATAGAAGTTGGAAAGTAAGAAGACATTGTGGATGGGTGTAGGTCATTTATTTCGTCAAAACTACAAAGGGTAACATGAAAATTTAAAGAGAATATTTTTCCTTCATTCCTTCATTGTGGAGTGGTTGGATGCATATCATCAAAGTTTTCCAAAAATGTTCCAGATGATGATGAGTATGGTTATGAAACTCCGAAGAAGAAGTCTTTATCTAGTGTGAATGTTAAGAAACTTAATATGAAAAATTTGTTGAAAAATAAAAATATTGTTTCACAGGAAATTAAAAATTAATAATAGTATGTGGAAGAAGATATAGAATACTCTAAGGATCATGAAGAAGACTCTATGGTGGTATTTTTTGGTAATTACCAATCAAGGGAAGAAAATGATAATGATGAAGGTGAATTCAATTCAAGATGTGAACATAAAGTTGAAAAAATGCTATGTTCTGGGAGACAATTATTTGGAGATCCAAAATAATGTAATCTAGTAGGGTGATTTATAACTCCAAACTCTATATGAAATTGTAGTAAGTGGATAAGTATGAGATAAATGCTAAAATTTAAAATATAAGATAAAAAATATATATAATTTTGTTGAATTAAAAGTGAAGGTTAAAGAATAGAAAAATGTTATCAATAGTATGAAAAACAAAATAAAAGATCTAGATAAACTTATTTAAGAACACGAGGAGCAATTTGTTAGCCTATTAATAAAGGTAAAAGATCAAGAGAAACTCTTGAATCCTGTTATGATTTTGGGAATTTAGGTTCCACAAGACATATAATAAGTGAAATAACAATTTAGTGGTTCAATAAAACTTTTAATGGAACATATGTGGAAGAAAAGGACACATCAGATTGATACAAATATAATAGGAGTTGATCAAAAACTGAAATAAATAATGGTTTATGTTAGAACAAAATATCCTACACATTTATTGAATATTGGTTTTGTTATGTATCAAAATCAGAAGATTTATAGATTCAAAGGGAAAATTAATGATGAATAATTGATGTATAAGAATTCACCTTGTATTGGGTGTTATTATTATTGAAGGATATTGAAGTCATAAAATGTATATTCCATATAATTGAGGTATAAAAAGTAGAAAGAGAAATATAGGTAGCTAAATAGGGTTTTGTATTCCAAGAACTAATTTGATGGTCACTATTTGTTTTGTGGTGGATTTAGACATAAGGCTAGATATTTATCATCGAAAATATAGAGGAATGAACTAAAGTAGACCCAAAGTGGATTCATACAGTATGTAAAGTGATCATTGAATGAAAAATAAAATTTTCAATTTTCAAGATGAGGCTTGACCATTATACTCTAAGGAAGGTCAAGAATATTAGATATCATCAATTATGAAGTCAAATAAATGGATCGAAATGAAAATAGTTGAGAAGGAAATAGTTGTAGATATTTCCTTCAAATAATGGTATCAAACTGAAATATGGATCATTAATAGCGGTTGAACTCAAATACTATAAGAAATTAGAATATTGTGATAATAATTATGTAAGATAAGGAAAGATTCATAATATTTGGAAATGATGAAGTCTTAAAGATAACTCGATCAAGGAAATCCATGTTTGGGGAAAAACCACGAGAGACATCCTGATGTCTTGATTGTTGAATATATCAGTCAAAACAAGCTAAGTGTCTGTAAACTATATGGATTAGGAAATGATATCATCTTTAATAAAAATTCATGTATCATCAAGGGAAATGATGGTGTAGTTGTTTTTCAAGTAAGGTTCATGAAGTTGAATCTCTACAGTTTGAGTGGAGAAGAAGATATGTGTTTCATATCTAAGGAAGAAGAAACCTGGATGTGGAATAAGCATCTTAGACATTTGATCCAATCATCCTTGGAATATTCAGGGAAATGTGATACTAATCTATATATCTTTATGTTATCATGTGATTATACTCATAATTGTGATTCTTGTCAACAAGGGAAAATTACTTGAAAGATATATTAGGAAAAAAGACCAATGGTCAAAAATACTTCTTGAACTGGTTTATATTATTGTTTGTGGACCTATTTCACCAAAATCCTTTGATGAAAAGATATGTTGTGTCCTTTTAGTTGATGGTTTCAGTAGAATGGAATGGATTTTAATTATCACCCATAATTTTAATGTGTTAAATTAAATAAATCATTATCAATGGGTAGTTCAAAATATGTTATGTCAAAGAATTTAGAATTTCTGAACTGATAATGTAATAGAGTTCACAAACATTAATGTGAAGGATTATATTGAGATACATGGGATATGGCACAAGTATTCATATGTAATTAACCAACTGTAAAATTGTGTGGTTGAGATAAGAAACTATATTATCAACAACCAGGCCAGAATGATGATTATTGAGAAATACCTTATAGATATGTTTTCTAAAGAATCAGTGTTGACATCAATCAACATTTCTAACATAACCTTATTATGTCTAAAAAAATAAAAGACTCCATATGAGTAGTGGTATGGAAAGAAACTTAAATTTACATACTTTTGTCTCTTCAGAATTAAGTATTTCATTCTAAATGAGGATAAATACGAATACTTTGAATCATGTGGAGATAGTGTGATTTTTATTGGTTACTTAGGAAAAAGATAATAATATAAATGCTTTATTGGGAGACCAGGAAATATTGTATAGATAAATGATATTTTTGTGGATGAATATGTGAGGAATATTCGACAAATCCATGAAACGATTCAAGAGGATAATGATGAAGAGGTGAAAAGATCTAAGGATGTTCAAGAACTTGAGAAAAAATCATAAGATGATTCATATAATGATTAGAATAATAATATTATTCTTTGTACAAAGAAACCTAAGATCTAATCCAAATATTATAGGTAGAATATAATTGGTGATAATATAGTTCTAGTCTTTACAAGGAGGATGTAGAGTCTACATATAGAATATTTCATATCACAGGTTGAGCTGAAGCGTTTTTAAGAAGCTGTAAAGGATGCGAATTAGTTTCAGGGAATGAAAGAATAACATAAAAAAAAAAGAATATAACAAAACATTGGATATTGTTTGATGTCCATTAGATAATAATGTCATCAAAACTAAATGGGGTTTCCATAACATGGTGAATGAAGGCGATATAATAATTAGGAAAAAAGAGTGACTGGTGTATAAGGGATAATCCCAGATAGAAGGTATCGATGTTGATGAAACATCCACCCTTGTTATAAGGCTGGAGACAATTTGATTATTCTTGGTCATAGCATTGCAAAAGGAAATTAAATTTTTTCTAGATATATATTATGTCATTATTTTTGAATGGTGTTTTAGAAGAATAATTTTATATTCAACAACCAGATATATTTCTCAATCATGAATATGCAAAAAATTTCATCAATTAAAGAAATAATTCTAGAGGGTTGAAGCATGCACCAAGATCTTGGAATTCCTTGAATGATTAGCATTTTAAGTAGCCGAGTTTCTATAATAGTAGAGTTTATTATAACCTCTATATTAATAATGTTAATAATAAAAGGTTGATTTTAATTATTTTCATAACATAATCATTGTTTTATAGAATTAATCGTTGAGAAAACATTTTGTATAATTCATGAAACATGGATCCGAAATGTAAAAAATTGATGAGTTAAAAATTTTCCTTGGTTATAGGTAACACAAGGAAGACCGGTAACATTAATTTATCAATTAAAATATTCCAAGGAGGCTCTGAGAAGTATTGGGATGGAAAATTTCAAATCAATGAAAAATCCAATTGCAGATTAGATGATATTTTCATGGGATGAATTAAGGTAAAGTAGTCAATATCATTGAGCATAGAAAGATCACTGGATTTTTAATTTAATTAACAATGTTACAAAGACATATTATTTTTTACGCATGAAAGGTGCACGATATCAATGTAATAAAAAATAAATTCAATTAATTAAAATGAAAACAATAATTTGGTATATCAATGGATTAGGGGATTTCATTTTACTATGTAATGAAAATTCAGGGTAAGAGTTATTGGGTTTTATAGATTCAAATTGGACCCATTTAAAATATGATCAAAAGACATCATCAGGTAGTAAATTATATCATGGTGTAATATTTATTTCCTGACTGAGAAAGAAAAAATATTTCATTTCTTTTATCATCACAAAATCGGAATACATCACAACTACTCAATATTTCCAGTTGGTACTATGGAAGAAGTTGTATCATGAAGATATAAGAGTTGAATTGATTTATCTGATCAAAATCCTTTTTGATAATTTAAGTTCTCTATATCTTAGAAAATATATAGTCCATAATATAAAGAAATCTCACGTTGAAATTAAATTTCAATTTACTAAGTTGGATGTGGTTCATGTAATTGTTAATTTGGAGTATGTGTCTACTAAACTACAGGCTACAGACATCCTAATAGAGTCTTCACCCAAAGATGTTTTTGTCTGGCATCGATTGGCTCTTGGAGCTCAGTTGACTCTACACAATTGAACAATATTTATTTTAGATCCCATCTACCTAAGTTATGGTGTGTTTTCCTTAATGTAATGATATGAAATATTTAATATGTTTCATACCAAAAAGGAGTGACCTTTGAGTTCATTGAAAAAGGGGGATAAAAGTTCTTGTTCAAGATAGTTTGAGACCCTAATAGGGGGAGAATAAAAACACTGTTATTTTTAAATATGATGATGTTAATGATGGTATTTCAATGAAGATGAATCATAAACAACATTGATGATTTCAGGATTCTAAAATTTGAACCGAGAAGTTGTCTCAAAGGATGAGATTCATTTATTATTTGGTATCTAGAGGTTTTTTGGTAGAATATTTTCGAAAAAAGTGATTCATCGATAAACATTTTATTCTACTCTTATTTCTTAAACTGACCATGACTGATGTGGGCTTAAAAAACGTGTTAATGATGTTATTGATCATATTTTTTGATTTTAAGAAGGAAAATTGTTTCCCATGTTCATTAATGTTCAAAAAGTTTGTTCTTGAATTTTAATAAGTGTTATAGACAATCGAAAATGGGGAGACTATTGGAAAAAATACTTCTTGATGGAGATTTTGTGTTTATTGTATTTTTGAAAGGTTTGATATTGTTCAAAAAGGATGTTTTTTATAAGAGGCCTATGGAGTCAGCATGAATGCTTGAACTGATCATTTGGATAATAAAATGAACTGATCATGCAAATCATGGATATAATAAATGATGATGTGAAGTGAAAATTTCTAAACTGATCACACAGAGGGATCACAAGATTGTGTTCGTATAAAGTAATATTTTAAAGAGATCATGAGAAACACTTCAATAAACCACATAAATGGCAAGGTATATTTCTGAATAGATCATGAAAATCACCTAAAGACATGACATTATTGTTAGTGGATCTCATCGTGGGATCATGATATGCTTGTGTGATTGCCAATATATCTTGGGATGAGATCAAGAAAAGTGAACATAATTTTTAGTGGATGTCATGGAGAGATCATGTGAAGAACAAATTATTTTCAGTTGATATCTTAAATATATCAGATGAATCACATGAAGAAAAATAGGTTGTAAATGACATACTGTTCTTATGGTCATTAGAAATAACACAAAGCACAAAAAATACCTTTGGATATTGTGATGGGATCATGAACATATCTAAGGAAAAATTTTAATGAATATAAAATTATCCTTTTATATGAAAATGAGATCATACTAAGCACTCATGGTTGTAAATTTATTTGGTAAAATGATCAATATCACTACAGGTGATCACTTGATGCACTCATGACATGCACAAAGTGATCACATGAAGTAATCATGCAATGTATGGATGACCAATTTTTAAGGAAATAAAACAGATGAAGAATAATGATTTTTAGAGTTAATGTGGTGAATTAATTCCAATAAATATCCACCACCCATCTTTATGTTGTTTTAAAGGTTTTATTAAGTGGATTGATGTGATGAAAATTATTTTTTTGAGACAAAGAATAAATTATTCTGAAATCACATGATCTACATAATCAGAAGAAGGTCTCCTGAAAGATTCTCATGGAGAGATCTTATAAAGGAATATTGTGATGGAATTAAGTGTAGTAAAGTATGAATAGGATGTTTGAGAACATAGGATTACCCATTGATATCACTCAAACCATGTAACCACAAAATGTTCTCACACCAGAGTCACATGGTTTGTGTGAATCAGATAAATTATCATGATAGGATATCATAGAGAGGTCTCAAAGTGGAATATCATCGACGGGTCTCTAGAGGATTCATACAGAGGAGTCTCACAATGATGTGTCATGGTTGGATCTCATTATTGGGGCTTACAAAGGGGTCACATTATCCAAGAAGAATAAAAAACTCTTACATAAAGGTGGTTGTAATCTCACTAATGAAACAAGAGAATAAAGACACACACACACACACATTTGAATCAACACAGAATTGATAAAAAAAACTAATTGAGGAGTAGTGAAATCACTTCAGTAGAGTTTGATAAATGAGCTTTAAAATTTTGAATATTTGTGAAATGGGTGGGATATTGAGTCTCTTATGAACCTTGTAATATCAGTTTTCTTTAGTGGATTTTTTACATAGGCACATTGGCTTTGTTTGTTCCTTGGATATAGATCATTGTGGGAGAACAAAGTAAAATTTTGATGACTTGTTTATGGTTTTATTACCATTTATTTTGTGCTATGGGAAGGAGATTGAATTGATTTTTCATTAACAATGAAACATTATTCAAGTAGAGAATTGTTTTAATATTTCACACCCCGATTTACTCTACCTATAAGGATATTTTTCTTTGTTGGGATAACAAATTATTTATTTAAATTGAATTTACAATTATATCATTTCCATTACTGGTCTCTTTACTCGACCCAAACACCTTCCTCGACATTTACCAAACCTTGAGTAATCAAAACTACTTATATTATAAGGGAAAAAATATTCTATATGATGGTCCAATGAATAATTATTTAATTAAATATATTCAAATAACATTTAATTAGTAACTAAATAATTTCCATTAATAAATATCCAATAAATATTATTTATTTCTCTTAAGAATAATATACATTTTAACAATCAGAAATAAATAGTATTTAACTTAGAGAAAGGGAAAAACTACATGTGTGACCATATTCTTAGTATAAATAGTTGGGTTTGACTAATGTACAAGATCAATATCTAGGAAAACATAAAGGAATCCATAGTGAAATATGTTAATGTCACAATTTAAAAAACCACCCATGAACTCTCCCTATGTAATATAATCTCTTTGTCGTGTTATCTCATCAGGAATGTCACATACTCTTATAATCAAACTATATGATTGATATGTAATTTCATTGAAATCTTAGAATAAACTCATGAAGCACCATGATGATGGATTTTTTGTTCAATAGTTATATTTCAATCAAAGGTTTGAGATTTCATCTTTCAGACTTATAAGCTGAAAATCATTTATTTACTTATTAGTTAATGCCACTTCACCCATAGAAAATCTAACATATACTAATTATTCATGAACATATATCATCATAGTTTTTTGTAATAGAGAAAATTATATAGATAATGATATGAATGAATAATCAACTCATATATAAGGACTAATACTAACATTCGTAGATGGGAATATATAATGATATTTAAAAATATGGAATTACTACTAGAAATTTTTTCATTATACTCACCCATCTTGGAGATTAGCAAGCGTGAACTTCCTGAGATAAAACCTCATCTTCTTAAAAGAATCAATCAAAAAATTAAGCATCATTTAATTTCCCACTATATGAAATTATTCAACCATAGGGATTATATGTTCTCTAACATTATCATGCAACTTCAACGTTATCATCATAGTGGTGAACTACTATGATGTTTTGATTAGATAAATACTCTAAATAAACTATCACACATATTATATGCATATGGAAAATAAATATATAATAATAAATTTATTAATATTCAAATATTGTATTATAAAATAAATATAAAGTACAATGTAGTTGGTTTTAGGTCACCAACTCCAATCATTTTGAATACTTAAAACTATATTCTCTCATCAATGAATCCTCGGATATTTGAGGGAATTTAAAAATTCAAGTAAAAAAACTTTACTCATTTGAAAAATTAAACCATTAGGTGATTTCTATGGAGTGGGATACTCAAAACATAATGTAATAAAAAGTGGATGAATTCTATTTTTGTGACTAAGTGAGCACTCAAAAAATGAAAATTTGGGAATATGAAAATCACATAGAAAGGGTAAGAAAATAACTATAAGAAGTGGTCTTTGAAAATGATTCATTCATGTGATATATATGTGATTTAGGTACACACATCAAAGAAATTTTCCCTCTCGCTAAGGTTGAAGCCTCGAAGTGATATGATATCCGGTAGTTTAACACCCAAAATATAAGAATATATTTTTCTCTAAATTAATTATATATTTAATAGATTGCTACAAATAAAACAACGAAATAAAATGAACCCTGAAATATTAAATTAATATTATTAAGAAAAGTATATGAATAATAAAACCTCTTATAAATAAAAATATAATATTCTACAAAAATGTCATACATTTAGATGATAAATAGCTAATATGATTTAATGTTAGAAAGGATAGATATTTATCAAATAACTATGTTTTAAAAGTTGTGCATATTTTATCATAATAAATTAAATTGAATAATTTAACAATATTATTTTAATATATTAAATAATATATTAATATTAATTAAATTACAAATATATATTATATAATAGTATATACATTTATTATTTAAAATTTTCATTTTTCTATAAAATATGTTTTCTTTATATTTTTTAATTTCATTTTAAATATAAATTTATAATTTTTTAAACTTTAATTTTCAAAAATAAAATTAATTTTTGAATTAATCATGTAAAAATTATCTTAGGTTAATGGTTTTGGTATTTTTCTTAAATAAATTATTTTTAGGTAATTAATGGAAAACTGATTTTTTTCCAAAAGAGTAAATTTTAAAACGTTATCATTATATAAGGATGATATAGAAATGTATAAAACATTTTAATTAGTAAAATATTTATTTTTAAAGTAAAACTATATTTTTAAAATTTATTATGTTGAATTTATAGATCCTATGATTCCCATTTTAAGGACTCACATAATATTTTTCAAATTGTTTTTGTTATTTTCATTTCCTCAAATATTATTTTGGAAAAATTTGGTTATGGATCGAATTTAAATTCATAAAAATACTATTTTATTTTATAATTAACTAATTTATGATATAAAAATTAATATAATTGTTAATGTTTTCCTACACATAAATTTTTATCTTAAAAATACACTCTTTCTAAAAACAATTTCTACCCGCTATGTGCTCCAATTTAAAAATTGATTGTACTAATCATTGGAAATAAAATTTTCAAAGATTCTTTTAATAATTTTTATCCTAAAGATTAAATTTTGCAATAATTACAATATCAATTTTTTTCATTAACATTAATTACCGAGGATAAAAATTAGTTTCCATGGTAAAAGGTATAAGTAAATATATAAGTCTATAACTCAAAATTTGTCTCTAAAATGAATTATTGACAGAATTATAGACCTTAACATGTCCAAAATTTTATTATTTTAATTTATGGTTCCTTTTACCTTTAATAGAATCATGAAATTATTTTAAATTTATAATTATTTATAAATATTCAATTTTCTTTACTTATAAAAGGATTAATAAACACCACACTTCTCCCCAAACCCTATGCCTCTTATATTTTTTCCAACAACTACCCAAATAACTCTAAAACAATCATATAAACCCTATAGGGCTTTTGGATTTATCAAAACACCATATTGAAAATCCTAGATCCAATTTTAGAAGATCCTTTTCCAAGGAGTAACAGTTTTAGATCATGTTCAGATTAATGGGGTTAAAGGTATGGGTGTTTCATATCAATTTAGATTCTGTACAAAATGTTATGTATTTATACACCTATTGACTTTTAAATTTTGTGTAGTTTGATTATTGGATATGTAATTTCATAAATTATCTTTTATTCATGGAATTTGATGTAAAATTTTAATCTCTCTCTTTCATTAGATTTTTTATTAAAATGTTTCCAAATATATAAAGGTTTATCATCTCATTTGTCTTTCTTTGAGATACATGCTATATCGACCACTCGTTTAATTTTTTGTGGTGTATATACTTCCATTTTATCCTTTTATCACATTATATATTAAATTAAATGGATTTAGAATGTTATATTATGTAACACCTTTCATGAGTTATAATTATTCCTATTTTACCATGGTCTTACAATTTGGTTTTCTTATATTATATGATGACACTGTAATTCCTTCTATCTTTGGGGAAAGTGATTTTTTAATTCGAATATTCTCCCACAGTCTATTTGTTTATCCAAACATATATCTCTATTTAGAATAATTCTTAGCCACATTTATGATAATTTCACTTCCATTTCCATATTTTCTCTTCCTTCTAATTTTATACTTTATATATGAAAATTTAATTATGTGTTATGTAATATCCATAACCTAGGTGTTGCTAAACTAGTTCGCTGTGATGGGTCACTACATGACCTTAATGAAACCACACCGTATGGCAGAAGCTATTGAAATGTTTAGAGGGTCTCATAAATCACATGGGGACACTATAACCTCTTTATCAAAGTATTCCAGAATAGTTAAATTATGAAATAAAGGAAATAGAAATAAATAATAAATAATAAATGTTAAACATGTGCTACTAACCATTTCCAAAAATTGGGTGCAATCCCACAACCAAATGGTAAATATGATTTTTCATTTCATACAGTTCCAATTGTATAAAAAACCCAAAATCAAGATAAATAGAAAAATCCCCAAAATGGGTCCTAACTCTAAGCCTAGATCCCTTATTATGCACATCCAACTCCCAAATCAATGATTTCGAATAGGGTCTATTCTGTTGTCCTAACCTACAACCATGAAATCTTCTCGGGTACCCAGTAGTGGCTCAATTAGGGTGTGAGTACAAATTAGTAGGGAACCACCAATAGTGCCGACAAAATATTTAGTCTAAAAATATTATGTATGCAAGTAATAAGAATGAACTGCATGTTTAAAAATAATTAAACTAGTTACCGTTAATTAGAAATAATCATGTAAACCATTTCCATCGTTTCTTCCATTGGTTAGACATTTTCATTAATTCCAGAACATCCTAGTTCGGTCAACCACAACACATAAGAGGATAAGTCAAGTTCCCTCTCTCACTAGGGAAACAATTTTACAAATTATTACATAACACTTAGCTTGGATCCTCAGTCTACGTAGTATCATCCAATGTGACTGTTTGGGGAATACATCCCCAGTCTGACTCCCTAACCTGTGCATTCTTGGGGTGGGGTTTAGAGCATCATTCCAACCCAAACCATGGGTGTAGAATATCAAATAAATACCCCACAAACCTTTATGTAATGTTCCCAAGATTATTTAATCACAAAACAGTTTAGAAACATAAACCAATACCATTTAACACATCCATAATTCACAACAAAATTTCACTTAACACATATTCCATCATTATTCCTTATCTCGTTCACACTTTCTCATTTACATGACATAACCCATTTAACCATTTATCATTAAAATGAATTAGACAATTTGAAAATGTTATCATTTATGTTCTATAATTCATTTAACACATTTACCATTATTCCAAAGTTCCCCTTATGCCAAGTTAACAACCAAACATAATTACCATTAGTTTCATTTCATAACCCAACTAAAATATAAACAAGTTTATTATAGGATCTATGTCATAAAAATTTAATTTCACACTTATAATTCCAATTTCCATATTCATGAGGGGGAACACCCCATGGGTGTCCCAAAACCTAGTCAAACATCCCTTGACAAATCTAAAAGGGATCATGAGGGGTTAAATTAAACATTTACTAGAAAAAAATATCGTTTATTGAAAGGAAAAATTAATGGGTAGCCCAAACACAACAAATAAATTCCAAATAGACAAAAATAACCACAAAGAATGTGAGATACAACTTATAGACCGCTTACCTTGATTTCGAAGACAACCTCATGCTAAAAAGTAGATTTGGATTAAGATTCAAACACCCCTCAAATCCCTAACCTAATAGTCACTAAAAAGAGAGGGTTCTAAATAGTTTGAATGAGAAGAAGGGATACAAAATCCTAAATAAAAAAATATGAATACGAGTATTTTTAGACTCACCCACAAATTTGATTCGCAACCAACGATTCTCCAAATGGCTTAGAAATGAGGGAGATATGTCCTTGGAAACATTAGGACATTTTGGTTCATCCCTATGAATATTGGATAAATAATGGAGGAGATTATAGAGTTATAACGCTTATGTCGAGAGAGAGAAAAATGGTAAAATATCACATTTTAAGGGGTGAACAGTTTGGGTGCATGGTCATCCAAACCATGCACCAACTATGTGTTATCCAATATCCAAGAGTGGTTTAGGATGCATGATTACTTAGGGATCCTCTACAGTTTGAAAAACTATACAATAACTATGAATGATGGATATGTTCATGCCTTTAAAGTTTGGCATTCTCCCTTGTTTGGTTTCTTTAAACCATGCACCTATCCTTCATAAAAACACTATAATATCCCATACATAATGGAAGTATGTACCTATTTAAATTTTGGTATAAATAACTATTTTTTGGTTGATGAAATGGTTTTGAGACGTATGTCGGGTCTTGGCAGGTGTTACAATAGTTTGGGACACAAGATAGGGGAGAACATGTTTAATTTGTGCAAGACGTAGTGTTGGCGTGTGCTTAAGAAAACCATGAATAATACCCATGTAATGGTGAAGCATTGGATAGATGGTCAAAACATGAATGGTGCATGGTCTATCAAACCATGTGACTTACCCTACTAACTGTGTGACCCAACTTCCATGGAAAGTGTCTTGCACAATTTTTTCGCATGGTTTGTCAAACTGTGATAGTAAACTGTGCTGCCGAGTAAAGTTGGAAAAATTACAAAATTTCTACCTTGGTATTTTTATGTGTAACTTATGATTTTCCTCCTCTCCTTCTTCAACTCTATATGTGGTCTTGGATGAACGAACCTTGACACTGGTTATTCTCCTTCGACCGTAAGCCATTTGAAGTGCCTTCAGTTGTGGATTGAAGATCCGGGTAAGTCTAATCCCTATATTGCTTCTATTTTTGGTTTAGCATTTGCATCTTTCTATTATATTCATAAGAAGCTCAAAAACCCTTATTTTTTGGTGATTTATATGTTGAGTATTTAAATAGTGGTTGAATTGGGATCCAATGCTTCAATTAGGTGTGTGTTTGTCAACAGATTTGAGTTAGTTAGTCCAAAAGTTATATCCCTTGGTTATTACATAGAGTTTTTCATGTGGGGTTATGTTATAGTTCTTTCTTTGATTTTTTATTGGTTTTATTTGAATTATTTGATATAACGAGTGTCTAAATATCAAATTTAACCCCCTCACGATCCCCATGGGATGTATAGAGGATGACTTTACCAACTTAGGGCCACCCATGGGGTGTTCCGACCCTCCCGAACGTGGTTAACAAAAATTTAATGTGGGAAATTGAATTTTGATTCAGTAAATTTCTTAGAGAATGTGTAAATTGGTTAATTTAATGATTAATAAAGGATTATACGTAGATGTTTCTAGTTGTGGATAATGGCATGGGGTTGTTTTCCTTGGCATGAAAATGTGTTACATGGGATTAATGGGAATGTGTCAATGAATCATGTTTGTACTTGAATATTCTTACTGAGTTAGGCATGTGGAATTGGGATAATGCTAAATTTTTGTTTGATATAAATGATAAATGTGTTAATGGTTTGTGGAATGCTATATATTCCCATTTTAGTTGTTATTGTTGTGATATTACTACGATCATGGATATTTATTGTTGTAATGTAGTTATGTGTGGTGAATGAATTAATAAGAATGTACACATTTATTGGTAGAGTGTGGTATAGACATGAGGTTCTATGCCCATGGGTTCAGTTGGACTGAGGCTCTAAACTCCACCCATTAATGCCCAAGTTAGGGAGTTTGACATAGTTCTATTCCTCTAACAATTTCATTCCACCCAGATTGGGGATTTGGGATGCAGATAATGTGGTTGTGGTGATATGTTTCCATAGTGGGATCGAACTTTATTTATTCCAATATGTCTTACAATATTTGAACATGCCTAATCCCTTAGACACATAAAAAGGTGAATTAATCACTTAGATGTTATAAGTATCGAATATGGATTTTAGGATGGAATAACTTAGTGGAAAAATTTATTACTCATGGTTAATAGTACTGTTTTTTATTTATTTTACATTAATTAGAACTAGAATGAAAAATCTGTTTAGACTAAATATTTTTTAGACACCATTGGTGGTGGCCTATTGAGTTGTACGCACACCCTGTTCGTGTTGTTGTTGGGTACATGAGTAGATTTCGTGGTAGCAGGTTGGGTAAAGGGGAAAGGTTCGGTGCTTGGGAGTTGAGTCAGATTTGGGAATTACATGGATGAGGTTTAAGACTTGGATTCATGGATGTTTTCGGGATTCTGTTGTTTTTCTTTATTTTGGGTTTTTTCCACTTGGTTCTGTAGCATTACATGACATATTTACTATTGGTTGTGGTTTGTAACCATATTGGGGTGATGGTTATTTATGAATGTCCAGAGGGTTGTTTATGTAGTTTCCACTATTGAACATGTTTTCTGCTATGGTTTTCTCTATTAAATAGGGTATAGTCTCCCCACATGAATCATAGACCCTCACTATTAGTTGGAAACCTCTAGAGTATGAGGAGGTTCACTTGAGGTCATGTGATGACTCAGCTCGGGGCACTGGTTTAGTGGCACCCGGGTTGGGGACGCTATAATGTGGTATCATAGGAGGTCTTTTATATGAATGTCTATTTGTAATGTCAGACAAGAGGTTAGGAATGTGTTGGGCCTCAATAATAACCTCATTCTTGGGAGTAGCTAACCCAAGTAAGAGGGAAAACCCAAGTCACCCAGTGTGGGAATTGTTGTTCTTATTATGAAAATGATGTCTAACGAGATAATGAAAAGGGGTTTAAAGGGTAGGTAAAATATTAAATACTAATAAAAGAAGTGTTCTTGATAAGGGGGAGTAAGTGAATCAAACTATCATTAGGGTATTCTTTGAAAGAGAAACTGTTTTGAAATGAGTATAAGGTATGGCTTATAATCATATGAGTTAGTAATCTTGTGTTAGTCTTGGTCCTAGTGGGGATGGTTGAGGGTAGTGTTTCAGGTTTGTTAGGTCCTATTTGGGTAGTGTTTGAGAAATGCTTTGTTTATGTATAGTGATAAACCATTCCTTATATACTATGAAATTATTATGGTCTCTGTTCTAATGGTCATGTTTAGATTGTAAAGAAATGCCACCATGAAGGCGTCTGCCAGTCGGGTGACAAAAAGAAGTTACCGAGAACACTCCTCTCATAATGGAGTAGGAGAATTTAGTTATATTGTAAAAAAGAGAAGTTCTATGAGATCTTTGTTCATTTCATTTAGATTGTAAATAGGACCAAGGGTGGGTTGCACCGAGTATGTTTGAGTTTACTAAGGGGTTTCACCTACAACACCCTATGAACATTACCAGAGAGGGTGGTCTAGAAGCATTAGAGTTATAGATAGAGTCAATACATAATATTATTTATCATCAGGATAATCCTCTCAAGAAGCAAGTCAATATAGTGACTTATATGTTACGGGGATTAGAAAAGTGTTTGTGGGACATCATGGTTCCAACAGAGAAAACCAAAGGAATGATGTTGGAATATTTCTAGGAGAAGTTTCTCAAACACTTAAATACAGAAACCTTGAGGTAGGAGAAAGATGCATATTTTATAAGCTTTACCGAAAGGGAAATGTAAAGGATGGATTATTATAGTTGTTTCAATGATCTACTCTGATTATTTATAACCCTGACAGGAGATGAGGAAACTACGGAGAAAAGATTTTATGATGGACTATGACACGAGATGAGGTCACTGGTGAACATATTATGTTTGAAAGGGTTTGTTAAGGGATTGGATCAATCCATTATTTCAGAAGGGAACATGAAGGGAGATTCATGTGATGGGCATGTGGTTCTTTCCATGTAGGAATGTAGTGCCTCTTCTGGGAGAAAGAAGCACAATTCTGGGAATCTCCATATGGGTGGAAGTGCACAGAGAATCTAGAAGAGGGTGTCAGTTCGTAGTTATGTTGGCATTAACCGTGGAAAGTACATGTGGGGTAATGTCACTTTATACTCATTTAGGGGTATTATTTGATGATGTCGGACATTGTAAGGATTGCGCCATGGATATTGGTGGATATCATTTTTTGTGGAATATGTTTTCTATATAGTTATCAGGATTTGACCTGATTTTGGGTATTGATTGTTTGGCGTTGTATCAAGAACATATCGATTATTATTGATGCCGAGTGATGTTCACATCTCTCAATAGAGACAGTTCTATCCTTTGTAGAAATTAGGATGTCTGACCAGGCCAGATAGGTCTAATTTTTCAGTATTTTGGAGAACTAACTGTGGATTGATTTTATGATCAGTTTCCAGAGGACTTATTAGGGCTACCACCTGAGATAGATGTTGAGTTTGATATTTAATTATTGCTGGGTGCAGAGCTAGTTTCTATTCATACATATCGAAAATAGCTAACAAAAATCCATGAACATAAAGTTATACTAGATGAGTTCGAGCATAAAGGGTTTATTAATCATATTACATCACCTTGGTGATATCCCATACTATTTTCTAAGGAGGCCAGTAGATCGTTGAGGATCTGTGTTGATTGTAGGAAGTTGAATTAGATGATAGTTAATAACTGATACCCACTCCCCAGAATCGATAACCTATTTGATCAATTAATGGGTCTCTCAATTTTTTCAAATACAGATTTAGGGTCAGGATACCACTAGTTGTGGGTGAGACCTTCTGACATACATCATATAGATTTCCAGAGTAGTTATGGGTTGTATGAGTTTTTTGTTATGTTTTTTGTGTTGACCAATGCACTTTCTATGTTCATGGACTTGATGAACTGAATATTTCACCCAGATCTAGATCATTTCATAGTCATATTCATTGATGTAATATTGGTGTTATAAATAAATATTGATGATCATGTGAAAAACCTTGACATCATCCTAAGTACATTAAGAGAGAATATGATTTACGCCAAGCTATCAAAATGTAAGTTCTGGATTTATAGATCTCATTTCATAGGGAACATCATTTCAGAGTCAAGGGTGTCAGTAGATCTAGAGAAGGTATAGGTTGTGGTGTCTTAGGAGAATCCCAATAAGGTTTCTAATGATTGTAATTTTTTTGGGTTTGACCGGTTATTACTAAAGGTTCACTACGGATTTATCCAACTTGGAAGCACCACTCTAAGGCATAAATGATAAGGGAGTTATGTTTGTGTGGTAAGAGGCATATGAGAATTATTTTCAAGAGTAAAGGAAGTGGATGACTATCACACAAATTCTAATCTTACCCAATCCAGGTATGAGGTACACCTTGTTTTCTGATGCTTCCGGTGTTGGTCATGGGGCAGTGTTGATGTAGAATAATCGGGTTGTTGCATTTGGTTCAAGATAGTTCAGGCCACATGAAATAAATTACCATACTCATGATATTGAGATAGATTTCATGGTATATACCTTAAAATGTTATAGGGATTACTTTTTGGGAGAGGTGTTTACTGTGCTTATCGACCATAAAAGACTTAAGTACATTTAATTTTAGCATGATTTAAATCTTCAGCAGTGAAGATGGTTCATGTAAATAAACTCCATTGAATTCAAGTTGGTTTACACACCAGGGAAAGGGAATAGTTTTGTGGATTCTTTGATCTAGAAGACTCAAAATTAGGAGGTTTAGGAATCCAAATATGAGTGGAAAATGATGGACTTATTTTCAGAGAAGCCCTTGGAAGTGCAGGATGGGGATGGGAAAATGACCCTTACAAATATAGAAATTTAGTAATCACATTGAGTTAGGTCAAGGAAGGAAAACTAGTGAATTTAGAGTGTCTGGCAATGATGGAAAGTCTTAAAAGTGGGGATTCACCTTCTATTTGGTCTACTGGTGATGATGGGATTTTCAACATTCATGGATGTGTGATTTTACTAGTGTGTATGTGTTACGTGTTGATACATGAGTTCCATGCATCTAAGTGGGTATTGAATCCTGGTCTGACTAAGTTGTATCAAGATATTTGTGGGTAGTATTGGTGTTCGGTAATAAAGATGGATGTTAAAGAATTTTTGGAACGATGCCTTATATGTCAATAGGTGAAGTCTAGGCATCAGTGCCCATGTAGTTTCTTGCAGTCATTTCCCATATCGAAGTGGAAGTTGAACAACGTTATGAAGGACCTTGTAGTATGTCTTCTGAGGAATCCACAGAAGAATGGTGTATTCTGGGTATTTGTGGACCAATTGACTAATTTGGCCCATTTCTTACTGATCTAAGAGACCTACATAGTTGACATGTTGGGTGAGTTATATGTTTGAGAGATTTTGTGGTTACATGGTGTGTCGATGACCATAGTTTCAGATCGTCATCCACAATTTACATTGTTCTTTAGGGAGGGATTACATAAGGCACTTGGTACTCATTTGTTTTTAGTATGGATTATCACCCAAATAAGGATAGGTAGTGAGATTGTATGATTTAGGTATTAGAAGATATGTTGAGATCTTGTGTTCTGGATTTCAGTGGATCATGGAAAAAACACATACCACTCATAAAGTTTTCCTACAAAAATATTTTTCAGGCTATGATCTAGATAGATCCTTTTGTGGCACTCTATAGAAGTCCATGTAGATCTTAATTGTGTTGGTTGGAAGTTGTGGAATTAGAGTTATTTGGACAGAGTCTCATGAAAGAAATGTTAGAGAATGTTTGATTGATTCATAAGCATAGGGAAACAAATCAGAGTTGGTAGAAGTCATATACACATCAGTGTTATAGACTTCTTCAGTTTATGGTGGGTGATAGTGTGTTACTTTAGGTGTCACCATGGTTGTTTCACCATCAAATTCAGAAACAGGGAAAGTTAGCACCCAATTATGTGGGACCATTCGAGATCGTGGAATGTATCAGACTAGTGGTGTACTGATTGATTCTTCCACAATGGTATAGTTTCATGAATGATTTTTTCCATGTATCAAAACTTTGAAAAAATAACCATGAATCATATCACATGTTAAAAATTGTGGATATAGAGATGGAGAATGATTCATCCTTTTAGAAGCATCCGATTAGTATTGTGGACCATAGTGAGAAAGACTTTGAGGGAAAGACTGTGCCCTTAGTTCGAGTTTTATAGAAACAAGGAAACATTCAAGAAGAAACTTGAGAGCGATATTCAGATATGAGGGCCTAGAATCCAACTATATTTTCTTAGAAAAATTAGTAATGCTTAGGAAGAGCGGCTCGAGGATGAGCCATCATAAGGTTGATAGGTTCTAAGATAACAGAATCCATGTAGTTATTTCACAGTTTGAATTTTGGTTTCAATCATCCATTTTGGTTTATAAAATGGTTTTGGGGTGTATTTTGGGTTATGGAGGTGTTCCTAAGGTTTTGGAAAAACATAGGGGAGAACCTGTCCAATCTATGAAAGGTGCACAGTTGGCGCATAGTTAAGAAAATCGTGCAGAACCCCCAGGTAACTGTGCATCCTTGGAAAGAAGCTTAATGCATGGTCAATGCATGTTATATCAAACTGTGCAAACTACCTAGGTAACAGTGTGACCCAAATTCCTTATTAATTGGCTTACACATGGTTTTCACACTTTTGTTTTCAAATCGAGTGGGTAAACCATGCAGGCAAGTAAATATGGGAAGAATTACAAAATTTCCACATCATGATTTTTAATTATAAGTGGGTATTTTCATCCCCTCAACCTCCTTTAACCCTAGTTGAGATATTGGATGATGAAAAATTCCTAAGGGTGATTCTAAATTGGTCCTCAATCGTTTGAATTGTCATTGGTTCCAGATCGATGATCCAGGAAAGTCTAATCCCTCTCTTGATTCTCTTTTTGGTTTAGGGTTTTCATCTTTCTATAATATCTATCCAAAGATCTATAACCCTTATTTTTTGTGAGTCCATTTTTTGTCTTTAATGTGTGGTTGAATTGGCATCTAAATCATTTATTAGACGCGTGTTCGTCAAGGGATTTTTGGAAGGTAGTGTAGAAGTTATATCCCTTGTGTTTACATTGATTTGTGCTTGTGAGTTTATGTTCTTATTATTTATTTGTTGTGTTCTTGGTTTAATTTTAAAGATTTGATATAACGAGTGTCTAAATAACAAATTTAACCCCCTCATGATCCCTTTGGGGTGAATAGAGGATGACTTGACCAACAAAGGGCCACCCACAGGGTGTGCCGACCCTCTCGAACATGGTTAATGGAAATGTAAATTGTGAAATTGAATTGTGATTAAGTAAATCCCTTAGATAATATGTAAACTGGTTAATGTAATGATTTATAAAGGATTACAGGTAGATGTTTCTTGTTGTGGATAATGGATAATGGGTTTTTTGGTTTTATATGTAAATTGGTTAAGTTGGATTAATGGGAATGTGTAACTGAATCATGTTTTTACTTGAATATTCTAAGTGAGCTAGGCATGGGGAATGAGAATTTGGTTAAATGGTTATGTGATATGAATGATAAATGTGTTAATTTATTATTACATAATATATATTCCCATTTTAGTTTTTATTGTTATGATATTAATATAATACTAGCTATGGTTATTTACAATGTGGTTTTGTGTGGCGAACAAATAAATATGCATGTGCACATGGCTTGGTAGAGTGGGGTATAGACATGAGGTTCTACGCTTATGGGTCTAGTTGGATTGAGGATCTAAACCAAAACCCTTAATGATTAGGTTAGGGAGGGGGATAGATTTATATTCCCCTAATGGATTCATTCCACCTGGACCAAGGCTTCAAGGTGAGGGTTATGTGGTTGTTGTGATGTGTCTACCTAGTGATATATGAATTGATTTATTTCCATATGTCTTGTGATTATTGAACATGTCTAATACATTAGACACATGAAAAAGGTTAATTGATCACTTAGTTGTTATAAGTATAGAATCTAGATTTTATGATGAAATAACTTAGGGAAAAACTATATTACAAATGGTTAATTGTATTGTCCTTTTTTAATTGTCATTATTCAAAAATTTCATTAACTATCTATTTAGACTGGTTATTTTTTAGACACCACTGGTGGTGGACTACTTATTTATACTCACACCCTACATGGGCCTCCATCGAGTACCGAAGAAAATTTAATGGTTGTAGGTCAAGTAAAAGGAAAAGGTCCGGTGCTTGGGAGGTGAGTAGGAATTGGGATTTGCGTGGAAGATGTTTTGGACATTTAGTCTGGACCATTTTAGGGATTTCATTGTATATTTTTATTTTAGGTATTGAACATTTGGTACTATAGCATGACATAAAATATTTTATATTGGTTGTGGTTTGTACCCAGTTTGGGGTGATGGTCATTTATGCATGTTCACTGGGTTATTATGTTATTTACACTATTGTACATTTTTTTGTTGTGGTTTACTCTGATAGAGAGGGTATAGTTTCCCCCTGTGACTCTTAGACCCTCACTATTAGTTAGAAACCTCTAGAATATGGGGAGGTGTTCTTGAGGTTATGTGACGACCCGACTTGTGGCACCAGTTCAGTGGAATCTAGGTCAGGGACATAGCAAGAACAATTAGGATGCAATGTTACTAATAACCTTGACCCAACTATGAAACATGCATTATATGACCCCTTTCCCCCCTTATATCATGTCCTAAGCTGTAGAAACACCCAAGTGCCTCCGAATAGACTCGAAAACATCTCATTAACCATCTTAATGTAATTCCAACCAGAACTTTTTCAAGAAAACACCTCAAGGACGTCTGGGATCTTAAAAAATCCCCACCATATATCGGGTCTTCCTCGAGCCTCTCTCCCAAGCATCACATAGATTCCAAGCTAAATGCATTGGGCCACTAGGATTGTATATCCGTTTCCCTTTCCCAATTTTCTTCTTGATCATTACCGTGCTACCAAAAAACTCTAACTAAAGGCATAGTCTTACCACACATGACATTGTCATTACGATCGACTATAGGAACTAGATTCCCCTAAAAGGATGCATCCACCTCACACTAAAAATAATTAACATCAATCACAAGATTTGGTTCGGGGAAATACTAAGTAAGTTGTGGCAAATGAAAAACTTCATTCAAGACATTATATAGACGTGAAAGAGCCAATCAGTATTCCACTGGTCTGATACTCTCCATAATTTCAAATAACCTTATATAGTTGGGGCCCAACTTACCCTATTTCCGAAGACAATGTTGAACCAAACTTGGAAACACCCGAAGAAACACATATTCACCCTCAATAAAATCAATTAGAATATGATGTAGATCCACATATGAATTCTTCATACTCTGATCCAAATCCATATGTTTCTGAACTAACTATACATATTTTGATGTCTCTTACATGAGACTAAATAGCAATAACTCTGATTCTCTTGACACCATCCAACATAACAGAGATATATGTGGTCTCCCATAGAGTTCCTCATATGGTTCCATTTGAATTATTTCTTGGTAACTATTGTTATAGTTGAACTCAACAAGCACCATGTACTTTTTCGAAGATCCATAAAAAATCAAGTAAACATTCCCTTAACAAGTCATCTATCACCTAGATGGTTCACTTAGATTTCCAATATTTTTGTGGATGAAATGATGCGCTAAAACGACCTTGGGTACCAAGAAACTTCTGTAACCCATTCCAGAAGTTTAAAGTGAAATGCAGATAATGATAAAAAATAATTGTCTACAGAACCCCGTGTAAGTGCCCTATTTCCTGAACATACAACTCTCCCAAATGGTCAATAGTGAAGGTCTCTCAAATCAGTAAGAAATGTACTACATTAGTCAACTGATCCCCAACTTTATAGATTACATCATTCTTATAAGGAGTACTTAGAGGACCTATTACAAAATAAATCAGCACCTCATCCCATTTTCTTTCTAGAATGGTAATGGACAGTAACGAACCACCTGATCACTAATGTTCATCCTTCACCTACTGACCGGTGTTGCATCACGTCATTGAACTTGTAACCTCTTTATTCATGTATAACAACCAATACTCCTTATGAATATCAAGATACATTTTGTTCAAACTATGATTCACATCCAACTTTGATGCCTGAAAACATCACATGATTTCATCCCATATACAAGTGGTCATGAAAAAAAATACCCAAAAACATAAATTATCACATCATATCCAATTGTCAAATCATAATGTGACTCCCCACCTTCAAGACTTTATCACAAGATCTAACACTCAATATCCTCATATTACCTCTACTTGTTCAAGGTTAGAAGCATGAACTCAACAAGTAAGGAAGCATGTGTCATCTTCTCTTTCCCATACCGAACCTCTAGGTGTATCTCAACAAACAACACAATGATCTTCCACTAAGAACTAGATTACTGAACATCATAGTTTTGAGTCTTACATCTCAAAGAATTTATAACACTATTTCCTTTTCTTAGTGTGTAAATGATCTCAAAATCAAAGAACTACATATAATCAACCTATATTCACTTCCAAAGATTAAAATTACATTAGGATAAGACATAAATAAGGATTTTAGGATTGGTATACACAGTATGCCATTATCACAACCAATAATGTTGCCGACACATTAATGCATAAGCCACCACATCCAAATCATGATCTTTCATACGATAGTATCATTAATGAGGCCACCACTATCATGACCCATACACCATAACCTAATCTTTCTGCATCACCAACTCCTTAATAACAATTCCATATGCACCAAAAAACAAGGTATACTTCTCACCTGGATCGGTAAGATCAAAATTGGTTTAGTGGTTAGCCTATTATTTAACTCCTAGAAAACATTCTCACATGCCCCAAACTATTCGAACATTATTACCTTCTTGGTTAATCCCCAGATAGGTGCGTCCAAATTGTAAAATTTTTCGATGAATGACTAATAATAGCTCACAAAACCTAGAAAACTTCAGAAACCAAAAAAATTATTAGGTTTCTACCAGGATAAAAAGGCATTCTCTTATCTGAGTCCACATACAGACCTACTTCAATAATGATATGACCCAATAAATGTACCTTTTCAATCCCAAAATTAGAATTTGATAGCATGGAATAAATCCAATTCTCCCTTAGTGAACTCAGGATGATATCAAGTTGTTTTTCATGATTTTCAAGATTCTTGGAGGAAACTAAGATCTCATCCACAAATAAAACTATAAACTGATCTATGTACTAGGTAAATATTCATTTCATAAGGTCCGTAAAAATATTGGAACATTAGTCAACTCAAAAAGTATTATAAAAAACTCATAAATCCCATACCTACCATGAAAAGAAGTCTATAGTATATCAAATGATATGACCCTAAAAATATGATACCCCTATCTCAAATAAATTTTGGTAACACTAAAGAACCTATCAACTAGTCAAGATCATCAATTCATGGTAGAGTATATCAATTCTTAACTGTCATGAGATTTATATTTCGGTCATTGATAAACATGTATAATGATCCATCAACCATCCTAGAAAATAGTACGTGAGATCCTCAAGCTAACGTACTCAGACGAATGAGACCTTTGTTCTCCAATTCCTCCAAAATGGTTTTAACTTCATGGAGTTATGCAAATGCAATTTTTTATCATGGAATAAAAAATATTTCTTCCGCCAACAACAATTAAATCATTAAATCGACATCTCTCTCTGGTGGCATCCCCGATAATTCATCAGGAAACACATCCTGAAACTGATCAACTACGGGGGAAAAGAAAAGTTTCTTTACTCCCTCATCATTAAGCCTAAGAAAATCTACTTGGGATTTGAGTTCACCCAACTACTGGACGTTCCTAGCCTACTCATATATCCCATTCTTCATGGTGAACATAAGTACACCCCTCTACAGACATGAACATTACCCTACAATTTTAACTATAAGTATGGCCCTGGTACAACACTAGACAATACATTCCCAATATCAAATCAAAAACCAAAATCTCTAGAACTAACAAATCCTTTTGGAAACAATAAATTCCATCCTCTAGGGTACACTCCTTACATTGCTGGAAGTTTTCTTCTTACAACCCAATGCTGTATCAATGAAAATAACCTCGCACATATGTTCCAATACTAGGCCCAACACACTCACAAATTTTGAAGATATAAAATAATGAGAGCTTGTTTAATCAAATAGAGAACTAGAAATCATGGAATCTACACAAATCATACCTGGAACTATCAATGAGAAATCCTCCCCACCTCAATATGTCGGATGAACCACCTGAAGCTGACATGTCCCTCTTCCCAAGGCTTTGGTATGAGTTCTTGGTGCTGCAATACCATACAAATTAGGATTATCTAATACCAAAGCACAACATCCACTAACCCGACCATTGGAGATCCAAATGAATACAAGATATAGGATAACCAACCCCATTCCCATACTATGAACTTTTCTTGGGCCTCTATCATCACCAACATGTTGAGAGTTCAAAAAAACATATACATATGTAATATTCTGCTGTAAGCCAAACACTAAACTAGTGGTCGGGGACACTAACCTCACATGTGTCTTGGCCTACCACACTAATAGAAAAAAATCATTCACTACACTAAGAGGGGGGATATCTCATCTGATTACCCCATCCACCCCTGCCTTGGTGAAAACTCTTTAAATGTTGTTTCCTACCATCAAAATATGCACCACAATATTGCCCAAACAGAACTTCATTTACCCAATTAAAAGTCCCTTGGAGTTTTCCTTCTAAAATAAGGTCATGACCTACCACTTAATTAAACCTATTTAAGGGATCGATATTTAACTCATACTCTATCTCACAACTATGGACTTCTCGGAAACATCTTATCGTGGCTGCCTCTACCCCTTCCAACGTTGGAACAAATATTTGTAGGTCCTTGATGTAGTCAACATAATCCATCACTGTCATAGTACCCTGATTCAAACTCATAAACTCTACATTCTTCCACTACCTAAAGGTCTCCTAATATAAATTTTCTAGAAATGTTTCTTAGAAACCCTTCCACTGCATACCCTCTTCGTCCTCTGTCTGAACCAAAGTATCCTACCAATGATTTTCCTTCCCTCACAAGATATAAGCTTCCATCTCGAATATCTTCTTAGAAGGAGTTTGTAATTGATCAAGAATAACCTCTATGGTATCTATCAAGAAATAAGCTTCCTTAGTTCCACCCTCTCCAGAAAAAGTTATAGGGAGTTGTGGCTAAAAATCCCTATACAGTTCAAACATACTCTGAAAAACCCTCCTGGAGTATTGTTCCATATTCTTTATAAAATGTGCAATGTTCTCCGAAAAATTATATTCTCCGATGTTACCCTGGATCACTATAGTCTCTTTCCCCACTCTAGAAAGAGTATTCTCAATGATATCCTATTTTTAGCCAACCAAAAACTGTCTTAGTGGTGGCATTTCTCTCTAATTCTAAGCATACATATTAGAAAACATAATATAAAACATCCACATTCTTCACAAAATATGGCTCTCCCCTGGCCATTAATATATCGTTCTGCCTACACTGTCCCAATGTACATATTTACATCTCTAATACTACCCTCCACTATCCTTACCATGGGCCATGGTTAACATGGGGTAAAACAACTTACATAGTTACAAGTTTTTTCATTAGACACCTTTTTAACCATTTTCACTTCCACTAGATATATTTTTCCATTTTATGAACATTTTTTAAAACTAATTATGACCAAAATTTTATCCCATTTATAACCCTTCATTAGGAAGAAGTCATTAACCATTCTTTTATATTATTTCTATTTACCCATTCCCATTTTCATTAACAACCAACACTTCTTTAAAACTTTCAATGAAAATTGAATTCCTTTTTATCCATCACATCTCAAACATCTTCAATGTGTGTGGCTACCATAATACATGAAAACTACATATATAGGTTTCTAAAATTATGCATGAATTCACAACCTCGTACTATACTGTACATGATAAAAATTTCATTAAATAGTCAGACAATGTGATAAGTGCATCACCCAATGGAGAAATATCATCCAACCATGACAATAAACATCAAGAAAAAAAATCACACACTATGTAATTTGATTTTATGTCCTACATTGGTTATCAAATCCCATGAATGATCTCATTTTCAAGACCTGACACATCCTAGTATCCCATCTACCATCCCTAATAATGAGATATTAGAGAGGAAAACACATATTGTACCACTTTTAATGTCCCCAAACTAGGATCTACTAAAGCGGTACCATGAGAAGGGTCACAACATGACCTTAGGCGTGCCTTCGTGTAAGCCACATGCTTCTAACTAGTAGTGAGGGTTTAATAAATCACATGGGGATACTATACCATATTTATCATAGTAAGAGACAATAGATAAAGTATGAAATTATGGAAACCAAAATAAACAATAAACAATAAACGTGGACTACCAACCATTTCAAAAAACTGGGTACAATCCCATGACCAAATGGTAAATATACTATGTCATGTCATAAAGTTCCATGTATAAAGAAAACCTAAAATAAAGATAAAAATAAGAATCCAAAAATGGGTCTGGAATCCATGTTCGGATCCCTCATCCATGAACATCCCATGCCCGAATAAACACTCTTTCATAGGGCCTTAACCCTTATCCTAATCTAAAACCATCATACCAACTTAGTACCCAACAACGACCTAAGAAGGATGTGATTAAAACTTAGTAGGCCACCACCATTAGTGTCTACAAAATATCCAGTCTAAACAGATAGTGTATGCATGTACTGAAAATGAATAATATGGTAAAAAATAATTAAAAATGTTGGAATTAATTAACAATAATCTCTTAAATAATTTCCATCATTCATTCCACGGGTTAGTAACATTCATTAATTCCATAATGGCCTATGCTGGTAAACTAATACACATAAGTGGGCAAATCAAGTTCCCTCTCTCACTAGTGAAAAAATTTGAAAAAAATTTACCTTAAACCTACCATGTAGCTTTGTCTAGTTATTCTCATCTAATACAACTATTAGGGGCATATATCCTCAGTACAACTTCCTAACCCATGCATTCTAGGGGAGGGGTTATGAGACTTATTCTAACCTAACCAATGTCCATAGAACCTCATGTCAATACCCCACAAACCACCAAGACACATGTACAAACATCTTCTATCACAACACTTTTACTAAACATAAACCAATACCATTTAACACATTCATCATTCACAAAAAACGTTCATTTAACACATATTCCATCATTATGACTTATACTTTTTAAAATTTCTCATTTAAATGTCTTAAACCATTTAACCCATTTTTCATTAACGTGCCTTAGCCAATAATGTTTTTTATAATTTACAATTCATAACTCATTTAACCCATTTACCATCATACAAAACAAACCCTTATGCCAAGTTGATAACCAAACATAATTATCATTAGTTTCATTTCATAATCCAACTAACATATCTTTAAATTTATTAGGGGATATATTCCATAAAAATTCAGTTCCACACTTATTATTTCCATTTACATATTCATGAAGCGGAACACCCCATGAGTGGCACTTAACATGGTCAAACCAACCTCAACGCATCCAATAGGGATCATGAGGTGTTCCATTAAATATTTTCTCAATAAAACTATCATTTATAGGAAGGAAAAAGAGGGAAACCTGACCAAAACAAATAACATACACATAAACATAAATAACTAACAATATTATGGGATCTAACTTATAGACCACCAACCTTGATTCTGAAGTCAACCACATGTTAAACCTAGTCCTTTGATTCCGATTTCGACACCCTTCAAAGTACCATCCTAAAATCCACTGGTAAATGGGGGGGGGGTCTGGGTATTTGGAAGAAGATGAATACATAAGAAATCCCTATTATAAAAAATAAAATGAATATTAATGTTAGAATCACCCCAACCGTTGATTCACAACCAATGGTGCTTCAAAAAACTTAGAAATGAGGGAGATCAATCGTTTGGAAGATTGAGACATTTTAGTTCATCCATGATGTATGGATGCTTAATAGGAGGGGTTTTATATCACCCTTTGATAGATTGGTTTATGTTTTTTTATCATAATTGATCCATGTGGATGAATGAGTTTTTTCTATCAAGTCCATGATGGTACATGGGTAGTATCCGAAGACCCTGAGGGAACACAATTTACATCCCAATCCAAAGACGTTATATGGGTAGAAGCCTAATCCAAATATGGTACATATGAGATATACTAAGAAAAATAGGGAAAATGTAGTACCCAGCGTCTAAGAGGGTACACAGGTTGTAGGCTAATCCCAAAGAGTATATCGGTAGTAGCCCAATCCCAAAAGGGTACATGAGTAGTATCCCAAGCCTAATAGGATACCCCAGTAGTAGACTAAGTCCATAAGGGTATACAGGTAATAGTCTAATCCCAATAGGGTAAATAGGAAGTATCCTAAGACCAAAAGGGCACATGGGTTGTTAGAATATACCCTATAGGTTATATGGGTTGTTAGCCTAAGCCCTCTACATTATGAGAATTTCGTAGAAATGCTTACTCCATTAGGTTATGGTTTCCTATGATTTATCTTGTGTCACATTTATATATTAAATCCTTAGGTTATACTACCATGTATTATGTATATTATTTCATGTTTCTATAAAAAATATGTATTGGAATATGTTTTGTCATTTGAGACTGTATTTATTCAATTATGCCTTGTGGAAAACACTTATTATTCCATATTATTTTAAATGAGATATATCTATTATGCTCATGTATTCTCATATAATTTAAATATAACCCTTGATGATATGTTCTGGTTTCCCAATTATTTAGAGTTTGAGATCACACCTTATGTTCATATTCCCTAGGTTATGAATATGAGTTTAACTTATGAGACTTTTATAAGGGAGTATACTACGATTCTAATATGGGTAAATATTCAAAAGCATTTTAATATTATTTTCTTATATATCTAATCATAAATTACCCTAAATTTTTTTGTTAGGATTATATGACTATTATTGAGAATTATTGTTTAAATTAATTAAATTATGTAAAATAAATATATATTTCTCTTAGCTTGTAAAAAATATTGTGTTTAAGGAAAGTGTTTTATCTCCTGATCTGAGAGTGTTTGTATTGAGTCTCTCAGTTGGTATTAGAGAAGGGTTTAGTTATTTTTGAGGAATAGTTTAGTTATATTGGAGGATTATGATTAGATAACTTTAGTGAAAACCATATGTATGGGTTTAAATGCAGGATTACATCCGGAAGTTTTGATAAAATAAATATTTCATGTATTCCTAGAAATTTTATCACTCGATGGATAATGATAAGAGGATGTGGCTATGGAACAAATTCACCTAGTCTAAACAAACTACAAAAAGTCTAGTTGATTATCAACTCGATCTTAACACTATTAACTATAGGGTGGGAGACTTCAAACCTATATAGACAATATCAAGGTATTTTATTTAGTAATTCACAACATATTTATAAATCATCATGAGGGATTTGAATATACTTAGGTTAGAGAACCTAATTGGAGAATGATCATGGATAACCTATATTGGAACCTAAAGATTCCTATGTTGTGTTATATATGTTATTTATGAGTTATTAATTTTAAAATTTTATTTTTCGTCCCACATTTTTTAAGTATTATCATGCCTCAAATTTCCTTTATTTAAAGCAATGGATGATGCCTAGAGGAATAGAGTTAACAATGGGAGAAATGGAAAATGCAGTGATTCCCCCAATGAGAAACCAAATGGGATAACATATGGTGATAATTTTTTCATTCCTAACTGAAAATGAAGTGTTATAATAGAAAACCAATACAATTAAAACCCCCCATACTCACTAATGTATAGAAGTATGAATTTTAATGGATATTCTTGGGGGATAAATACTAAATAGGAATGAAAATTCAACTTCCTACATGTCAAGTATTTGAAAAAAAAAACATAATGAAATTTATAAATGGAATAACAAAATGATTCATGTGTAAGAGTATTAGCTATCAAACTCATTACTATCAAGCTATAGTGAAGAATCTGATCAATTAAATGTATGAGAAGAATAAACAATGCATAAAATGTATGGACCTTCAGAATTATAAAAATTAATTTTCTAATCCCCAGTCTAACAAGGATTATACACCTCAAAAACATTAAAATCCAAGAGAATAGGGGAAAGCCTACGAAAATACCATTATTGTAGTGGATAGTGATAATTAAGTGGTGAAAGGTGTATTAATTCCCTACCCTATATTACTAAATACCTTATAGGATTCTATTCTAGATATTTTATTATATCCAATAAGTTTCCAAAGAGAATAAAATCCCCATCATAATGAGTTGATGTTTTATTATCAGAGAAAAAATCTAATTTTATTACTATTTTATCCCATGTTGATGTTTATAAGAATAAGACTTGTAAAAATCTTATTATCCATCCTTTAGATAATTTTAATTGAGATTTTGGAATATATTTTTCACAAAATTAATACTATGATTGCTAGTTTTCTCCACACACAATACCAAACAGAAGTGAAACATGACATATCATATGCATATTATTAAGAAAATTATAATACATTAAAAATTATTGTAAAGAAGTTATTATTCAACTAAAATTTCATACATTTATAGGATAAATAATTATTATTTTTAAACAGGTAGAGGAGCCACCACCCATTATTAAATTGGAAAATAAGAGAACCCTTTTGAAAAATGGAATAGAGGAAACCCATTAAAAAAATGCCAATAGGAAGCCATGCCCAAGGAAGAGAGAATGGTCTTCAGTGTCCAATGAAAAACAATAATCAAGATAATATTGGGAAAAATTTTCATCTTCCTCCATAACAGACAATGTAGTAGTGCAATAAATCCATGATAATTCATCACCCCACTTTTAAAAAGTTGTGCTCTAATGGTGAAAAAACAAGGAACAACACCCCTTTAACACACTTTGAATGTCAACGAAGAACCACATGATTGTATAAAACAACACTATCTCCCTTTTGATCCATCCTATAGAAAATTATTGTGTGGAACTCACAAAAATTCAACCTAATACAACACAAATGAAGATGAAAATCACTATGAATGGTCTATCCAGGGTTCCCATTCGTCCTAAAAGAAGTAGAACAGATGGATGAATGATGGGTTCTAGCACAACCGTCCCTCTTTCGAGGATTACCACCCATAAATAGATGCAAAAAGTTGTACCACCATCTTAATGTTGTGAAATAAGATCCAAATCCCAAATATACATCTGTAATCTCATCAAAAAACCAGTTGCACAACCAAATACATGATTAGAAAGACGGCTGCCACAAAAATCCAGAATAAATCCAAAAAAGAAACCCAACAAAAATATTCAAACAAATACATTACCCATATGATTCATCCTAAAACTACACCTTTGGCATAAATCTTCACCATCACCATTACTGGAAACAATGGTGCCAAATAGGACGGTTGAGATACAATAACCTGTGATGTGCTACATGGTGATCCACCATGAACCAAACATATCAAATCCCCTTTATTCCATCTGAAATGTGAGATAAAACTCCATACCCTTGAATAAAACCACCCAAAGGGATCCAATCTTCCACCTAACTTCCAAACTTCGCCACCCTAGAGGTATGCTGGAAAAATGTCGCTCGATGGGCAAGAAACTACAAAAACACTAACCAAAACCACTTAAAAATAAAGGGATCATCTCAAAAATGTCGATACACACCAGGGGAGAAGAAATATGAATCCACATATGGGTATGAATAGGTATATCATGACCGCCATTTGAACTCCAAGCCTCCATCGCCAACAAAACTTTAGGAGGAGACCACACCATCCCACAACCTTCAAAACCCACCAAGAAACCCAAATATATACAGGTATAAGAGAAATAAGAATGAAACATGTCAAAGAACCACACATGTGATTGAAAATGAGAGTGGAGTAGACACATGAGGTTGACTAGAAATAGTGGAAAGATAATGTGAGGCGAGGAAGAAATATAATAAAAGAGTCCAAACCAAGATGATAGATTAAAAATACCACAAAGGGAGAAACACTAGGGGAATAATAAGTGCTCCTAGGATATAATTCTTTGATATAATAGTTCTATAAAATTTCTTGTAAAATTTCTATAAAGTGGATACAGATAAATAATTAATTTCATTTAACACAAAAAAGAATTATTCTTTCTCAAAAAACCATTTTAAAGTATTGTTTATATTGTACTTATAAAATAATTTGAATAACTTCATAATATTATTATAATATATGAATTAATAAATTAACATTAATGAAATTATTTATTTACATGAAAAATATGAAGAACACTAAATGTATAAAAATGTCAATTTTATATAAAAGAAGTTTTTCTTAATATTTTTTATTCTTCATTTAAAAGTAAAATATATATAATTTTTTATGCTAATTTTTATAAAATATATTTTTTCTAGATTCATCTCGTAAAAAGTATGTTAGGGTTAATTGTTTGGATTTTTCCGAAATAATTAATTAAGTGAATATTAAAAATATTTTTTTTTCTAAAACTCTAAATTTTATGACTTAATAATTATGTAAGAAAGACCTATAAGTGTTTAAAACCTTTTAATTAATCAAATGTATATTTTATAATTAAAAACATTCAGTTGAAAAATACTATATTTATCTTATAAAATATATGATTAATATTTTAATGAGTTAACTAATATTTTCCAATAAATATTTTTACTCTTTTCGATTAATTAAATATTATTTTCATAAAATTCACTTCTGCCTCGATTTGTAGGCCACATAAATATTATTTTATTCTATAACAAACTAATTTATGTTTTTAAAATAAAATACATTGATATTTTTATACATTATATAATCTTTATGCGTAAAAATACAGTTTTTCTAAAATAAGATTTCTACACATTTTGTGCACTAATTTCATTAAGGATTTTTTACCCATTAGAAATATAGTATGTTAAAATTATTATAATATTTTAAATCAAAATTTTCAAGTTATTTAATAAGGTAAATTTGAATTTTGGTCATGGGAAATAATTTCTCAGAATAAAAATGACCTACCAAGGTAAAAGTTAAGTTGGGTTAAAAGTATAAAGAAAAACTGAAAGCCCTAAATCACACAAAATTATTCTCAAAAAGGAATATTTGAGAGAATTATAAATCTTAATATGTCTAAATTATATTATTTTCCATTTTAAATCCTTTTACTTTTAATGGTGTATTGATATTATTATAAAATAAGGAATATTTACAAAAAACTTTTTCTTTAATTGTAAATGTGTCCATCACCACCCCACTTCTCCTCACACCCCTTTCTTCTTTGAATCAACCAAATGCTACCCTAAAAACTATAAAAGACTTAGAAAACTATTATAGGTTTCTTTATTCTCAAATACAACCCCTAATATACTTAATATAATTTTTGATGGATCTTTTCCAATGATTAAGGAAGTTGTTGCACGTTCGATTAAGAAAGATTAAAGTTATCAGTGTTTTATCTCAATTTACATTATTTGATGAATGTTTTTTTATTCATTTTTTTTAAATTTATGTATGATTGATATTGGATATATAATATCATTTATCATATCTTATTCAGGGTATTTTATATTCAATTTTAATCTCTCTCTTTCAAGAGATTTTCCATAAAAAATTTCGTAACACGTATGAATTTATCATTTCGTTTTTATTTATACGAGTTGAATAATATAACCACCACTTTTATTTTTATTTTTCATGGTGTATATATTTCCCATTAATTTATTATTATCAGGTTCTTATTTAAATTCATGGTATATTAAAATCCATCTTATGTTATACCTTTCAAGGGTTTACGATTCCAATGATATTGAAGTTGTAAAAGGTTTTATTAACTTATGTTCTTTTTTAGTGATAATTATTATTCTATGAAATTTTTTTATAATATTTTTTATTTTATTATATGATTATACTATACTTACGTATATGTCAAGTTAAATTTACTTGTATAATTCATGTCACTTACCTCGATGAATGTATTTCTCAAAAAGTATATCTTTTTTAACAATAATTCACATTCTATTTGATAATTGTTTCTATTATATGTAAATATTTTCTCTTTATATTAATTTTATCATTTAAATTTGGAAAAAAATTATGTTTTATGTCATTTTTCTTTCGTATTTACAATTTCTTATTTTCAAAATAATGTTTTATTTTCAAATTTTGTTATGTGGGGTTCTAACAATGGTATTTTAAAATATTTAAAAAGGTTTCAATTAATTATAATATTTTTTATCTCCCACACCACATTTATTCGAGAAAATATTAATTCTTTACAAGGAATCATTATTTTTTATAAAATAAATTATTTCAAATCACATTTTTAAAAAATAATATTGAATGTGACCCTTAACTCATATTTTTATACTATGGTAAAAACATTTTATGAGAAATATTTTTTGGTTTCAATAAATTTAATGATAATTATCCTTTAAAAAGATTCAATTTCTTGTTATAAAATGGGGTTTCAAAATATTTTATTTCTTATTGATTTTGAAATTAAAATGAATTTTTATATTTTTTAAAAAAGTAAATTTTTGAAATTTAAAAATTAATTTTTTAATTTAAATTGTAATTTAAATATTTCTTTTTTAGAAATACGTTTTATGTGATTTTATGTATTTTAAAAAATTATTTAGAAAACATATATATTTTATAAAATTGGTTTTCCAATTTTTTTTGGGTTTTATATGGAAATTTTTAAAATGTTTTGTTAGTGGAAACTAATTTAATTTTAAGGAAAACTTATTGAAGATGCTTTATAGAATTTCAAAGGGGATATTTTTTCTTGTTTTTCAAATTGATTTATCCAATAATATTAAAAGGGCATTTTAAAACTTTTCTACATCCTTATACATTTCTGAGGATGAAATTGTGATATTTTCATATGACACCATCCAACCCTTTTTGTAGATAGAATACGAAACGCTCCCTGAAGGTCTCTTCCAAACTACTCTATTTTTTAAAATAGAATTATGTGATGATTGAATATGAATGGATTCTTTAATTGGAATATATTTATGTAGGATGATTGATGGGCGAGGTCCTATATCTCCCCTAAATTCATTTTTTAGGTTTTATATTGGATGATATCTAGGAGGGTACATGGGTTGTTAGACAAATCATGAGAGGGTACATACTTTGTAGCCCAATCCTAAAAGGGTAGATGGGTATTATCCCAATCCCAATAAGGTAGACGAGTAGTATCACATGCCCTGAATGGTACATTGGTAGTAGCCTAATCTCAATAGGGTAAATGGGCAGTATCACATGCCCCAAATCTTTCAAATATAGTAGTACAAGCCCCATAGGTTACATAGGTTATAGCCTATAACCATTAGGGTACATGTTTAACACCCTAATATCAAGACGGTATATGACAAGTAGCCTAATCCCAAGAGGGGACACATGTACTAGCCCAATCCCAAGAGGGTACACATGTATTAGCCCATTCCTAATAGGGTAAAATTGTAGTTATCCCTAGACCAAGAATAAACATGGGCTATTATCCCTACTCCAAAATGTTATGAGGATCATGTTTTAATGTTTTCTCTACTATGTTTTTGTAATATCCTTATTCTTTACAATTATAATAAAAACCCTATTTTGATAAATTATAAATTCCCTATGAGGGAAAAATAAATTACCAGTGAAGATAACATAAAATGGATTAAATGATTCATCGAAGGGTAAAAGATCAGTTGACACTTTGAAATATTCAATTGAATATTATCAGACTCAGAGACTAATTTATTGTGAGACTATGAGGTATGTAAATCCCCAACGAATTATAAATAAATATATTAAATATATTTTATTTATCATGAGTAATTTATTCAAAATAATTGAATAAATCCAAAATGGTGCATCATATGAAACACCTGATATTACCATTAGGTCCAAAATGTGGTGTTTACTATAGGTGGAGTATAGAATTTGAAGGAGTCAAAAATTTGGATGTCTCACTCACAAAAAAATTTATTTCATTATTTTATTTTTTTGAAAACAAATTAATTTCCATCAAATAGTGTGTTGTACAAGAAATAAAAGACCACCATTGGGTCCAAAATGGGAGTTTCACCATATAAAGGGTATAAAATTTATCTTAATTTTAGTATGGTTAGCTTTCCCCTAAAAAACATGTTTTTCTAATAAAATAATTTATTAATTCTATTAAATGTAGGAAACACTATTCACCCACCTTCATCCTTCATCACACATCCATTGACGTGTATAAGGGATTTTAAATATTTATTTCTTCAACTGTTTTGATTAGATAATAATGGAAATAACTTTGTATCACAAATCTATTGACTCGTTATTATTTTTTAGGTTGTATCACGAATTAAAACAGTTGTTTTAATTTGAGGCTTTAAATGGTGCGTTTTGGGGTTTTATATATCTGAACCCTTTCAGCATTGAGGTTGGTCAATTCCATTGAGTCTAAATGATTTCAAAAACAAACGTAAACAAGATTTGGAGATCTCTTACAGTCATATTCAGTCCATTTTTTAGTACCTTACATGATTCCAATTTACCTTCCCCTATGTGGGGTTCTACGCATAGGTAAGAATGTGTTTTATTTTTTTTTTCTTTTTTTATATATTTATTTATTTCTTCATAAATTGTAAAAAAATTTCTGAAATAAAAAATAATAATAAAACCCAATTTATAGAATTATAATTTTAGTGAATTATTAAAGAATAATATGAAAATAATTAATATTATCAAAAGATAGTTTTTGTGAAATTATTATAATAATAATTATAATAATTATAGGGGAGTAATTTAATAGATTTTAAATAAATTTGAAATAATCTATTGTTCATGGATAGTTTATTTAAATTATCAATAGATAATTATTTTTGATTATCAAGGGCAATTGTTAAATATATTAAGAAATTATGTTTGTATAAAATTATTAAATGATTACTGAAAACATTTGTTGAAGGCTAATTTATCAAATTTTAAAAGTATAAAAAAATTGAATTATCATGGGTAATATATTAATATTATCAATAGATAATTTTTATATTAAAAAGTATCAAAAGATAATCTAATGGTTTTATTGATAGATAATTTATAGAATTTCTGGATGATAATTACATTGAATCATCAAAGAATAATTATAAAAAAGTTTAATTGTGAGTTTACCAAAATATAATTTATAAGAAATTGTCATGATATAATTATTAAAGGATAATTTATAATAAATTATCAATATATAATTATAAAAATGTAAATTATGAGAAATTATCAAAAGGAATTATTCTTGTGATGAATATTGAGACTCCCCAAGTTGACCTAAATAATAATTCAGAAATTATCTAGGATAAAGATGGTATCCCTCACATGTGATATTTTTTTCTTTTTGAAAAAAAAATACCTATGTTTGTTTCCCAGAACACTTGGTGAATTTTGAGCATTGGCGTGTCGATGATTATGATAATAAGGCCGCAAAGAGTTGTATCTAACCACATGGGGTGGTTTATCCTTGCCTCTAAAATCAAAGTCCTTAAGGTAGGAGGTTGATTCCAATTTTAGGAAATATATATTTATGGTTTTATCATGATTTGATATTTATGTGAGAATAACCTTTAATTGTGATGAATTTCATGTGGGGATTTGAGTAGCCACAAGCATACTTGTTTGTGTTTGATTATCCTGCCTTTGATCATGGTGTGACTTATTGTTCCTTTCTACGATATGTGTTGTTGTCTATTTAAAGCCTATAAAATTTTGTTTTAGGTATCAAGATACTTAGTTGGAGATCTAAGGTTGAGAGTTATGCGGCTCAGTGGCTAGCTACTCAACCTAACATAGTCATGATATCCTTAAAGGCAGACATGAATACCCAGGTAGAAGAGAATTCATAGTAGCTAGATGGAATATATTGGTCATTCCGTCCTATGGACTTGGGTCATTGGTGTTTCAAAAGGTTAAGTGGGATGGGGATGTATAGCTGATAGATACCGGTCATTTCTACAAACAGACTTGGGCCGTGGGTGTATTAAAAGTCAAATCTGGATGAGGATGCTTAGTTGTTAGATATTGGTCATTTATTTATACGAACATAGGATATGGGTGTTGAAAAAGTTTAAACAGGATGCCAATATACTTGATTGAACATGAGGGATTCCTGTTACAACAAGCAGTTGAGTTGGGTGGGCCTTATTGCCTCAGTTGAGGTACAAAACTTCTTGAATTTCTTACCAGCATCGAGCTGAAGCTGGTGGTTTCAGGGTTCATGGAGGCTTGGTCAGGGCACAAGGACTCAAAACATGTATTTTTACTAATAATATACTTATGGAAAGATATACACAATTATATATATATTTTCACTTATTGTAAGGATGCATTTATGGTGTCCTATTGAGTCTTGTACTCACACTATACCTGTGAATTTCAGTGCGCTTATAGATTTCGTTACTCAAGATTCATCAAAGGGAAAGGGCCTTATGATGGAAAATTGAGCGATGAAGTTTGGAGCTAGATCGGACTAGGAAAGACATTGGAGTACCTCCACAGATGTTTGTTTGTTTACTTTTATCTTTTATTTGTCTACTGCTTTATATTTTGGACATACTTAGTACTTTGGGAGATCTTATATGCTTGTCATTATTCTATTTATACATTTATTCTGATTGGTTATTATTAGGTTTATTCATTATTATCGAACCTATGACACGATACAAAGAGTATAGTCTCTCAAAGGATTCACTCGAGACCATCACTGCTAGTTGGAAACCTATTTCATACGGGGAGGCATGCATGATATGTTAATGATTTTGGATAACTATTATTATTCCATGCACTTTTTAATAAGATACTTCTCCCATGACCATGTTTTCTCTTATACTTTTGATTTATCCCTTGATGATATGTCAATGATTTTTCCTCTAACTAGAAATTTAGGCCACCCCATCCTTATATTTACATTCCCATCATATGAAGAAGAGTATAACTTATGATGAATCTAGAAGGGGGTCTTTTGTGGATATACTATGGGGAAATGTTTACACACATACAAAAATATATTGCTTATATAGAATATTATAAAAGAAATTAAAACTTACGTTCATGGGATTTAGTGACTATTTATGTGATATAATGTTTAACTTATAGAGATGATGTAGAATAAAGATAAATTTATATTGGTTTGTATCAAATACAGTGTTTGAAGAAATTTATTTTAGCAATAGATCCGAGATTGAATGTATGAGGTTCCTCAATTTGTAATCTCTTTCTCCCCATCAAACATTAACCGATTTATTGGAGATTAAGGAACCAAATCCAAATATATTTATCTTATATTACTCTATTTTGTTATGATTATATAGGGAGATATATTATGGTTTATGGATTCTCTTCTAATTATTTAACAATGAATGAAAAATCTTTTCTATTTAAAAATATTGTTGACTCCTTGATTTTACTTATTTTTTTGACAATTAAATCTTGATGACCAGAAAAAATATCAATTGGTAATATAAAAATAAATTAATATATTTGAACATTATATAAGAATTTACATTGCATATCAAAACTTACAAGTGCTTTAGTCAAGGGTGATATGAATTGATTTAATTTACTTTAAAAATATACTCTCAGATGGATATAGTCAGGATGGATATGGCGGTGCATATACCATCACCACAAGCAAAGATGATTTTATGAGATGAAAGACTGTGATAATTTATTTTCTCTTAATCAAGTTCACATAGATGAATATAGCTAGACCGAATATGGTGGCACATGTACCATCACTATAGGTTAAGGTCTGCGCATTAAGATATGAGATGTGGCTCCCTTATGGACTTGTATCCTCAAATAGATTTGGTTAAAATGAATATAATAGAAAATCTACCATCACCATTGGCCAGGTTTAGTCGATTTAGGTATGTGGGAGATGTGTGGCTCAACATTATGAAAATCTCACAGGGGGGTTTTGGAATGAGGATTATAATGTTCAAAATGGGTGGATTACCCTAAAATTACACCATAATGGATTTCACAGAAATCCTTTGAACTAATATTTAATGAACAGAGGGGTGACACAATTTTTCTAAGGTATAGGGACCTTGAAAAAAGGATTGTATTTTTTTTTGGGGTCATAGGTTTTACCTCACAAGCTTTGTATATTCTTCTTATCCACTATAACTTTTTATAGACCCTGAATAGGGGATTTTTAATAGGAAATAACTTTTTTTTATTAGGGTTATCTTTTCAAGTTATTGACATGATTTGATTTTTCTTTCTCCAATTTAAAATAATCATATTTTTTTATTGTTTATATGATGTGAAAACCTAGTGAGTAGAGACTTGAATTTTTATAGGGTTCTTTTTATGAGGTTTCACCTTAGTGAGTGCATTATCAATTTAATTTGACAATTTAAGGTCTTTCATATTAGAATGATGAAGATGGGTTTTAACATTGGGAATATTTGACCAAAAGATAAGGTATTCTATATTAAAACATGAGAAAGATTGTACCAATGTGACTGAAATCCAAATTCCACTGATTTTTTCAACCTCTTGGGGGGAAGAAACAAACATTAAGTTTATCATACTGATCCAAAAATAACGGTGATAAGGTCTATATAGAAAGGGAAAGGTGATAACATGATTTAATTGAGTTCCTAATTCTTATATAGAAAATATCATTGAGAGTTGAATTTAGTTTTAGTTTATGTTGCTTGGTCTAGTGGTGGAAAATGTGGAATGACATCCCAAATGGGGATTAAGTGCTAAGAGTGCTCCAACACCTTTTGAATAATGTATAAAGATCATGTAAATCAAAAGATGATGTATTTGAGCCTGGAATTGATGAAGTGGAAAAAATATTATAGTGATTACAATTTATTTTCATTTTACTGATGGGTTCCATGGAAATATTTTCATGGGAACCAAGTGTTATAGGAACTTCTCAGAAAAAAATATGCCTCTAATTGGCAGTACTCAATATATATTAATGAATATAATTACTAAGTAGGGGTGACATTTGGAGTCTTATGTTACCATTACTAGTAGACCAATTATATTTATATATAATCAATATAGTTTATGTTTTAATTGTGGTTTGTGGGAAGGGGATAATAAAATGGAAATGGGGACACTCCAACCTCGAACTAATTATGGTTGAGCTATTATGGGATGCCACCTAAAAGTGGGAATGGATGATGATATGTTGATGGGTTAGAATTATATAGTTTTGGAATCGGGTACATTATCCTAAAATAATTATATGGTTATATACCACAGTAAAATAACTCTTATATATATTTTTCTCTAATATATGGAGTTTTAGTCACATTGGATGAGACACTATAACTTTTTTAAGGAATTACATAGTAGATTAGATATTATAAAGTGTAATATTACATTATAAGGACTCAAATTCCAGGGAGTTTAGGGTTGTTGTGTGGGGATATTATTTTGGGGGATTTTCATAGGTCTAAATCATATACTTAAAATGTAAAGACCCGGAAATTTCATGAAATTTTTTTTCTTAATATCTTTGGGATTTTACAAGAACACAGTTTCTGACGGCACCTGATTCCGAGGCCCGGTGTGCCCAGAATCAATTTCCGAAGTTTAGCTCGGGTACGTTCAGAGAACGAACGAGTGGGTTTTTCTAACTTTTGAACCGCTGCTCGAAATCGAAATCCGAGGTCACCGATGAAACTACAGCGCAAGTAATTGATTAGGAACACCCATTCTGGAGTTGCATTTTCTCGGGAGGAGTTGTTAATTTTGTGGTTTTAGTGAGGAATAAATAAAATTATATTACAATTATATTTATTTTTTCCTCTAGGTAGTTATAACCTAAGTAAGGGAGTTGGGGGTGGGATCCCCATGTTGTTAACCAACCATGATAGGATAAAGGTGGGGTGGGGCCCACACGAGCCTAGCCCCTCATATTCCTTAACTCCATACCCCCCCTTTAATGTGAGACCACTCATCTCCCCCTCTCTCTTCTTTATTCATGCCAACTCACTTTATTAATTTAAGTGGTTTGATTTTTGAATTTTTGAGACTTTGTTGTGTGAATAAAAATAATAGCATGAGCTATTATTTTATTTTGGGGAGCATTTGGTGTGTTGGGAAAACTTTGGTGGAGAGCACTTGTGTTTTTGAAGAACACCGACTCTCTGACAAAGAACGACCTTCCGACTCGGCGAAGAATGCTCAACGCTTCTCCAATCATTTTCTTCCTCCACGTCAAGGGATGAGACTCAACCGTGGGGAAACTCAACAACGACGACAGTTATTTTCCAGTGTTGATGGAGCGACATCGCTTCCCGCATCTTCGATGAACAAACCTTTTTCAAGTTAGGGGTTTAATCTTCGTTCAAGTTTTATTTAACGAACTTCATTGATAATTGTTGGCCGCTTGCTATCATTATAACGGGAGGAGGTCGGACCGCACAAACACAGCCGACCCTCCTCCCCCCTTGCTGTAATACTCGTTTCGGCTCGAACGAAGGTGACGTGGTTCCATCGCACCACGATGAAACAAAGAAGAAAGGGCGAAGAAGCGCGACACCGTCGTGCTGCGCCATGGAGGCTGAACAAAGCCGCGGCGTCGTCGCGCCACGCCGGAAAACCACGAAGAGGCCGAGGTTTGTTTATTTGACGTGTGGATCGACGGGTGATGACAGAATGGGCCGAAGAGACATTTTTGAAGACTTCGCAGTGAAGAGCAGGTCCCAGGCGGACCGCTAGCGAAGACCGCAGGCAAAACGGACCACCGGAGCGCGTCCGGTGGTCCGCAGCAGATCCTACCGGTGCGCCACGCCGGCACGGTGTCCGGTGGTGGTGGCGCCCAGAACGCCATCAGGAGGGTCCACCATGGCTGAATCTGTGGCGGCAGGCGACAGTCCTATGGCCGCGCGGGACCAGGGGGAGATCAGGGGTCGTAACCCCTGGCTGTTAAAGGGAGCGGCCCCCACGTGGGGGGGCCGTAGCTTCAATCCGGGGGGAAGCGCACCCCCCCTTTCCATGAAAGCTCGGCCGAGCCAAGCTGTCAGGCCACGCGGGCCGGGCCGGGCCGCTTCCTAGTGTGCCTGATCCGGACCCGGGTCAGTTCGCCCCGGTTCGGGCCGACCCAGGGGGTCTCGGGCCGGGTTGGTTGGAACCAGAAACCAACCGGGCCATTGAAGTAGAAACGCTTATTTCTTGAGCTCCGAACGTCCGATAGACGTGCCGTCGACTTTGTTGGATTCCTCTTGATGAGACAGAACTTTTGTAATACTTCGCCTAAGGTTTGGCCACAGTTGGATAGTGGCCGGGTTGGATTGAATCCGAAATCCAACCGGGCCCCTAGAGCGGAAAAGCTGATAACTTTCAGACCGGATGTCCGTTTAATGAACCGTCAGCAGCGTTGGTGATCACGTTGAGAAACAGTCCCTATGAGTATAACCTATGAGAGTTCGGGGTACAGTTGAGATACAGACGAGTTGGTTCGCACACGAAACCAACTAGACCCCTAGGATGAAAAGGAAAATAACTCACAGACCGGGCGTCCGATTGACGCGCCGTATGTTGCGTTGAGACCCCTATGACAAGGTGGTCCTTTGAGATACTTCTTCCTGTGACTAAGTGATACTTGGAGTATCAAACTGTAGCTCGTGGAGAGGACCCTTCCATAGATGAGCGTATAGAGTACGGAGACCGCGTAGCTGGCTGAGACCTGACGACTGCTTGACCATCTCGACTTGGAGTGAGTCGACTAGTCCAGTGGATGGAGCACTACTGTGTTTGGGTGCAGACCCATGGCAGACAGAGCGCCTGGTAGAAGGAATCAGACCCGCGATACTTGACAGGAGGAGTACCTTTGTAGGCTATGAGGGGGAGCACTATTGTGTGAGGTGGCATACCCATGGCGGAGGAGCACTACTTTGTGAGGTGGCAGACCCGCGGTACTCGATAGGAGGAGTATCTCAGTAGTCGTAGGTTAGTGATCAGTACCTCGGAGTCGTGACAGAATCACTGTACTCGACAGAGACGGGGCTCTTCAACAGTTACAGTTTCGATAATGAAAATCCTGGTTTGAGCTGAGTCTATGACCTTTGTGTTTACCTCATGATTGAGATGGGTCACTTGATAACTTAGGTATATGTATGGGAATATACCTTGGTAGTGGTTATCCATTGATTTCATGACCTTTGTGTTTCCTCATGATTGATATGGGTTACTTGAGAACTTAGGTATAAGTATGGGCTTATACCTAAGTAAGGGTTATCTGTTGAGATCCTTCTTTGTGGTTATACTTGTTGGATTTAGTGAGACCTTCAGGGGCTCAGGGTCCCTACTGAGTATCGTATACTCACCCCTGCACGGGCTATGCCCGCACCTCTTTGTGTTGGTTTTAGACGACGGGCAGGGCTGATAGAGGCCGAGTGTTCGAGGACTGAACGGTACTCGGAGGTGGACCTCACGACGAGTCAGTATCCGAAGGTGGACTCACGACGAGACGATACTCGAAGGAGCTTGACAGGCAAGAGCGTTGTGGAGGCTATCTGTACCTACCCTTCAGGTAGGATCCCTGGAGGACGATCCAGGAGCTACGCTATCTATACCTACCCTTCAGGTAGGATCCGGGGTGGAAGACCCAGGAGCTGTTTCTATTTTTCTTCCCGCTCTTTGTCTTTCCTGTTTTACTTTCGTTCAGTTGTAGTTGTAGTTTCATTTGGGTTTGTATTCTGGCCCACTTACTTTTCAGCACTTTTTTTTGTACATAGTGTATTACTTCTGCTTGTACTCCGTGGTGTTTTGTTTACTTTTATAAAGGAAATTCCTTCCCATTTATTGGGATTTACGCCTTTGGTGCTAGTCACCAGCCCCTGGCCTATAGAAGGCGGGCTTGGGGTAGTCATGGCACGGGCCCTGAGGATGGGCCGTGACATAAAATGAAACGGATATATCTTATTGAAGAACCTATAAAGGAAATTTTACATGGATGAATAAGTATTTATGACCTAGGATTAATGTTAATGGGGTTTTCAGTTTGATAATGGTCGATACCTCTTAGTGTGACTACATAACTAGAGATAACAAAAATCCATCCACATTTAGTTTTTTATTGAAGCCTCTATTATATTTCAGGCTCATGTATTGGGTAAATATAATGATGAAATCATCATAATGTATTACCACTAACAAACCTAACATGAATGAGATGGAACAAACCCTGGTATAAAGAGAGATTTAATGTTAATATGATATTTTTGGGCATAGGATATATGATTTTGGTGCCACTATGTATCATTAAGTAATAGGAATCATTCCACATATAGTTCTTAAAAGGTCTCTACACATATTTGATTCATGTGTAGAGGATTATAGTAATGACATGGAAAATTACGCTAGCCTAAGAAGGGAGGAAACCCCATGTAAATTAGGAAATGCCCCATAACCATAGCAGAACCAGGAATGAAAGTGGATGCTATGGCTAGGAAAGGGATAAGAGATCTAGTTATCACTACATTTCCTTAGATAGTAGGATTCCAGATACACATAGTGCATTTATGTTTCTTCAATATGGATCCAACTCAAACATAATATAAAATATAATGTTTCCATCCTAGTGTAGGGATATTATAGGTGACCTGAAATGAATAAGGAGAATAATTCAACAATGATAAAGGGTTGGAATGATTTTCTTACTGATCCAAATATATTAAATCTTGGAATAAAAACTTATTCAAAAATAATAATAATAAATCCAAATATAGTTCTTAGAAGTAGCCTTTACATAGATCTGGTATTGGTGTAGAGGTAATTTTTATCAAAGTTTAAGTGAACCATGATATTATAGTCTTCCAATGTACAATTAACCACAAAATCATAAATTAAAAAAACCATTACATAAATTAATCTCTTAAATAGAGGAATTTTTTATTTTAGGTTTCATGAAATAGAACCCACTATGTAGTCTAGGGTAATGCAGGATTGACCACACTAAATAGTCTAAAATCATGTTATATGGACTATATATCATACATTTTAACATTAAGTGACAAGGGAATTGTTATATGTAGTTATAGTCATGTATCCAGGAGTTGGATGTTCCTTAACACAAGGTCTTATGATAAGGATCTTCATGATACATTATTTAAATTCCTTCATCAGGGAAAATATATTGTTAAACATATAGTCATGAATCAAATACATTGCGAACCCATCATGAAATTTGGAAAAAGTTACTTCTTGAGAAACCTTTCATTGGTAGAATGTGTAACTTGTTCTCTATCCATTATTATTGAGGAATTGGATCTATTATACTATATATTATGTAAATCATAAGGACCTTACAACTTTGTATTCAACTTTGGAGGTTTCTTCCATAGTATCATGGGATTTATTAGGGAAAACACTAGTTTTCTTTGGATGAATGTGTGGAGGTGAAACTTTTTATTTAATAGTCTTGTGACTTGATTTTTAGGAATCTAAAGGTTTACAGAGTTCAAAACCTTTTTCCCATTAACTCATTCCAATTTAAATTGTAATATATGATAACACTCATCTTTATATTATTGACTGTAGATAGTAATGCTATGTGAAGGAAATTGGAATTTAGTTGGAGTAAATGCCATTGTCTTGTACACAAGTGAACATGGGGTTTCCTACGTGGAAATAAAATTTGTGGAAGAACAATCCCACAGAGAATATAAGACCATATATGAATTTTTTTTTGTATTTATCTACTATATTCTAAAGGATATCAGATAAAAATTATTTGAAGGATTTTATTTATCTATTCATCGGTATCACTTTGAGATCGGTAACACCACTACTCAAATTTGGGTAAGGGTTTATGGGTCGAATTGGATACTTTGGAGTCCAAAATATTGTATGATATTTCTCTATCCATCGACATCCTGATTAAAACTGATAAGGAAACTGAAGTGGAACTATTTGGTCACTTTTCCAGGTTCTTGGTTGAGGTTGAACTGGGGTAGACTCTTGTTGACAAGGTAATGCTTACAAATGATAATGATATTATTTAGATGAATATTGTTTATGAAAAACTGTCTAAATTTTGAAAAGAATTCGATGTTCTTGGTCCTGAATCATCTGTATTTCAATGCTCCATAGTTTGTAGCTTTTGTGATTTCTGTGGTCATGACATGAGAAAATGTCTCAAAAAGAACAAAAGTGCATCTATTAGGAATACTTATGCTCTTTATTAGTTATTGTAAATGAGGATGACAAAAAGCTTTGTAAGTGTGATGTTGGTCTGAGCATTGCTAAAGAAAATGTTGAGAAGAAGAAGAAGGTTTGGGGTGTTGCTTCTGGGGATGAAATCAATGGGAAGGGTGACCACCCAAGCGACTCACCTAATACTACTAACTCTGAGAATAAGATTATGTTTTGGGATGAAATATTTTTCAAATAGGTGACTGTTCAAAATGATGATAATATCAATGGAAAATTTGTTGTATCTCAAAAAACTCAATCATGTTCGACTCCTAGAGATCATCATTCAATATCTAAACAATAATTTTAAGAGGAAATCCAACTTGAGGTGGATCATCAACTCTCACAAGAAAGGATGGATGACTCATGTAGAAAAAAGGTAAACAAATTTTAGAATCTGACACTCTGTTCATTTCTAAAACATTCCATACTTCTTTAAACCCTTTTGTGGATAATGAGATATTTCATCTTATATACTACAAGAAGTCAAAGTCTCCACTGGTTTCTCTAGGGGTGGTTGAAGAATTGGCTACAGGTAACACTCCTTTTTTCTCTAAGCAGATTATTGATGGTCCCATTGAGACACAAGATCTAATCAAGAGCTCTCCTGATGTGAAAAATAATAAGGAGACATTGAATCTAGATGTAGCAATGAGGGTAGAGGTGATGGCGACTCTAGTGATAAGAGAAAATTCTCCTAAAAAATTCAAGGATAGACAAGAGGATAGCTCTTATCCGGAATGAACTGATATTGAAACACTTTATGAGTGGATTCAAACTCTCTCTTAGGGGAAGGGGAGATCCAGGGGTCATGGATGAAGTCATGGAAGGAGTTAATGGAATGAAATCTATGAATAAGAAATAATTCTAAGTGCATGATTGTTAAAAAATATTAACAAATAGATTTTGATTTGTATTTTACCTAGTTTTCCTGTACCCTTCAAGATCCTATCTTGTTTATTTCGTTTAATAAAAGAGGCTTGACATCCATCAATTCAAAAAATTTATATGTTCACTGGTTCATGATAGTAGGATGAAATATTGGACATGATACTATATTATTAATACAACCACATTAGTTCATAATTGTATAAATTTGTTCCATTTTCCATAAATATTCGATGAGGGACACTAAATATTGAAAAAATATTAGTCTTACTGAAGTTGATGATATTATTTGTTTTTAATTATGTGATGGATATAAGTTGAACCCACATGAAGTTGAAATTTAGGGAAGTTATGATGTACATGAAAAATCTTACTCAGCCGAGTGATATGATCCCTTGAAATTTATTCCTCACATAGTAAATTGTCAATAATATTTGGATATATACACTATTATGAGGATTACTGGATGATGTTGGAATGTATATGGAAAAAATGATATTTCGTTGTAAACTATTATAATTCCCGCATAATTAATGCCTATAAGCATCCAATCCATTCTATTTTTATATAAGAGCATGTCTCTTAACTGATGGGAATTGTATGTATTATCATGAACATCCTACATGATTGTGAGGGTCTGTCCTCCTTCATGAACATGAGGATGTCTCTATCGAAGACTCACTTATAGATAACCTTCTATGAATTATATTTTTCAAAAAAATAAAATTTTATTCCCACCACTTGATCTATTAATTATTGGTTTTACCTTGTGGTTGGATCCCATCTTACAGGTAGTTTATTGTAGGATATTCCCACAAAATTAAAACATTGGTTGGTGAAAATACAGGCTCAACTTTATAAATTGTGTTATTAACCACATTGATCACTACCATGTCACTATTTATGATTGGAGAGACCACCCAATGATATGCGATGAGAATGACCATCTAGTCTTAGTCTTGGCCTTACAGTGCTATAACTACATTGTCTAGTCCATTTTCTTAGGTGTTATGTGAATGTGGGATTTGAGATAGAGTTATATATAAGGGGAATTCTTACATCAACCATCATTCATAATAGATAAATTGTGTCAACTCTTCTTTCTTAAGGAAATATTCACAATTGATATTCTTGATCACTAACTTTGATTCTTCTCAGTTCATTGGATATGACACTAATATCTATATAGACAATTCTAAGCCTCTAATGAGGGAATATTATTTTTCCCCATTGTTAGAATATCCCTTTTTTAGCATGAAGTAATAAAAAAACCACTTTCAATGGGAAATATTAACACATACCCAATTCAATTCTGTTAAGATTCTTATTTTAAATCTATATTTTTCATTGGGTTTTTAGAGGAACTCTCGATGTAAATTTTTGATAACTGAGTGGTTTTATGGATAGATAAAACATTCTCATTTAGGCGCTCGACATCCAAAAATGATTTATCTGGTATTGGGTGTTCTGTGAGGAAATCTAATAAAAATTTCCCCTTAATCACAATTTGACATACAAATTGGATCTCAAACTCCAGTAGAATGATTGGTCACAATGTTAAATGACCTGCAACCACTGGATGACTAAGGATATACTTGAGCAGATTGACATGGAATATCTAGTGAACCCCTTGGTACTATTAATAATGTCCTATATTTTTCATTTTGAATAAAAATTTGAGGTAGTTCTTCTTGATGTCGAAGTATCGAGTCTCTAAATATAATAGTTACTATTAATATATTAGAGGAAATTTTACTTTAGAACATCATTCTTTTAAGAAAGGAATGAATCAAGAAGTTACTCCAGGGTTTCTATCTAGAGGATCACTGGATTCCCTTTTATTAAGGGAATTAATACTGTTGGGTATAGTAGATACTATCTGAGAGTTTTGAATGATTTTTGAATATAGGTTTACTACTAGTCGGTGACTCCCTTATTTATTGACATTATGAAGAGAAACATTTATAGAGAGGATGGATATGAAGGACGTAATATAGGTGAAGCCCCATTGATTTTCTCCAAAATATTTTAGGTTTGGTGTATAATGTATATCATGCATTGAATTGGATTTTTTGATTTTTACAAAGATGCTATGATTCCATACCATGAAGATGATAAATATCCCTGATTTGAACCCAAATGCATATTTCAGTGGGTCATTTTCTCTCTATGTTGTTAAATTTATTGTAAACTATCTCAATATTGTTAATATTATCACAATTGTTTTGTGACTTAACCACTAGATCATTTATATATACCACTCCATTGAATTTCCCCTTAAAGGACATGGATGTATGGTGTGTGGAATGTTGATGTGTATCACCAATATTTTTCAAGAAAAATTGGAATACTTGGTAACAAAATACCCCTATTATGTACTAAAAGTGATGGATTGCTCATATTATTTGTCTATTTGTATTTGGTAATATCTAGAATTTCCATCCATACTAGTGTGGGATTATAAGTTATGAAATTCTTCAATTAGTAGTTTAATAAGGCTGTGAAATCCCCATTCCATTCTTGACAATTTAGATCTATATAATTTTTAAAGACCCATCAATTTCCTGTTTTTAATGATGGAGATGATGACGATGAAGATCTATTTTAGGAAATGAACTTCCTAAAGGTTGTGGGATTTGATTATCTTATAAATCTTGGCTTCTCCCTTGGTATTGTGGGTTAGATACACTCTCCTTGTTTCATGTTTATTTCCCCGATAGTCATCTGAAAAATCTTAAATGATGGGTAGCCACATCAAGATCTAAAATATGCATTTTTTTTATTGTCCCAAGTGAATAAAACTCAGTTCTACTTAAAAATATGGTATTTAATAATCATGTTCCTTATGGGTTATGGGTCTAAAGATCAATGTAGGTTATGAATCATCCTTTATACCTAGGTTAATCTATTCAAGTTCATTGTTGATGGTTGAAAAACTTTCTTTAAATTTTAAATTAGAATATTTTTGATCTTCATATTTTGTATATTCTAATTAATAATCGTTAGGAGACAAAGAAAGAGTATAATCTTGAAAATCAAGAGATGATGTTAGGGATTATTTCTTGTATTAGAATGACATCCTTTTTTCAAATATTCAGGTTTATCTAATGAAAATGACACCATTAAAATAAGAGTGATTGTGCCAAAAAACTATTTTCTTCTTATTCATTCAGTATTCATATCAAGTTGTTCAATGATTCTCAGTTGTGTTATCTATATAACTATCAACCCTCCCCTCATGTAAATATGTCTATGGGGAATCTAGATATGCATAGTATATCTATAATCCTTTTAGTTTCTTAGTTGTGAATATTCAATGCAAATTTCCTCCTAAAAAAATATTAGATGAAATTTATTTGGTGTTTTAATTTATTATATAATGAAACCCATGTGAATTGATGACTTTCTAGAGTAGGAGTTGTCACCTCAAATTTTTAATATAAAATATGTAGTCTATGTTAGATTTTTTTCATGGATTGATTGGAGTAACTTCCCATTCATTTTGATTTGTAATTAAAATGGAGTTAATATCCAATGTTTTGTTACAATACATTTTTTAATAATTTATGTCGATGTATTGATATTCAAAATACTCAAAGGGGGAACTATCACCATACACTCCCCCTGATATTTTCTTTAATTAAGTAATTCAGGCATTACTATTATGATTATTCTATTATCATGAGAATATGGAGAAATATAATTCCCTGAAATACATTAAAATAATTGTATTTATAGACCATTATGATCCCAAATTGAGAAGTGAGATCACCAAATTGGATCCTCAGGCTGATTTTTCTAATTGGTTTCTTATCACTCTTATAATTCATATGAATTTTTAGGATGAAAGAAGACAAGTCAACTTCACTATAACATAAGAACCTATGTTTTTATATCGATATGAGACTAATATCATAACCATTATCAACTAGGGTCCAATGAATATAGATGTAATAAAGACTTATGGATATATACAAGGGTCCGATGTACCCATGCATGACAGATTCACATATATGTTCTATAAAGGGAACAACCACATGGAATTCAATGGATCTAATATTTTCATGATAGTTCACTGTTATAACATATCCATCATAGTATCCTTGATGGATTAAAGGACCTTAAAAAGGGATTTTATGGGATTGGTTGATAGGTGAAAGGTATGTTGGATTGGTAGTCTTGTTGGTATGACAATTATCTGATTCAAGATACCATTATTCTATAGAAGGGGACAATATTTCTCACTATGAGGTTTCTATAGGGTTTGAGGATTTTGGTATGAAGATAAATACATTTGTGAATCCTTCAATTCAATGAAATTGGGTGACGTTTTTGTGGGATATGAGTTATGATGAACCTGAATTCCCACAACTCAATATTGACTAGTAAACTATATATCCCTTAGACATTACTTGAGTATAATTATGTCTAAATAATTTATGGATGATTGAGGATCGTAATTATTTTCTGGTTTATCTTGTTTGAGTTCATATATTTGGATTTAAGTTGTGTATGTTACCTCAATAGGAATAGTGAATGAGTATTGGAGTCCATTTTGAGCACACATTCCTCGACCTTCCCAACCTCTATGATGACTTTTCTTATTATTAAGGAGAATTTTGGTTTTTTATAAATATATATAACCAAGGAAGGTATCTTCCAAGTAAATTATATCGAAATATCCATATTGATACTGTTAATCAACTTGGAGTCTATTTTGGTGAGGGGGTTCATATCCTCACAATGAAGGTGTAAGAAGTCTTAGAGAGTCCGAATTAGACTAGGTACTGAGGGGGGATATTATTTTTGTGAATTTCACTAATAACGTTTATTACATAAAATAATAGTAGTATATGATGATGGAGATTCTACATCAAATATCACAGGGGGAATTGGGGTCCTAACTAGCATATTCCATTGTGATATATGTATTACGTGTTCCTAGAATACTAAATTCAAAGTTATTTAGTTTTCTAATTTTTATTCCCCTTTGGATATGACTTATTTAAATTCTATTTTTCCTTGGTTGAGGTAATAGAGACACAGTTCACCCATGTTTGGGGTCTTCATAGCTTTACCTATCCAAATTCTATCATATTCTAGAGTATTGCTTTGGATATGAAGTATCCATGGATATAATTCCCCAATATTTGATCTTAGGGGTAGTTGTTTAGGTGATAATTTACAAAAACTCCCTTGGGGTTTCTAAAATCCCCCATCTTAACCATTTTATTCTCTAATTTAGTGATGAATAACCCCATAACCTACTGTTTATAGAAGGAATTCACCTTATTCCTTTGGTCAATGAATTTCGGGCTCTTATACTTTATCTTTCAGTCCTAGTATGTGTCTTGTTGCTAATTTTTTCTTTTAGAATGAGGAACCATATGATATTCAATGGTATTTGGGGATGGTTATGTAATTTGTGCTTTCATGAATGTAACATTGTCATTCTCTTCTCAACTGAGATTATTTCCTTGTGAAGATGATATAAAATGAGAATTAGCCTTAGAGAGCCAAGTTGCATCACCCACCCCCATCATACTTTCTATATCCTCCTAAAACATTTAAGGATACATCATGTGAGTTGACTGAAGAATAACATACATATAAATTCCTTCATTTTTTATGATTATTCAATACTTTCACAATAATAAAAACTCAGTCATAATAAATGTTTAATATATTTAAGGAATAGTTACATAATAAAATTATTTCAGGAAAGATATTTAATAAATCCCATCATGTTCTTCTTACATAGAACACTTATTAGTCATTCCACATATAAAAACATTTTTCATAACCTATGGAAAGGTGAAATAAAAAATTTGATCTTAAATACTCAGTAAGTGTAAACATGGGAGGTATCATTCGATGATCATATATAAGCAAAACCAGATTATATGGGTATGAGAATATGAGATTAAAATTTGAAAATATAACCCAATAATTAAAAAATAACTATCATGGAATAAGGTTTTAATAGATCATAATACATTGATCATGGAAGAATCATTGATCAATATCCATGAGATTATATCATAAGTGTAATATTCCATATAAGGATGGATCAAGGGATGGGTAGAATATTTAAGAAAGACTTAAAATGTTGTTTATATAGTTGGAATGTATCAATAGTTTGTTTTTAGATAATAAATGATGATTTTTAGGTATTCCATGTGATCAGATTTGCTATGGAGTATTTGGGTTAAGGATTTAGAGTTTTTGAGTCTTCTAAAAATGGTGTATGGTTTTCTATTTATGGTTTAGGATAAAACATGTGAAAGCATGATGAAAATGAATTTGTTAGTTCAATTTTTACTTGGAAATGTTTGGTTTCATTATTATAGTATGGTATGGGGTAAATCATGCGATTCAAAAGGAGAAAACATATAAGGCTAAGGAGGTTATGAGGCCTAACACATGGGTGTTCCCCATATTAGATAAACTGTGAGCTTTTTTGTAGAGGGGAGGTTTTGATTATAGCATATTTGGAGCATAGTTTTTCAAACCACACATCTCAACCATGTGAGACTTGTGGTGTTATACAGTATGGGTGAGCTTGGTTGGAACACGATTTGGCCAACCCTGCAACCAAACCGTGCGAGTGGTGGCTAATGACGGAGCCTACCACATGATTGGTGCACTTTTTGGAAAACCTTTTGGTAAAACAATGTGGATACCCAGATTTCATTTAAAGGGGTATTTAAACAAAAACCCCCTTGATTTTTTAACCATTTCACGCTCTATATCCCCTATTTTAGGGACATGAACCAGGGGGTTCCAAAACCTCTTCCACCTCTTCTCTCCCTCAATTTTCAGGCATTTTCATGAAAATTTATTAGTGTTTACGGTGATTTATTATCATACATTAGTTTCCTTCCTTATTCCTCTTGTTTATCTATAATTTTGGAGTTATCCAGTTCACTTATTGTGGATAATTCCACTGGATCATGGTGGAATAATACATTTCTCATCGTACTTTTTGTTATCTTGGGTATAATAGATCCTGATATAGACTCCATACTTCATTACTTGCATTTTCATTAAGGTATGTGTGTGAGGAGAATTTAATTTGACCTTTCCAAATGATTTAATTTAATAATTAGTTGATATTTCATCACCTATTAGGTATTTCCCTAGGAATGGTGTTGGGGATCTGTTGTGGACCTCCCTTGATGGTTTCTTGGAGTTTTGCGGAGAGGTGAGCATCCATGGAGTTTTTTATCATTAATGAATTTTGGGTTTTAGTTAATTAATTAATTATAATTTCTATAATTAATTAATTGTGATTTCTTGGTGTAAAAATAGACCTTGTATGATCAGTAATACCTCAGTTTATAGTTGAGTGGTTTTGACGATACTTGGATGAGCCTTAGCAAGGCCGTAGTTCTTTTGAAGTGTTTTAGAAAGATTAATTAATGAGGTAGGTGGTCTAATAGAATTACCCATATTCTTATAATTATTGTATTAGTTCATTTTAGTATATTTCTTAGTGACCATAAGTGTTATGATTTCTCCCTTATTTGAGGAAATTGTTTTTGGCCTTAGTGGGATAACTTGGACCTTCCATAGGTACTATAGTATCTATGGGGATGTGATACTGAACTAATGGCCACCCATGGGGTGGTGCCAACATTTTTTGGTGAAATATTTTATGTGTTTGGTTTTTATGAAAGTGCACATGGGGATTTTGAAATGGTTTTAAATGCATGCTTTGGATTCTTACCCAGTTTTGGGAAGTCAAAGGAGAAATCTATTTTATGATATTTTTCTTGTTTTTAAATGAGGTGTTAACCTAAAAATGATTTTAAATGGGTTATAATTGTCTTTCATAAGTTTATTTTAAAAGATAATGTGTGACTCTTTAAATGTATTTTATGGAATATGAATGTCTTTGACCTTGTTTTGTTTCAAAAGTGAATGAAACACATTTTATAAGGGCGGTCCTTAAATTTTTAATGAAAATATTGGGTTTTGGTGTTGATGGAATCTGGAAGGGGTTATGTTATTTTGAACCATGTGTTGATTTAAAGGCCATTGGGACCATAAAAAATGTTTTCAACTGGAATGAAAATGGAAATAATTGAAAATTTTGTGTTTGATTGTTAAATGGTTTGAAGAAGATTTAAGAAATATATATTTGAGTAAAGGTTGAAATTTTTTAAATTTAATATATGGTTTAATGTGATAAAAGTAATGGATTATGGAAATCATGAATGAAATGGAAATAAATGATAATGGAATGATTTTTCATGGTAGGACATGGAATTTTGAGTCCCATATTGGATTCATGGAATGATGGTCCATGTTTTATGACTTGTGATTAATGGTTTTGGGATGTTGGACTGATTCTTTAGTCCCCTAATTTTGGAGGGCTATATTGATTCTTTAGGTTCCCAGTGCACTGTAATTATTTTTTGGAAAGAATAATACTATTAAACCCAAGGGTAAGAAAATGGTGTTCTATATCAAGGATAGGATAATCAGAAATGATGTTTTGAGTCTCAATTAGATTAATGGAATTATAGTCCATGTTTTCCGACCTATGATCTAGATTTTGGTATGGTTAGACATGGTGTTCCGAGTCCTAGTATGATTCATAGATCAATGATCCATTTTTTCCAACTTGTGACCCTGTGGTTAGGATGGACGTACACGACATACCTAATCTCAGTTGGATTCATGGGCTAATGATCCTTGTTTTCCGACTAATGAACACTATGATATATGGATTAGATTACCAGCTATGTCTTAGGTAGTTTTAATGGAAATGGGTAACCATTTAGAATAATGAATAAAGTGATTAATTGAATTTTATTATATAATGAAACCTGCTTGTCAACTATTAATCCTTTTTCCAATTTGAGATATTGTACTGAATATTTATTTTCGTAGACACTATTGGTGGTGGTCTGGTGAGTTTTACTCACACACTTCTTGGGCTTCCATTTCACTTGGTTACTCGATCATCTCTCACATGTTTTTAAAGGCACATGTTTGGGATAAGGACCTCATTAAGTATTTTTGGTCATGTGAGATTTCTCAGGTGGTATTAGGTGAATGGATTGGGTTTCCTTAGAGATTATATAGATCCTTCTTGTAGTTTATTTTATTTTAGTATGTCTTTTAACCAAACTAGTGGGATGTTAGTTTTATGAATTACATGTCTATTCATGATTTTTTGTTTGCATTTCATTTCATTATAGCATGTTTAATTTTCTTTATTCTTTCTACATACTCTGATGTGTATGATTTTTGGTGATTTATTTTTTGGTATAAACTATGATATGGGAGTATTATTTCCTTATAGTTACACTTTAGACCTCTGGTATTACTCATAAACCTTGGTTTCATGATGTGGAACACCTAAGTTGTTTGGGGAATCGACTCGGGGCTGCAGTTTAGTGCATCTCGGTCCGAGACATTACAACATGGTATAAGTGGTGTTTACTTTAACATTATTTTATTATTTGGGATTTGGTCGATATGAGATATAGGGATATGTTAGATCTTGGGATTGATCGACAATGGTACATCATGAAAACCTATTCCGGTAGGATGTCTAGAATAACAAGGGTTTGTAATGTTGTTCTGGATTTGCAGTGTTATAGTTTTATATGATTTTTTCTCCATTTAATGAACATGTTGTTTGTATTTGACAGTTTATTATAGATTTCAGGCTCTTCACCCATTATAAAGAGGCCCATGGCTTGGAATTTTATCTTAGTTTGTAGAATCATGAAGTGTCTCATGGATATTTCTAGAGACACATGAACTACATATTATAGGCTTTCTATCGTATGATTTTAGGTATTTTATTCTGATGGATGGTTATGCGGGTCTACGATGAGGCATACGACGATGGCGGTGTTTGTTCGGCCCTTATGGATAGTGAGTGTCGTGCACCTGGTGGGTTTTTATGGGGTGAGTATGCGATTTTTGGACCCTTGTGGGTGAATTTTTGTGGGTTTCAGTATGTACGGGTCCTCTAGGGAGTGGTATGATTTGAAGATTCTTGGAGAGGATGGGTACCCTATTTGTGGGAAACTGGTGTTTGATTTGGTGGCCTAGAACCAACTACATTTTACTTTATTCATTAATAAATACCTTATCACATCTTGATTTTTCTTTTGTGTGACAATGCATGTGACAATGTCCTAAGGTTAACTGTTTCATTGATGGATCATAGTGGATCCTTACTATTACGAGAACTTGGAAGTTCCATAACACTATTCTTGAATATATGTTCTACGGCCGCATGATTTTATTTAAGGGACACAAATAATAAAGGCCGTTAGGGCTGAGGTAGCCTAAAACTTTGAGGAACCTTCTAATGGTGTGCACCCATGGTAATATCTAGGAGGATATTATGAGAATGAGACGCGCCAGTTGGAAATCCACATTTCATAGTGTCATTCAATGTTCCTATCTGCAGATGTGTGTATTGGTCCTTAGACTTTATGATTATTATTAATGTGCATTACAAATCACGCAATTAGATGTATTGATGAAAATTGTGACGAAACACTGTTGGCTGCAAGGTAGGATATGTTGGGTGTGTCACGAGTAATAAAACAGTAATAGATAATGCGAGAAAGGATTTTTCCATTCTATTTTCATTACGGAAGTATATATCTTAGGCCCTTTGATGGAATCGATATAGCCTAAATGAATCTATGTCCATGGTTAGGAATTTGAAAGTTAAAATTTTGAATGTCAAAGAAAGAACAATCGAGCAGATGGGTTGATGACACTAGAATGAAACCTTCTTGATTCGAGATGTTGAGACAAAGGGATTACATTAAACAGTAAAGATTGGTAGGTGGTGACACATCATTGTGGCATTAACTTCTTTTTCTATGGGTGCCTTCGAGTGTTTCTAGATACTAAACTTTGACTTTACATAGGCTCCACATAATTCCACTGAGAAAGAGGTCTAGAGGGTCACACACTAAGTGTATCCGAGTATCTCAGTTTAATATTAATTTAAAAAGATGAATAAAGATTATTCCCATTTGTGGTTTAATAATTATTCAGGGATGCCTGATTTCATTTATTTTGACACTAGTTATTCAGGAGAATATATTGTGGGAGAAATAATATATTTATTATCAAGTAATACAGTTATATTTATTTGAGAAATAAATAGCCATTATTCATGGTATAATAAATTTTGTGGAGGAAATAATGAAAAATGGAAAAAATATACACCATGTATATTAATATACACGTCGTGTAGTTTTTTGGAAATTTGTGAGAAATAATATTATTTATTTTAGTAAATAATATTAAGTGTAATTCGTTGGGCTTCATTTCAAGTAATAATAATTTTCATCTGTTATTATTTGACCTAGGGTATTACTAAGTATTAAATAAAATGAATAAATGATTTTGGGTAATTAATTAGTTTTATTATTCTAAGTAATTAAAATCCCATTTATATAATTCTCATTAGCCTAACCATTTATGGGGATTTGTGCTCAATAGATCTAGAGAAAACTCTCAAACCAAGAGAGAATTCATCTCTTTTAAGAACGCTCTCAAGCTACAAGAGATATCCTCCTCCACCGGATCAAGAAGAGCGCTTTGCAAGCGAATTTCAGAGCGATCGATGACATACATCGCAAGAGAATTCCCTTCCGTGCTAGCACCCGGAGATCCCTTCAGCAACATAAAAAATACGTGGAACACGTGTGGATCACCGCTGGAAGAATCCTACACTGGTCCACCAAACCATGGAGTGTCAATGGATCCTATCTAAGTCTTTAAGACTCCATGTGTTGACAAGGAAAAAATGGCACATGGTTTCTGGATTACACACCATGTGGCCCATTGAACATGGAAAGTAGTCTCTTTGGGTTTGGGTAGGACCATGTACCCCATACAAGGCTTACCCAACTGAAAACTGTGTAATGAAGATACTACACGGCATGTGTCCCACTGAACACACCGTGTACTTAGAAAATTTCCTCTGTACATATACACGCCATGTCCATGGGCGGGTACTTCAGATGGATGGTGAATAAAAGTACACGCCATTTAGTTGGAACAACACGCTGTTTACTCATCCAAATTACACAGATTTATTAAAAATTATTATTATATTATACAAACCCTTGAGACGTGTACCATAGTGCAGCCATAAAGATGAGGCACAACACATGATAGCTGTTTTATATATATGTGTTTAAATTAACATCTATGTATTGGTCATTTCTACTCATTGGATAGTTATGAACTGGAATTCACCCGGCTACCTCCAAGGTACAAATTATGTACAAAGATAATTTAAAATGAATTTATTTGCTTAAAAATATAATGGATGAGAACCTCATGGAAATTCATAAAAAGGGTTTAAGGAAAAAGGATTTATTAATTGAAGATAATTAATTGATTTGAACGTGATTTATCATAAATAGGAACGATGAAAGAATAGAATTCTTGTTTTATTTATGATTAAATATCTTTGTATGTATGGATGATCATGAGCTAGACCAAGACCTTTATATGTTAATGTTTTTTAATTAATTTATTTAAATTAAATTTTTTGGCCTTTGAGCTATCTTGTCATTAATATGTTGGGATTGTGTGCCCAAGATTTATTTTATGTAAAACCCAATTTTACCCCTCACCTATGAATAAGATAAAGGTATATGTGATGGATGGAACTCCCAAGATAGTGGAGGAAGCTCAAGTCAGGATCCCAGGTGAAACCAATCCAAGGTGATATAAATGTGAATAGGTGGAAAGCTATAAACAGAAACCCAAAAGTTTCAAGGTGTTTCTACCTTAGGTCATGGGTAAGTTTATCAACAACTAGATAAACTAACCAATAGAACAAGCTTATGACCATACCATTTATTTTATTACCAATAGTTTCATGGTTTATTTATTGTGGGTGTGTTGTCACAATCACACAATTAATGAATTAAACAAGCATGAAAGATAGAACTAAAATAAGACCGACTTATGCATAAATACAATCTTAAAATGGTTATTCATTTAAGTATATCCCACATTATATTAACAAGAATGTAATAAAATATAATAAAATGAAAATTTACATATAAGGATAAAAACCCTAAAATAAAATATTAAGTCAGTACAGCCTTCCATAACATTGGTTAGAATTGAACCATAGTTCAAAGTGCTTGACCTACCCTAGTTGGGGTGATTTCAATTATCAGGGAATTCTAATTCAATGTTTTGGGTTGAATTGACTTGGTTCACATCAATGGTTGACTTACACAACAGGAAATGGTAATACCAATAGGCAATGGTTATGGAAATCCAAAAGAAACGGATTTCATGATTGGGGAGTCCACTCAGTAGATCTAGGAGCTTTGAGGTATTGTAGTTGAAATTTGTAATGCCTTCCTAAAACCCTTAAAGTTTATTGACTAACCCTATTTGGGGTAATTCAAAGGGAAATACGGATCCTTTCCTAGAGAATATTTAGGAAATAGAATATTATGAAGACAATTGTGAGGGCTATTGGATTTTGATAAAATAGTGGGAGACTATAAAGTATTAATTTATTTGTTTTTCTCAATTTTATCATGATAAATTACTAAAACTTTTTTCATATTAATTTATAGAAATGAAAAAAGTGAAATCAAACATATCAGTGAGAACTATAATCGAGATGGAAAACCATCTCACCAACAACAATTTTCAAGAATGGCAGAGGCATTTACACATCATCCTTCTCCATGAGAGGAAATTGTATATGATGGAAGAGCCTGTTCTAGTTGCACCTAGAAAAGAGGCCAGTGATGTGGAAATATCTCTCTATATGAAACATATTGATGATGCCAAATATTTCCAATGTTTCATGCTATTAACCAGGTCCAATGAGCTCTTAAATAAACATGAAAACATGGATGCGTATAGAATGACGTCTCATCATAAGGATATATTTCAAGAGAATGTGAGACAAGAGAGATATGAGATCTCCAATTCTTTGTTCACAACTAATCTTGGAGAGTCTGTGCCATCTGGGCCTCATGTAGTTATTCTGATTGGCTACATTGAATGCCTTAATATCTTAAGGATTATGTTCCCTGATGAGTTGTGTATAGATTTCATCCTATCATCACTGCCCCAAACCTTGTCAATATTTATTTTCAACTACAACATGAGCAATACTGAGAAGACTCTGTTATAACTTCTGATAATAATTCTCCAGTTAGATAAGGATATGTGGAATGACAAACCCACAGTCCTTTTGGTGACTAAGAAAAGGAAATAAAAGGTAAAGGGGCCATGGATTCCTAAACGATCTGAAGCCCCTGAGCACTGTCCCTACAAGAAGGGGAAGTTCCAGAGGCAGGTCAAGGAATGAGAGGTATTATGTTTTTCTTGTGGAAAGCCATGACATTAGAAGAGGAAAGGCACCCAAAATCTTGGGGACGTTAAAGGATCATTCTTTATCAAGTGTAATCTTTTCATTTCTACACATCAGTTATTAGATACACCTTATGGGGCTCACATCTGATTCAAATGCAGGAACCAAGTAAATTTAGAAAGATTTCCAGAGGAGAGGTGGATCTTCAAGCTGCTAATAGCGTGTAGCTGGCTACACTAGCCATTGGTGATTAACATCTCCCATTTCCAACCAGAATGCTTTTGGTTTTAAATAAATGTTATTATGTTCCTAGTGTTTCAAGGAACATAATTTCTATATGTTGTTTGGATATGGATGGATTTATTTTCATGTTTAGAAATATGGGTTTCTTATTTTATAAGAAAAATATATGTTATGGTATAGAACATGTAAATAAAGGTTTTTATGTATTAAATTATGAAAACCAAGTGTCAACAATCGATAACGAAAAAAACTCACTTGACTCATACATCAACTAGTCAGGGCATCATCGTCTAGTTTATGAAAATGATATATGCTTGAAAAAGCTCTTCCACGATGGTTATTTAGACTCTACTAAGCTAAAACCACTTGATAGATGTCACACTTGTTTACTAAGTAAAATGACCAAGCCACCTTTTGGTGGGTAGGGTGAAAGGGACATAGAGCTTCTAGGATTTGGTGCACACAGATGTTTGTAGACCATTTCCTGTAGAAGCTAGAGGTGAATATTTTAACTTCATTACTTTAATTGATGATTTGAGTACATATGGTTATGTATACATAATGAGGTATAAGTAAGAGTCCTTAGAAAAATTTAAGGAATTCAAGAATTAAGTAGAAAATAAACATAGTAAGAATATAAAGAAACTTCGATCGAATCAAGGTAGAGAATATTTGATCCAAGAGTTCATTGATATTATACAGGAGTCTGGGACTCTATCTTAACTCAATCCTCATTATACACCACAGTGGAATGGTGTTAGTGAAAGGAGAAACCATACCTTGTTGAAAATGGTGAGGTCGATGACGAGTCATGCAGATCTTCCATTATCCTTTTGGGGGTATGCATTACAAACTGCAACGTACACATTAAACTCAGTACCAACTAAGGTGGAAAATGAATTTCCCTATGAGTTATGGAATGAAAAGAAACCCATTTTGTCGCACAAACGTGTATGAGGATGCAAGGAATTTGTTAATGACTTCTTAGAAAACAAACTATTACCCTAGGGTATGAGGTGTGTATTTATAGGATATCCCAAGGAAATGAAAGGATATTACCTATATAACCCTTCTGAGAAGAAAGTTATTGTCGCCAGACAAACTGTTTTTCTTGAGATGAAGCACATCCTAAAAAAGGATAGTGGGAGAATGATTACCTTTGATAAAGTTGAAGCTGAAGATACACATGAGTTGTCACATGAACAAGTTTCACACGTCCCCATGGAATTTGTTATAGAAACACAAGTACTACATAGAATCTCAAGAGAGGGAAGGTAACCAGAGATATTTGGTTTCCTAGTCACTGTGAATGGTGAATCATTATTGTTGGAAAATGATGAACCTATATCCTACAAGGAAGTATTAGAAAGCTCAAAAGATTCTAGATGGCTATAAGTAATAAATTATGCGATGGATTCCATGTATCAGAACCATGTCTCGGTTCTGGTCGATGATCTAGTTGATCAAAGCATGTTGGATGCAAGTGGGTATTCAAGAGAAATCTAGATGTGGAAGGTCAATTTAGCACCTATAAAGAATGTCCATTGGAAAAATGATTTAGATAACGTCAAGGATTTGACTATGATCAAACCTTCTCTGTAGTTGTAATTTTCAAATCTATAAGAATCCTATTTAACATAGCAGATTACCATGACTATGATATTTTGCAGATGGATGTCAAAAAATTATTCCTTAATGGGAACATTCAGGATGATGTCTATATGACACAACCAGAAGGGTTTGTGACACCAGGTGAAGACAAATGAGTTTATAAGTTTCATAAATCCATTTATGGATTAAAACACTCATGTAGGTCATGAAACATATGATTTGATGAGGACATAAAGGAATTTGGTTTTATTAAGAATGAATGTGAGCCATGTGTTTTTAAGCAGTTTAATGGGAATGCGGTCATTATCTCAGTAGTATATGTTGATGACGTATTACTTATTGGAAATGATGAACTAGTATCACAGTCAGTTAAGGACTGGTTGAACAAGTGTTTTTACATGAAGGACTTGGGTGAAGAAGCCTACATTCTAGGTATCAAGATCATTCGTGATATATCCAAGCGGCTGCTTAGAGTAAGTTAGGGTATATACATTAACCAGATACTGAAGAGATTTTGTATCGAAAAATCCAATAGGGTATTGGTTCCAGTGTCACATGACCTACATCTTTCTAAGAACATGTTTCCTCAGACACAACATGAGAAAGATAGAATAAGTAAGATACCATATGCTTCAGCTATAGGATCCATCATGTATGTCATGTTATGTACTAGGCTTGATGTTTCCTATTCACTGAGCATGGTAGGAAAATATCAAGAAGCTCCGTGAGAAAAACATTGGACTGATGTTAATACTTTCCTTAAGTATTTGATAATAACTAAGGATATGTTCCTAGTGTGTGAAGGAGTTGAGGATCTTATCATCAGAGGGTATGCTGATTCTGATTTTCAGACAGATCATAATGATCTGAAGTTGCAATCTAGATATGTTTTCTATCTCAATGGAGGAGTTGTGATCTAGGAGAGTTGAAAGAAACTAGTTGTCTCCGATTCTATAATAGAGTTTGAATATATAGTGGCTTCTAATGCAACCAAGGAAGCCATCTGGATTCAGAACTTTTTCCAGGAGCTTGATGTGGGGCCTATCAGTATGTATCCTATCACATTGTATTGTGACAATACTATAGTTGTGACTCTTTATAAAGAACCAAGGTCGCATCAACAGACAATTCACATACTCTGGAAGTATAACCTCCTGAGGGATTTCTATCAAAGGGGTGAAGTTACAGTGATCATAGTGTCCACCGAAGAGAACATGGTAGACCCCACGACTAAAGGCCTATCTCAGTAGAAGCATGAATATCATGTGATTGATAGCAGGTTAAATGTTGTTAGTAGTTGGCTCTTGTCCAAGTGGGATTCTGTTGGAGTTTTTGGCCTAGAACCAACTATTTTGTACTTTATTAATTAAAAAATACGTTATCACATCTTGATTGTTCTTTTACATAGAAATGCATGTGATAATGTATAAAAGATAGCTATTGGATTAAAGGTTCATAGTACATACCTACTATGATGAGAACCTGGAAGTGCCGTAACACTGTTCTCAAATATATGTTCTATGGCCGTATGATGTTATTTTAGGGACACAAAGAATATAGGTAATTAGGGGTGAGGACTTATAAAACATTGAGGCACCTCTTAATGGTGTTCACCCTTGGTAATCAAGGAGGATATTATGAGAATGAGACTCGCCCGCAGGAAATATACATTTCATATTGTCATTGGATGTTCCTATCTACGGACGTGTGTATTGGTCCTTAGACTTTAAGATTGTTGTTAATAGGTATTACAACTCACACACTTAGATGTATTGATGATAACTGTGATGACACACTGTTTGCAGTGAGGTAAGATATGTTTGGTGCATCATGAGTAATACAACATTAATAGATAACGAGACAAAGGATTTTACCTTCTGTTTTCATAATAGGAGTAGACATCTCAGACCATTTGATGTAATTGATATTGAATAAATAAATCCACAGACAAGGTAAGGAATGTGCAATTTCAATTATGAAAATTCAAAGAAAGAATAATCGATCACATGGGTTGATGGGACTGGCATGCAACTTTCTTGATTCGAGATATCAAGTCAAAGGGATTATATTACATAGTAAGCATTCGTCATAGATTTAACATAATTTTAGATTTATATTATTTCTTTATGTGTGTCGTGGCTTGTTTCTAGACTCTAACCTTGGAATTTAGGCACGTTCCGATTAATGCCAGAGAGAAAGAGGCCTAGAGGGTAACACACTAAGTTTGTTAAAGTGTCTCAGTTAAATATTAATTTACCAACTTGAATAAAGATTATTCCCGATTTTGGTTTAATAATTATTGAAGGATTCTGGATCACAATTATTTCGACACAAGTTATTCGAAAGAATAAATTGTGGGAGAAATAATATATTTATTAGAGATTAATGTAGTGATATTTACTGGTGAAATAAATATCCATTATTCAAGGTCTAATAAATATGATGGAGTAAATAAAGAAAAATAAAAAAAATACATGCCATGTATATTAATAGACACACCGTGTATTTTTTTGGGGATTTGTGAGATATAATATTATTTATTTCATTAAATAATATTAGGTTTAATTCTATGGGTTCATGTCAAGTAATAATAATAGTCAACTTTTATTATTAGAGATGGGGTATTACTATGAATTGAACGAAATGAATAAATGCTTTCGGGTAATTAATTCATTTTATTATTCAAAGTAATTAAAATCCCAATTATATAATTCTAATTAGCTAAGCCATTTTTTGGGAGTTGTGCACAACAGATCTATAGAAACCTCTCAAGCCAAGAGAGAATTATTTTTTTCCAAGAATGCTCTCATGCTACGAGAGAGATCCTCCTTCGCCAAATCAAGGAGAGTGATTTGAAAGAGGATCTCAAGGCGATCAAAGGCGGACATTAAAGAAAAGGATCTTCTACTCAAGCACCTGTATATACCTTTAGTGAAGTCCAGAGATATGTGAAACACATTTGGATCTCCGCTAGAGGAATCATACATTTGGATTCAACAACACAACGATGGATCACATCAGATCATGACCAGAAACATCAATAAAGATACAATTCCATCAAGGTAATTCTTGTGTTTTAATTAAATTAATTATAACAAACATATGATGATCCTCTATATGGTTCCGGGACTCCATTCATTTCTTTTTTTCTTCATTCTATTCCGAATATCCAGCATTTTATTATCGTGATGGATCTCAGATTGATCGTTGTTAATGAAAAAATTAAAATTGGGTACACCCACCAACGCACTTCTGCTACCCTCAGAACCCACAAATGGATGGTAAATAATATATATTTGGTAAGAGATCTTAGAGTATGGGGTTTTGACTTGTAAATTTCTTGTGATAATGAGAAAGGATCATGTTTGGTGCCACATGATTTGTTGGATATCTTTTATATGTCGTAGAACATAGATGAGTGGACCCAATGACCCTTGGGTGTGACACTAATTTTTGGATTTGATTTCATGTGGCTTTCGAGGGTGACCGATGAGGGGTGTCAACCGAGTTATGTGTGCTTTTGAATGTGTAAGGTAAGAAGCAATGTTTTGGAATTTTGATAATAGTGAATGAAGAGTGATACCTATCATGATATTTTGGAAGTTAGGATCCCTTTGGTTGGGAAAAAGAACTTGGGTTATAGTGTTTCAACCTTGTGGTTGGGTTCTAAAGGGTCTAGTTTATTTTGGAACCTTTCAATGGAAGGAATTTGTGTAGGAAATATCTTCTTAGTTGTTTTAGGCTAGATTGGAAGTGGATGTTTGATTTGGGTGGACAAAACACTTGTAAGTTGTTTTGGGTATGATGGACATGGAGGTGTATAATTTTTCTAAGTTGGGAGTACATGGAGTGGTAGTGTGGAAGTGGGACATGTGGTTTCTGAGGAAAAGACCAGTCTGGTGTCTTGATCAGTTAGATCTAGTTGTATACTTTGGAATGTGGATTTAGTTTGTTGATTTGGTTTTGGTTTCGGAAAGCATGAAGGGCTCCCTTCATTGGGAGAGACAGGAACACATAAGAGGAATAATTAATAGATAAGTATGTGATTTGAGGTTTTTTAAATAGCAACTCATTGGATTCGAAACCAGGTTTTGTGGTTGGGTGACACTAGATTGTGTAGAGATTAAGTGTTAATGAGATAATTGAGGCACAACCATGCGGTGATGTTTTGTGTTGTTTTGTATATGGATATGGAATTAAGAGGGAAGATGTACGAGGTTCTTGTGTAGTGTTTGTAACTATGAGTATGCTAAGAACAGATGTAAAGGTAATGAGATGCTTGTAGGCAAGGTGAACCAAGATATTTTTTTTGGGTTTGATAATCCTCTACAGACAAAGGAAACCTCTAAAATTGATGTGAGTGGTGGTGGTATTCATCAACAAAACCTTATAATAATCATAGTTTGTGATTGTTATTCCAAATACATTGAAACCATAAATGTTACACTAGGGGGGAAATGGATATATGCATAGATACACTAATGACATTAGTTTGTTGTGGGGTATCTCAGAGGTTATTCTCATTTTCGGTGAACATGGAGTCATTTGGTTGAAAATGCACATTCGACTATTTTGAGATAAGGTCCTCAAGATGGACCTGTTATCAAAAAATACTATGAGTTCCATTATGGGGTTTCAGGTGGGGTGATAGTTGATGTTTTTTTGGATTCATAGGTGTGAGAAAGATGTCCACATATAATTCATGATTTAAAAGTGGTTGGAGGAGGGGATGAAGTCTTTTATGTTGTTTGGGTGAGTAGATAATTAAGGCACTCATTTGCTGGGGAGTTATTTTATGGTTGTGGAGGTAAGACCCTTATTTCTGATGGGTCACAGGTGTGTGAAACTAAACATGGATTATTCATGGTGGAATTATGATGCCAGTGAAGAACCATGAGGTTCATGACTAAATTCCATATAGATTTTTATAAAGGGAGATTAGTGATGATAGATGACCAAATCCAGTATTGTCTTAGAGATTGATGCTGTTCTGGGATGTAGTTTGGGTATGGAATCTAGAGGGTATGTTTGGGTTGGCTGTGAAATGCCTCTGTGTCTTAGGGAATCCTAATTATCTATGAAGGTTGTAGAATTAATGTGGGGTTAGGCATGTTGGAAATTATTCATCCAAGGATATTCCGACTTGTTTTAGTAGAAAATGTGAATAAAGAAGGTTGTAAGCTATGTGTGGTGTGTATTTTTAGGAATGAAGGGTGTATTTCAGGTTGAGGTTGGTATTTGAGGAATTAAAGGTTGTTATCAGTTTCTATCTGGATAGTGTTTATGTGTCCCATCAGTGTTTCTTAGATGATGAGAGTAGATTCCAATTATTATTGTAATTATTGTGGGTTATGGGGGTAGGGTAAGTTGAGATCCTTGTTGGGATCATGGTGGGAGCATGAGTTTCGGTTCTATGAGCCTTCTTAAGAAAAAGTTTGTTAAGTATCGAATGTTGTTTGTTATAAGCGCAAGCATTGGTGGGGACAACCATATATAGATGAGTGATCATGTGATGTTGTAATTAACATTATAGTAAAATATAATAGAGTATGTTCCATCATGGTGTTTTGGTTTTTTTCCATTGGTGTTGTACCGGGTTTTGATCTGGTTGAGGTTCCTTCCTTATAGGTTGTACCTCAGTAGAGTTTCAGGATATATGGAGTTGGACGAAGATACCAGTTGAAAATATTGTGACCAATGTGGATATGGTGGTCCTGATAGATGACCAGCAAGGCTTCTCTAGGAATAGAAGTGTTATGTTGGGGAGGTTGTAATATCTCATGTCTAGATGTATCAAAAAATTCTGAAGAAGATTGAATTTTTATTAACAGATTTGTAAAATCATTAAGTAAGAATCAAAATGTGATTATGAGTGTCAGAATGACCCAAAAGGGAAATTTGATACAATGAATGGTGATCACGAGTTATGCTTTGTTATCAGATTAGATTTAGAGGATTCATGTTACGTATCGAGAGTTTATTGACTTCTAGAAAGGGTGCACTGTTTGGTGTGCATAGTTTAGGAGAAACCAAGTGAAACCTTGATGCCCAAGAGGTTTTAATTTAAATTTGAACTGGTCATGGATGGGTTGCATGGTTAGAGAATAGTTTGGGGTGTTCCATGTAAGGCAAAAAGAGAAACTATGTGGAGGATAAAGAGGTTTTGAGGTATGGCACAGAGGCTACACACGATTTCAAAAAAACTGTGTTCCATGTTTGAGAGGGGAGGAAATGCTGATATCACAGTGGTATGATGTTTTTTTAAACTATTTTTGGAAACCATGATTGACTAGGGGTGTTGGAAAATAGGGGTGAGCTATATTAGTGCATAGTTTGGAAAATCATGTGTCCAAACTGTGTAACTGGACATATTTCATTAGAAAAGGGGATTTTACCAAAATCCCCTGAATGATTTTTCATCCCTTAAACCATCCTCATCCCCCATACCAGGCGCATGAACTTGTGGGTTCCCATACCCCTTCCCCTCTTATCTCTTTCGATTTTGGGATTTTTCCTTGGTGACTACAAGGAATGTTTGGTGATTTACTCTCCCATAGTGGTTCCCTTTCTTATTACTCTTATTTCTCTCTAATTTTAGTGTTATTTGTTTTAGTTAATGTAGAACTTTCCACCATAGCATAGTAGAATCATCCGATTATCATGGGGATTTTGGTCGGCTTAGGTAGAACAGATATCGAGATAGATTCCTTACTTTGTCGCTTGGGGTTTCATCAATGTATATGTGCATAGTGAATTTTATTAGGTTATTAATAATGATATATTTTAATTAATTGTAAATTTGGTATCAGATTTATAGTATTTCCCAAGAATGGTGTTGGGGATCCATTGTGGAACACCCATGATGGTTTCATAGAGTTTCTCCAAGAGGTGGGAATCGATTTATTTTTCTCACTTAATTATATGTTTGGTTTTGGTTAATTAGTTAATTATATATTTTAATAATTGATTAATTTTTATTTCTTGGTGTAATAATTGATCTTGAGTGATATTTATGAGATCATTTGAGTGTTGAGGGGTGTGGATGATGATTAGAAAGGCCTTTTATAGGTCTCTATGATTTGAAAGTGTTTTAGAAAGCTCCATTAATGAGGTATGTGGTCTAAGAGCTTGAAACATAGTTAAAAAAATCTTTTATTAGTGCATTACTGTATATTATATAGATCCCATGTGTTTTTATCTTGCTCCATTAATTTATAATTTTTTTTCTTTAGTGGTATACCTTAGACCTTCCACGAGCCCCATTGGATCCTTGGGGATGTGAGACTAGACCTATGGCCTCCCATGGGGTGTGCCAACCACTATAGGTGAAATGTTTTAATTTTTAATTTTTCATGAACGTGCTTATGGGTCTATTGAAGTGGGTTTTAAAAGCATGCATTGATTTCTGACTTGATTTTTGGATTTCAATGTGGGAAGCAATGTTTTAAATTTTTTCTTGTTTTGAAATGCGGTGTTGACCTTAAGGTTATTTAAATGGATTCTAAATGAATAACAAATGTTGGTTGGATATGGGTTTATTAGGAATCATTAAATTGATTTAATTTAATATGTATTTCTTGGACCCTGTTTGTCTTTCAGAATGAAATAACCATGTTTTAATGGTTAGTTTTGAAATGTTTAATGATTATTTTTCAGTTTTGGTTTTTATGTAATTTGGAAAGGGTAGGGTCCTTTTAATCCATGTGTTGATTTAAAGGTCCTTGGGAACATGATAAATGTATTGACCTGGCCCCAGAAATCTCATAACCGATGCCCACTACCATTGAATTTAAATATGATACAAGGAAACACATCTCAACAGACTATTAAGTTTAGTATTCTTTGTAATCTAGAAACATAATTGATTATTGAATTAAAAATGAATATAAAAATTACTACAAATTATTTTTTGAGAATAAATTTATTCCGTATATCGTATATTTTGATATCATTCATAATAAAATTCAAGGAATCACAAGGAAAGGAAAAAAACAAGTGTGAGATAAAATTATAGGTAAGTGTATAATACTACAAAATCTATGAATAAATAAGACATAATAAAAATGGAAAGGTAAATAACTGAAACACATGCCATTAAATTAACAACTTGATCATAATATGGAATGAATCAGAGGTGATCAATTAATTCCATATAAATAATCACATAATTATAAACTAAACCATGTATATTCCAACTAATCAAATAACAACGTATAATAACTGAATTCATAGTGATGGAATGCATAACGATCAATATCTATAAGTTACCATCGATGCTTCATGATAAAACATCTAATACTATCATGGATTTATCCCTATAATCTAATACCATCAAGTCTTCATGCTAGGAATGTAATACTGTCATCGCTTCATGATAAGATTCTAATATATGGATTGGCCTTGGAAAAAAACATATCTAGTTTGTCTCATGAATCATACATATGAATTAATGGGGTTTAATTAAGTGGTCCCCAACCCATTCCTTTCATTTCCGACTCATTACTCATATTTCAAATAATCTATTTAATTCATAAATAATATATATATTTAGGAGAAATATAATTTCTAATGAAAAATCATTACAATTAAGCATTTCTTTCAAGATAAAGATAAAAATAAACATAGAAATTGAGATTGCACAATAATTCATATAAAAAATTTAAATACCATGAATGATAAATATTAAAGATATTATAGAGAAATGATAAATAATATAAACCATGAAAACATTAATTAATGAATAAAAAAAAGTAAGTCTCAATGGAATGTAAATTGAGACGAAATCTGTTACTACTTGAGTGAGTTTTGAATAGCGAGATTCGTGAAATAATAACATCAATTGAATAACTTATAATAACTAAAAAAATTAATTCATGATATAACTTGTCATTATGTATTATATACACCAAACAAAAAAGAAGTGGTGAATATGTCATAGGTCTCACAAGAATAAAAGTGAGACTATAAATCCCCTTACCTTACACTCCCTTTTGGTTGAATGGGATTTAACCCACTATATAGTGGTTTTAAACATGTTATTAACTTATTAAATAACCATATTAATATTTATTATATTATATATAATATATTTTTAATAATTTATCACATGTTTGTAGATAATCATTCATTATTTTCACTATTTCAAGTGTTAATTTCCTTGTTTTTCGACTATGTTTTGACTTTTTATTTGTTTTTCCTATTACATTGATTAGGATTTAATAAAATAAAAAAAAAATTAAACCATGATATAAATATCATATATATTTAGTATATATGTATTTAGAGTATCCCATTATACTGAGTGATAAAAAATGGAATACAACGTTCAACGATTCGGTGGGCCGTACGTACGCATAAAACCAGTTTCCATTTTCTTCTATTATTAAAAGAATAGAAGTAAATGAAATATATTTATATTATAATTAAGTATAATTTTATTTCATATATATTTCACATATTCTTATTAATCCCATTATTAATACATTCTATGAAAGCATGAATGAATCACATCCATTTGAGGAGGCGGTAGTCCACACGTCCACCAACAATGTTAGCATATTCTAAAAAAATAGAATAAATGAGAGTTTGTGTTATATAATATTTATATAAGAATAAATTAATTATAAATATTATATATATATGATATAAAAATAATATTTAATTCATTATTCCCATCTATGAAAGGTTCAAATTTAAGAATAAATGACATCGTCTCGCGAGGCGGTAGTCCGCCGTACACACGAACGATGATTGCGAATCCCATTTGATGGAAGTGTGCATGGGTGTAGGTAATAACATTAACATAAAAAAATATAATTAAATTTAATATACTTATGATACTATATTATGAATATATAACAATAATTTATGGAGTTGAGAAATAAATAAAACAAAAGTGCTAGTTGAAAAACATTACATCTTCTTCGGGTTACTTCATTTAGTTTGCACCAGAGGACTTCCTTAGTTTGATTTATTACAAAAGAGAGTCTTCTATTATGAGTGGAGGGATTTGGGGAGATAATTTTCGTAGGTTTTATGATCTAAATGTATTGACATGTGTGAATAAGTGAGGGGGTTGAGATCCCTTTTATAGTAGAGGTGGAGTGACATTATTTTAAATATCAAAGGGTAAACACTATTGAGAGGCCTCCCTTAACTCATGTGATTCCAAAATTGATAAATTGTTGAGTGGAGGAAAATTATGGTCTCTGATAACTGACAACATAAAAAAGGAAAATCATTTTTATCATTTTTTTCCTTATTCTTAAAGTTTACTCAATTTTATCTTTAACGTTTTTACTAAGGTAACTTGTATATTTTTGATTGCCAATGTAATTTAACATCTAATAATATAATTAAAAATATATTTATTATATAATTTAGATCTAATTATTATAAATATGAAGTAGAATTTGATAAATAAAAATACTATGTTTGTTTAGAAATAATTTTAACACAAACACAGGTCTTGCTAAAAACCTCATTTTAACCTTAATCACGTTCATTAATTTTAAATGTTTTCGCTAATTCTTATGGGAACAATTAATTTGATATTATTATAATATAAATATTATTATTATTATAAATAATTATATGTATTTTTTAAAATTCAATCTAGATAAGTGAAAAAATTAAATTTAATGCTAATCCCATATATGGGGTAAGAAAATGTGGGTTTTAATGTTAAAATTCTTAGAAGTTTGGAATGTGTTTCTATCCAATGTCAATATAAAATTTATTAAAATTAGATAAAATGGATTAATATATGAATAATTTATCTTTTTATAATTTTAAACCAATTTAGAATATAATTTAACAAATATAGATTATTTAGATGAAAAGTCAGTTTTCAATTAAAATTTATTATTTTCACTATTCATCCAGAAATAATACTTGTTAGAAAAATTTTAAAAATTCACCTGAAGATAATTTTGACACTTATATTTTAAAAATAAATTTTTTAAAAATAAAATTGATAAATGTTTCAATATTTAGTTTTAAATTTATTGTCCCATTATAAGATGACAAAAGTGCCTTTAAAAAAATACAGTTTTTTATGCATAAAATTGTATTTTTTTCATTTCTTATGTATATCAATTATATTAGATTAATGTCACAATATTTTATTGAATATATAATATATAAATTTCATTAAGTATATTTACTAATAGCTATTAGTAAAATCTATTAATATAACATGCCTTGACAGGCATAAAAATTGTTTTTCAAAAAAACCCATACTTTATATTAAATTGGTTTTTATTTTCATTTATAATTAATGGGTTACCAAAGGATTAGTTATCTAAAAATGTGAAAACAGTATTTTAAAATTTTATTTGATCCTTTTTGAACAATTAATTACAACGACTAGTTTATAATAGTCATATTAAATAATAATATTAAATGAGTATTGTAGTTTGGTAAAACTAAGTATTTTATGTAACACAATCTATCAAAGAAACTCAGTACTATTTGTAACATAAGAAAAATTAGTTTTGTGTGTGGTGTAAGATTAAATTTGTTTTTTTTATAAACAAAACTTGTCACGACCCGTCCTCGGGGCCCGTGCCGTGACTACCCCAAGCCTGCCTTCCATAGGCCCGGGGCTGGCGACTAGCACCAAGGCGTAAATCCCAACAAAAAAGGGAAGACATTGCATTTGAAAAGTAAACAAGCACCACAGAGTAAGCAAGTGGAAAAGTAAACACTAAGTAAAAACGGTACAAGCTATGCTGAAATTATAAAGGGGCCGAAAATACAAGCCCAACTGTAAAGTACAACTGAAAGGGAAAACAGCAACTGAAAGGAAAAGACGCAGCGTCGAGCCGTCCTCTGGAAGTCCCACCTGAAGCGTGGGTACAGACAGTCTCCACTGCTCCTCAGGTCCACCTGATCGCTCTGAGTACATCCCGCCTAGTGGTCCACCTCCAGGTACCGTCCTACTCCGCACGCCTCCACCACGATCAGTGCTGTCCGTCGTCTGCAACCAACACAACGTAGTGCGGGCGTAGCCCGTGCAGGGGTGAGTATAAGCTACTCAGTAGGGACTCCGAGACCCCCGAAGGTCTCCCGAAATCCACAAAGAAAAAACCACAAAGGGAAGATACAATCACGATGTAACAACCGACACTGCTTAGGTATATGCCCATACATATACTTAAGTCATCAATTCCCGTTCGGCTTCAACGTCTGAGCCCAAGCACAACCCAGTCCACACAGGAAAGAAAAACGTATACCCACACATGATAGCTCAACACAATCCACAAAGGAGAGAAAACAGTAAATCCACACAGGATAGCTCAACACAATCCACAAAGGAGAGTAAATAGTAAATCCACACAGGATAGCTTAACACAATCCACAAAGGAGAGTAAATAGTAAATCCACACAGGATAGCTCAACACAATCCACAAAGGAGAGTAACACAAGATTCAGCTCACACAGGTATACTTCGTCAAAAGGTGAAAGGGATGATCAGGTATGGATACTGAATCATCTAAGCTGGGACCCACATAGGATACAAGACCAGCACGGCTGGGACCCACATAGGATACAAGACCAGCACCGCTAGGACCCACATAGGATACAAGACCAGCTGTCTTCATCGTCACAGTCCACTGAGGATTTCTGCACAGTCGTCGTCGTCGAAGTAGCAGACGCAGCCAGCCCTAGGGTTCCCGCACACAACAAGCTCGTTCGGGAGGGTCCGCTCCACGAGCCGAGAGGTCGATACATCAACTGTCACAAAGTCCAAAGTTGATGTATCCAAAAGTTCCGCATCGTCAACAGGAACTCAACGTCGCTGACGGCGCGTCATTCGGACGCCCGGTCTGAGAGTTATTGGCATTTTCGTCCTAGGGGCCCGGTTGGTTTTTAAGGAAAAACCAACCCGACCATACTCCACCTGCGTCGGAACCTCGGTCGGAGTATGCCAAAAGATCCGTCTCACTTAGAGGAATCCACCAAAACTGACGGCACGTCAATCGGACGTTCGTAGCTCAAGATATGAGCGTTTCCGCTCCGTGGTCCCGGTTGGTTTCGTGTACGAACCAACCCGGCCGAACTCAAGGTATTCCGAAACCTTGAGTGCGATATACCGAAACAACCGTCTCGATCCAGGGGTTACGTTGCCGCAGATGTCTCATCAAACGGAGGCCCGCAGCTCAAGTTACGGGCCTTTGACCGAAAGCGGTCCGAAAAACGGGGGGGTCCGGGTCCGGGCCGACCCGGCCCGACCCCCCCTGGTCGGCCCGAACTAGGTCGTCCCAAACCGGGTCGACCCGACCCAGGTCCAACTCGGTTGGCCCGGCCCGGCCCGGCCAGGGCCGGTCCGGCTCGGCTTGGCCGAGCGGCCGACGCGGGGGGGGGGGGGGGGGGGAGCCCCCGCCCCGCGTGACACCCCTGCGGCACCCACGGGGTGTCGGCCAGATAGTCGGACGCGCCACGTGACAACCCCGCGGCACCCGCGGGGTGCCGCCCTGGACACCCGGGGGGCGCCGCGTGACAACCCCGCGGCACCCGTAGGGTGCCGCCCTGGACACCCGGGGGCGCCGCGTGACAACCCCGCGACACCCGCGAGGTGCCGCCCTGGACACCCGGGGGGCGCTGCGTGACAACCCCGCGACACCCGCGGGGTGCCGCCCTGGACACCCAGGGGTGCCGGACCCGCGCGGCCGCGGGTCCACGGGCGCCGCCGCACCGGTGACCCGCGCCACCACCGGTTTCCGCGGGCCGCCGGAGTCGCTCCGGTGGCCCGTTTTCTTTCTCGTCTGCGCCGTTGTTCCTCCCGGGTTCCGTTCTTCACTGCGGGATCATCAATTTGCCCTTGCATCATATTGTGCCGTCGCCCACCAAATCCTCAAAACACGAAAATGGCGGAGGGTTGCCGGGCCGTGTTCGTTTGACCCGCACCCTCCGCGTTAGATAAAAACAACGGGAGAAAATTGTTCAACACATGAACCGCCAAATTTAATAAAAAAATTTGTTCATTTGAAACCGGTTCTTTAATTTTTAAAGAATGTTCACGGGAATATAAAGAGGGTTATTCCAAATTATAAAATCCCTACCTCGTAGGTCGTCGTCGTACGCACGTCCTTCGTGGAATTGCTTGTCGCGGAAAGAGAGTTCGTCGCGTCATCGTGGAAGGGCGTCGCGTCGTCGCGGAACCCGACGTTAAGTTGGCGAACTCAACGGACCATGAAACAACATATTTAATTTAATTAAATAATTAAATCCGTATTTTGGTAAAAAAACCACAAGGGAGATTAAAAAGAAAAACTGAGGCTCTTACCTCAAGCAGCCGATCGAAGATCCGTCGCTAAGGAAGAGACGTCATAGAAGAATGTTGCAGGAAGGGGGAGCGTCGGCGTCGCGGATCACGACGTCGCGTCGTCGATTTCCAGTTTCGGCGTTCTTCGCATTCTTCGCGTTCTTCACGTTCTTCTCGTTCTTTGCGAAGGAGGTTGAAGGTTCAAGGATCCTCTCTCAACCAGTAATCCTCCAAAAAAGATAGGTTGGTCTAATTTTAATATTATGCCAACAAACGAAAAAGGGTAAGTAATGACCCATTAATTCGTTGAATTAATTCAACGAAAGAAACAACTCATTTAATTTACAAAATAAACCGCCCAATTAAATGGTATGTTAAGAATTTAAGAAACGCGTCAGTTGACTTTCATAATGACGGGTTTTTGCTGGTGCGTTACTTAGCGGAAAGAAACGGCGAGGCTCGTGCGGGCCCCACCTCACAAATATCCTACCAAGAGGGTAGGATATTTCTAGATAGCATCCTATCCGGATCAACTCAGTTTAAGCCATCTTTAAGTGGCTTCAAGTGGCTTCCAAGTGGCTTAAGTGAAATAAAATAAAGTTGTCACAAAATTATTTTATTTCTTAACATTAAGCCCGAAAATTAAAAACCACACCCGAGAAAACACAACTCCGGAAGAGGCATTTCTAAGGGAATACCGGCGCTGTGATTTCATCGGTGCCCTCAGAATTCGATTCCGGGCACTGGTTCAAAAGTTAGAAAAAACCGCTCGTCTGTTCACTAAACGTACCCGAGCCAAACTTCGGAAAATGATTCCGGGCACACAGGGCCTCGAAATCAGGCACCGTCAGAAACTGTGTTCTTGTATAATTCCAAAGAAAATTATGAAAAAAAAACTTCCTTGAAATTTACGGGTCTTTACATTACTCCCACCACAGGGCTTTACGTCCCCGTAAAGCTTCAACACAAACTAGGGATACAAAGGCGGTACTGAGCACGCATCTGAGCCTCCCCTCCCAAGTGCCTCCTAGAGGTTCTCGTGCTACCATCTGATGTGCATAAGAGGAATAGATCGCCCATGTAGGACCGCTCCTGTCGATCCTCTATCTCCACCAGGACCTCCGTAAAAGTCGCCCAATCATCCACGTCTAGCTCCCCATAGTCAATGATGTGCGTCGGGTCGTGCACGTATCTCCTCAGCTGAGATACGTGGAAGACGTCGTGCACCCGGTGCAACTGAGGTGGCAGAGCCAGTCGATAAGCCACCTCGCCAATCCTACTGAGGACCTAGAAAGGCTCGATGAAGCGTGGAGAAAACTTGTCGCCTCGGCCAAATCTCCGTAAACCACATCGAGGTGAGACCCGCAAGAAGACGTGGTCGCCATCCTCGAACTCTAGTGGCCTCCGCCTCCTGTCAGCATATGACTTACGCCGGATCTGAGCTGTACTCATCCGCGCCTGGATGACCTGGACCATCTCAGGTCGCACAAGAGCTGCAAGATTTCTTCTTTTCCGATAAGAGAAATCTGGTCCCATCCCCTGGATGAACCACATTCTTTGCCTTATACAGTCAGTCCCGACATGGATGATACTAATCCATACCAAGGATGACGTCATAAGGCCTCGACGCTACTACCAAGAGATCCAACCGTTACTCTCGCCTCCAAGGGTTGATTCACACTGTCGGCATCAGTGTGTGGTAACTGGGCCTCCTCCAGTAGATGTCTCACAAGTGAGGGTCAAGTCAACAGTCAAAACTGGAACCTCTTAGTAACAACACAAAAGAGGACAGGAATGAAAACATCACAAAGGTATGCGTCTTTTATTATTGCAGCTCACAATACAAGGACATTACACAATAGCAACAAGGAACTAGAAGTACAAAGGACGTATCCACTAGTTCCACTCCTATCCATTTGCTCCCAGAGCTCCATGATCGAAGGCCTCAGCTGCCTGAAGCTGGGCTCTCCCATATCCACCAACTCCCTGTGGTCGGGGTGGACCTCCTGGTGGTGGTGGTGGCAACACCTCGAAGTGTCTCCCACCATCGGCTACTCGGCCAGCTCTTCTGCCTCGTCCGCCTGTACCCTGCGGACCACCGTGGCCGAATCTCTGTCTGGGAGGTCCCTCTACCGCCTGCTGCTCATCTGTAAGACGAGTCGGGCAGTCTCGAGACATGTGACCTCGCCCACTGCATGCGTAGCAATGTTTGCCCCTCGCGTAGGTGGCTCTCCTTCGGGTGCCCCGCACAACCGAATCATCATCTCGTGACTGCCCATCTGATGGTATGGCCCGCCTGGACCTCTGCGTCACCTGTCTACTACCAGCTGTAGAAGACCCTGCTACGGGCCGTCCTACGGAGGGCCTTGTCACTGGAGCCTGCTCGGCGAGAAAACTCTCCACTAGAAGGGCTCTCTCCAACACCTCTGCCTCTGTCGGAATGTTGAGGGAGATCATTGAAGCCCTGATCTCGTGCCTCAGTCCCTGCTCGAAGGTCCGGGCCCGGAAGAATGGGTCTTGTACCATATCTGTGGAGTAGTGCGAGAGATCAGTAAATCTCACCGAGTACTAGGCCACTGTCAAGCTGCCCTGCCGCAGCTGAAGAAGTTCCTGAATGCGCACCGCTCGGAGGGTGGCCTGGACGAACTCTGAGCAGAAGAGGCTCTCAAAGTCCATCCAGAGGAGTGATGCCTCGTCGTGCACCTGGATCATCAAGCTCCACCATCGTCCTACTGATGCGTGCAGTAGGATCGCCGCTAGGATCACCATGAGGTCTGATGGTGTCCTCACTAGCCTGAAAACTCGGACGACCGCCTCCAGCCAGTCCTCAGCTGCCTTGGGGTCCGTCTCCCCACGGAACCTGGGTGGTCGCTGGCGCTGGAACTCGTGCAGAGCTCTGAGTCATCGTTCATCGTCAGCTGCCAGTGTTGGAAGCATCGGGGGCTCGGCGGGTAAAGGTACCGCCGGTGCCTCTGCTGACAAGGAGCCCTGCACCGAGGCCTCATCACTCGGTGGGCTGTCATCATGCTCCACTCTCGGAACCCCAGCTGGCTGCTGTCGTGGGGCCATCCTAAAAGAAACAAGTGCGCCACGGTCAGAATAGTATACCTGGTGAGCTGACACAAGTAATCACAAAGAAAACTTGAACACACATGCAATCAATGTTTTCGTGCATTAAATCGGAAATCAGAAGTCAGGGTCCTGGTGTACGGATACGTCGTCCGCCGCACCAACACTAGACTCCCTAGACTGATAACCACACCCAATACGCTGAACACTATTGCTTCACATAGAAGAAAGATCCGAGTCCCCGGTAGAACCGACCACCTCTGATACCAATTTGTCACGACCCGTCCTCGGGGCCTGTGCCGTGACTACCCCAAGCCCGCCTTCCATAGGCCAGGGGCTGGTGACTAGCACCAAGGCGTAAATCCCAACAAAAAAGGGAAGGCATTGCCTTTGAAAAGTAAACAAGTACCACAGAGTAAGCAAGCGGAAAAGTAAACACTAAGTAAAAATGGTACAAGCTGTGCTGAAAGTAAAAAGGGGCCGGAAATACAAGCCCAACTGTAAAGTACAACTGAAAGGAAAAACATCAACTGAAAAGAATAGGCACAGCGTCGAGCCGTCCTCTAGAAGTCCCACCTGAAGGGTGGGTACAGACAGTCTCCACTGCTCCTCGGGTCCACCTGACGGCTCTGAGTACATCCCGCCCAGTGGTCCACCTCCAGGTACCGTCCTGCTCCGCACGCCTCCACCACGATCAGCGCTGTCCGTCGTCTGCAACCAACACAACGTAGTGCGGGCATAGCCCGTGCAAGGGTGAGTATAAGCTACTCAGTAGGGACCATGAGACCCCCAAAGGTCTCCTGAAATCCACAAAGGAATAACCACAAAGGGAAGATACAATCACGAAGTAACAACCGACACTACTTAGGTATATGCCCATACATATACCTAAGTCATCAATTCCCGTTCGGCTCCAACGTCCGAGCCCAAACACAACCCAGTCCACACAGGAAAGCAAAATGTATACCCACACAGGATAGCTCAACACAATCCACAACGGAGAGAAAACAGTAAATCCACACAGGATACCTCAACACAATCCACAAAGGAGAGTAAACAGTAAATCCACACAGGATAGCTTAACACAATCCACAAAGGTGAGTAAATAGTAAATCCACACAGGATAGCTCAATACAATCTACAAAGTAGAGTAACACAAGATTCAGCTCACACAGGTATACTTCGTCAAAAGGTGAAAGGGATGATCTGGTATGGATACTGAATCATCTAAGCTGGGACCCACATAGGATACAAGACCAGCAGAGCTGGGACACACATAGGATACAAGACCAGCATAGCTAGGTCCCACATAGGATACGAGACCAGCTGTCATAATTGATTCATCTATACTGAGACCCACATAGGATACAAGACCAGTATTGAATCATTTAAGCTGGGACCCACATAGGATACAAGACAAGCACAACTAGGACCCACATAGGATACAAGACCAGCTGTCTTCATTGATTCATCTATACTGGGATCCACATAGGATACAAGACCGTTATTGAATCATCCAAGCTGGGACCCACATAGGATACAAGACCAGCACAGCTAGGACCCACATAGGATACAAGACCAGTTGTCTTCATTGATTCGTCTATACTGGGACCCACATAGGATACAAGACCAGTATTGAATCATCCAAGATGGGACCCACGTAGGATACAAGACCAGCACCGCTAGGACCCACATAGGATACAAGACCAGCTGTCTTCATCGTCGCAGTCCACTGAGGATTTCTGCACAGTCGTCGTCGTCGAAGTAGCTGTCACAGCCAGCCCTAGGGTTCCCGCACACAGCAAGCTCGTTCGGGAGGGTCCGCTCCACAAGCCGAGAGGTTGATACATCAACTGTCACAAAGTCCAAAGTTGATGTATCCAAAAGTTCTGTACCGTCAACAGGAACTCAACGTCGCAGACGGCGCGTTATTCGGACGCCCGGTCTGAGAGTTATTGGCATTTTCGTCCCAGGGGCCCGGTTGGTTTTTAAGGCAAAACCAACCCGACCGTACTCCACCTACGTCCGAACCTCGGGAGGAGTATGCCAAAAGATCCGTCTCACTTAGAGTAATCCACCAAAACTGACGGCACGTCAATCAGACGTCCGTAGCTCAAGATATGAGCGTTTCCGCTCCGGGGGCCCGGTTGGTTTCGTGTACGAACCAACCCGGCCGAACTCAAGGTATTCCGAAACCTTGAGTGCGATATACAAAACAACCGTCTCGATCCAAGGGTCGTGTTTCCGCAGATGGCTCATCAAACGGAGGCCCGTAGCTCAAGTTACGGGCCTTTGACCGAAAGCGGTCTGAGAAATGGGGGGGGGGGGGGGGTCCGGGTCCGGGCCGACCCGGCCCGACCCCCCCTGGTCGGGCCGCACCGGGTCGACCCGACCCCGTTGGCCCGGCCAAGGCCGGTCCGGCTGGGCTCGGCCGAGCGGCCGAGCGGCCGACGCGGGGGGGAGCCGCCGCCCAGCGTGACACCCCTGTGACACCCGCAGGGTGTCGGCCAGACAGCCGGACGCGCCGCGTGACAACCCAGCGGCACCCGCGGGGTGCCGCCCTGGACACCCGGCGGGCACCGCGTGACAACCCCGCGACACCCGCGGGGTGCCGGCCTGGACACCCGGGGGGCGCTGCGTGACAACCCCGCGGCACCCGCGGGGTGCCGCCCTGGACACCCGGGGGCGCCGCGTGACAACCCCAGGGCACCCACGGGGTGCCGCCCTGGACACCCGGGGGGCACTGCGTGACAACCCCGTGGCACCCGCGGGGTGCCGCCCTGGACACCCGCGGGCGCCGGACCCGCGTGGCCGCGGGTCCACGGGCGCCGCCACCTCCGGCCGCCGGCGCCGCCGCGCCGGCGACCCGCGCCGCCGGAGTCGCTCCGGTGGCCCGTTTTCCTTTCCGTCTACGCCGTTGTTCCTCCCGGGTTCCGTTCTTCACTGCGGGATCATCAATTTGCCCTTGCATCATATTGTTCCATCGCCCGCCAAATCCGAAAAACACGAAGAATGGCAGAGTGTTGTCGGGCCGTGTTCGTTCGACCCGCACCCTCCGTGTTAGATAAAAACAATGGGAGAAAATTGTGAACACATGAACCGACAATTTTAGTAAAATAAAATTGTTCATTTGAAACCGGTTCTTTAATTTTTAAAGAATGTTCACGGTAATATAAAGAGGGGTATTTCAAATTATAAAATCCATACCTTGTAGGTCGTCATCATACGCACGTCCTTCGCAGAATTGCTCGTCGCGGAAGGAGAGATCGTCGCGTCGTCGCGGAAGGGCGTCGCGTCGTCGCGAAACCCGGCGTTGAGTCGGCAAACTCAACGGACCATGAAACAACTGATTTAATTAAATTAAATAATTAAATCCTTGTTTTGGTAAAAAAACCACACGAGAGATTAAAAAGAAAAACTGAGGCTCTTACCTCAAGCAGCCGATCGAAGATCCATCGCAGAGGAAGAGACGTCGCAGAAGAACGTTTCAGGAAGGGGGAGCGTCGGCGCCGCGGATCACGGCGTCGCGTTGTCGATTTCCGGGTTCGGCGTTTTTTGCGTTCTTCGCGTTCTTCGCGTTCTTCGTAAAGGAGGTTGAAGGTTTAAGGATCCTCTCTCAACGAGTAATCCTCCAAAAAAGATAGGTTGGTCTTATTTTAATATTATGCCAACAAATGAAAACGGGTAAGTAACGACCCATCAATTCATTGAATTAATTCAACGAAAGAAACTACTCATTTAATTTACGAAATAAACCGACCAATTAAATGGTCTGTTAAGAATTTAAGAAACGCGTCAGTTGACTTTCATAATGACGGGTTTTCGCGGGTGCGTTACTTAGCGGAAAGAAACGGCGGGGCTCGTGCGGGCCCCACCTCACAAATATCCTACCAAGAGGGTAGGATATTTCTAGATAGCATCCTATCCGGATCAACTCAGTTTAAGCCGTCTTTAAGTGGCTTCAAGTGGCTTCCAAGTGGCTTAAGTGTAATAAAATAATGTTGTCGCAAAATTATTTTATTTCTTAACTTTAAGCCCGAAAATTAAAAACTACACCCGAGCAAACGCAACTCCGGAAGAGGCATTTCTAAGCGAATACCGGTGCTCCGATTTCATCGGTGCCCTCAAGATTCGATTCCGGGCACCGGTTCAAAAGTTAGAAAAACCCGCTCGTCCGTTCACTGAACGTACCCGAGCCAAACTTCGGAAAATGATTCCGGGCACACCGGGCCTCGGAATCAGGCGCCGTCAGAAACTGCGTTCTTGTAAAATTCCAAAGAAAATTAAGAAAAAAAAATTTCCTTGAAAGTTACGGGTCTTTACAAAACTAACAATAAAATTAAATTTATTCTAAAAGGAAAATATTTTTAATTTTCAGGGTCTCAAATTCCCCCCACCTTAAATACATTGCATCCTAGAAATAAAAGAATGATCTTTTTGATTGGGGGATTGATATTTGAAAATAGTATTTTTGAAAAAACAATATATTAAATAGGTTTAGTGACAAATATTCTTAATAAGAGATACTAGGATGTATAATGGTAACATATAACTAAGTTTCTATTTAGGAGAACGTTAGTGTATAGTAAAAATATGAACTTGGAGGAAACAATTAAATATTTATTGATAGTGATTGAGGTCATTAATCAAAAAAATATGAATATAAATGTAATGCTGATGGACATAGTTCTCTAAATATGTGATGATTTAAAAGACCCTCAATTAAACAAAAATTAAGATATTAGGACAACATTTTTGTTTCAAGATCTTTTTTTCCTAGATTTGATGAATTATTTAACCATCTTAGTATATAACATAATATACTTACTTGATATATTTCTATAATCAAAATTTCCTCATTTGGTTGTGCTTTGATTAATTTCCCATGCATCCATTTCTTCAAGAAATGAATATCAAAAAAATGCTATAAACTCCATCACATATAGCACAAACCACTTATTCAACCAATCATTAATCAGTTCTGAGGTAACTAATAATATCTAATTTACTTTATCAATATAATTCATATCTTTATCCCAACATAATTATTTGAACATAATCAAAATATTAATTAATTTCATTTCGTTAATCATGTGTTTTCAAATATGTTCAACTTTCCACTTGATTATTTTTCGTGGTCATTGTTACCATTCAACATACACTTTCAAATTATTAATGAAAAAGTACCGAAATATAGTCCTTATATATTTTATTATTTATACAACTATAATATCATTGGTTAAAATTCTCTTAAAACACAATTCCTAAATTAGAACACAAGTAAATTAACAATTCTATATCATTAGTAGAAATAACAGAATCTCGACATTGATCCCTTAGCTTCATCTAAGGTATATTCCACTTCAATCTTGGGGTATTAATTCTTATAGTTCCTCATATATTTATAGTTAAATAAAAGTCCATGGAAAATTATTTCATTCCCTTAAAATATTGGGTATGGTGGCTTTTTTTTCTACATAGTTTAAGAAAACTCTTTTTTCCTTTTATGCATTGACGAAGCTGTTTCCTTCCAAAAGTATTACATGATGGAAATTCCATCTTTACCTAATTCCCTTTATACATATTTTTATCTTCTATACTCTTATAATTTTTCTAACCTTAGAATTCATGATAATTGGATAATATTATATATATATATATATTAATATCAAAAGATATTATGTCTTTATATAATGACAGTTTTTTGGAGGCTAGTGCCCTTATAAGAATTGGATTATGTCAATAAATGAAACAATCAATATTTCTCTTTGGATTATGTATGTAGTCCACAACATTCCTTGTTAACCTTGTGAAGTAGTCTGCATAATTTGAAAATTTTTCTTCTTTACTCTATCTTAGGTTTAATAATTGTATTTCCAAACCTATTTTTGATAACAAGAAAAATATTCTTCCATGATGATTACCTTGAAATCCTTACAATCCATGCTTTTTATTTCCTCCTCATACTTTGTGTTTTGAATCAACGACCAACATCCCCATTGTTTCCTTCCCCAAATTTTTCACTGATAGTTGTTTACACCCAGATCACAATTGCAAACACACACCAGATCCCTTCACTGTAGATCTAAAATCAAACCCCAATATGGATCTGGTTTCTAGTCCAGATCCGATGAAGCCATCACATCTAGACTCACCTCATTGTTCCAATATTATGTAGATCAGGATATCTTCCACCTATGTTGTGCCACTTTTGAGAATGGAGATGAGGGATCCATATATTTTGAGTCTGAGGAGGAGAGAGTTGAAATTGTTGAAGGAAGAGCCACCATGTAGAGGCTGAATTGAGGAGGAGCGCCTAATTGCCGGTTTTGAAGGAGCAGCCGCTACAGTAGTGATGATCTGCTGCTTCCGTGGTGAAGCAGATCCGCCACTAGACGACTTGATAGAGAAGTGACGAACCCTCCCTCCCATTCAAATTGAAGGAGGTGAAAATTGGGGGGGGGGGTGGGTGGGGGTGGGATGGGGTGGGGAGGAGATAGTTAGAAATATAAAAAAAACATAATTTTTTTTTTAAATAAATTCATAAAAATTACAATAATAATAATATTTATAACAAAAAAATAAGTAATAATAGTAAAATAAAATATACAAACAAATAAATGCGATAAAAAATATCATAGTAAATTCTTGAAAATAATGTTAAATAAGAATCCTAATTATTAATATTATCTAATTAAATCAGATTAAATTAAAATAGAAAATAATTTAATTTTTAGAACAAAAATAAACTTATTAGTTTTATAACAATAATAACAACATTTAATTTAATAAATAATTTAATAAACAAATAAGAACTTTTTTCTTAGAATAATAAAATAAATAACAATCTTCTCTTAAGTTATTAATATTAACAATATTATGTAAATAAATGTATACATAATTTAAAAAAATAATTATCAATTAAAATAATAATAAATAAATAAATAACAATTAAGTATTAATATAAAATAACTATCTTAAATATTATATTATCTAATTAAATGATTATATAGGTATAAAGTTTAACATATTAGGCTTGCGTTAAAACTGTTTATTAATTACTCTATATTTTAACAATGTATGTTCATACCAAATTCAGAATGATGTCCAAATAAATTCAACCAACTCGCCGAGAGTTAGATACGAGGGATTTTTTAATGTGACATCTGATGACTGAAAAAGTGCATGTGTGTTGTGCGATTGTGAAGTAAAAGTTTATGTCGGAGTAGGCAAGTGGTGAGAATGCAGTAGATGGTAGATGTATTAAAACAAAGCTGGATTAAGATTCAAAAAGCTGTAATTCACTTTCACACTATCATCCATCGATAGAAAGAGATATAGAAAACTAGAGTAGATGGAGGGAAAGACCTGGAGACACCAAAAGGGGAAATTTAGTGCATCCGCTTGGATGATTTAGAGGGGTATTATTTTTTCCATATATTTTCTTTCAACCTCTTGTAATTAAAATGGTTAGTCTTAGATTTTTCAGTGAATTCCGATTAAATATTCATGATCGGGGGAGCCATAATATGCTGGTTCATACTTTCATTCTTCTTTAATAACTTTTATCCACAAGATTTTGAGTTTATTATCAAGATTAGTTCCAAATACAATTCAATATTTTTTGCACCTCCATTTAATTAATCTCATTAATAAATGATATTTTGGTGAGGAAAGCCATGGATTAATTTTATTTAAAAAAATCTTAATTTTGAAACATGTGAAATTGATCAGTGAGATTAGATCTAGTAGCTCTATCTTCAAACATCATTATAGTTTGATGTTTCTAGTTGTGGAAAACTTCCAGAATCACTATCTGTGTGATTATTCTCCTGGAGAGGGAGAGTGATTCAATATTTTCAGTGGTTGTGAACTGAATATTTTTTTAGCAAAGAAGTTATCATTTTAACTAGAAGAGTTAGGTTTTTCCCTAGAAGATGTCTAGATACTTGTTGCTCTATCTATGTACTTGTTGTTTTCATATCATTACTCCTACTTCATTTTTGTTATTTTTTTAAAGTTATCCATTTCATACTATATTTATATCAATATACATAGAATATTAAAAAAATAAGTTGAATTTTTTCTTTTAAAATGATGTACCCCCATTGATGAAAATAGTGGGTTTTTTATCTTAAAATATTAGAACAGTCTCATTTCTTCCTTTTAGATCGATCATGTACTAATATACTAGTGTAGGTTAATAAATTTAATTTTTAGGGCCATGAAGAACTATAGACCGTATCATAATTTTGCACTATTTCCAGTGAAGGCACACACTGAGTGACTTAGGGTTTTCAAAAATATAAAACACACACACACACATAGAGATATATATAAAATCTGACTTTAAAAAGAATCTTATGTTTGAGGTTACTTAACATTTCTGCTAGTTTGTTTGAATTTGTGAGTGTTTAATCTGTTCCTTTTAAAAACAATTATGAATGGTTTTGAGATCTTAGATTGTATTAGTGATCCTTACCAATTTTTTTGTGGTTATTATAGACACATACTTGGAATTGTGTCTATAACAAGCCACAATAGACTACTTACATTAAAGATAATGAACAACACATTGATCCCCAATCTGACATCCTAGAAAAACAGAACCTAATTGAATACAAAATGGGTTTTTAGGATAGAATGTAGTAACTCCTTGTTAAAATAAAACCATTAAAATTATAGTTATAAATTTTCAAGGGAAATATCAAAAACTCCAAAGGTTTTAAATAATGTTCTTAAAATTATAGAATAGGTTTAAAAAATAGAAATTGGAATAAGTGAAGAAGAAAATGTCTAAAAAATATTTGAAAATAAGTTTTAAGAGGAGAGAAAGTCTGAACCTAAGTAACAAACCATATACTTTGAAAAATATGATTCTAATGAAATAAAAGATGAAATTACCAAATAAATAAATAAATAAATCAACACTGAAGATCCCATAGAAACATGAATTGATTTGAGTTGTATAATTTTTATATAGAATTAAAATTGATTGAAAGAGATTTCCATCTCCTGTACATGATTCCTACAGTTGATAAAATTCAATGTTATATAATTTTTGAAAAGGAAATCACCTAGATTGAAGAAAAACATGAAATTGAGATCATGGATGTTAAAATCCCATTACCCAACTTTCTTTAATTTTTAAAAATGAACATGAACATGAATGTGGGTATACCATAGAAGAGAACATTAAATTGAGAATCATAGAATCTAAAATTTTTGAACATGAATTGAAAACTTCACTTTTCTATTTTGAATATACAAACCCAATAATTTTTGAAATGTTATAGGATGAAGAATTTTAGGAAGTGTGATATGATGAAAGGATAAATGATTAAATTTCATTGCCATATTATAATATTGATCACCTTTATAAAAATTTTCTTAATAGGATATAAAAAAGCACTTTGGAAAATTGTTTGAATTTGTACAGTCTAGAAACTGAATTTATTGAAGTTGAATTGAAAATTTCTCCCCTGAAATTAGCTTTCTGGAACACTCAACTAAATCTATTTTTGAGAATGGAATTTTTGAAAATGAGCATGAAGTAGTGGTTGAACAAACACCATATTATGGTTGCGGAAATGATTTTTCAAAACTAGTAGTTGATTATTGCTTACTTACGGATAAAGTGTTATTGGAAGATATTTATCATATAATTAAACAAAAATCATTGGTTGAAAAACCATTCACTATTCCCTATATTTCACATCTATCCTCAGATGAGCTGGGTGCAAAATACCATCTTAATACTAAGAGTGGTTTATAAGGGGAGTTTCACTTGAGTTCCAATGACTCTAAAACTACTCAGTATGTTACTATCCCTCTTATTGAACATTTTCTTCTGAAATAAACTATAGGAACCCATGGATTTGAATTTTATTTTATTGATTTTGAAGTGAGAGAATGTTTTGAGGATAATTTTTCACCCTAGGAGTTCCTAGTACTCTACTATCCTCTAATAAAAATACCAATTTGGTCATATGTAAATATAATATGAAAGAGGAAAGCACTACTACTAAGAGTAACATTGATATTTATAAGCTTAAAATCCTCTTGTAAGAGCATGAGGGAGTCAATTCGTTTCCTCCAAAACTTGAATGTGATAAAAATACTAAAAAAATGAATTTGGGTGATGAAGTGGTCTATCAACTTTTTGAATCCTTTGAGAAGTTCGTTAATGAAGAAGTTTGTTATATAGGTATTTTTTCTGATGTTAAGAATTTATTTCCTGATTTCATTAGTTTTGGAGGTCACGAAATCCATTCTTGTTTAATTTTTTTGGCCAAATACACGTGGTGGTTTTTGTTGAGGAAACCACACCCACCTAGTGACTATGGATAGTTCCAGGTTAGTCTGACTGGGGACTTTAAAACTGATTCTTCATGGGAGGAAACCCATGATTTTTCTTATATCAAAATAATAATAATAATTTTACTTAAATAAAGTCCAACTGAAGAATGAAAACTCATTGCTTCATAGGATTCATACCAGGGTTTATGCTTGTCTTTACATTCCTTCTTGTTGTGTTTTGAATAATACACTACTTTGATATTTTTGTTCTCGTTGTTTCTATTAGACCTATCTTGGTCTCCTGGTTTTTTATTTTCAAAATAATAATTAATATTCTACTGGTGTAAATAAAGATGTGGAATTCCCTTAGTTAATCATATTGAGATAATCCTTTTAAGAGAAATACATTGTATTAAATTTTAAGTTAATATTTCTACACCTTTTTCTTTAAAAAATATAAAAAATATACATTGATATTTATCCATTTCGTTATTCATCAGCGAGTCATTGAATCACCATTGCAATTGAGCCACCAATACACTACTGTGGGTAAGTCACTCAACAATGATAACTTGTGGCAATGTCAGTGAGTCAACAACTTTACACTACTGCTTGAATAATTCTATGATATATGTGTGCTGTTCTTAGAAACTTCTTATACATATTTCTATTTGTTAAAAAATCTTCTTCATGTCTTACTTGGTGAAAATTTTATTTCATTTTATTTCTGTTTTCTATAAATATATTTTCTATATGTGTTTTCTTGCTAGAAGTCTTTACTACTTCAACTCCTTTTTCTTTGAAAACAATTCTGCACATGCCACTCTGCTAAAAATGTATTTTTATTGATATTAAAACCACTCACAATTAGAAATTTAATATTGGGGTATTTCCCATAAATTTTGGTTAGTGGTAGTAATATCTTTTAGTTTGATGGGGTTTTAGCATAAATATTTCATCTCAATTGAAAATATTACTGAATCAATTCTTAAACTGCTACACGCAATCCACTGTGTACTTAAATACTTCATATTCAACAGTTTATCTTAGTTGAAGAACTTATTCATTATCATTAATGTAAATTCATGTAATTTTCTTTGTAAAATAATTATTGTGGAAAACAACTTCCTTTAGAACTTGAGACCCCTAAACTTTTCATTAAAATATTGAAATCAAAATCTACCTTGAGAATTAGAAGTCTAATTGTTTTCTTCTCCATATTTGAATTCAACATTGGGGGAAATGTTGGGTTTTATGTGTTTTGGGGAGGGGGTCAATCTACTTTGAGCTAAAATGTGCTTATTAGAATTAGATTCATTCTGATTTCTCTTTACTTCTCTTTAAATATTTTGTAAAAAACAGAGTAATTTTTTATTCAAAATTCTTAATATTTTTAATCTTCAGTTTTTTTCCAATGACTCTTTCCAGTGGATATTATCTATGTTGTTAATTGAGTTTCCTTGAATTTGAAACGTTTTAGGGTGAATGATTGTTGAGTGAATCTATTTAGTGATTTTTTGAATATTTGGTTCCGAAATATAATTTTAGAGTGATTTCAGTTACATTGTTTTGGAGTTGAGATCATAGATTTAGGAATTGGATGTTTTTAATTTTACAAGAGAATTAATTTTATTTTAATTATTAAAAATGAATCACTTTATTGATCTAGTTGGAATAGTTTTTATATAGATCTTTTGAAACTAGAGTAATTTAGTCATTCGAGAACCGACATTGAATCTCTAAGACCCTAGGGACTTGGTGCATTTTTGTTATGCAAAATCGATCTATACAATAATGAATAACTGCATATGAATAGTGATTTTCACATGTTACATGGCTCAGAAAAAATTAAATAAAGTGTCTAGGATAAAAAATGAGTTCATTATGGTGAGGAGAATAATGAATTCAATATGAATAAGGGGACAATTTGTTTGAATGGAACTATTACTTTTGTATCAATAAGGTGATTCAATAAAATATATTAACTTTTTGGAACCCAGGGGAAAGTAAAAGTACAGGGTTATTTTTGTTATGTTTTTAATTCCACAAATACTTAACCTGTTATCAATCTTAAAATTATAAACTAAGCCTTAATTGAAACGAGTTAGTAAGAAAAATTATATATGAGGCAAGACATCCTCAAAAGTGAATAATTAGTTTCTCTCCTGATCATCCATTGAGTATTTTATTTTGGATAAGATTCATTTGAACATTACATTTCAAAATCCTTTTTCACAATGTATGGTCCTTTGGTTTTTATCTATGTAACAAGATACATTTAGAGAAAAATATTTATAAATCATTTTTCGATTTTCTAATGACAGTAAAGCATGAAATTGTTTGGGAACAAATGATGTTTAAGTGTGGTATAATTTGATGTGCCACTAAATTCACATGATTTTGCAACATATTTTTATGAACTTTTAGTCATTTATTTAATTAATTTTTTACTTTTTCTTAATTAATTTTACTTTAACAATTATTTAGATTAATTTATTAAAAAATCAATTTTTATAATAAAAATTGTATTTTTAGCCTTTAAATTCATTATTTGTGTTTTACTAAATTAATATTTTATATTAGGTTATTTTTCTTAACTTAACAATCAACCATTTCATTTCATTTCTTTAATTTTATTTTTAGTCTTTCTTTATATATATTATTTAACATTAATTTATAGTTACAATTTATAATTTATTTTCATTTATTAATTTAACTCTTAAATTTATTAGCTTCTATCACATTAATTAACGACTTTGAAAATTAAATTAGTAATCCAGTTTCATTTTATTTATTTTTATAATTTTGTTTTTAATTTTAGTATTATTTTCCAGTTTTATGTTTGTAATTAATTATTTATATAAATAAACTTATGTTTTAATTTAAGTTGATGTTTACAGTTTAAAAATTTAAGTCACCGAAACAGTGTCTGACTAACACTACATCAGTAGCTCAACCTACCGTCACTTCCCTTTGCAACTATTGCTAACTTAATGAATATTCGTCGCATGCCTACGCGCAAACCAAGAAACATCCTTTAATTTAATTTGATTTCATTTATTAAATTAAATAATTCTAATTTAATGTTTTAAATCAATTTTAAAATATTAAATTAATTTGGTTAAGTTCTATCCTCTAGTTAAAATTAGTTTTTTTTGTTTTAGTGTTGTATTTAATTTTTTGTTATGAATTTATTAGTTAGATAATTGTTTAATTATTAGTTTATGTTTCATAAGATTAATTCAATTAAGTTTTTAATTTTAAATTCATAATTATGTTTCTTCTTATAGTGTGTTTCCCATACCCATATTCTGTCAGTAGCTTTGAGACCTACTAACAGTTCACTGCTTATTTATCCTTCTATCGGTGAGGCGTCTCAGAAAAACTCAGGTCCTAAATGCTCCTACCGATAGTCATTCAATTCTTCTCACTCACCTACCGATACATCCTCCATTACTCACTGATACATTCATCCTACTGACAATGACATCTTTGTCTTACTGATCCTCACCAACTGACGCCCCATAATTCCCTATCATACTGATGCATCTACGAACTTCTATCACAATTATTTTCCCTCTTTTGTTTCACTTAAATAGTTCACACCAAGATCACCATTTCAAACACACATTAGATCCATTCGTTGTAGATCAAAAATCATACCCTAGCATGGATTTTATTTCTAGCTCATATATGATGAAGCCTCCACATCAGGACTCACCTCATTGTGAAACCATCAGGTAGATCAAGAGATCTGCTGCCTGTGCCATGCCACTTTTGAGCAGAGTGAGGAGGGATCTTTATATCTAGAGTACAAGGAGGAGAAAGTCACTAATGCGGAAGGAAGAGCCGCCTTTCCAAGGAAGAATCGAGGATGAGAGACCACTCACCTGCGATGAAGGAGGAGTAGTTTTTGCTATGGTGAAGATCCAATTCTTCTATGGTGAAACCGAGCCGCTGCTGGTAGACTTCTTGGATATGTTCCGAACCCTCCCCCCATGCGCAATGAAGGTGTAAGAAGGGAGGGGGGAGATAGTTAAAATAATTAAAAATAAAACATAAAAAAATTAATAAAATTAAAACAATGTCCTAAAAATTAAAATAATAATAATATTTATAACAAACAAATAAGTAATAATAATAATAAAATAGAATGTACAAACATATAAAAATAATTAAATATATGAAACAGAAATTTTAATAACAATATTTAATAAATACAATTAGTTATTAAAATTTACTAATTAAATCATATTAATTTATAATAGTAAATAATTTATTTTATAAACTAAAGTTAAACATATTACTTTTATAAAATAATAAAAACTTTTAATTAAATAGATAATTAACCAAATAAAATAATAAATTTTTATCTTAGAATAATAAAATAATTAAAAATATTATATTAAGTTATTAATATTAACCATATTACATAAATAATTTTAAACAAAATAAAATAAAATAATTATCAATTAAAATTATAAGAAATAAATTAATAACAAATTATTATTAATATAAACTAAATAACTTAAATACTAAATTAACGGACTAAATAATTATATAGTTATAAATGTTAAAAACTTATATTTGCATAAAAATTATTTATTAATTATTCTATCTTTTAACTATGTAGGTTCGTACCATATTCAGAATGATATTTATATACATTCAACCAATTGGTGGAGAGTTAGTTACGAGGGAGTTTTTAAAGTGACGTGTGATGCATGAAAAATTGCACATGTGTGGTGCAATGGTGAAGTAAAAATTTATGTCTGTGCTGGAAATTGGTGAGAATTTAGCAGACGATGGATTTGTTAAAATAGAGAAATAAAAAGATTAAAAAAATCTCATTCCAATTCACTCCATCATCCATCAAGTGAAGTAGAGATTGAGAACTAGTGTAGACAGACTGCAGGACCTGGAGACACTGGATGGAGTAATTCAGAACAACAGTTTAGAAGATCTGGAAGGGTAATTCTTTTTTACATTTTTTAATTCAACCTCTTGTAATTAAAATGGTTAATAATAGCTTTTTAATGAATTATAATTAATTTTTCATGCTTGGGGAGCTATAATTTGCTGGTTCAAACTTTTCTTCTTTACTAACTTTCATCTTCTTGATTTGGAGTTGATTAATGAGATTAGTTCCAAATATAATTCATGAATATTTTTGAACCTCCACTGTATTAATCAAATAAATCAATGATATTTTGGTGAGAAAAAGTACTGATGCATTTATTAAAAAATATTAATATTAAAACTATTTAAATTAATTGGGGAGATTAACTCCAACAACTTTATTTTCAAACTCCTTTATGGGTTGGTGTTTTGGTTGTGAAGATCTTCCCAAATCACCATCTATATGATTATTATTCTAGATATAGTGAGTGATCTAATATTTTCATAGGTTGTGAACTCAATAGGTTTTTAGAAATAAAGTTACCATCTCAACCAGTAGAGTTAGGTTTTCCCCAAGCAGTTTTCTAGATACTTATTTCTCTATCTTTGTCTTCTATTTTTCCTATTATCACTCCTATGTATATTTAGTTCTATTTGATTAAATTAAGTCCTATCACACTTCCTTTATATGAATATACATGAAATAAGAAAAATAATTGTTTTGTTGTTTTTATTTAAAAAGTAAGTGCCCCTATTTTTGACAACATTGGGGGTTGTTTGTCTTAAACTCTTGGAACACTCACCTATCTTCCATGTGGATCGAACCTGCACTGCATTACTAGTGTAGGTAAATAAATTTAATTTTGAGGACTGTGGAAACATAAGGATTCTATCATTAGTCTTGGAGAACTAGATATATACATGAGACTTGAATTTTAAATTAATTGACAAATTACTACATATTGTTTTCACAAATATTATTATTACATCTAGAGTATCCCAATATATCAGTCATAGTAAACTTCTTGGAATCCTGGAGAAAGGAAACAAGATGATTGAGAGATAAAATTCTGAATATGGGTAAAGTATAATGGAATTTATGATTAAATAATGTGTAATTGAAATGGAAAGGTAGATAACTGAAAAAAGTCATTAAATTAATAAATTGATCATAATATGGATGAAATAATAGGTGATAAATTCAATCCATAAAAATAATCACAGGAGCATGAAACTAAACCATAATTATTCTGGATTATCAAATGATCACATGGAATAAATGAATTCATAATGATGGAATGCATAACAATGGATATATAAAACATACCATATAACATTCTTGTTAAGATATCTAATACTCTCAAGGCTTCGTTATAGGAATCTAATACCTTCTAGGTTTTGTGCCATGAATCTGATATTATTAAGGATTCATGACTAGTGTCTAATAGATGGGTAAAGTCTCATCAAAAAACATATCTAGTTTGTCTCATGAAATCGACCGATACATCCAGGGTCTTTCTTTCATTGAGCCCCAATCCTTGAAATTTATATCCAAATCATTCCTCATATATCTAATAATTTATTTAATTCATAAACAATGTGCCTTATCAAATATTCCCAATGAGTAAAGTAAACAGATTTATCAATAACTCCGTAGTTAATGAAATAACATTCAATAAAAAAAATATTTAATAATTATATAAGGTTTAGAAAATAATTATATACACTATAAAATTTTTGGTTATTTAGAAGAAATGTAATTTTCAATGAAAAATTATTACAATAAAGTTATTGTTTCAAGATAATGTTAACAATCAAAAATGAAAGTCAGATTGCATAATAATTCAGATTTATACTTAAAATACAATTAATGAGAAAGTATTTATGATATTATATGCTAATGGGGAAGTATATACACCACATAAAAGTTAATTGGTTGATAATAAAAATAACCCTCAATGGAATGTAAATTGAGATGAAATGCCTTACAACTTGAGTAACTATTGAATCGTGAGATCTGTTAATGAAAAAAAAAATAAACTTTCAATATCATGAAATATTTTTAATTCATTATATAAATTTTAATTGGATAATATATACACCACACTAAATAAAAAAGTGGGCAATATGGAAGAAGTCTGAAAAAAATAAATGTGGGACTAGAAATCCCTTTACCTTACACCGCTTTTCGGTTGAACATGATTTAACCTCTATTATATCAGTTTTGAACATGATATTGAATTATTCTAGAAACATATTAATATTTATGATATCATATTTTATCTTATTAGAACATCTTATCACAATTTTGTTAATAATATATCATTTTTTTCACTATTTTTGTTGTTATTTTCCTTTTTTTGAGTATGTTTTTACTTATTATTTGTTGGAACACTTATTGGAATCAGGATTTAAAAAAATTAAAATTTTAAAAAATTATATGAAGACCATACATATTCAGTATATATGTATTTATAGTGAAATATAACATTTATTGATAAGAAATTAGATATCACATTCATGGAGACGGTATGCCGTAGATATTTGTGAACACTATTTCTATTTTCTTGACTTATTTAAATAAATAAAATAAATGATATATATTTAAAATATAATTATATTATAATTTTTATTCATATATATCACATTTTTTATTGAACCCATCCTTAATACATTCCTTATAAATCATGAACGAATCACATCACTTAGAGGAAGCAGTAGTCCACATGTCCACAAATGATGTTATTATACTCTCACAAAATAGAAAGAATGAAGGTATGTAGTATATAATAATTATATATGAATAAATAAATATAAATATCAAGCATATATTATAAAAACAGTATGTTTATCATTATCCCCAACCATGAAATGTGGTAGTAGAAGAATGAACACCATCGGTTCAAGAGGTGGTAGTCTTCCGTACACATGAACGGTGATTGAGTATCCCATTTAATGGAAACATGTGTGGGTTTAGGTTATAAACACAAAAGAAAAAAATATCAGTATATTTTGGATATTAATTTTAGTATATAATCATTATATAAAAATAATTTAATTGGTGGATAAATAAATAGAACAAAATTTCTCTTTGAAGAACATTACCTCTTCTTCAGGTAACTCCTTTTGGTTTCCACCAAAGGAATACCTTGGTTTTATTTCGACACAAATTGAAACTTCTATAATGAGAAGAAGAATTCTGAGGGATTAATTTGTTTGGTTTGGGATGATACAAATGGATTTATAGGTGTGAATAAGTGATGGAGTGAGTGTCCTTTTATAGTGGACGAGGAGTTTTACTATTGTAAAGACCAAAAGCTAAACAATATTGGGAGGTATCCATTTATTCATGAAATTAAAAATATAGAAATTAATGGAGTGGAGGGATGTTAGTGTCAATCCAAACTTTCAACACAAAAAATAAAATAATTTTAATCATTTTTTCCTTAGTCTTTATGATTACCCAATTTAATCTTTATAGTTTTTACTAAGGTAACTTGTATCTTGTTGTTTACAATGAAAATTTATCATTAAAAAAAAGAATTAATAAAACATTTAATTTATAATTTATACCTAGTTATTTTAAATATTAAGTAAAATTAATTAAATAAAAATAATATGTGTGTGTAAACATAATTTTAATACAAATGCAAGTCATGTGAAAACTCTGTTTTAACATAAAAATAGTTAATTAATGTTAACTTTTTCACTAATTATTATAGTCAGAAATAAAGTTTAACTTATTGTACAATAAATATTATTATTATTAAAAATAGTTATATCCGTTTTTCCCAATTCAATTCACATAATTGTAAAAATTAAATTTAATGCTAATCTTGTATATGTGGTGAGAAAACGATTTTTTAAAGTTAAAATGTTCAAACATTTGAAATGATTTTTATCCGATTTCAATGTGAAATTTATTCAAATAACCTAAATTGGATCGATTTATCTACAATTTATTGATTTTAACTTTAAAAAAAATTATATATAATTAAACACTATAAATTATTTATAAGAAAGGTCATTTTCAAATAAAATTCTTCATTTTCATTGTTCAATAAAATATGAAACCTTTTAGAAAATACCAAAAATTAAAAATAAACTAATTTTCATTATTTTACTTCCAATTTTTTTTCATTTTTGATAATAATATTTATAAATGTCCCCAAATTTAATTTTATTATATGTGTTCAAAAAAAAATGTGCAAAACTGACTTTAGAAAATATATCTTTTTATATATAAAATTAGATTTGTTATTATAATATTCCTATAAAATATATTGGATTTATGTAAAAATATATTATTGAATATATAATATATAATTTTAATTAATATCATTTACTAATAATACTCAATTCAAGTTATAAAGATTAAATACCTAGGGTCCATTAAAATGGTTTTCATAAAAACACATCTTTTATATTCAATTGGTTTTTATTTTCATTTCAAATTAATTTTTCATGAGTGGATTCATTATATATACATGTGAAAACAATAATATTAGTGTTATGTAATTCCAATTATTGAAGAAACATGGTATTATGTGTAACATAAACCAACTCAGTGTTTTGTGCCCCAAAAGTTAATAATAGTGTTGTGTGTAGTATAATGTTAATATGGTTTTGAGTATAAATAAAGCTAGAAATAAAATAAAATTTATTCTAAAATGAAAATTTTGTAAAGTCTTAGGGTGTCCCAAATTTTTTTGACAATTGTAAAGTAAATTAAAATGGTTAAAAAGAGTGTGTTTTATTGTTAAATGGATTGAAGAAAATTTAATGAATATGTATTTAAGTAAAGGATGAAATGAATAAAATAGTGAATGTGGTTTAATATGGTGAAATTATTATATTATATGAATGATGAATGAAATGGAAATAAATGATAATGGAATCATTAGGGATCGTCAGACCGGACATTTTGATTCCTCAATTGGATTCATGGACAAATGCTCCATTTTTTCTGACCTATGATTAATTTTTTGGGGATATTGGACTAATGATCCACTCCTCAGTTTTGGGTAGGATAGATAGATGTTCCAGGTGACCCTATGCACTGTATTTATTTATGGGAATGTTTGACGCTCCTGAACCCTAGGGATTGGACATGAAATTATGTATCATTGTTGGGATGAACATACATGACGTTTAGAGTCCCAAATCGATCCATGGACTGATTCCCATTATTTTCAAACCTAGGACATAAGGGTGGGGATTGTCTGACATGAAATTCTGGGTCCCGATTGGATTCATGGAATCATTATTAGTGTTTTCTAACTTTTTTCGTAGTGGTTTGGATGGTCATCCATAATGTACCTTATCCTAGTTGGATACTAGGACCAATGCTTCTTGTTTTCCAACCAATAAACCTTATGGTATATAAGTTAGACGATTGACTTCGGTTGATGTTTTTTTAGTTAAAATGGGTAACTTTGTTTAATAAAGACTAAAATTATTTAATTGAATTTTATTAAATAATGAAGCCTACTTGTCTACATTTATTCATTTTTCCCACATGCACTGTTCTACTGAGTAGTATTTTCCTAGGACACTGTTGGTGGTGGCTTACACAGTTTTATTCACACCCTTCTTAGGATACCATTACACCTTAGTACATAGGCATCTCTGTTGTGTTTATTGCATTCACAGGTCTGGGATAAGGACTACGTTGAGTATTTTCAGCCGAGTGGGATTTCTTAGGGGATATTATGTGATTGGATGGGTTTTGATTATTGACTCTGTAGAGCCTTCTTGTAGTTTGTATTATTTTGATAAGAATTGTAACTAGCCCGGTGCGAGGTTGGTTGTATGAATGACATTAACGTTCCATCCTTTATTGCATTAAATTTTATTATAGCTTGTATTATTTTTCTGTTCTTTATGTGTACTCTGAATTGTATTATGTTTGGTGGTGAACTTTAGGTTGTGCACTCTGATATGGAGTATAGTCTCCCCATTGTTCCACTTTTTACCCCGTCTTCTTATTGGCAGTCTCTGGCGTACGAGGAGGTACACCTGGAGTCTTGTGGAGAACCAGCTCAAAGCACCGGTTTAGCATCACCTCAGCTAGGACAGTGAAGAAATCATAAGAGCATGTCATAGAGAGTGGAATAAAACATTTGTAATCATTATAGTCATATAAATCCTATATAAAGGCTACGCATAAAAATATTCATCACATGTTAAGTTTGGAGTAACCACTAATTAACCTAATTTAGTGATGGGTTAAGCTCATATATACCCACTTTTGAGCATGGTATAACCTCCCATGTAAAGTTTATACTTATAATAAATAAACATTACCTAATAAATTTCAGGGATATAGTATACCCATTAGCCAATTAATCATAATATGTTTATATATATTCCCCTTGATCAAGAAACATTTATCTTTTCAATATATATCAAGCCATAAAAAAGAAAACGATTTTCCACACCATTTAATCATCATAATCAATAACCATATAGAGAAATAAAAAATATGGTAATATTTATCATATACCTAGTAAAGGATAAGTTACATCAACATATGTTTTAATAGATGAAAATTCCATTCAAGGTTCATTGAAACATTTATGAAGAAAAATACCATTTTATTTTGAAATAACTTATCTAAAAACAAAAAATTCCTAGAGTATTTTGAAAGAACTTTTCTTGAAAAATAATCATGGAAACTTGTAATTTAATATTCATGGAAAATATTAGTCTCCATGGTGTGAAAATTAATTGGGTCAGTAAATGTTAAAACAAGTATTTCATTCACACCTTTGTTAAAAAGTACCTCATTCAGAAAAAAACATGAATGTTCATTTTATAACATTTTATATAGGGTAAACATGGGTAAAAAATTTCTTTAATAAATTATTGGATAAAATTAAAACCATAATTGAATTTTTTAAAATGTAAATATGGACATGGAAGAGAAGATTCTAGAATGAAGAAAAAACAAAGTCTGTTTTTGTCAAATATATTCATTTATAATTTTGAGTACATAGAAATATAAAAATGAAAGGAAAATTGGAATTTATAGAACGAAATAGAGGATAATAAATTAAATCTTATTTTTTATCTATATATCATATAATTTAATCATCATAATTTTAATCATAAAAAATCTCAAGAAAAAGCTACATTCAAATATAAAACCCACACCTCTTTGGTATATTTTGAATCATAATGACCATGAAATAAATAATTTCAAGTGAAACTTAAAAAACCATAAATATAAATTTATTAATGATACATCACATAAAAAGGTGGAATAAAAAAAATTTAAAATAAAAAAATGGTGAATATTGTATATGTCTCCTAGAAATAAAAGTGAGATGAGAAACCCTTACATAAAGTCTGACATTCTTCATAAATGGTTTAAAATCCTATATAATAAATTTAAATTAATTAACATTTTATAGAAAATACATATTAATAATTTTAGTACAGTACATGGTTTACTTATAACATTTTAACACCTATTCATTAACAATATTTCGTTATAATCATTATCTTAGGTGTAAACTGCTTAGTTTTTAAGGTATATTTTAGTTCGATTGTTATGGTCCTTGCACTTTGATATTAGTTCCACCATATATATAAATATAATAATGTAAAAATTATAATATAAAATCATTATATATTATGTTATAGTCATTTATATAAATCAATGGTGTAAAATAAATTACATCACTTCATGGAAACCATAGTCCATACATACACATGAGTGATGTTTTTAGTTTTTGATAGACTGTACAAAATAAAGGTAAATAGTAATTAATATTTACATAATCATTATCATTTGATATATATCATATATATTTATTATATATATATATATTTATTACCATCCATGTAGATTTAAAATCAAAAATAAATCACATCACTTTGGGTAGTTGGTAATCCACACATATACATGAGCGTCGTTAATATTTTCCAACATATGAAAAAATAATAAGTTATAAAAGATAATATTATTAAAAAAATAATTTCATAAATAAAATATATATGAATTATACATATCATAATAAGCAACCATGAATGATGGTGACGTAAAATAAATCATATAGTTTCCTCGAGGCGGTAGTCTACACATACACACAAAGAGTAATTTTATTTCCCATATTATAGGAAAATGGGGGGAAATGACTTTCCCATATTCATATTAAAATATTTATATATTTATGATTTTATATTAATTATTTTAGGATTCATAAAATATATTTATAGGTTTTAGAATAATAAATAAACTTTGAAAGATGCAGTTAAGATTAATACATCATCAATGAGAGACATCCTTTGGCTTAAACCTTAAGCCTTATTATGATGGTCTTAGGGTAAAAAAGGAGATAAATAATTAGGGGAAATAATCTAAGAATGTTATTTTATACATATTTTATATAAATAAAGATAAATGTCTGTGAACATGGGAGTATAATAGGTGACCTTTTATAAGGTAGGGGAGTGATACACATGAAATTACTTAAAAGGTTTAAATAATATAAGGCCACTTTCATATGAAATTGGAACCAAATATACAATATTTAAAACATAAGATAATATATAGTCAAAATATGATTAACCAAAAAACTTTAGGTAGTTTTATAAATAATTTTCAACCATATCTCTTACTTTAATTCCCTGTAATCCTGTTTTAACTCTAACCATGGAAACAACATTTTACTTTTTTTACTATGCATTATGATGAAAAAATAAATTTTAATAATTAGAAATTTTTTATATTTTTATTAAAAATATTGAATCAAACTTATCAAAACAATTTATATAAGTGGATGGAATTTATTTTTAAATTAAATTCCGAAACTGTAAGGAGAACTATTTTTAAAAAAAGTGCATTTTAGGCCTAAAATTGAAGTTACATTAGTTCATTTCCAAATAAAAATTATTATACGAAAAATAAAGTATTTTATTTAATATATAATATATAATTGTTTATATAATAATTATTAAACATTTATTTTTTATTTTATAAAGATAAAAACACTTTGCACACATAAAAAGTGTGTTTTCCAATAAATAACTCTTTTTTACTTTAAATGATTTTATCATTATTCCTAATAATTTGATAGCTAATTTGTGAATTAATATTCATAAGTTAAAAACTTATCTCATTAAAATTAATTTTTTATACAGATAAATATACTTTTTCATATAAAAATACATAAAACCTAGAAAAATACATTTATTCAGAAGGAATCAGTATTTTAATATGTAAATGGTTTTATTAAAATTTAATGACTATTCATTATGAATTAATCAATAAATTTGAAATAAGGAAAACAAACACACACACACACACATATGTATATGTATATATCATAATTTGGTTACTCCTATTCATACTCACAAATCCGATATCTAGGTTATAGAGACAACAATATATTATGATTATTTAGAATCAGAGATACATATAAAAAAATTATTGAATAATTTAAAATTATTTAGAAGGATTAAATAAAATACCTTGGGTTTTTATATAATAAACATTCCATCACGAAATTTCAATAAAATTAGGACACTTTTTCTTCATCCCATTCTCATGTTTTCATGTATCTTTCTCAATTTTTTGATTCCTTCAATAAACATTAATCAGGTGAGTAGTCATGTTCCGTGGAACTTTAAATCTACAATAAAACAATTATATCAGTTATTCTTCATAAGATAGATCATGATCCAGTGGTATAACCACTATATTTATTTTCTATTAAGGATCAAGTATGTATTTATTCAATATAAATATAAGGAATACATCATGAACTCAAGAGAGGTTAGTTGGAAGTCTCATTAATAAGCTACCATCCATATTGAATAACTAATTTGGAATTGAATAATATACCTAGGTATAATATTTATATTCTTTCTGAATATCATAACCCTTCTCTATGTAAAAAATTCATTGGAATGACTTCTCAAAAAAAATTCAAATCCAGATATGTAACACCTGAGGATTTCATAGTAAGTTAATTTCTTTAATGTAATTCAATAGCTTGTGGTACACGCAACACTAAGTTCGAGCACACCACGACTTACCAAACTAGCATTCAAAAGAAGTTATGAATAGAATTTACTAAATTAAGAATTTTATATACTTCATATAATTTTAGAATCCATATTATGTGTTTATTAGACATAATACAAGAACAAATACATTTTTTAGATAAAATAATTATTTTAAAAAAAATCCAATTTTACCACCTTTTAAGGGAAAACCATTTTTAAAACCAATATTTGACACTTTTATTTATTAAATTAAATTAAATTAAATTCTTCTTTAGAATTTGGACATAAAAATTTATTTTGGATACATTTTTGGAACTTTCCTAATAACTTTAATATTTTGATGAATACTGAAAAATACTAAATTTTAATTGAAAGAAACTTTTTTAATCGAAATAATTTATAGTTTGAAATTATGTATTTGAATGGGTTTGAAGTATAATTAGATTATATTTTTATCATTTAATAAAATTTATGTGATTATATGTAATTTCAAATTTAAATTTTACATAAACACATGTCAATCTTTTGATAGTTTTCGTTTTTTCGAAACACGCTTTTCAGTTTTGAGAACATGAATTAATTTTAAATTAATTAATGCAACTTATATGTTTATAATTTCATAAAATAGAATTCATTTTTTATTTCGGAATATCAAAATTATCTTAGGTTAAATTTTTATTATTTTTCTGAAAACATTCAAATTTTAATGAATAGTGAAAAACACTACGTTATAGTTTAAAACCAACTTTTTATTTAAATAATTATTTATTTTATTTAAATTTATTTTAAGTAAAAATAAATGTATAATAATAGTATAATATCAATGTAATTCATTGGTGTCATTTTATAATAAGATTAGATGTATAAATTTTTTTGAACTTTTTACCGTCTTTTACCCACCTCCTAGGAGCATTTGAAAATTTATATAAAATTTAATTTTACCGCTTCTGTGAGATGAATTTCAAAAATATGAGAGACACAATTGATATTAGTAAGTAAAATTTGGTTCAATAAGATGAAAATAATTTTTTTCAAATAGTTTCTTTTTACTTTTATTTACTACGGTTAAACGTAAATAGGGTAATTAAGGTTAAAAATGATAATTTTATTACCCTAAAAAATGTTCTCATTGTATTGGTTAAGTTTAATTCTACTGAAAAAACTTTAGGAATAAAATACTATCCTTTATGTTCCATTGGATTAGATTGGGACATTTATTATTATCTTATTTAAAGAAGAGTTTAAAGAGTTAAAATCAATGTTCAATAACTAAAACATTTTTAATATAGGGTTATAAATAAGATAAATTTGACTATAAATATTAATTAGAAAGGTAAAATGATATCCTAAATAATGGTATTTTATTTATATTTTTTAGACATTAAATAATTTAATTTATTTATGACACAATGATGATGCAGTAATTACCTAATTAATGAAATATTAAAATAATTGATAATATAAATATCCAAATAAATGTAATTTGAGAATTTTTATGAATTTAACTATTTATCTAGGTTAATATGACATGTTAGAGTTGGTCAGATGAATTTTTTTCCATGTAATAATGCTGTTATGAATTTAGTAAACAAAATACCCAATAGTGTCCAAATTGACATAAAAGGGTTTTTAAAACAAATATTATATTATTAATTGATATTCTATACCTAAAAATCTAATTTCCATCCAAAGGTCTTAAATAATATTATATATGTCATTAATGAACCACTTGCGGATCTATTTAATGTTTTTAGTAAGTTAATTAACAATATAATATGAAAATACAAAGAGACATGGTAAATATTAAACTATTTAACTAAGAGTTAAATCTAAAATATAAAGTTATTATAGTAACTAAAACATATCTAAAACCTCTTGGTTGAGTGGTTTTCGACCCATACTCACCTTATCCTTTAATTAATTAATTTCTGAACCAATAGAAACTGAAAATTATTTTATTATAAGATAATATTTCTAGCTTTTCCTTAGGTTCCCCTCACCCCTCGTATAAAAGGGCACTTCCCACTTTATCTAATTCACACCTTCAAATCCATTTGGCTTGGCCAAACCCTGCCCAAATACCCACTAAACCGTCCTCTATTCATTATAGAGGCCTTTTATTAGTCATAAAGCTAACCTAAGAGCCCTTTTGATCAAATCAAAAGGAAGAACCTTAAAAATAGGTAAATGTTTCATCACCTCTTTCATGTTCCTTTCTTCTACTACTTCCAATTTATTTGTTGTTTCCATTCTAAAATAATAATTCCGATGTATTCTATATACTGTGATGTTATTATAAATATGGTACAACCATATTTATTATTCTATCCATCCTTTTAATGACATGTCTCTATACGTGTGTACGTACAACTTACCATCTCCACGTTGTTGTGTAATTGTTATTCAATACATTATTAATTGGATGGGTATAATAATGATGTATAATTGATATAAATAATAAATAAAAAATGATAATGATTCTGTATATATGATATACCATCCAATTATATGTTATTTTAATATCAAAAGAATGACATTGTCACTCGTGCGTATGTACGAATTACCGTCTCCACGGACATGATGAGATTGATTCTCCATCGTATCCATTGAAGACTAATTTTCATTAGATGACTAAAATTAATTTATAAAGACTTAATATTATTCTAAATATGAATAAGATACATCCTGTCGATAACAAACATTACTTAAGTATAAAATCATATAAAGGAAGACAGATTAGTTAACACCCGAAACGACGATAATACTAAAATATTATTAACAATGAAATATTGAAAGACCATATATGATATCATATTATTGTATATGATTCTTGTATAATTTAATAAAAATTATTTCACCATTATACAGGTGGTTAACCTACCCTCGACCAAGGAAAAGTACAAGGTAAGGGGTTTCTTATCCCACTTTTAATTCTGTGAGATTTCCATTATTCACCACATTTATTGGATGTGGTGTATTGTGCACTGCCATTTGATAGATATTATCATGATTGTATTTATATTCATGTTATTCTTTGATTCATTTGGTTGTTATTAACTTTTTTTCATATGAATTGATTGATTAAAATGAATTAAGGGTTTTTCATCTCACTTTTTATTCCCGTGAGATCCATGCTATATTGGACACTATTTCCTTTTGTGTGGCGTATGTATTATCCATGATTCTATTCTTGGTGTAATATAATTTAATATATGGGTATTTAAATCTTCATTGTCTTATCCTTATTTCATGGGGTTTATGTTTCATATGATACCAAATCGGTAAGGGAATATCAAATTTCAATTTTCACTTAGTGGGCTTTACACATACTTCATTGATTATTTTACTCCAAGATTATGTGTGGAATCACTATTTATTATTTATGTAGTAATTTACATTCCCCTTTGTGTGGATATACATTTTATATAAATAATCACACCATTGATAATTTCTCAAGTCATTGATATAAACTTGATCTTAACTCAATTTCCATTCATTGAGTTAAACATCCATGTCATTGGTGTTGTTTTTACAAGAATATGTGTGAATGTCCTCTGATTTATTTACACTGAATATCAAATCATATTGACTATATTGATATTTCTCACCTATAATTATTTCATTTATTTATCCTTTACCTAAGGATACTATCTTTATAATGAATTTCATCTCAATTTACATTCCTTGAGACTTCTTTGTTGTTATGCACCAATTCACATTTATATGGTTTATATACAGTTCTTTGAAATAGTATATCATGAAATAATTTATTCTCAAGATATTATAATATTTTTATTACCTCAATTACTTATATTCAAGCACCACCCCTTTGGTTAGGAACTCTAAATAAAATATCATTTGAAATGTTTTAAAAACTTATTCTTCTAAATATTTCTCATTAATGTCCATGTTTTAAAAATTGTTTTAAGGATTTATTTATATGGACATTAATGTGTTAAAATTAAAATTAATTTTAAATGTTTCAAAGTGGTATGGGACACTTTGATGGGAAAATGTATTTTTAAATGGAATCATGAAAAATAGTGTGACTTTTAAGTGATTTTAGGAAAGAGGGGGATATTTCTCTAAACTAGTTTTGAGGATTATTTTCATCTATGTCAATATCCTTCATTATTCGTAATTGGGGTTAATATGTTACAATACAATCTTTCATATTGTATTGAATGAGTTATGTTTGACTGTGGATGTTCTATTTTTATACCACTCAGGTTTTGTGGATAAAGTATTGACATTTCGTATGCTAGTTTTAATACGAATGTTTATGTTATGTTTAAAACGTTTCATATGAGGAATGCATTGGACTTAATAAGTGACCGGTGGAGCCCACTATAGCTCTTCAATGGATCAGTAGGTCTCACGAGACAAACTAGTGTCTTGGAACAAGGCCTTGACAAAATCTTTTTTGTAGTCTTGGCACAAGGCCTTGACTATGTGGTTATGAAAGTCTGGAATTATGCATTCCATCATTATGAAAGTGGCTATTGATATTGCCTATGATTATTCGACTAGTATAATATCTATGTGAATAGGTAAATGGCATTATTTGATTTTATATTTTCCATATTATACCGAATTTCATCTTTAAAAGGCTTTTGTTTTAGTCTTATACATTGCCTTAAATGTTTATGCTTATTTATGAAAGCTTCCATTATATTTTGTTTCTTAATGAGCATCTGAGATCACCCATTTCTATGCTTTATTTTTCCCAGGATGCAAATAAGTATATTTTTACTGAACTGAAGGGATATTCTATGGGATCTCAGTGTTGTCAGTGGAAACAATGTTGTTGTAGTTTTCAATTTTATGATGTAATGCAGACCTTATGAATGTTTCTAGTACTTGAAAGGATAATAAAGTAATCAGTCTTTTGAGTCTTGATCTTTTGTGATCATTCCAATGATATGTAATAATTCACCGACTCTGGGATTCTGGGGTTGGGGCGTTACAGTTGGTATCAGGGGACGTTTAGTACAAGCCTTGGAAACTAGATTTAGATATACTCTTATTAGAGAACATATCCCTAAGATAGACATTCTGGATTAGTATTGAAGAACTTCCTAGAATTTTGGTATTGTAGATATTTTGTGAGTTTTCCAAGATATACATCCCTGTCTGGATATGGGAAGGTAGAGGCGGCTCTAGCACAGATGCACATATGGGTAAAACATGAAAAGAAATCTTTGAGCACGACTCGAACAGGACATGGTGCATGACAATGGGCCTTGAGGCACAATTTTTTATGACACACCCGGGGGTTATGATTAGGATAATTCACATTTTCATTAAAAAACGATTTGAAGGATTTTAATATAAGATGAGAGTAAATAACCGTCATTAATCCTAAGGTGTTTTGGATTTTAAATAAGTTGTTATGATATTCTCTAAATGATTTTACGACTCACACTATGTTTTCTTGTGTTAGTCGATGGCTGGATTCCAAGGAAGTCATAATAACATTGAACATGATGTACAAGGTGGGAACAACAAAGGAAATGAGAAACAGAATGGAATATTGATAGGTGTAAATGATATCGTGTTCATGCCAAATGAGTTTCCCAAAAATATGATCAACAACATATATATTAACCAACTCCCGGACTCAACAAAGAATTGAAAGGTGGTGAATGATAAGAGCTCCTGCAGTGGAGACCATGGAGAAAAGAAATCTCAATTTCCATCATGTAGGGAATGTCGAAGAAGACACCTAGGGAAGTGTCTCAATGGAACTAATAAATGATTTATGAGTGGGAAAAGGACATAAAGTAAATAATTGCTGAGGAAAAATGAAGAGTACTATGGAAGAAAATATATATGTTCCCAATAATCTATTTGCATTAATTTTCCATAAATGTAGGGGACTTGGGAATTACCCGAGTGAGTGCCCTATTCTATAGGATAACCACTTGGTCAAGGAAGAACCTATGTGGAAATAAATGGATGGTGAAATGTTTAAAAGTAATAGTTCTATTTGTTGATGTGATTACTTTGGAAGAATTTTCTCTTATGTGTAACCCTGCAGTTTATTATGTGAATATGCTATTATAGGAAGAATTGTGTTTTCTATTTTTGATATAGTTATAAATAACCATTTGGGTTTATATGATCCATGAATTTGAGGAAATTACATGTTATTATTATTTTTGGATGAAAATATGCAGTATGAGATAAAATTTGTGGTGAAATTATGTAATAATTATTTTGATGAATTTATCTCATTTTGGGAAAGTTATAAAATATAGTTTTTGAAAAAGTACAACACACAGACCGCCTGACAACCCGTCTCGTTGGAAAAAAGCTACAGGAATCGAACCCACAACCATAGTGCAATTGGGATTTATCACCTACCACTGGACTACATGTAGTCCCTGGATAGTGTGACTAATTTTTTTTAGATAAATGATTTTATTTATCAATAATAAGTTGATTTGTTATCTTATGTCTTATCATATGGACATCGTTAGTATAGGAAAATGATTTTTGGATTAATTGATAAATGTTATTTTGAATGAAGTTCGCTCTATTGGGAATACTATATGCCTAACGATAATATAATACTATGGTTTTTCATTTGATGAGTAATGGTGTATTTTTATCTATGTTTTTATTGTGTATTTATAGCGATTTGGGTTATTTATGGAAATCATTAACCTATCATAGAGAATATGTGATTAGGTTAATTACTTTTAAGTATGTGACTTTAAGAGTAGTTGATGTTATTTGGAAATAAAATTTAATGAGGAAGATTGCATTGTCAAATTTATCTATGTTTTGGGTTTCAATATTAGTTTGGATTATATTGATTGATTTTGAGGAAAATTGTTTATTTAATGGTATTTATTGAACTTTGGGTAATGTTGGTTTAATTTTAGAAATTAAGATAAGTATTTTTTCTCTAAAGGATTTTCCTTTTTGGGGATCATCTAATCTTATACTAACCATTTTGGTTTTGGTTAATCTCTAAAGACAATATAAATATATATAGTTTATCCTTTGTGGATTATGTGATTCTCTATAAGTTGATTCTAGCACTTCAGGTGTGACCAAGTCATCTTGAATACTCATCGTTTGGAAAAAAAACATGAGTTAGTGGTAGAAATTTATTAAAGGATGAAACTATCCTTAAAAAGTAAGTATATATCTTTATGTTCTTAGTCAATATCATAAATAAATTTCTCAACTTTATGAAATGTAACTTAAAATAAAAAAACATTATCCGTTTACTTTTTCTACTAGAAAACTATTGAACGTTTATCTCATCACAAGTTTGTGGTTTTATTGTGGTTAACTTTATCCTAATCATGTTTTATATCACTCTCCACTAGAACTTGAAACTCATTTTATCTTCTACATTCATGTTTTCCTACATGGAATCCTATTGTGGGTTATCTCGGGTGACATTTGTATTTCTCTTTCTTTCTTTTAAAGAGATAGTTTTATTGAATTGTTTTCCGATTTGGGACTTTCAATGAATTTCCTATGCCAAATTTTAAAATTTTGAGGACTCAATTTCCAAAAGGGGGGAAGAATGTAACACCCCATGATTTCATAGAAAGTTATTTTCTTTAAAGTAATTCAATAGCTTGTGCTACACACAACACGGAGTTCGAGCGCAACACGACTTACCAAACTAGCCATTCAATAGAGGTTATGAATAGTATAAACTGAATTTTGAATTTTATATATCCTATATAATTTTATAATCCATATTATGTGTTTCTTCGAAATAATATAAGAACAAATTCATTTTTTTAGATAAAAGAAGTATTTTTTAAAAAATGCAATTTTACCACATTTTAAAGGAAAACCCTTTTTAAAACCAACATTTGACACTTTTATATATTCAATTTAATGAAATTAAATTCTTCTTGAGAAACGGGACATAACAATTTATTTTGGATAAATTTTTGGTACTTTTCTAATAACTTTTTTATGTTGATGAATACTGAAAAAATACTAAATTTTAATTGAAAACAACTTTTTTAATTGAAATAATTTATAGTGTAAAATTATGTATTTGAATGGTTTGGAAGTATAATTAGATTATATTTTTATCATTTAATATAATTTCGGTGATTATAAGTAATTTCAAATTTAAATTTGACATAAACACAGGTCCATCTTTTGATAGTTTTTACTTTTTAAAAACCCGCTTTTCTGTTTTGACAAGGGGAATTAATTTTAAATTAATTAATGAAAATTCTATGTTTTGAATTTGGTAAAATAGAATTCATTTTTGAATTTCGAATATCAAAATTATCTTAGGGTAAATTTTGGTATATTTCTGAAAACATTGAATTTTTGATGAATAGTGAAAAACACTACGTTATAGTTTAAAACCAACTTTTTATTTAAATAATTATTTATTTTATTTAAATTTATTTTCATTAAAAATAGAATTATAATACCTATATAAGTTCAATTTAATTCATTGGTGTCATTTTATAATAAAATTATATGTATTAAATTTTATTGATCTTTTTACCGTCTTTTACCCACCTAGTAGGAGCATTTGCAAATTTACATAAAACATAATTTTACCACTTCTATGAGTTGAATTTATAAAATCAGAGAGACATGGTTGATATAATTAAGTAAAATTTAGTTCAACAAGATAAAAATATTTTTTTGGTGAATAGTAACTTTTTACTTTTATTTACCTGGGTTGAAAGTAAATAGGGTAATTAAGGGTAAAAATGATATTATTATTACCCTAAAAAATTTGCTAATTATATTGGTTAAGTGTAATTCAACCAAAAAAACCTTAGTAATAAAATATAATCCTTTAGGTCCACATGGATTAGATTTGGACATTTATTATTATTTTATTTAAAAAAGAGTTAAAAGAGTTAAAATCAAAGTTTAATAAATAATTTTTTTTAATATATGTTTATAAATAAGATAAATTTGACTATAAATATTAATTAGAAATATAAAAATACTTCCTACATAATGGAATTTTATTTATATTTTTTAGACATTAAATAATTTATTTTACTAATTACACAATGATGATGCAGTAATGACCTAATTAATGAAATATTAAAATAATTGATATTAGAAATATCCAAATAAATGTACTTTGAGACATTTTATGAATTAAAAAACTTGTTTAGTAAAATATGACATTTTAGGGTTTTTTAGATGAATTTTTCAATATAATAATGCTGTTATGAATTTAGTAAAAACAAAATACCAAATAGTGTCAAAATTGACATAAAAGAGTTTTTAAATCAAATATCATATTATTAATTGATATTATATTACTAAAAATATAAGGTTCAGACAAAGGTCTTAAAAAATATTATATATGTCATTATTGAACCACTTGAGGTTCTCTTTGATGTTTATACTAAGTTTATTAACCATATAATATAAAAATACATAGACACATGGTAAATGTCAAACTATTTAACTAAGAGTTAAATCTAAAAGATAATGTTTTTATAGTAACCCAAACATCTATAAAACCTATTGGTTGAGTGGTTTTAGACCCATCCCCTCCTTAGCCTTTAAATAATTCATTTTGGAGCCATTAGTAACTGAAAATTATTTTAATATAAAATAATATTTCTCTCTTTTCCTAAGGTTCCCTTCACCCCTCTTACAAAAGGGAACTTCCCCTTCTCTCTAATTGACACCTTAAATGCATTTTGGCTCGGAAAACCCCTTCCCAAATACCTTCTCAACTGTCCTCCCTTCATCATAGAGGAATTACTTTAGTCAGAAAGCCATCCTAAGGATCCCTTTGGATCAAATCAAAAGGAAGAACCCAAAGAAGAGGTAAATATTTCATCACCTATTTCAAGTTTTTTCTTCTTCCACTTCCCCTTTCTTTGTCGTTTCCATTCTAAAAAAATAACTCCATTATCTTATATAAACTGTGATGTTATTATAAATATGGTTAAACCATATTCCTTATTCTATCCATCCTTTGAATGACTTGTCACCATACGTGCATACGTACGGCTTACCGTCTCCACATCATGGTGTAATTATTATTCAATACATTTTTATTTGGATGGGTATAATAATGATGTATAATTGATATAAATACGAAATATAACATGATAATGATTCTGTATATATGATATAACATCCAATTATAAATTGTTTTAATATCAAAATAATCATATTGTCGCTCGTACGTACGTGTGGATTACCGTGTCCGCGAACGCGATGAGATTCATTCCCCATCACATCCATTCAAGACTAATTTTTATTAGATGATTAAAAATAATGTTTAAAGACATAATATAATTCTGAATATGAATAATATACATCCTTTCCATAACAAAAACTACTTACGTAACAATGCTTATAAAGGAAAACGTATCAGTTAACACCCGAAACGACGATAATACTAAAATATTATTAACAAAGCAATATTGAAAGATCGTATATGATATCATATTAATTTATATTATTATTGTATAATTTAATAAAAATTATTTCACCATTATACATGAGGTTAATCTACCCTCTACCATGGAAAATTACAAGATAAGGGGTTTCTTATCTCACTTGTAATTCTGTGAGATTTCCATTACTCACCACTTATTTATTGGATGTGGTGTATTATGTACTGCCATTTGATATATATTATCATGATTATATTTATATTCATGGTATTATGTGATTATTTTGGTGGTTATTAACATTTTTTCATACGACTCGATTGATTACAATGAAATAAGGGTTTTTCATCTCACTTTTTCTTCCCATGAGATTCATGCTATATTGGCCACTATTTCCTTTTGTATGGCATATGTATTGTCCATGACTTTGTTCTTGGTTTAATATACATTAATTTATTGGTATTTACATCTTCATTGTATGATCCTTCTTTCATGGGTTGTATGTTTCATAAGTTACCAAATCGGTAAGGGAATTTTAAATTTCAATTTCCACTAAGTGGTCTTTACACATACTTCATTGATAATTTTACTCCAGATTTTGTGTGGAAACACTATTTATTATTTATGTAGTAATTTCCACTACCCTTGTGGATATAATCTTGATACACATAATCACTCCATTGATAATTTCTCATGTCATTGATATAAACTTGATCTTAACTCAATTTCCATTCATTGAGTTGAACATTCAAGTCATTGGTGTTGTTTTTATAAGAATATGTTGAAATGTCCTTTGATTGATTTACACTGAATATCCAATGTAACACCCGATACTTTTATGAGAAATATTTTGTTTTTATGTTATATAAATCTTCAAAGGAATATTTCACTACACACAACACTATCTTGGCTTTCTTCACACGCAATCGCGACTTTCCTCGATAGCTTGCATCGTACGCAATACCGAGTTTCACTAAACAACGATATGCTATTAAAATATTACTAAAACTAGCCATTATGAATAGTAATACCCACTTTTTGAAATTTTTTAAATTTTATTTTACAAAATGGACTTCAATTTTGGATTCAGAATATCGAAATTAGCCTAGGGTGAAATTTTGGTATTTTTATCATAACATTGAATTTTTGATGAATATTGAAAACACTGAGTTACTATTTAAAAACCGACTTATTATTTAAATAATTATTTATTTTATTTAAATTTATTTTAGGTCAAAATTGATACATAATACTTTTATAAGTTCAAAGTAATTCATTGGATTCATTTTATAATAATTTTAGATATATAAAAATCTTATCGAACTTTTCACCGTCTTTTACCCACCTCCAAGGAGAATTTGCAAATTTACATAAAACATAATTTTACCGCTTTTGTGAGTGGAATTTAAAAAATCCAAGAGAAATGGTTAATATCAAGGAATAAAATGTGGTTCAATGAGATGAAAATAATTTTTGGTGAATAGTAACTTTTTACTTTTTTTTACCACGGTTAAAAGTAAATAGGGAAATTAAGGGGAAAATGTTATTATTATTACCCTAACACATGTCCTAACTCTATTTTATAAGTTTAATTTAACCAAAAACAACATTAGGAATAAAATATGACCATTTAGTCCCACTTGGATTAGATTAGGACATTTATTATTAATTTATTTAAAGATGGGTTAAAATAGTTAAAATCAAAGTTTAATAACTAAATAATTTTTAATATATGGTTATGCATAATATAAATTAGACTATAAATATTAATTAGAAATATAAAATTATTTCCTACATAATGGTATTTTATTTGTAATTTTTAGACAATAAATAATTTAATTTATATATGACACAATGATGATGCAATAATTATCTTATTAATGAAATATTGACATAATTGATGTTATAAATACCCAAATAAATGTAATTTGAGACTTTTTATGAATTGAAATAATTTTATAGGTTAATATGACATGTTAGTATTGATTTAATTAACTTTTTTCGAACTAATCATTCTGTTATGATTTTCACAAAAATCAATTACCAAATAGTGTCAAAATTGACATAAAATAGTTTTTAAAATAAATATTATATTATTAGTTGTTATTTTATTCATAAAAATATAATGTTCAGCCAAATGACTTAGACACGGTTATATATATTAATAATAAACAACTTGGGATTAGTTTGGCTTCTTATAGTAAGATTATTCACCTTATAGTGTAAGAAATTAAGAAGACACGGTAAAAGTTAAATTTTCTAACTTAAAGTTAAATATAAATGATAAGGTTACAATAGATACCTAAACTTGTTTAAATTCTATTATATGAGAGGATTTCGACCCATCCCCACCTTAGCTTCGAAATAAATCAATTTGGAGCTATTAAAAACTGAATATTACTTTATAATAAAATAATATTTTTAGTTTTTCCTAAGGTGCCCCTCTCCTCCCTTATAAAAGGGCACCTCCTCCCTCTCTTTCTCACAACACATTGAGCCTTCAAGCTCAGAAAAACCCTGAAAAATTATCTTATACACTTCCCTATAAACATCCTATAGGTCCTGGTATTTTTCAAAGACCAATTTTATTGCCCTAAGAGGAGGTCTCAAAGAGGCGCTTCAAAGAAGAGGTAATGTCCGTTACCGATTCTTTCAACTTTATTTCTTCTTCCACTTATTCTTATTTAGTTTTTCATTACGATGTAATCACATCAATATCACTCATATACTTTTATGTTATTATAAGTATGAAACAACCCTATTTCACCATCTATCCATCCTATGGAAAATGGAATCACCCTGCGTGCGTACGTACAGAATATCGTCTCCACGTCGTGGTGTAATCTATTTTCCACCACCACCTTACATGGATGGGTATAATGGTGTAAATAATAACTATATATGATTATTGGAAAGTGATATTGATTATAAAACAGTATACAGACACTCCAATACAATTCCAGGATCACGGGAACGATATCATCGCTCGTGCGTACGTACGAAATACCGTCTCCACGATGTGATGTGACTCGTTCTACATGATCTTCATTGGATAATGATTATATAAATTAATTGAATGAATTAATATGATATATGTTACACTAATACCATTCTGGAAATGAGGTATCTATAACCGAAAGAGAAGAATAAGAATTTATTCGACAAAACACTTATAAGAACAAAAATTAATAAACACCCGAATAACAAGTAGCAATGAAATATTATTAATGAGAAGCTAAGCATATGGACATATATGATATCATAACAATGAGTTTGATTCAGGAATAAGTCAATGAAATTATTTAAATCATTATACATGAGGTTCAGACACTTACGAAGCAAATCAGACCTAAGGTAAGGGAAAATATAACAATATCATTTTTATCAGAGATTATTTATACTTTGGTATTTTCTGGGGTGTATTTTATCATCCACATCCATGTTTCATCAATATTTAATATTATTTCCATCCACCTATAATTGTTTAAATCCAATTTTACCCTTCGGTGACTTTTTAGTAAAAGATCTGAAAGAAATCTTTTGTCATTTTTCGTACGAGGTACTTTTTGACTTTTCCGAAAAAAGTATGAGAAGATTTTTTTAACTTCTACGGCATGAATGGATTCTTAAAACATTATTTCCAAGAAGCTTCCTTTACAAGTTTTCAAGTTTATTTTTAATAAATTTCTTTTAGTTTAAAATTGTATGACATGTTATGAAAGGAAAATGTTTTTGAAGTTGAAAGGATATTTTACTCAAAAAAGGAGTTCAAGTGTTTTATCAAAATTATTTTCCATCTAAGATAATATACGGTTCTGTTTCTATCCATATTATTAAATTGATTTGATTATGTTGTGATGGAATTGTTTTTATGAATTCCTTTATCTTATATGAATTGTTTTATGATGTCATGATGTTTAAGAATCCCATTTTTATTACATGGGTTATGTAATGATGTATGATTTTTTAATTTTGTGGCACACATAAAAATGGTATCATTATGAGATGGGTGGGACCTATATCTCCCTCCAATGCATTGGATAGAGATTTATATCTCATGAGATAGACATGGGTGAAACGGCAGGTTAAACCAGTTTAGTGAAACAGGACTGAAATGAGGAGTGAACTTTGTTCAGAAATGGACTTTGTCCGCTAAGATAGTCTTGGATATGAGTCTTGACTACTAAGAAATGATTCTCTATGATTATGTATGTATTGCACAAAGTTTCATGTTTTAAGTTATGATTATTGGGATTACATATCACTACTATGATTTATCCCATGTTATGAGGTTATGATCTCTTTTGCAGGTTAAGATTTCCAAAATGTTATGTTATTATGAATCTGATGTGATTGATATTTCTTTTGTATACCCTTACTAAGCATTTGAGCTCACCCTTTTGTATGTTTTCTTTCCCCAGGTCAGGATGAAGGTTATTAAGTAGGATATTCCAAAATGGACTATAGATATGGTGAAATAAATGGGAGACAATGTAGATGCTTTATGGACCAGTTGTTTATGTTTCCCAATTTCTAAAGGCACTATACCTATACGGTCCATTCATGGTTTTGTTATATGTTATAATAAGTGTACATCAATTTTGAAGTATTAATAATGTATGAAAAGTATGGGTCGTTATATCCAATCATATTTAGTGTATTTATATTTGTCACACATAATTATGTCACTCATTTATCCTTTACCTGAGATTACTGTATTTATAATGGATTTCATCTCAATTCACATTCCTTTGAGACTTCTTTGTTGTTATGCACCAATTCACTTTTATATGGTGTATATATTGTCCTTTGATATAGTATATCATGAAATACTTTCTTCTCAATATATTATAATTATTTTATTACCTCAATTATTTGTATTCAAGCGTCTCTCATTTTGTTAGGAACTCTAACAAAAATATCATTTTAAATGTTTTAAAAATTTATTCTTCTAAATTTTTCTCATTAATGTCCATGTTTAAAAAATGGTTTTAAGGATGTATTTATATGGAAATTAATATTTTAAAATTATAATTCCTTTTAAATATTTCAAAGTTGTATGGTACACTTTGATTCAAAAATCTATTTTTAAATGGCTTCTTGAAAAATAGCGTTAAATTTAAATGATTTCAGGAAAAGGGGGATATTTCTCTCAAATATTTTTGATGTTTATTTTCATCTATGTCAACATAATTCATTATTCTTAATTTAGGTTAATATGTTTTAATACAATATTACATATTGTATTGAATGGGTTATGTTTGAATGTGGATGTGCTATTTTTATACCACTCATGGTTGTGGATAATGCATTGACATTTCATATGTGAGTTTTAATACGAATGTTTTTTATGTTAAAAAAATTTCATATGAGGAATGAATTGGACTTAGTATGTGATGGGTGGATCCCTATATAACTCCTCGTTGCATCAGTAGGTCTCATGAGACAAACTAGTGTCTTGGAATAAGGCTTTGAAAAAATAGTATTGGTAGTCTTGGCACAAGGCCTTGACTATGTGGTTATGAAAGTCTGGAATTATGCATTCCATTATTATGAACGTGGCTATTGATATTGAATATGATTATTCAACTAGTTTAATATCCATGTGAATAAGTAAATGGAATTATTTTATTTTACCTTTTCTATATTATTTTTAAGTTCAAGTTTAAAAGGATTTTGTTTTAGTCTTATACATTGAGATAAATGTATATGCTTATTTATGAAAGTTTATCTTATATTGTAATCCTTACTGAGCATCTGAGCTCACCCCTTTCTATGTTTTGTTTTTCCCAGGATGTGAAGAAGTATATTATGACTGACCTATAGGGATAGTCTATGGGATCTCAGTGTTGTCTATGGAAACAATGTTGTTGTAATTTTCTATTTTATGATGTATCATAATGTATCATAAACCTTATGAATGTATCTAGTACTTACAAGGATACTAAACTAGTCGGTCTATCGAGAGGTAATATTTTTTGATCATGCCAATGATACGTAATAATGCACCGACTCTGGTCTTCTGGGGCTGGGGAGTTTCAATATATCTCTGGCAACTGTTTGAATAACTCTTCAATCAATGGTGAGATTCATTAAAGTGATGTTTAATAGATATAATGTTCTTTGATTTTTTCTAAACTTATAATGGTACGAATAGATATCCTTCCAAAAATTCATCCTAGAATTTCTATGTTTTTTAGTTACTTCCAAAGAGCTATTCCCAAGGAGCCATTTGAATTATTTAGTGAATGTTAATATAATAAGAGAATTTTATAAGAGGGAGTTTTTGATCCCAACCAACATTGAAATAAAGAGAACTATATCTTGGAATATCTTCCAGGGTTTGAATGGTTTTGTCATACTGACCATCTACCTAGGGATGTCAGGCAGTGTTGAAAGACAACCTTGTATCCAGATATTACTACCGAATTCTCCAAAACATCAAGGTAAACCTTTTATCTCGATTAGATACAATCAAATATATTAATCCATAAAAACTTAATAATTACTTAATGAATATCTTGGAAAATTGATCAAGAGATTAATATTCTCTAATAGTAATGAAATGTGTTGACTTCTTAAGGAGATAAAATATACTCAAAATAGTATTATAATTTGAAGATATCCTAGGGAGTCCTATGAAAAAATCCATGGTGAAAATTCCCCATTTCCACTTTGGTACTAGTAATTGTTGCAATAAACCTTTTTTAACGAGATTGAAAGATACTGACCTTTTATGGAGTTGTCTCAGGCTCATTGTAGGTACCCCTTTTATTTTATTGAGTACATTTCATTTTGGGTTTCACATTGGGGTATTTTATGGTGGAAATTTAAGACAAATGGAAGAAATGGGGCAGTGCATGGTTGGCACACGTTTTCCCAAAATGTGCATCCCATCCCAAAAAAAATCCTTCAACCCTGGACAAAAGGGAATTGGACAGTTGGCCAATGGTTTTTAAAACTGTGCAACAAACTACGACTAATCATGCACCCTTATAAAAGAGGATAATGAATTAGGAACACGGTTAGGGGAAAACATGCACCCCTTCCCAACAAACCATGAATATGAATTAGATTAATGAGAAAATTAGTTTTAGAAATTCCCAAACCCCAATTTTAATCCGAAATCAACCCCAATTCAACCCTAACACATATTTCATGATTTGGGAGCCTCCGGGATAGATTCCAATCCATCCTAACCTATGTTCATGGTGATTTGAAGCCCATATCAAAGATCTTCACACCTCCCTATAAGAGCATCTCATCCCGATTCAATTCCCATTCCTTCTCCTTTTTTCTCTATTTATTTAAGGGAAGTTATTCTCTATTTTGGTTAGATGAATACCTAGTTTTTTGTATCTAGAGCTAGGATTTCCAAACTAGATCTTAATTTAAGAGATCTTGTATTTTTCAATCTTGATTTAGGTTATAGATCCTGATCCCAGTCTATGTCGTTACTATGGTGAATTTTTTGGATTTTCATTTGGCATTTGTTCATCCATGAATCAAGGAATGAGTATATTATTTAAATCCCTCTATCTTGATATTAATTATGTGTATGCATTTGTATAATTTATAGGTTTTTTTTATCAATTCGAATTCATGATTGAATTAATTAATGTCATCCATTAAGTAATTGAGTAATTGGGGATTTTATTGAATAATTGAATTGTAAAATTGGGGATAATAAATTATTGGGTTAATTATCAGAATGTTGAATCCTGAAATATGAATAATTAATTGGTAAATTTATTATAATATGTTTATATTCTGAAATGATTACTTAATTTTTGAATAAATTAAAAGAAGATACATGGTTAATTAATTGTATAATTAATTTATAAAATTGGTTTGATTAATTAATTGTGGAATTAATTAATGAAATTGATGATATTAATTAATCATTTGATTAATTAATAGATATAGTTGTGATTAATTAATTATTGAATTATTTAATGAATTTATTTATTAAATGGATATTGGTTGTGTGTCATGTGGTTGTTATTATGTTGGCTTGGAGTATCACTTCGGTTATCTTGTTTTTGATCAAGGTATTTCCTAAGGATGGCCGTGATATGTTCTATTTTGATTTTCAATGGACCATGAAAGACTTCGAGGAAGACCCTGAGATATTATTTTTTGATTTCCAAGGAACCAAGAGAGCTCTTGGAGTTGGTCCAGTGAAAATACCATGAGAGATCCTCATATTTCATGAAATCTATTATGCTTCCTTTAGTATCAGTCACATTAGACCCTTGCGGTAAGAGACATATGTTAACATTACTCATAACAGACTGATTTAGATGTTTTATGAATTTTTTGAGCTATAAATTGATATAATTAATGGTAAAATTGACATTAAAAAATGAATTGTGATATTGAATGGTAATAATGGAATAAAGATATATGACATCCCTTTGGGATAGTTCAGACACTAGAACAAGACAGAGTAGGTATTGAAATTTCGGGTGTCCTCAAGAACCTGAGTGTTATGTTGTTAAATAAAGTTCAATTGAATAAATATAAACAATATAATTTATTGATTGTATTTTATTCATTAAACAACAACATACACTATTGAAATGGATATTTTTTAGATTCCACTTGTGGTGGCCTACTATGTTGTACTCATACCCTACTCAAGCATCATGGTTAGAATTCTAATTGACTTTTTGTTTTCTAGACATGAAAATGGAAAACGCCATTTGTTATATGGATAATATTGGATAGAACATGAACAAGGGAACCGACGTCAATCTCAATAACCTATTGGGGAAGATGATAATGTCCTTATTTTTTATGTTATACACTTTACACATACACTGGCATGAAAAATTCTATACTGTAGTTTTAACATTGTATTTCTAATTTTGGCCATCTTGTCATATTTATTCTTTTAATTTATCATTATATGTTTTTCAATTATTACTACTTCCTTATGGTTTATTAATATAAAAAATAGGGTATAATATCCCCCTGATTAATATATCATACCCTCACTACTATTTTATAGCCTCTGGTATATGGGGAGGTACCCCTGAGGTCACGTGGTGGTCCTAATTGGGGCACCAGGGTGTGGCACCTGGGCTGGGACATTAAAAAGTGGTATAAGAGGATTTCAATTTTCTTTTCTTTTTATTACTATTTAGGAAAGGTTGAAAATAGATTACAGATAGTTGGACATAGGACATGATCTCATATATGGGAGTTACAAACCCATGTTTAGGGGAAAACCCAAGTACCCCTGTAGGGATTGTAGTTATTAATGTGTTTTGTTATAGTTGGATATTATTTTACCTTGGGTGGAACACTTTTTGTGTCATGTGATTATTGTTTTATATATTTGTAGATATTTTATGATTTTTAGATCATGGACCAGTTAGTAAAAATTATTGAGTATGCATGCATCATTCTAGTGTCTCATGATTATTTTCTAACATGCCTCATTTAAGGCATGAACAAAAGGAACTATTCTGTGTTTGTTTTTGAGCTTGAGATGCTTTTTGATGCTTGAGAAATTGAGTTCAAAATGGTAAAATGAGTTAAAATTTGAATAAATGGGTGTCTATAGGAATACGAATAATAAAAATATTTTTACCCTTGTTAACCAGGACCTAGGTGTGGGGTGGTTGAAGGTAGTGATACAACCTATGTTTTGACCATATAATGATGTTTGGTTAAGAGAATTGTTGTGACTTGTCGTGAGTTTTTTTGATTTTCCTCTTATGTACATGTGATGAATTTTTGTTATGAGTCCTAATAAGTGAGTTTGTAAATTTTGAGATATACCTATATGATGATGTTTTTTGAGAGGATAACATGAGGATTTTCAGGGATATGCTCTAACAATAGTGGATCCTGTAGCATCGATAATGCCAGTTGAGTTTTTCGGGGAAAATTTCTGAAAGCAATTTTTTCACTTTAAGAAATTCATTGAAAGAGTCCTAGGATGAGTTGGGAAAACCATTTTTGGTCAAATTAGGGAGTTTCAGTTTCAGTACCCTCTGATTTTTACTATAGAGGGTGGACCTAAGGGAGATGCGTTTTGGATTGAGTCTATTCAGACTATACTTGACCAATTGGAGAATATAGATAATATGAGATTCAAATTGCATACCTATGTGATACATTTTTATGAGAATCAATGATCAGACATCCAGACTCAGGATGGACAACTAGATACTATTGAATGGATGGAATTTCAATATAAGTTCCTAAATAACTTTTATCTAGTCCCTGAGAAACAAGAGATAATTTGAGTTAATGAGGTGAAATTAGGGGAGTATGTCTATGATAAACTATGTTTCTTGCATTACATATTTGTGGCACTTTTTTCCAGCATTGGAAGAAGACGAGGCTACTATGGAAAGGAAGTTTTAGGATGGAATTAAGTGTGAAATTAATTTCTTGGTAAATATCTTAAGAATGAGTAAATTTATAGAGGTGGTTAATCAGGCTCTCATATATGAGGGTAAATAAAGGAGACTTCTAGTGGAGGATAAGTAGTTTCTTCTACATGGGAAGGAGGTACAACTTTTGAAATTAGAAAAATCCATTCCAAGAATTTCTCCCAAAGTAGTGGAAAGAAGAGTATCTATGGGGATGGATTTTTTACACATGACCTTACCCATATGGTTTTACACAAGAGTGGTAGATCAGGAAACTTCTAAAAACACTGTCCCAGACGACCAATGGAGCATCGAGGATATAGAAAGATGAGACATTTATAGTGGTTCTATAGGAACATACCAGAAATGGTTAGTGATGGAGGAGATGAATAACACAAGATTGTGGATATGGGGTCTTTTTTTAGCATATTTGTATGGAAGTTGGAGTTTTATTGATTGAGGTGGTAGAGGTAGAAGATGTAGTGATTCTAGGAAAGATATCCCATACCAGCGGAGTGGAGCAACTCAAGGGAGCCAGACTATGTAATAGGTAAGAGGGGTTGGATAGTTACATGCCATTAAACCTAAATTTGTGGACAATGAGGGTGGACCATCGATAGTGAGAGGTATTATTTATGTAGCTTCTACATTGGATAGTGCCTTATTTGATAACAATGCCTCTCATTCATTTATATATGTATAACTTATTAATTGTCTGATCTTGGGGGAGTTGTTTGATAGCAGGGTTATGTTGATAGATACACTACTGGGAGTGTGGTTTGAAGAAATTTTTTTTGGGAAAGGGGTGTTCTCTTGAGATCGTAGAGTTTCATCTTCTCAGTAATATCTATATTCTTAATATGTCAGGTTTTGACCTAATTTTTCTAATGGACTGGTTAGTATCATACCAAGCCCACATTGATTGTTTAAATAGGATAGGGAGTTTTACATCTCCAACGGGTGACAATTACATTCATAGTGGATATACGAATATACATGCATGCCAAGCCGAGCCAATTAATCAGCAATTGAGAGATATCACATTCCATGTTTCAAGACTATATCTAAATGATGGAGGCGTGAAGAAAGATATATTTACAACCATTGTGGATAGGTTTTAAGATGTGTTTCCTGAGGACTTCTCTGGGTTTCCACCTAAGAGAGATGTGGAATTTACTATTGATCTCATCTGGGAGGCTGAGGTAATTTCAATACCATCATAAAAATGGCACCGATAGAGCTTCGAGAGCTCAAGACTCAGTTAGAGGAGTTGGAGGGTAAAGTATTTATCTATCCAAGTATGTCACCTTGGGGTTCTCTAGTATTTACTTCAAATATAGATGGTAAAATCATGTGCTTATGTGTTTACTACCATTAGTTGAACCAGATGAAATTGAATAACTAGCATCCACTTATTCCCATCGATTATATTTTTGACTAGTTGTGGGGAGCTTGTGTTTTTTCATGTTTTGGATTAATATAAGAGTATCCCCATATGAAATTTTGATCTTCTGATATAATATGGACTAATTTCAAAATAAGGTTTGGCATTTGTGAGTTCATTTTAATTTTGATTGTGTTGTTCAACACACCAATAGTGTTTATAGGCATGATGAATAGAATTTCCCATCCGTATGTGGATCACTTTAAGCTGGTGTTTGTGGGTGACTTCTTGGTGTACTCCAAGACAAATGAAAATCATTCCAAACACCTTCACATCATCCTGAGTACACTGAGAGAGCATCTACTATACACCCAGAAATGTAAGTTGATGTTTTGGACTGATCAGGTACACTTATTAGGTAACATAACCTCGAATGAAGGTGTGTCTTTGGATCCCAAGAGAGTATAGGAAATGGTTTATTGTGAGATTCCCTAGTACCTTTTTAATATTCAGATATTTATAGTTTTAGATGTATGTCATAAAAGGTTTATCCATGAGTTTTCCCAATTGGTAGAAAAACTTAAGATCTTGACCAAAAAGGAGATAAAGTTTGAAAGTTTGGAAGCATGCGAGATGGCCTTTCATGAGTTGAAGAAAAATTTGATATAAGCATTAACCTTGATCCAAATGGGCCAAGTGAGTAGTATAAAGTGAATTTTGATGCTTATGAGAATGATATTGGAGAATTTTTGATGTTGGGAGATCGATTTGTGGCGTATGGGTCTCGGAAATTGAGGACACATGAATGAAACTACCCTACAAATGACCTTGAGTTGGCTACAGTGGTGTGGGATTTGAAGTGTTGGTGGCATTACCTATTGAGTGAAAATTTTACTATATATACTGACCATAAGAGCTTAAAGTATTTATTTTCACAGAAATAATTGAATATCTGACAGTGGATATGGGTTGCTTATATGATGTATTTTTCTTTCAAACTATTGTATATGCTTGAGAAAGGAAACAGTGCGGCTGCCGCTTTGTGCAGGAAAAATCAGACTTAGATAATTTAGGAGTCTAGTTCTAAGTGGAAAACAGGGACTCTACTAGCAGATATGCATGTAGTAGTTTGGGAGAGTTAGGATTAGATGAATATCATGTTAGTTTCAGTAGAGTCTAAATTTTTGTGTCTTATTAGAGATAGGGAGTATAAGGATCGAGAGTTCTTGACCTTGAAGGAAAGCCTTGAAGGTGGGGAGTTATGTTTTGATTAGGGAATAGATTAGGATGAGATCATCTATATCAGGAATCGATTATTTGTTCTTACGAGCATGTGAGAGGAGTTGATGTAGGAATTCCATGCCTCAATAGGGTCGGTGCATCTTGTTTTTGACCAGAATATACCATGTCTTACAAAAATATTTTTGGTGGCCAGGCATGAAAAAATAAATAGTAGGGTTTGTGACATGATAAGCACAGAATCAATAGGTGAAGTATAATTATTAACGATATATAGATTTACTATAGTATTTTTCCTTTTAAAAATGGAAGTGGGATGATGTGACCATGTACTTTGTGGTGGTTCTCTGGAGTAAATCTCAGAATAATGATGCTATATCATCTTTTTGGACAGAATAATGAAAGTAGAATATTTCTTGCCTATACGGGAGACTTTCTCAGTAGAGAAGATGAGATATCTATATGTTCAAAAGATATCTTATCTCCACAGGGAGACACATACTATAGTTTCAAATCACGACTTAGTATTTACTTAACCCTTCTGGCAGGGCATACATAAGGTTCTTGTTATGAAGGTTTCATTGAGTATAATTTTCTAGCTACACACAGATGGGAAGTGAGAGAAAACTATACTAGTACTTGAGGATACACAGTGAGAATGTGTTCTTGAATTTGCTCATCCTTGTGAGAAGAACCAATATTTGATGGAGTTTTCCTATAAAAAAGTCATGTGTAAATGATACAAATGGTAGTATATGATGAACTCTATAGTAGGTCATGTAGACCTACTCTCTACTAGATGGAGGTAGGTGAGTAATAATTGTTGGGACTAAGTCTCATTTAAGAGACATAAGAACTGATTTAACTAATTCTGAAACATATAGACATAGCTTAGAGTAGATAGAAAATTCATTTTGATAGACATTAAAGATGCCTGTAATTTATAGAGGGTGATTGTGTATTTCTTCTAGTCTTTACTAGATTACGTCACCACAAGATACAAAGAACAGGAAAGATGTCACCCAGGTCTATTGAACCGTTTGAGGTTATAAAGAGAAGCAAGCTTGTGTAGTACTTATTAGAGCTTCCACTAAAATACAGTGCTCTGCATGATGTTTTCAATGTATAAAAACATCATTGGTATTACCCCAACCTTTTTTATGTGATTGAAACTATAGTCTCTATCTCCATATAGAGATACTTGTATTAGATCCTAGCGAGAATGTGTTACAGGGGAAGACCATACCAATAGTTTGTGTACCATAGAAACATAGGATTGTGTTGGAATAATCATGGGAAATGGATGCAGATATCCAGGCTCCTTGGCCTGATTTTTATACTCACAGTGTTAGAGATGATTGAGAGTGTAGCTTAAGGATGAGATTTTATAAGGTGTGGAGATTATAAGAGACCAATGTTTTCTAGAGATATATCAGGTACATTTATAGGTACTAATTTTCTTTTTTTGAATACTTTTCATTTGGGGTTTACCTGGGGTTTTTTTGGCGGAGCTTTGAGAGAGATGGAATAATTAGGGAAGTGCACAGTTTGTGCCTGATTTTCCCTTACTATGTGCCCCACATGAGGAAACCATACATCCCTGGAAAGGGAGGAATTGAATGATCAGTTTATGGTTTGTCAAATTGTGAACCCTTTTAGGATTAATCTTGAACCCCTATAAAAGAGGTTCAAAGTTTAGTAACACTGTTAGGGGAAACTATGTGCCCCTACCAACAAACCATGTGTGGGAATTAAATTTTCTAAAAAATTAGTTTTAAAAATTTATAAACCCAAATTTTAATCCCAAATCAACTAAAATTCTACCTCAATGCATCTCTCGGGATTTTAGATCCACCCAGATAGATTCCAAGACCTCCCAACCATCATTATTGGTTATTCAAATCCCAGATTGAAGATCTTCACCCCTCCCAATAAGATGATCTCATCCTGATTGCTTTCCCGTTCCTCCTATTTTATTATCTAATTCCTTAAGGAATGTTATTAACTATTTTTTTGGACATATACCTATTTTTGTGGGTTTATACCTATAATTTTAGATCTAGATATAGATTTAATGGATATTGAATTTTTTAATCATAATTTAGGTTATAGATCCATATATTGTTCTACCCCGTTACTCCACTGAATTGTAAGGATTTTCCCTGGGCATTAGTTCATTGACGAATCTAGGTATGCGATCTATTATTCAAATCCCATAGTCTTGATATCAATTACATGTATGCGATTTTATAATTTCTATGGTTCATTTAACAATTTGAATTCCAAATTGAATTAATTAATCTGGTCAACTAATTAATTGAGAAATTGGGGGTTTGATTGAATTATTGAATTTTTAAATTGGGGGAAATTAATTATTGGGTTAATTATTAGAATGTTGAATATTTAATTTTGAATAATTAGTTGTTGAATTAATTATTGGATATTGAGTTTTTTGAATGATTGCCTAATTTTTGAATTAATTAATGAAGATATGTGATTAATAAATTGTAGAATTAATTAATGGAATTGGGGTGATTAATTAACTATTGAATTAATTAATGAAATTGAGGTGATTAGTTAATAATTGGATTAATTAATGGAAATGTGTATGATTATTTAATTTTTTAACTAATTAATGGAACATATTTTGATATGGATATTGTTTTTATGTATTGTGGTTGTGATTATGTTGTGATGGAGTAGCACATGGGTTAATTGAGGTGTGAGAAAGGGATTTTCCAAGGAAGACCATGAAGGATTCCATTTGGTTTCAAAAGGTCCATGAGAGACTTCGGGGGGAAAACCGTGAGATCTTTTTTTTATTTCCAAGAGACCTTTAGAGCTCTTGGAGTTGATCCAGGTAAAATATTTTGGGAGATTTTCCATTTTCTTTGATTTCTAATAATCTTTGTTTTGTCTCACTAACATTAGACCCTTTAAGTAAGAGTCCTATGTGAACAATTCTTATGTTGGAATTATTGATATGTTTTATGAAACTTATCTGACATAAATTTCGATATTGAATGGTAAAATGAAAATTCAGATGTGAATTGTGATAATGAATGTTAAAAATTATATTCATATATATGATATCCCTTAGGGATAGTTCAGACTCCAAAATGAGTTGAAGTAGGTATTTAGAGTTTGGGTGTCTTTAGAAAGTCGGGTACTATGTGGTTAAATAAAGTGTAATTTAATAAATATAAACTATTTAATTTATTTCTTATATTTTATTATTTATAAAACTAATTACACTATTTGAATGGATATTGATTTAGAATCCCTTGGTAGTGTCCTACCGAGTTTTAGTCACACCCTTCTCGGGCTGCCTGATCAGTACCCAAATAGACTTTGTGTTTTTCGGATAGGAAAATAGAAAAGAACTTGTGTTAGATAGATAATATGGTATATATCATGGATGAGGGAACGAGACTCGGTGTCGGGATATGATTAGGGAATTTGGTAGTGTTTTTTGTTTTTCATTTTAGACTCTTGACATGTACATTTTTATGGAATATTTTTTCCATTAGTTTTGACATTGTATTTGAAATTTTGTCCATCCTGTGTTTCTAGTTCATTCAGGTTTTGATTATATGTTATTTATTTATTAATACTTAAATTATTCTAGTTTATTACCCTAATTAAAGAGAGTATAGTCTCCCCATGATTGATATATTATAACATCAATTTTAGTTAGAAGCCTTTGGCATACGGGGAGGTAACCTTTGGTCATGTAGAAATCTAGATTTGGGCACCAGGGTATAACACTTGGGACGTGACATTATAGAGATACATACTCTACAATATCTCCCTTCATGTTATCCCACTAGAAATTCTTCTCAAGGCATCTTTATATCTTTTTTACTTCCATGATGAATGGATAATGATTATATATGATATTCTTTCAATAGATCCTTCTTTAATTCTTGTATAACATGAACATATACTCTATTTAAAAAACTTATTATTCCCTCACAATAAATGTTGAATTCAAGATCATTTCTCACTTTATTTTACAGCACTACATCTTCCTTCTGTGACCCTTTAATCTTCACATGGGTATATGGTTGAAAAATTATTTGATAAATATAGTATTTATTTAATTCCATAAAAATTTCAAGGTATATCATTTTAAATTCCATAAACATTGGATCTTTTTTATCTTTATCAAAAATTGTCTAGCATGATCGTTTGAACTTAGAGAATCCTCCTATATGTTTTCTTTCTCTTTGTAGTAATGTGTTGAATATCCATATTATTTAATTCACTCCAACCTTATCATTTGGAATATATTCAACTCTTTCTAGATGAATATATAATATAAAAAGTTATGATCAATATATATGGCATACCTTTGTACATGAAGATAATCCCTCTATATCTTTTATGTAAAAATTACCACCCATAACTCCAAGTCACTCAACTATTGATTATTCTAATGTTAATTTTATTGATGAAAGGAATAAGATACCAACATGTCAGTATGTATAATTAGACATCCAATCCTATATCCACTATAAGTTATTGTGAGAATAGGTTTGATGAAAAATCTTCTCTTCAACTCATTAATGTTTTTTTTCAGATTCACTATTCCCAAGGAACTTGAATTCTTATAGTGTTAAGTTTTTGAGTGTATTAAAAATTCATGAAAAATTATTCCCAAGGAGCCATTAATATATTGAAAATTAGAGAAAAATAGGGACCACGATAAAAGTGGTTTTTTGGCCCAATGTTTGATGACCTTCATCTTAAAGGGATCTAGGGATATACCCTCACTTGGGATCACCTTCCCTAAGAATGATACTTTCTAGAGACTTAATTCACACTCATTCAGTTTTGGAATTTATATTCTCCATAATCAATGTCTTAAGCATAATTATTAAGTTATCTTTATACTCTTAATTTCTATTAGATTATATAATAATATCATCTATCAAGACTACCACATACTAATTGATGTAATCTATAGAGACTATAGTCAATAAACCCCTAAATAAAGTGGGTGTAATTAGTAAGTAGAAATAGAATCATTATAAATACAAAGTGTTTATACATCGTACGGATGATTATCCAAGTTATTTCTTAACTTTTTACCTTTAATCAATTGTATCCATAATGAAGTTATGCCTTTTATATGTATTAATAATGTCATATTTTTTTGAAAACATTATCAATATAGTGGATTAGGATACTTGTTATTTATCATGATCATTTTTAAGTTCCGATTAATCAATGTATAGTTTCAGTGATCTATATTTTTTATTGAGAAAAAGTTCAAGTGCACCCCATGATCACACACTTATAAAAATGAATCCCTTATCAAAATTCTCTGTGGGTTAATTTTTTAATTCCTTCATCTTAATTGAGGGTATTCTATGAGGTATATTTGAAGTATTTTTTTCACTAATTATATTTTCCATTGAATACTTAAGTACACAATTTAGAAGAAAACTAGTCAAATCTTCTATAAATCTATCAAAAAACTCCCATAAAATATGAATATATTTTATGTTGAGTTTTTCCCAAATAGTATGAGATAAATAACACTTATGAATAGGAAAAAAGACCCTTAAAATGGTATTAATTTACTTTGGAATCACATATTCATACTCTCATAGATAAAAAATCATATGTTAATTAAGAAAATTAAATGTGACTTCACTTTGTTGGTAATTATTATGAACAATATATAAAGATATCCAATCCTTTCCAAAAATCACAACCAATTCATCTAGGAAGAGAATAAAAATATTTTTTTGAAGAACATTCCACAAACACAAATATGAGAGGACTCATTGAATTTATATGTGATCTTTACACCATTAGAAATTTTTACTAACAATTGAACAACTTATTGTTGAGGTTTTAATGTGATACCCTTAGAAAATTATTCAAATAAAAAATAGTGAGTAGAAATTGAATCAAATTATACATTAATAATTCTATAGTATATGGTGAGTGAATCTTTCACCACTAAATTCTCATAACCCACATCATCAATAGTGATCACATGATATTTCCATTTTTCTATATTAATAAGAGGTTTCTAACACCATTCATCTTCATTAAACCTCATATTTAGTCACTAGTTATCATATTTACCATAACTCTTACAATTGAAATAATATAGTTTGGGTGGGTTATTATATGGATTATTCTCTTCATTCACAATATTAGATAACTTCTTCTCATCTCTTTCAAATTTTATTGGTTGATGAAATTCATTTCCACACATAAATATTTCTGTATTCCAATTATGAATATTGACTTTAATTTGTGTGGTCTATATTTATGGTCAATGATATCTCAATATGAAAGGAATAAGAATATTTTTGAAAGATAACAGAACCCAAGAAGTTGTTTCATGGTAATATAAAATCTTTGAAGATAATGTTTAAAGAAGTTTCATTACATGTTCCATCCATGTTTTTTAAGAGACTTAAAAATATACCCGGATGAAGAAAAATATTTTAGTGTATGGATGAAGAAGAATATTTGAAGAGAGTAACATGAAAATATATTTATATTTTTTTACATGTATTTTGATAATTGTTTGGTGTGCCCCAATAAAAATTATAGGCCAGCTCAACCACAAGTGTTGAATTAAAAATCTCACCTTGTTGGTGCTATCTTTAAAGGATAATTGATGGTGGTGGGGGTGGTAGAGTTCCTGAATGTGTAGGTGTAATCATGTAAAGGGGGTATGGAAGAGGTTCATGGTGAACGTAGAGAGACACACATATGGAAAGGTGTGTGTGAGTGTTTCAAGGCAAACCCAATTACTTGAATCAAGGGTCAAAGAGAATGGTATTTCCTATTTAGAAGAGGAAATATGCAAGAAAAGTGACATGTTACTACAACTTATGCACTCACTATTCACATGTTAATTATGCATGCATATACCCATTCCCCCATGAATGAATTGATATGCTCTATTTCATCAAGGAAAAAAATAATATTCTACCTTTGAACAGTTTAGAGTTTTCTATGCTCAAAATATCTTCTATGAGAATATGTAATGACCTGAGTGTGGTGGTTCCATGTGGGGTGCCTATCTGGAGGGAACCTTAGTTATGAATAACATGCTTCCATTTGGTGTGACCGTTGGAATTAAACTATAACCATGATTTTTGTTCTTCTATGTGGTGTGACCATGTGAATTGAACTATAACAATGAGCTATGTTATTCCATGAGATGACATCGTGTGATGGTAGGATGATATACCATGACCTTCACATGGAAGGAGGATATACTGTGACCTTCACATAGGAGGGGTTATCGTGAACTTCACATAGTAGGTGGATCTAAAAAGAATATAATCTTACATGTGTGTGAGAGGATCATTGGTTGATCTGTCCAACATGATTATCGAGCTATGTCATACATTGAAATTATTCTAAGTTAAAATATTTTATTATATGGTATCATTCATATTTATAGGATCCCGAGCCTCTATGTCTTGATGTTATCATGTTTTTAATTTAGATGGTAATGAAACGAGATTTGTGAATGGTTTCAGATTGAAATGTCAATACATAAACGAAAATACACTTTTATAAATGTTTATTGAAGGAGATACGATGTTAAAAATTGATGGTTTTGGCATCCAAGGTTATTCTCAAGTTATTCTCTGTCCATGTAAACCATGAACATATGATTAGCTAAATAAATATGGTTACATGGTACATACATGAAACTTATATGAATGAAAATAAAAGGAATTCAGTGTTTATCTTGACACCATATGAATTTTAATTATTAACTCATGAATATGTTTTAAAATAACAAATCTATGGTTATTTTAAATTGTGTGAATAAATTGAGGGAAAAATAATTAAGTCCTTCAAGTATTTAAAGGATGAGATATGGAGTGAATGTGATGATGGGATTAAGTAAATGTGTCACTGAATAATTTCAAAATACTTGGATATTTATTCATGTAGAATTCATGGAAAATGATTAAATTATATTAAATTTAAAATTATCTAATGAATTAATGAGAAGACAATTCGGGTTTCATTATAACTAAATTAAAAAAACAACTTTTTAGTTGTCGGTAGTTATGAAGAAGAAATCATGGAAGATAATATGGATGAGAAGAATGTTTTAAGAGGTAATCGATGCTGATACTATTTGTTATTATTGATATTTTTTAAGGATGTATAAGAAGTTATGACTATTATAATGGTTTGACACTGATTCAAGAATGATTATTCTTTGCGTCAATAAGAAAGAGATCCAACTCTGTTGTCATCATTATAAGAATACTGTGAGTTGAAGACCAAAAGATAAGATTTAGTGAAAATTGTATCCAGTGAAGAAGATGAAGACAATAAAAGAGGAAATAATAGAGAATAATAGATAATAATTCTGTAGAAATATATTTCAGAATAAAAATAGGTGGGACGATTAATGCTCATACTTTATACTACCAAGGTGTGTGAACTATTATTCACACAAAACATGGAGTTTCTTGAATGATACTATTCCAGTAAAATTTAAAGGAATAAAATATAAGTACAAGACAATGAAAATAAATATAAGCATCTTCTAGTGGAGGAGTTTCTGTATTTTAAAAATAAATTTAAGAAGTTGAATAATGTCAATATAGGAAATATAATGATCTAGAAACGTGTTGTAGTTTGACTATTCTATCCACATTTCAGGGACTCTAGATTGTTTTTTATACCACTTATTTAATGCAAGATTATAAAATTTAGGTTTAGAATTGTATTTGGTTCAACCCATTATTATAGGTATCTCATTATTGTGGAATGTGTGATCAAGGATTATTTCTAGGTTAAAGTAATAGTTAGCCTTCTATTTGGAAAGGTGAACGTTGTAAATCTTTGGTCCACTAATTGCATGTGTTAATGAATAAATAAAAGGTAATATAATGAGATAATCAATATTATAATAGTAAAAAAGTTGCAATGGGATAAAAATATAAACCTTTTTCAACACTGATTTACCCCTTCTAAGTGTGGAGAAAATATGTACGTGGTATTATCAACTAGTATTAGAAAGTGGTTCATATCAATTGGATTATCCACTTTTAACCTGTTCTATTTAGAATATTTGGGTATCATTGGTATATTTATAATGAAGTGTAATTTTGGTAAATATTCATCTACCATAGATCATAATTCAATCTCAACTAGGACCATGTTGATTAAGAAAACGTGAAGAGAAAATAATGATTAATAATATGTACATCTTGATCTATGAGGAAGAAATTTATGGTTTAAATATTAAAGAAAATATGGTTCACACGACCAACAAGAAAATATAAAGACCAAATACCTTTTAAGGAATAAATAATAAAACAAATTGAGAGGTATGTCTTGATTATTTTCAAAACAATCCTAAATAATGTCCAAACTCCTGTGTGGGTGATAAAATGATAGTTGATTTTTCAAGTGATGGATAAGACGTTATGATTCATTGTTTTCCCAAGTAATTTGTCTCAATTATCAATTGTATATTTTAAGTAATATAGGATGAGACCACTCAGTTTGATGTGAATTCATAAACATTTCAAAAATATTTAAAGGAGAATATTGTAACTTTCAAACAGATCTCTAATAATGTAGGATCTAATGAAGGAACATATGAGATTCATAATGAAAGTTTCTCCATATTTAATGAGGTTTGGATCAATTTGATTGAATAGAATGACGAATATACTAAAGAAATTTTGAAGAATATTCAAGAGTCATTATCTAAAGTGAAAAACATTATTGATGAAAAAAATTCATAATTTAATATTTAATATAAGTAAATAAATGATATTGGTACAATGTTATAAGAGAGGGTTAAAACATGTGAAGATGAATTTGAATGATTATAGAAGGAAGGTGAAGTAAAATTTTAAGATAATGAAGATGAAAAATTTATTCTCAATATGATATGTCTTGATATTGATACCAAGTTAGAAAAAATTGGAATGTCCGTTGGCCTATGTCTTTATAGGGACTAGATGAATGAGGAGTTTTTTTAACCAATTTTTCAAAAGAGGATACAAGTGATAAAATACCACAATTATCTTACAATAAGATATTGACATAAACTTATGATAAATCCCAAGAAAATATGGAGATAGTTATACCATCCTTTCCTATTTGTAATGATTTAATAAAATCGTTTTTCATGAATAGTGCGAGATAAAGTAAAAAATAAGTATAAGTATGGATAAATAAAAGTTTAGAGTAGCCAACAACCATCTGCATGGTGTATAAAAGATTAATTCCAAATGTTATTATCCCATTATTATTATAAAGAGTTATGAAATATTTCCAAAAATTGCATGATCACAAATCAGGATAACTAATAGTCAAATAGAAAAGATAAAGGATTGTAGGGTCTTGTTGGCATTGTAACATATTCATGCATTTTGCATTATATTATTGGTATATTACTATGTCTTCTAAATAATAAAGAAGGTTAATTTCATGGGGGATAATAATTAACAGGAATAAACACCATATGATGGTAAAAAAATATTTTACATCAAATATGTAAAAGATACCACAAGATATGTTAAAGAGTGAAGTGATATCTATGTTAAATAAGTTAATGAAATTATTAAATTAGTATACTTACATTAAAATTTCCTTAAGGTCTGATAGTTCATCCATGGATAGAACGTACAATTACTCTAGGATATGTGTGAAATCTAAAAATATTGTTAAAAAGAATAAAAATAAAAAGTTTCAAGGTATATACTCCCTGAAGACTTCTAATTTTCCAAATGATTATCTAGTACTGTAGAAAATAGATTTGGTGAATGAAAATAAATTATAAGAACAAAATAACGGTTAATCTAAAAAGGAAAATATAATATTCAACATGAATATTCTATATTTCATAATATGTTTTCTTAAAAAGACAACCCTCATGTTGATTAATTTCTATGTAAGATATGTAAGAAACATGGAAAAAATAGAAAAGTATGACTAATTATTAATACTGAATATTAAGGAACCTCAAGATGATTCATGAGTCTATTAAAAATTAATACTTTTAATAATTCATTATCTCCACAAAAAGTAGTTGTAGGGATGAAGTGATCCATGCTACCTTCAGAAAAACTATATTTGAAAAATAAAATTTCAAGAATAAATATTGGAGTAGCTTGGTTGGGAAAATATTCTCCATCATGCTACTCAGATTGGGGAACAAGAATAGATAAATTATTTCCTTAATCTTTGTGAATTGTATTTGAGGTTACAATGAAAGGTATTAAATGCGAGTCATGATATTAGGGGGATAACCTAAGAAATATTGATGCATGAAAATTAGGTATTATCTTGATGTGGATGTCAATATTTAATATTGATCTCTACATTTGTAATCTAGAAAATATAATTATCATAAAATATTTGATGAAGTTAAAGGGAGTTGTTTCTATAAATAAATGATAAAAAAACGAAGATTATTTTATCCTCTCTCGGTCTTAAATTTGGTATTTCATATTAAATTTAGTGAAGAATAACTCCCTTAAAAATGATATGGAAGTATTTAACCCCTGGATGCCAAATGAAGAATATATATTTTGGTGTTTTGTCAATATTAAACATCATTAGATAAATATTTTGAAGAGGTCAACCATTATAAATATCATGAGGAATGACACTTAGAGGTGGATAAAAGTGGAGAATACTTAAGAATATTCCAGAATCATTATCTCATTTTAATATTTTTATTCTATAAAGAAGTTAAATAATATGCAATTAAATTGTTATATATTCTTTCTTTTCTCTCAATCATGATATTTAAATTTTTTTTACATAAAGTGGGTGAAGTTGAATTAAAAAATTAAATTGTAAAATTTTATTAATAAATTTTTACCAAGTTTGTTTATCCTGAAAATTTGTAATTCAATGATTTTAACCTATTTTGATGAAGAAGGTGAAGGAATTTTAAGTTCATTTACTCAAAAAATATTTTTATAACATCTCATATTTTTATCATGGAATATAATTTGGAAAGATCTAGAAGATAATTTTGTGAGTTATTTTTTCATTTAGTATCATTTTTTAGTGAAAACTAAATTGTTTAAATCAAAGCCTCTTATTTTATATACTGATCATGGATAAATAGACTCCGAATCAGTTGGTCGATAAAAATTTTATATTTATGAATTGAAACCACCTTTCAAATTTTTTTTATGTTTTTTATCATCATGGGGATACTATGAAATTAATTTTTGATGACAATAAGAGAATCCTAACATAATATATATATATATATATGGTTTTGGAATAAAAAATACAACGAGGGAGATTTTTGAAGCCACTTTGTATGAGTTGTATATGTTGTGAAAGATATGTCAATATGATGTAAATAAGAATATTTTTGAGAATTAAGGTAACACAATAATTTTTTTCATGAATATAAAATATTTTGGAATATTATGTTTTAAGAAGTTGAATTTGGAGTTCCATTCATGTTCATTAATAGATAATATATATATATATATGAATGTAGAATAAAATTGGATTGTATTTATGATAAAGTATATTTGAATAGAAGTTTATTTGAATATATATATATTTTCTCATCATGAAATTTTACAATGAATCGTATTTCCAGTGTCATTACGTTATATTGAAATATTTACCAAGACTTTTTTAAAATAGGTTAGTAAATAAAATTTTACTCCCCAATCATGCAAAGGGGAAATCTTAAACCCACATATGGGAGAAGAATACAATCATATGAAATCTATCTTATATAGCCAACCCAAGGCATAACTGAGTACATTCCTATGCATGGGAAGTATTGAAAACACATGGGAGACACAAATAAGGTACATGGTGCACATGGGAAATTTCCCTCCCTGGGACGGTGTGTAATTACTCTACAGTGGACCTAATTAATCATATATGGGGGTTAAGGGAAAAAACTTGTTATTAGAAAATGGTAATATACATGTAGAATTCATGGGTGGTTAAGGATTATGTGCTCAGTGATCACTTGTTAAATTGTTTTATATTACTAGTGTCACTATATTGAATTAAATTTCACCATCTAATCACCCATTGAAATAATCTTGTACCATTTTAACTTTCAGGTTTTTTAGTAGTTAGAAGAGGAACCAGGGGATGGAATACTATCATGATTTTTGTTCTTAAATGAGGTGTAACTATGAGATGGGACCTATGATCATGAGTAATCAAGTTCCATGAGGTGAAAGCATAAGTTAGAAATAGAGATTTTGAGTTGTGTGCTTCTTTAGGGAGTAAGTGACTATGAGACAAAAACTATAACCATTAACTGTGAAATTTTATAAGATGTGACCATGTGATGGTAGGATGAGCCACCATGACCTTCACTTTGAAGGAGCTACCATTATCTTCTCATGGAAGGAGGAGATACTAGGAACATTAAATGATAGAAAGATCTTATATGACCTGAATCTTGTATAGATGATAATTGATTGAAATTTATTCCACCATTATCATGTCAATTTGTCCTTTGGAATTACAATCAGTTGAAATCTTGTAATTTTTTCTTCCAGGAATACTTATATGAGCATGAGCTGATATGTCAACCTATTCTCGAGCAACAAATCTCGATAGAAATGAAATTGGATTTATGTATGGAGTGACATAGAAATATTGATATAAACATGTAGTTATACATACATACATGTTAATAAAATGACAAATGATGATAAAAATTAACTGAAATGATGTCTAAGGTTCCTATTAAGCTATTAATTATCGATATAATCCATGAATAAATGATTAGGTGAACAAAAAACATTTCATATGAAAAACATGCAACTGGAATGAATGAGAATAAAATATTTGAGATATTTATCTTCATACAACATGAATTTTAATGATGAATTCAACAATATGTTATAAAATGAAGGAGGTGTGGTTATTTCAAACTATTATTATAAATAAAATAAATTATACCCAAGTCCTTTAGGTATTTAAATGAGGAGTTATGGAATGAATGTAGTGATGAAATTGTGATAATATTTATGTGAAGAATATCACAATTCTTGGATCAGGTTTCAATAAAAATTGATGAAGAATAATTAAGGGATATTAAACAATAAATAATATTCAAAATTAACGAAAATATAATTGAGAATTCATAATGACTAAATTAAAGGAAAAAAATGCTCTGGTTATATATAGTTATAAATAAGAAATCTTACAGGATAACAAGGAATAGAAAATTTTGTGAACAAGTAACCAACACCACAACTATTTATTATTTAAATACACTTATAGAATGAGTATGATTTTATGAAGTATAGAATGGTTCAAAATTGATTCAATAAAGAAATATTTTGTGTCAAGATAAAGGAGATTTGATTTTATTTTCATCAACTTACACATTTTTTGATTTGAATCAAATAAGAAGAGATCCCATGAAAATCATATAAACTAAAGAGTAATAAGAATATAAGAAAATGGGGAAAATATAGAAGATAGGAATAATGTTGTGTACAAATTTATTAAATAGGGAAAATATAAAGAACGAGAATCCCTTAGACTTGTTATTGTTGAGGTGTGTGCACTATTTCACATACAAAAGAAGAATGAGTTTATTTCATGTTACTTTGAGAGTAAAAGAAGATGGAAGAGAAGAATAAAGTAGTTATAAAACATTCAATATAAGTCACAATTATAGATTATTTTGTTAATGTTGCAATGAACTTGAACAAGTTGATAACTGTTTATAAAGATAGTATAAATATCCAACAAAGAGTTTCAATTTGAGTACTCTATCACCAGTTTGGGGACTCATGTTTATTTTATGTCGCCCATCTTATATAAAGAAAACTATACTTTAGGTTCATTATTATTTCCTGACACAACTACTATAATAGGTATCTAACTATATTAGCCTATGTGATCAATGATTATTTCACAATTACACCAAGGAATAACCATTCTAATTCGACTATGAACCTATTAAATATTCAATCCATATTGTGTGTATGCTAATGAATGAGGGAAAGGCAATAGTATAAGAGAATCAAGATAATGAAAGGTTTAATAGGTGAAGGGTTAAAAAGATTAAAAGTACCCATCACTAATTCACACATCCCTCTCATTATTGATAACATATCTAAGTGAACCTATTGAGGATAATTTACTCCACATGTCATTAAATACTTGTGGCATAATACAAGAATCGTCTTATTACCATCTTTTTTATATTATAACATCCTAAAAATTGCATCATTTTTTATTGTGATAATTATGAGATTTTTGAGTGACTCCAATCCCTATTTACCCCTTCATAGAACATCCAATCATTTCTTAATAACTATTGAAGTCTCTTAGGGTTACTAAACTTTGGAAACCAAGTTTTAATCAATTAAAGAATTAAACAATATTGATTTCAAGTTAGATGGTAATACCAAAAGTATACCTCACAATCTTGTAACTAGTTCTCTATATGAATAAATGGATTCAACATCCCTTAACTTTAGCTCAAGTTATCTCTTCTCTATTATCATAAAAAGAATATAAGGAAATTTATTATCCCAAAAAGCTCCAAAACTAATACCCCTCCATAGATTCAATTTATTCATATTACCTTATATTTTTGATAAGATCACACCATTGATATGATTCTTCTTTCAAAGGATAAATTGAACAAATATATTTTTCTTGGTTTGAGCACTAGAGAGTTAAAATAATATTTTTAGTGGCATTGATCCACAAATCTAGTGAACCAGTGTAACCTATAAAATAATATGGATTTCCTTATAAAAGAATAAATATTAAATTATTCATTATTTTCTCATTAGGAAGCTCATCATGATTCATGGAATAAGATAATTTTTAATACGAAACAACATGATTTTAAATTTCTAATGATAAATATTTATTTTCTCTAAAGGTCAGTAATTACATTTTATATCACATTCAACATTAACATAATTCCATATGGTTCTAGTCATGAACTAATACCAAAAATAATATTTTTATTAGAATATTCATATAAAAAAATAATATAATCCTGGAAACTCATTAATAAGATTTCAAAATCATGACATCTTATTTTCAACATACGACACTTCAATTTCATGACATATCACTATGTATTGTCATAGTTTTTTAGAAATTCTATTATATCATTCTTCATAGTGGTTCATAAAATAATTTGAATTAACCCAAGCATATACCTCAAGAGTCTCATGATAGATTTGAATTATATTGGCTAAAACGTTTCATATATAAATATGAAATCATATTAGATGAGTATTTAAGAAATAATATTATGATCCATTCCAAAACTATAATGGATAAATATATTTGGAAACCTGGATACATAAATAACTTATTTATAAGATATATAAATTTTCCCCCATTTATTTTGTGACAAATATCACCCTTCTTAGAAATATCATACACAAAACCTTTATTTATAATATAGGTAATGGAGATGTACAGACGGGTGAGATCAAATACTCAGTACGGTTAAATAAGGTATATATCAATGATCACTTAAGGATAACATGATAATAAGTGTATGAGAACAACGATTTAACATTTTTAAACTATAACATGTATATCATAGAAAATAATATTGAATCATGGTATAAATCATGGTAGTTCGTAGTACATTAATCAAAAAGGGTTCAAAGAACTTGAGCCATCAGATCATAACACTCGTATATGATCATATCATAAAATAATGGTATAAAGTATTCAATAATCATAATCTTGAAAATATTATGTCAAATATATCCAAAAATACATTAATAAAATGTTAGTCTTGGGATAACAACCCATATACCTAATTCGGGCATCAGATAACCTCTCATATTCCTTGTTTCTGGCATGGGATAACCACTTGTGTAACCTATTTTGGGTTTGGGATAACCTCATGTGTAACCTTTGAGATCATATAATGTTAATATTTACTTAATTAATTTTATTGATATATAATTATGGACCAACATGTCACATAATAATAAATTCATTTATATGTATTCTATGATACCATAAAACATTAATCATAACATAACTCATGAAAAATAAAATAGGTTTCGTTGATATTTCATCATCATAACCATAAAACATTAAAGAAAGAATAAATATGGTATAATTGGATTATATCGCAATAAAATTATAATTAATATAAAATGATGATATCATAGAATAAAAATATATTTAAATGATCCCTGAAGCATTTCTAGAGAAAAATATGCTTTTCACTTTGAAATCACTCATTTAAAATAATTTTTTTCCAAATCTTACACAAATATTTTCAATAAATATAACAGTGGAAGCATGTAAATTAAGATTGAAAAAATTTAATGATAATGATTTTGGGAAATTTCGTTCATGCTATATATGTTAAAACAAACTCTCCCTTCAAATTTTTGGGAAAAAGGTAAAAATTTCCATGTTTGGGAAAAGAAAATTATATTCATTTTAAAAAATTTTAAAAAAAATAAAGCATTGGTTTAAAATAGACAATAAAATTAAAATATTATAAATATTGTTTATTTTTTTAGAAAACATGATCTTCAAAGTATAATATTTTCATCAAAAGAGAGAAATAAAGTAAGTTTTCCTTAAAAAAATGTTCCTTGGGTATGTTGAGTATGTAAAATGATGAAAATGAATAGAAAATATGTATTCTCCAAAAATAAATTGAATTTATAAAATTCGTAAATTTTTTGGAGATATATCATGATATTTCATCATCATAAACATAATCATAAATAATCCGAATAGACGATGTGATCATAACATAAATCCCTTACTTAGAGTTTTACTTTCTTAAAAATTACTTAAACCTACTATATAATGTATATAAATTTACTATTATTCTATAAAATATTCTTATACTTACTTATAATATCATATATCATCTATTTAAAATATTTCAACACCCATTTATTGATAATTCTTTATTAAATTCATCATTACTAGGTGTTAACTATTTAGTTTTTCATGAGAATAAATGTTCATTAGTCCCATTCCTTACGCTTTGATCATGGAAAAATCAGCTCCACAATGCTAATAATGTTGTAAATTTCATATATATATTAATTATATATATATATATTTACAGTCCTCCTTGATGTATATTTATATCAAAATGAATTACACTTTTAATGGAGAGGGCATGTTGTACATTTTCATGAACACTGTTTTCACATTTCAGAAGATGAGAGAAATAAAAGTAAATAATACTTCACCTTTATAGTATTATTATTATATCATATATGTCATATATTTATAGTAAAACTTTCCATATTACTATAATTATAAAATAAAAATGAAAAATGAATCGTATCACTTCTTGGAGGTGGTAGTACACACAACGACACAAGAAGAGTTATTGTTTTATAATGGGTGGGAAGAACATAGATAATGGTTATTGCATTAGAATAATTGAAATTTATAATATTTATGAAAAATAAATTCATTATTTTATATTTTATACCATTAAAATGTATGATATATAATAATAAAATTTGAAAATGCATGGTTAGGAGTTATACCCAATAAATTAATATTTCATTAAAAAAACTATTAAAGGAAAAAATGTGAAACCATAAAGTATAACAAGAAACATTAAACGTAGTAGCACATAAAACATTTATGAAGGATAACTTAAAATTATTAGACGATACCTCCCTATATATATTCTAAGAAATATCTATTACCTCGTTGTTCTGGTCGTATTTGAAAATATCTTCGAAATGCTAGGCTAGTTTGTCCGTTATTTTCATGAAATCCATCACTAGTAACTTCTTATATTGAAGCCTCTTGTCAGAATTAGGAATTATTTCTCAATCCACCCACTCTATTCCATGTTTTTTTCCACTTTCATTGGATGTCTGTTCATCATTTCTACATCCTCGCTAGAAGCTTGAATAGTTAATATTGTATCCACCGTCTCTTCTTCCGAAAGAATAAGGAGGTCCCCAGTCATATCTGTGGCCTCTATACCATCTGATCACTGCGAACCAGCAACAGTCACTAGTGAAGCACCAAAAATTTTATCATGATTCCCTAACACTCCAACAGTTCCATCCTCAGATGTTAGATCTAGTGCTAGGTTTTCCTCTCAACCTACTTCAAATTTTCGTACCTCTTTTTTGAGGCCTTCATCCGTCACCAGGCACTCATTCCTGTCAGTACCACCCCGAGAAGTGATAAAATCTTCCGATGTATTCAGCATACTCGTCATACTGGAGGCCAATTCTACAACTTATGTTGATGGAAGCCCTGATGGTTTAATTTATGTACTCTTACTGGATGCCTTCCCTAATGATCTGGTTACTACTATCTTTGGGGTGTTTGAATAATCCATTCAGGGTATTAATTTTTTCTCCCCGTTGAGAACTAAGAAATTCCAAGTCATTATTCTCCCTTGTTTCCCTTTCCTTGATCTAGTTATAACAAGATATTCTTGATCATAGACCAGGTCTTGATGAGAATCCCCTTCTCTATCACTTTATTCCTCATCTTCAGTGTGTCTCAAACCAGCCTGTTTTCACTTCCATATTGGGATGATGATTTTCTATCCTTTAGAGTCCTCGTTCTCCTTCCCATCATGGTTCAATTCCGAAAAACTGTAATGTATCAAGAGTGACATTGAATCTTTGCAATGATCATGAACCTGATGGTGGAGAGACATTTCCACCTTTTCTATGATGTTTTGTATCTTCCCAAATACCCTTGCTTTAGCTGTAATAACCAAACCACACATATTTGGGTGTTGCTTAGTTACCTGGACAAGTGTCACCCCTCCACCCTTAATAGTCTCAATAGTGGAGGCAACAGTCAGGAAGCAAGGACCTCCCATGGTTTGTTCTTTCAACCTATGAACACCTAAATCATTAAATAAACTTGCATAAATATCATTTGCTATAAGGTCCTAGATCATAGTACGTGACTTTTCACTCTAACAAGCAAGAATGGGAGCCGAATCCAGAGAGAATGGCCCCTATGCCTCCTTCAACATGATTAGGTTACCACACCATCCCCTACACACTAACTTCTTATTCCCAAGTTTGTTACATGATGAGAAAAAATCAACCCATGTCACAGATAGAACAGGTTTCTTAAACCGGAATTCTTCTATTACAACAATACACACAAAATTGATGGGACCCCTAGAAATATCAAATTCAATGCATATTTGTAGAGAGACTGGGAGGAAAATATCCCTTGTTTTTCTATCCAAGTACAGAAATCTACCAACTAAATTGCCTTGTATTTAGATGATAGAGGGATATTGAAAAGGGAGAAAAAGCTATGCAAAAATAACCCAAACTGTTGTAGAAGGAGTGTCCCGCTTCATAAAAAATTCCTCTGACCATATAATCAGGAAGTAGTGAAATCTGTTTTAATGGTAAGGAGCACTAGACCATGCTTGGATCATATCACTCTCTAAAGAAAAGAGAATCATAAGGTGCCTCCTATCGAGAAGGCCAATAATTGGTGATCTTTAAAATCACATGAACCGAAAAAATAGGCCAAACATGTCCACTAAAGGTCTATGATTCTTAAATCATGCTACCAGAGTTAGGATGAGGTGAGAGGAAGCAGCTGTGAATTCCAATGTCAATATCGGAAGAGCCGGACAACCCTCAAACAGGTTTGGGACTTTATATCTAAGAGAGATGGCGGAGAAAGGGGGAATGGAGTCAAGATTAGAAAATGGGATTACTGTAAAGTACAACTAGTCAGATTTCAAAGATTTTAAAAATCTTAATAGTTTATAATATAGCAATCTTACAGTGACCATTAGGATTATTATAGTAAGGACTTTGATAAAATTTAGTTGACATAGATGAAAGAAGATATCGTCTTGACCATCAGGATCTTACCCTATGAAGCCCTTTAATCAAAGCTTCCAAGGGAGATGATATCACATGGATTTTCTCTTAACCAAGCCAATGTTTATATTTAATAATTAATACTTAATATATAACATTTACAGGATAATTTCAGACTTATTGAGAACAAAACCCAAACAATGTTCAACAAAATACCAAAAGAAAAAACCACCAAGGAACACATTACCATTAGGGCATACACTGATGTAATATAGGGTTATGTATATAGACTATAATAATATGAATTTTTATATATTATTTTTAATAAAATAATTATTATTTATCAAAATTTAATATTTCTTTACAGATTAATATATAATCAGTTTGATAAAAATTAGATTTTTTATAAAGAAAAAAAATTGTTATTATCGGGATATATTTAAATTCAACCAAAACACTCTTTTGATAAAGTCAATATTTTTTTAAATAAATATAGTTTTAACTAAATATTATAATTAAAATATATTTATTTTAAGATAAATGATAATATAATTTAATGAAGTCCTATGTAGTTTTTATAAGGGTGAGAAATTGGTTAATATCATAAAAATATTATTTTCTAGTAAATAAGGACTTTAATTTAAAATTTATCTTTTTTATATTAATAATATTTTTTGTTAAAATAAATATTATTTTTCGAAATCAACACACTGAGATTAGTGATTGGTGATTTTTTTCATAATTTTATGAGAGAGTCGATTTTTTGGGTAAAAATTAAATACAGTATAAATATAAAGTTTTTATTATGGAATCATAATGACCCAAAAGAAATGTAATAAATTAAATAAAGGAATACATGTAAAAATATATATTAAACCTTAGAAATAATGTGTTTTAATGTTATTCTATTAATTTTATAAACCCCTAATGAATCCTCCAAAACCTATATCATATTTTTGGGGTTTAAGATCAATACATTCTGAGCATGACTCACTTACACATCATGCATATTGTTATATTGTCATTTTAAGTTCATATATATATAAAGCATTAAAAAAATCTCCACCTTGTAGGATACCATAGGAAATAATATGGTATGTTTTGTGGTTTTTAGGTTTTTAATATATGGCCTCAAAACCCTATTTTTAGAAATTTGTGTTGAATTCCCCCTATTATGATTTAAATAACCACCCAAAATCCCACTAATTTTCAATAAAAACCATTTCATAAAGTCTTTTATCTTTTTAAACATCTCTAAATCCATCCACATATGATCCCATTCTTTTAAAAAGCTCTTCCCATGCTTTTAGAAGCACCATCTCAAGGTAAGTGATTCTCTCCTTTTCATTATTCTGGGATTTTCTTTGAATTACACCATTTGATATCCATATTTTTACATTGAAATCCATTTTACACATTTTTTTCTTTTAACTTAGGAATTAAATTAAATTATAGACCATCTGTCCCTCTCATCACACCGTTACATGAATCTTTAGGTACCGACGTCATGCAGATGAATTTATCCTATGATTTTCTATTCTGAACATTTTTTTGAATAAATATCCCCAATTACACTCAAGGTTATTCAACTATATTCACATATTATTAATTTATTGATTACATCCATGAATATGACCCAAAATATTTAATGATGGGTTTAAATTGATGAAAGGCTTTCTTACGTTTCATGATCTATGTGGCAAACTAATGCAAGTACAAAATATAAATGTGACATGTGGGATGAGAATTATATAGCCCTCCAATGTATTTGGTAATTCTTCTATCTCATGATATACCATTTATGGTGCATAAGAGTTTTTTTATAAGAACACTATGTTATGTATCCTCATTGGTTAGCCTTGACTTAAGATCATGGTTTCATGTTTTATGTTTTTCCACATTGCAATGTTTCCTTGATATTATCATCTTATATCATGATTTTATTTTCATGTTTATGAATCAAACACTTTTTGTTTCACATCGATATAACTATTGACTAACTTATATCAATTTCATGATTTTATTACTTGACTATTCAATTAATGGGCTGTATATCTTTCCCTTTTCTTATGTACATCACAAGGTTATCCAAAGAAGTTTCAAAAAGGAAATTGATTTTTAAAATCAAGATAAGGAGTTCCAAATAATGGTATTTTTATCTTATTTTTCACGTTGTTCTTTTATATATCTTACTACCCAAATAAACATGGCATTTCTTATTATGTATCTTACAAACCATCATGAAGGGAACACAAATGACCATAAATTCTTTTATTATGAAATAGATCATGGATAACGTTGATTGGAAATAGAATTTCATAAGTTATAGAATTTATTGTATTTATGATTTATCCAATAAATTTTAATACATTTACTTTTAGATTAATAATTCCTTAAAACTTATCATCCCTAATTTCCTTTTATTTTTGCTAATAGATTGTATTATGAGGAATCGGTTCAACAACCAATGTGATAGAAAATGAAATTACTGACCAAATGAGACACCGAAATAATGAGAGTAGGAGTTGAGAACATCATGATAATAAATTCTCAATTAACATGTGTTTTTAACTGAGACATGAATAAGGTTGAATACCCATAAACCCCTAATAAACATAATGTTTCAATTGATACATTTATTTAACAAAGGCCTCCAACATTTAGTGGATCTTCATATCCTTTAATTGTGGAATAATGTATTGATTAAAAAGAAAATATATTATCTTTACTTAAATTATATGAGAAATATAAGTTCGTTCTAGACAATTATCATATGGAGGGAGAAACTAATTAAGGGTGGAAATTGATAAAAAATATAAAGCTTGAAGAGGAGATCAAATCAATGGAGGGGAAAAAACTATATACATTTTTTTTGATAAATACTCTCCTCAAACTCTTCAAATCAAAATGGAATGGTATTTTTTGGGCTATAAAAGGACTGTGAATCCATATGGGTGTATGTGGAGAAGATTACAAGACTATAATGATATGTTTCTAAGTTCATAATTGAACCCTAATGTATACATGAACTCTTATTTGGTGGGTTAAAGTAAATTCTATGAAATGATTTTGGAATTTGATATATTCAAAGATACATGTATATTATCTGATGATCCCTTATAATTGAAATAGATATTAGTGAATATTCCAGGTCTCATGGGTTTGGAGATAAGATGTGTAAAATGATGTTTAATTATAAGGTAGTGATAAAAAATCTCATGGTGGTAAAAATATAAAAAACCCCACTTATAAAAATCACGAGAATAATAATATTATAAATTTAATGAAGGGGGAAATGAAATGATTTCGGTTTCCGAAGGATGGGCCCATTACAAGAGATTATAGATTGGGGAATCCTAGAAATGTTTTGAAGGAAATTAATGATACAATAAAACCCTATCATTCTATAAAATTATTTAATTACAATAAGAATGACACTATTCAAATCAATTCACTAATCCAAGGACTATCAATGATAACTGATGATAACCATGTCTAAGGCTAGAGATAATTGGTGAAATTATTCAATCACAATTGCTCAGGTGGATCCAAAAAACCCCATGGTGATTGGTATTCTAATTTTTCATTCAATAATAGTGAGTTTACTATTTGATTCTATTTCTAGGGATTCTTTAATATCACAAAAGTTTATTATAAGTATTCAAATTCCTCCTCAAAAAATTGCGTCATATATATTTTCAAAATTAAAAATAGGGAAATTATTAAATCCTATATATATAACTCCTTCCCAATCCATATTTGTTGGATTAACTTCCTAGAAAACTTTATATCACTCCATTTAGTGGATTTTTATGCAATTTTGGGTTATGAATGTATTTCCTTATACATATCAAAACTAAATTTATGAGGGAAATAATTCAACCTCTATATAAAATATTATCTTCTAATTCTATACTTGGGTATGAAGGATGACGATTTTACATTGGTACCAGCATCTCACGTATGGATATCATTACCTTATGAGAAATTATATTTAGATCAAATGATTAATATTAAGGAAAACATAATTTTTGAAAACATTCCCCTTGTAAAAGAATACGATGATGTGTTTCTCAATAAATCTCGTGGTGCTCATCCAATCCTTGGTGTTGATTTCTCTGTTGAGCATATAAAAAGAGATTTAACAATATACAAGACTATACATAGAATAGAAACTATTGAACTTGAATATAAAAAGAAGAAAATACATGAGAATATGTATAAAGGGATTATGCGCCATAGTGTTTCATGCTGGGGTGTGCTAGTCTACTTCATGAAGAAGAAATATGAGTTAATGCAACACAAAATTGATTATTGGAAGATCAATAAGGTCAAGATAAAGAACAAATATCCTATTCCATTGATTCATCAATTCTCTAATTAGCTATGTGGATACTAGTACATATCTAAGATTTATGTTCAACTAGGACATTATTAAGTATGAATGAAGTGGAGGATATCCCCAAGACTAATTTGCATACAAGGTACACTCACAATATGTTTATAGTGATTCCATATGGACTCCCCACTGCTCCATCTATCTTCCCAAATTTAATGAATATAGTATTTAGGTGTTACCTTGATCAACTTCTGAAAGTCCTTATAGATGATGTCATTATCAACTCCAAAGGTAATGAGGAACATGAGGAGCATTTCAATACTCTATTGAAGAACTTTAAAAAAGAAAAGATATATACAATGTATAATAGATTTAAGTATTTCATGGATAAAGTGACATCTATGAGGAATGATATCACCAATAAAGGGATATCTATAGAGATATATACAATGTATTTCAGGGAGAAAGTGACATATGAGAATGTTACCACGATCTGAAATCCCACTAACCAAGAAAAATTGGTAGGGTGGGGATTTTATCAATATAGATGAATCAGAGGAGAGATTTAAAGAGTTAAATAAGTGATTATTCACTACATTTATGCTCACATTACTCACTAGTGGGGGATTATTTTTTATCTAGAGTGATACAATAAAAAAGGATCGGATTGTTTACTCATGAAATATTACAAAGTGGTATCTTACTCGTCCCACCAATTAAAATATTTGTGATTATATATAACCAACACATGATATAGAATTGGCTTGATGATTTGGTGATATTATCCATAGGAGGAAGTGTTACATATATATATATATTATAAAAGCCTCATGTATACAACCAGACAAACATATCTTAATATTTTCCAAAAAAGATCATTAGATTAAATCAAGATGATGACTGTTCAATCCATTACTATCCTCCAAGGGTGAACATAATGATGGATTCTCTGATTGGAAAGGAACCTATAACCCTATCCTTGATGAGGACTAAAATTGATCCAATATTCCTATAATTTCAAAGGATGGACAAGTGGATAAAAAATAGATCCTTATCATACCAAACTTAAATAACTAATCATCAATTCATTCTTAATAAGATCAAGGAGGCATAAAAATATGACATAACTCTAAAATTAATAGTTGTGAATATTCTAGTGATTAACTTTTCTAGTTGATGTATATAGATCATACTTATATAATCATTATGGAATTATTAATTTGTATAGATATCTACAGAATATATTTTGGAGTTTTAACACAAATAGGGAGATTGTATAATTTGTATAAGTATTATTTTTGTTCAAAGGATTCAAGGTTTAATGATATTAGTCCAAAGGTATGATTCAACTATATCGCATAACAATATGGAAATGAAAAAAATAGCCATGGATTTCATCATAGGGCTCCCTAAGGAATTTAAAGGTAATAACACCATCTCGGTGGTAGTCGATCACCCTAGAATGTCAATTTTTTTCATTTCTACCAAGAAATATTTTTCTATTGACCAAATCACCATGATATATATAAGTGAAGTTGTAAGACTACATGGAGTACAACACTCTATTGTATCTAATCGAAATCTATGGTTTACATAGTGGTTTTGGAAAATCCTTTTATAAGAACTAGATATAGGGTATAGTTTTAGTACTATATATCACCCTACAATGGTTACCTGTTTGAAAGAACCATCCAAACTCTAGAGGATATGCTGAGTCCATTTTCGATGGATTTCCATGGCTATTGGGATCATCAAGTCCCCCAGATATGTTCCCTTATAAAAAAGATTTAATTATATAATTCAAATGAAACCTTATGAAGCTCTATATGGGAAGATGTTCTAAACTCTTTCAAGATAGGATGAAGTTGGAGAGAGGAGTCTTATGGCACTTTATCTTATCCTAGAGAAGACAATGATGGTTCAAAGCATAACATGTAAAATTAAATATGCACAAATTTTATTGAAAAGATAAATAAAAAATTGATGATAATGCCTACTATTAGAGGTTGAAGATAATGTGTTCATTAATATACAATTGTGGAAGAAATTTAGGAGTATTAGAAAGAAGGGAATGCTTATTCTTAGATAAATTGACCCCTTTGACCTCCTAGATCACATTAGAGCTGTGGTCTATCAAAAACAGTCACACCTATCATATCTCATGTACGTGATGTGTTCATTGTATCCCTATTGTTGATGTATGTACCAGAACCCTAAAATTTAAATAATCTAGAAGAGGTACCCCTAGAGAATGATATTTCATATGACGATCAATAGATAAAGATCATAGATTAAAGAGATAAAGGTCAATGAAACATGACAAGATACTAGTCAAAGTGATGTGGTGAAAAAACATGTTTGAGTAAGAAACATGGGAAATAGATCTGGTGATGAAATAGATGTAACCTCATCTATTTGTGTGTTTTAAAAAAAAAATTGGAAAAATATTTTAAGGGGGAAGAATGTAATGTCCTAAATTTTGATAAATGAAATTATATTTTTGAATTTATAAACTCATAATTATTTAATGTAGTTTTAGAAATTATATAGACTAATTTTCTTATTTTCGACCCATATTAGACTTGAATAAAAATTTACTATCTTAACCATTGATAATATAGCCATTGTAAAATGAACATTAAGATTAGTATATTAAGGGTTATTATGAAATCTTTTTGATATATGAGAAATAAGAGATGATATCGACTAGTAGGATCCTAACCTAAGAATCACATTAATTGGAGCTTTTGGGGGAGATGGCCTCACCAAGATTTTTCTTTGACCAATCCCAGTATTAGATTTAAATATTCAATTATAAGAGATAGTGTTTATGAGATAAGTTAAAGCTTATTAAGATTATGGGATAAACCAAGTTCACTGAACCACTCCAAGAAATCACCACCATTGCACAACTTGCACCCTTAAGGGATACACCATTGTAATTAGGGTTCATATATCTAGACCCTGGTAATATGATTTTGTATATTTTTATTTTAATAAAATAATTATTATATTTATCCCATTTGATCATTACCTTATAAATTATTAGAAGAAAATGGGATAAAAATTTGATTTTTATACGAAGAAATCGAAATACAAAATTTTTGGTAAATATATAGTTTTAATTATTACACAATTTTTGACAAATTCAATATTTTTTGAGAAAAAAACTATTTTGAAAATACACTCTTATTAAATGATATTTATTCAATTATAAATTAAAATATAATTTTATGAAGTCCAATGTAAATTTTATAAGGCTCAGAAAGTGGTTAATATTGTAAAAATTAGCATTTTCTTGTAAATATGGATTTTAATTTAACATTATAAATTATAATATTGAGAAACTTATTTTGGTAAAATAATTATTAATTTTAAATAAGCATGATGAAATTATTTAATGGTGAATTGTTTATAATTTTCAAATATAGTCAAATTTTTGGGTAAATATTAAATAAGGTATAGATATACGGTTTGTATTATGACTTCATAATGAACTAAAAGAAATGTAAAAAATTAAATAAAATGAATGCATAACAAAAAAATTATTTTACCTTTAGGATCATGTCTGTTTGATGTTATTTTATTAACTTCATAAACCCTTTATGAATCCAGTAAAATTTATAACATATTTTGAAGTATCAAAATAAAATATTTATTGACATGAATCACTTTCACATCATGTAAGATATTATTTTAATATTTTTGTCTAATTTACATATAAATTATTGAAAAAACTCATCTTTGTATAAAATAATTGGAAATAAAATATATGGGTTTTTTAATTTTATTATTTTATTTTTCAAAATCCAAAACCAATATTTAGAAATTAATATTGAATTCACCTATCTTTTTCTATAAATACACACAAAAAATACAACTCCTTTTCATTAAAAACCAATTGATAATGAATTTAATATCCTAAAACCTCTCTAAATCCATCTAAATGTGTTTCTAAAATCATAAGAAGATATTACCAATATTTTAGAAGCACCCACTCATGGTAAGGATCCACATACATATACAAGAACTTTATTTATAATATGGAATTTGATTTATTATTTTTCATGTGGGAATGTGTTTTAATATATATATATATATATATATTACTATCTTTATGATTCCCTACTAATGTTAGTTGAGCTTTTACTCTCATTAAACCTGTACACGAATCTTTTTTTGGGACCAAGTTGGGAAGAAGTTAGTTTTGAAAACTGGAAGATGCAACTGCTGTCAATTGTTGTCACAGAAATTTACAAAAATATGAAATCACATTACTATATAAAATATCGTTTTAGAATAAAAATATTAAAAATGAGATCAGAATCAGAATTCTTAATAAATTCCATTATATTGAGAAGAAGTCCATTGGAAGGAAATATTTATCAGACTCACCTTGTGTTCGGTTGGAATGGTTTTTTATAATGAGTAGATGTTTCAGAGTCTGTATGGATATGACGAAAATATGATGATTATTTAATATTTTTTAATTCATAAATATAAATATTATTATGTAAAACTTAGGATTAAAGTCTTATGATGGAAAGTGAGAGAACGAGTGATTCCAATCGAAAATGGTGTTCATATTACAAAAAGAAAGAAGATAATAGAAGGATAATAATTTATAATACTTCCCAATAGAAGTTAGAATATTTTGAATCCAATATTAAAAATTATAAAATTAATGAGAATTTCATTCTTATAAGAATATTTTTTTGTAAAATAAGGAACATGATGAAGTAAAAGCTTTCAGGTCTTAGTTCATCAGTGAGATATCATCAGACACCGAATTGATTGAAGGTTTTGAAGTTTGTCAGAAATGTGACAAGAAGAAGAACCTGGTATTTAGTCAGAATAATAAGTCAAAAGATTTATGTATTCAGAGAAGTAATTTTGTGTGTAGCATAATTAGAAAAAAAGATATGTTTTTGAAGTCAAATATGTGGACATCAATCCATTATACGTGGGGTGGCACCGATAATTAGAGTTACCAAGACACTGATCATCAGATGTTGTGATGGTTGAAAAAGATATTTTGAGGCAGAAAAAAATTATAATGTTATTGGAAAATGTGAATAAGAAGTATTTTTTGGGACCAATTGAAATAAAAAAGTGGAGTTGTTGAAACCATTGTGAGAAATAAAGTAAGAGAGAAATCAATTATATAGTCAACCATTTTCATAACACTAAATTATTGTGTGTTTTCAATTGGTTTAGGAGAAAAGAAAGATATTAATTGTTATGTATCAATTGGGTCAAAAATATCAGACTGGATATGATATCAATTGTAAGAGTCAAGTAGAGAAAAAAATCTGATGTAGCCTAATGTTGACAAATTCAGCAGTTATAGGTTGATCAGCCTGAGGAAATAGAAGAAAATAAGAATTTCTTGAATCAATTATAAGTGTTTTCAAGGGAGGATAGTAAAATTATATTAATAAGTTTGAATAATGGTTTTCAATGTTTACCTACACCATTTGATATGGAGAATCAGAGTAAGAAGATTGTTCTGATAATTGTAATAATTGAATATATGGTTTTTGTATGATTCATTTGGTGTGTAGAATTGTCGTGAAGAATATAATGTATTCATCCTTAGGAAGAAATCAGAATGGAAATTTTAGTATTTTAATTGGTCCAGATATTTGTAATGAGAAAATCAAAATGAAAATCAGAATCATACTACAGAAAGATTAGATATTATGAATCGAGCTGAAGTAGTGAGAAGATTCGAGGGGGCTTTAGATGAGTTAATAAGCACTAATAAATTCAAATATAAACCCAAAATTGAATGGAATTTTAAGATTTGAAAATTTGGTCAAGAAAGAAAGGTTATTTGAATCCTACCCAAACCTCTCTTGGTGTCTTCTATAAATAGAGGAGGTACTTTTTTACATTCTAAAATAAATGTACAATTGATTTTAGAAGGGGAAGAATTGAAATTTTATAGAGATAAAAAGTTTTGGGATAATTTTTTCATGAGGATGTTTTATAGAGAGAAAAAGAAAAGAATAAGATACAAGATTGTAATCAGTGTTTCTAGATGGGGCTGATCAATCAGACTGGTATATCTAGACAATTACATTATTTTTTATGAATTATATTAGCAGTATTCTGACATACTCATATTTAGGTATTTAGAAATTAGTATGGATTATCGGACTAGAAAATTGGATTGAGTGTCATTAAGAATTATAGAAGAATCTCTTTCATACTCATTGTTAAGAAAGTGTAGAATTTTTTTGAAGATCAATTTTTTGAATATTTACAAGGCAGTACAATAATATGTTTCCTAACTTGTAATACAAAATTTTATTACATAATTTTTTACTACATGAATCACATGAACTATAGTATTGAGAATAGGTCTACATAATTGTATGAGAATATCATACTTGTTTTCAACCACAAAAGGATTCTTTTTCTTGTGGATTATGTGATATTTGATTATTTCAAAACCATAACAAGGATGTATCTACTCTTGTGGAGTAGTGAAACTTATAAATTCTTATGTTTCAATGTATGTGTGATTGTTTTTTGTTATAAAGGTATGATCTCTTTAATAGGAGGGGATGTTTATTTCTATTAGGGGGAAACATAAAATAAAAAGATATCACTATTTTACACCCTCCCCCTATCAATGATACATTGATCTTGACTGGGATATATGAACTGGTATCATAATGAAGGTTCCATTTGTTTACATTTTTTTTCTAATGTTTTAAATAGAATTTGTGATAGAGAATATAAATTGTGTGAAAAGTAAAGGGATTCCATTCTTATATTGTATGAACTATATCATTTAGAATGTTTCCTATCTTATGTATCTTGGTTATAATGTCCTTAGAATACAACAAATGGATTTCCGTCTATTGATTACAACATTACTCTTACATCTATTGATCAGAAGAATATTGATATTTAATTAAGAAATAACAATTCATTATTATCATCACATTCTAAAAGTGATTTTTTAAGAGTGAAGGGTGTTTCCACTCCTAAAGATAGATGTGATAAGTTGAAAAAATATATAAAGGGAAAACACAAGTAAAGAAGGAAAAATAAAATAATCTTGAGGTTGAAGTATGAATATCTCACGATGTGTGAAGATGAATCAATTTGTGATTTATTTACAAGGGTTAATTACATTTTTAGAGCTATCAGATGTCTTGGTGTATTTTTAAATGAATACAATATTGTTGAAAATACTCGAGAATTATTCCTAAAATGTTTCATGCTAATGTTTAATCGTTAGAAGATAGAGATTCAGAAAAATTATCTCTAGATGATTTTTATTGTAATTTAATTACTTATGAAATAAGAAGGGATAAATCTGTGGAGGTAAAAATATATATTAATCATGAAATTTATTCCAAAGATGAGATATGTAAAAATCATTGTGAATTTTCTTCCTTTTTTTAAAAAAAAATGTGAAAATATATACATGAGAATATTAAGAAATATTTCCCTTGAACTATTTTAAATGTGGAATCATTGGTAACTTTACAGCTAATTGTCCCCAAAGAAATAACAAATATGATAGTTATGAAGATTAAATGAGGAAAATAATTTTATATAAGAAACATGGTTTTAAGGGTAATTATTTTTCAATAGGGAAATAAAAAAATTCTTCAAATGGGAAAGAAAAAGTTTATTATATAAAGGCGGTTAAGAAGAATAAAATGAAGATTAATCCAACAAGTCTATAGAAAAGGTTCTAGAATAAACATTAATTACAATAGTGAACAATGATGAATTTAGAAGAAAAAATTATAAATAAGAATAAACTAAAATATAATTTCATCTGAAAAATGAATTTAAAGCATGATTAATAAATATTTGGAGGATTAAAAAAATAAAGAAGTTAAAAAACGAAAATTCCTCAACAAACAATCAAGAATGCTTTCATGTTGATTTTTTTTTTGTTTATGGAAGGTATTGTTGATTTAGAGAAATTTCTTGATAAGGAAAAGAATTGTAATGAGCATATGAAGGTAAAGTTGAAGGAAATATAATAAGAGTTGGAGTTTTTATAAAAACATATTTATAAAGATGAACATATGGTTACATTTTTCAATAATTATATCTCTAAAGTTGGTGAAATATCTAATAATTTTAATAATAAGAACGATCAAAAGTTACCTTCAAAGATTGAGAAGAAATATGAAATTGTGTTTAAGAAGAAGAAGGTAGGAATGTTCTATAGGTGGCTAAGTTAAAAAATTTAGGGAAGTCAGAGGTTTCAAAAAATTCTGGTTCCAAAAAAGATTATATTATTTTTTGTCTTGATAATGGTGAAAAGAATACCAGGAGGAAAAATTAGATTCTGGTTTATAATAGAGAGTTTGGTGGTTGAAAAAAATTATGATAAGAATGATATGAAAGTTGTTGAGAAAAATTATCACATCTTCCGGTAGTACAGTATTTTAATAGGTAAAATTGTTCCTATAGAAAATAGTGGTTTTGTGGTGGATTTTGACACACAATAAATATGTTTTTGTTTAATCAATAGAATTAAAACTATTCCACAAATTAAAAATGTAAAAATTTGTGGGGGAGTCAATCCTCTCAAAGGAAGAAGTTTGAGAAGGATGTCATGAATAGATTTGAGAAGGTTAAAGTAAAAGGTTAAAATATATTCCATCCTATTGAAACAATTTATGATAGACATGAATAAAATATAAATATTGAAAAAGTATTTATTGTTTTTTATTAGTAAGAAAAAATGTTTCTAAAATATTCTTGAAAACCAGATTTGAAAAAAGATAAAGGGAAAGAAAAATATCTTGCAGTTGAAACTGCTTTCAAATCTATAAAATGAAAATGACCATGGATCTTGGATAATGGGTGTTATTCTATTATGAGTGGATAATTAATGTTTCTAAATAATTTGAAATACTTCATAGAATATAAAGTAACATTTGGAAATGATGAATCACTCAGAATTAAAGGTGTTGGGTCATCCATCATTGGGAAAGAAAATTTTAATTCCAATAATTATTCGTATGTTGATGGTTCGAAAAAAACATACATTGTGTTTCAAAAAATTTGGATGAAGGAAACATAGTTATTTTTAAAAATATGGTTTTTTTATTAATGTTGAGGATGATGGAAATACAGTTACAAGTGGCCAACATAAAAATGGAAACATATTCCAAGATTGTGAGGTTCCAAGAAGAAGAGATCGGTGTTTCACTGTTTTCAAAAAATAAATGATTTCAAATTATATGCATAATAATATAAGCATTGGTTCCAAATGACGCATGGGACATGTCCATTTTGGTATATATATTAAATGAGAAAAAATAATATTAGGAAGATAATTACTTCATTACTTTCGTTATTTTTTTTACTCGTGTTACTTGTTTTTCGTATGTGAAACATGAGTCACATTCTCTGAAAATGATAAAATCTTCTGGAGGATATATGAAAAAGAATATGAGTATTCATTTAATAAGTTGAGTAAAAACAATTTATGTTAACTAAAAGCGAATAATTGCAATATTATCTTTAAAATCAAGGAATTTATAATGAGTCCAATCGCCCATACACTTCTTAAAAAAATGGTGTTTCTGAAATAAGGAATAAAATTCTGGTTAAAATGGGTTAAAATATGTTATTTAAACATGGTATTTATAATTTATTTTGGGGGAAAGACATGATTAATTCATTATATATTCAAAATAAATTTTTATACTAACCAGGTTCTGATATGACTCCGTATGAAATGTTTTATGAAAAAAAATCTTTGTTTTAAACACTTAATTGTTTTTGGGATTACTTGCATTATTAAGAAGAAAAGTAGAAACCTTGGAAAGTCTCAGCAAAGAGGTGAAGATGGAATTTTTCATGGTTATTATCTTGAAGAAATAGGAAACATATGCTATAAAAATATTCATGAAGATTAGATGAATTGATTTATGTAAAATCTATTGAAAAAATGAGGAAGATAAACATACTTTTGATGATTAGAAATATTAACAAGATGAAAGAAGTTCTGCTAACAATTTTGATAAGGTTAATGAAAATGGTAGTACTACTCAAGAAGAGTAATTAGACTCATCTGTTTCTAGTGATTAGTAAGAAGTTGAAAATATCATTCTAGGATGAGAAAGAAATTGGATTCACATAACATTATTAGGGACCAACATTTGGAGGTTCAATCAATAAGAACATCAAAAGTTGTTGTACATACATATTTTTATTCAAAAGTTGATCTGAAATATTTGAGTGATGATTTTGAGAATCTGTAATGAAATAATATTATGAATGAAGAGCTAGATCTGACTTAAAAGAATCATAATTGGGAACTTGTATTTATTCCAAATAACAACAATGTTATTGGTACAAAATGGGTTTTCTGGAATAAACTGAGTGAAGAAGGTGAAGTGATAAGAAAGAAATGAATATTAGTATGAAAAAGTTACTCATAGATAGAGGGCATTTATTTTGATAAAACTTTTCTATGGTGGAATGGTTAGAAAAAATCATAATATTTCTTTTAATTTCCTCTCAATGATGTTATTTTTAATGGATGTGAAATCATCAATTTTGAATGGTGATCTGGATGAGGATGTTTATATTGAACAACCATGTGGTTTTGATAGTTCAAAGGATGAATGTTATGTGTGTAGGTTAAAGAAATTATTGAATTATATAAACCATACAACAATGGAATGATATTTCAAATTGGATACTTTGTTGATGTAGACGAGTTTTAAGAAAGTTTTAATAGATACGAATATTTACATCATAGAAATTGAAGAGTTTTACCTAATAATAATTATTTATATTTATGAAATTATCTTTGCATGGATTTATGAAGGAACATGTTGAAGGTTTTGTGAAGAGAGTAAAAAATTATTTATGATTTCTATGCTGGGTGAAATGAAATACATCCTCAGGTTAAAATAATTACAAAATAAGAAACACATTTTTTTCTCAAGAAAATTATGAAAATTTACATTTAATAAGATCAACATGGAAAATTAAAAACATGTTTCCACAAAAATTTCAATGGGAATCAAGTTGAGTAATGATTTATAAGGTAAGTATATTTACTTTAAAGAGTATAATAATATTATTAAAAGATTTTAACATTTGACTTCTTTATGACCCAATGTTTTTATATTGTTACCTTAGGTGCATGTTTGTAGAGTGATCTTAAAGAGTCACATCTATTTTCTAGAAATAAAACTTTTAGATATATCAAAGAAATAAAAAATTTCAGAATTAGATAGAATATCTTAGAATGTATTGACATTTTTTGGTATTTAAATGTTGATTTGGTAGGAAACATTGATGATAGAAGATCAAAATCCAATTGAGTTTTCATTTTGTTGAAGATTTGTGTTAGTTGTCATAAAGTGAAATATAATTCATTAAATCTTATAATGGATGAATATGTATATGTTACTTCCACTCAAGCTACTACTGATCTTATTTAGTTAAAGACACAATTGGAATATTTTCTTGTTAAAGTGAATTTACACTTACTCTTTCACTGTGATAATAAAAATGTTATAAACCTTACCAGAAATATACTGCAACATTCTTGTTTTAAACATATTGATACAAAATACCATTTCATCAATGAGAATGTGGAGTAGAATGAATTGAAGCTCGAGTATGCTCTAATATTGAAAAAACATGTGCACATTTTCACATAACCATTACTGAAGGAATATATTAATAATTTAAGGATGAAAATGGGCATATAACCTCTTTATTATCATGGTTGACTTATATATTTTTCCCATATATCATTTTTTCTTTTGATAGTGTTGTTAAAGGGGGAGAAATGTTCCATAAAATAATCTATTAATATGTTATAAACCTTTTATGGAAGCATATATAATGGGGGAATTGTGGGTAAGATGTGATGTGAGCTTATATGTTTTTTATCTATTCTAACTATTAATTAGGGTGGTTGTAGGAAACAAATATTGAAGGAAATTTGAACAAGTGTATCTTATTGTGAAGAAAAGATGAGGAAGTTTAATGAGTAACTAATTCCAAAAAACATGGATTTGCGACCAATAATTCTTGTTTCATAAAATGTGTTAGCTCAGATAGGCTTAGAATTATTGATATATAATCCATATCTTGATTTTATAATGTTCATTGATTTATGAACCTTTTTTAAATACAAAATCAAAATAGGGAGACTATTGGTACCAAGTTGGATATAATTTGTTTTTAGAAACTGGAAGATGTAAATATAGAATTTTATTGTCAAGGAAATGTTAAAGAATAAGAAATCACATCATTTTCTAAAAGCTACTTATCAGACTCACGAATATTATTTGGAGATCAGACTCACAATGCTGAATAATTTCCATTGTATTGAGAGGAAGTTTTCAATATGAAATGGTTCATCAGACTATCCATGGTCCAGTAAGATTGGTGTTCCTAATGGGGAAAGGAAAAAGATAATGGAAAGATTAGAAGTTAAAATAATTCCTAATGAAAGTCAAATGATGATAAATTCTACCTTAAATGTTATAAAATTCATAAGAAATTTATTCTTACAATTAAATGTTTGTTGAAAGTTGGAAGTTGGTGAAGTGAAATCTTTTCGGTCTCAATTGATCAATGTAAGATCACAAAGGAAATTTTTTTTAATGTTTATAGAAATGTTACAAGAAAATTGTGTTGGTTTTTATTAATACCATATAAGTCAAAAATTTAAATATTGGGGGAAAGAAGTTTGTGTGTATTTTAATTTGAAAATATAATATGTAGCTGATGTCGAAGTTGCGGAAACCAGTCCATCAGACGGGGTGTGCCACCGATAATCAGAGTCACCCTAAAAATGATAATCAGATGCTATGATGGTTGAAAAATGTAATCAAAGGATGAAAAACAATATAGTGTTTTTGGAAAAAAAGAAATAAGAAATATTTCTTTGAGAGAAATTGAAAAAAATGAAGTTGAGTTGTTTGAACTAATGTGCAGAATAATGTCAGAGACCAATCAATAATATAGTCAATTATTTTAATAATGATGAATTAATTGTTGTTTTTAATTGGGTCAAGATTAAAAAATGATCAGAATTTTTTCAAAACAATTGTATTAAGACTATCATACTAGAGGTGACATACAGTTTTAGAGTGAAGCGGAGACCGACAATCAGTTACAGCCTGACACAGAAAGAATCATCAGATATAGGTTAATCTATCAAAAGGAAGAGAAGAAAAGAACAATTTATTGAATATAGTCAAAGTTTTTTCAAGGTGGGGTGGGATAATAATATAATTTTAATAAGTATAAATAATGGTTTCCAATTTTTACTTTTATTAATTGATACAGAGAATTATATAAAGTTGACTGTTCTGATCACTATAATGTACGGACTTGTTGTCTTCACATGTTTCATTTAGTAAAGTGAAACTTTATAAAAAAATATAATATCCTCATAAAAATTAAAAAATAATAATGGAAATATTATTCATTGAATTTGTGTTGATCTTTGTATTGAGAAAATTAGAATCGAAATAGGAATTAGACTGAAGAAATAATAGAATGTCTTTAGCGATCTAAATCTATGATAAGATACTTGAAGGTTTGAGAAGAGTTGGGAATTGCTGAAGAATTCAAATTTTCACCCAAAATTAATGTGAATTTGATGATTTGTGAAATATTGTTGAGTGGGAATGGTTTTCAGAATCCCTCCAAAACAAAATTTGGGTATCCTATGAATATAGGAGACACTTTTTTTACTTTCTAACACAGATGTATTGTTGAAGAGTGAGGGAGGAGTAATGAAAATTTATATAGAGAATTAGATTATAGATCATAATTTTCTAAGGGAGTTTTCTTAATAGAATAAGGTTTTAAAAGTGACACGATTTTAATACGATTTTCCAGACAAGACTGGGCAATTTTACAAGAATTTCCGGACTAAGATAGGAGTATTTTATAATTTCTTTAGTAGTATTCTAATAGAATTATATTTCCACATTGGGAAATCAAACTGGATAATCATACTAGTAAATTAGATTGAGTGTTATTAACAAGTCTAGAATAACATGTTTTCTTCTTCTAGGTAAGAAAGAGAATAACTGTTTTGAAGATATTATTTGTGAAGGTTGATAAGGAAACACAATAACATGATTTTTAACTTGTTACAAAAAATTATATTCCATCATTCTGTTATACTTGAAGAACATGCACTACTATATTTATCATAATGATATATGAGTGTAAGGGAATATCCTACTCATTTTATTCCCACAATATTATTTTTTTCTCATGGAATGCGTGGTATTGGATATTTTCCATACTATAAGAAGGATGTAGCTACTCTTGTTGAGTAGTGAACCTTAAAAAATTTGTGTTCCTATCAACGTGTGATTGGTTTGTTTTTAGTAAGTTTAAAAATCTTTAATAGGAGGGGGATGTTTTACAAAAATGGGGAACATAAAAGAAGAAGATATCAGTGATTCACCCCTCCCCCACTCAATGATACATTTTTCTTAACTAGGAAATGTCATCTTTATATACACCCATTTTACAGATGAATTTATCTTTCAATTTATCATATTTTTTTAATGCTCATACCCATTAATATTAGAGGATATCTAATAAGATATACCTATCCTTTGTTAATTGGGAACTTCAATGTATTTAACCCGCACTCATTAATAAATGGATTAAATGTGATGAAATTCATTCTTATATTGTAAGATCTTTATTGCAGAGAAATACATGTACGTGATATGTATGTGATAGGTCGTACTAAATTTATATACCCCTACAATGAATTGTGTAATGTTTTTATCTCAGATGACAATTTTTATGGTTTATTGAAGGTAATTCTAAGACACTATGCTATGATGCCTCTATAGTGGCCCTTTATATTTGTTTATGATGTCTGGTTTTTTATTATCACCCAATTTCTATGTTTCCTTGATTTTATCATATTCTATCATGATTCATTGATCATGTTTATGATTATCCCCCATTTTATATATCTTTTATATTTCTCTTAAATACCATGTTTTAATTTTATCATGTTATGCTTTGATTATTCCCTTACTAGTCTATATATCTCACTCCTTTCTTATGTATGTCCCCAGGTTATCATACATAGTTTTAAAAGTGTGATGGAATGTTAAGAGAATGTTGGGGAGTTTTAAATAACACCAATTTATATTTATTTAATTTTTTATATTACGTATCTAGTTACCCAAATACACTAGATATTTGAATCTTTCAGGATTTTATTTTGTCTATCTTCATGTATGAAATCATAGAATAATGTTTACAAAAGATATGGGATGTCTTTATTTAGAAACAACCAGAACCTATATAAAACATTGAGGTATGTTAGAAAGGTATTAAGGTTAGTATTTTGTGATCTATAAGTCTCATGAAGTGTGAGTAATAGAGAACAGTTGGTGTCCTTTTATAAGGGAGCAAGAAGACTCATTTGGAAATTTTTCGAAATAATAAAATATAATAATTTATTACTCCCGTCATATGCCTTGAGAATGTAGAGTATTAAAATATTAGGAGAATAAGGTATGAATAACATAAACTAATCAACTTTAAGAAATTTTTTGGTGATATTTTAATGCTTACCAATTTTGTTAACCCCAAAATAAACCTATTTTAACATTCACTTGAGTAAGAATTTTTAACTATTTTAACTATTCATTATAACCAAAAATTCAGTTGAATATATTAGATAATATTAATTGGATGATTCCAAATATGTATTCATTTAAAAAGATTTAATTTATTTATGTGTTTTAAACTTACATTAAAATAAGTGTATAAAATACTACAAATCTGTCTGTGAAAAATTAATTTTTAACCCTAAAATTACATTTTCCTTAACTAATTGCCATGTTAAAATAATTAGAAGGATTTTAAAATATTATATGTAATATATTGTCTATAAATTTAATTAAAATCATCCATAAATAGATATTAATTTAATTTAGTAATATAACCCACTTTGTGTATAAAAATATTTTTTTTAGAAAAAGACACTTTTTACCTTAAAATTATTTTATTTTATTTTAGAACAAGTTAAAAACTAATCAATTGATTTATAAATCTATAAAAAACACTTTTTTATAAATAATTTAGTTATATTAAGACATATCAGTCCAATTTATAAGTGATAACTATTTTATTAAATAATAAAACTATAATTTTATATTATGGATTGTTCAAAATGATTGTTGTATGTAAGGAAGGTTATTAAATAAAAAATTTTTTTTTAAAGATAAATAAATCATAAAATAATAGAGTTTTACATTCTAACCACCTTATATGTATTGATTCATCAAAATTCCATCTATTCAATTAAAAATACTATGGATTATTTTTCCTCATCACATTGTCAGCCTTCTACATAACTTCCTAAAATTTATGGTTTCCCTACAAAAAGTTGACCTGGTGAGTGGTCATGTTTTTCAATACCTAACCACTTTGATATGGAATGTCATCTAATTTTTTACTCATAATAGATTTGATTATCTAGTTCCATGACATCTAAGTTTAATACATGTGATGTATTGAGTATGTACTACCCTAGGAGAGATACCTGGAACACATCTTGGACTTGAGAGAGAATCAATGAAATTGACAAGAGAAAAGTAGTCATCTCTACACAATAAATAATTTAGAAGGAAGAAATATATGAAGGGAAATTTTTTCCTTATTTTTAAATATAATATAATTCTTCCATTGAAACATTACTAGGAATTCATTGTAACTAACTTTGAACTATAGATCTCAATGATGACTATCATTATAATTGTTTATCAACTCCTAGGTGCCCTGATGTGATACTAAATAGCTCTTACCCTAATTGGTATTTCGTTATCAAGATAATTAATGAATAAATTTGTTTACAGAACATTATCCCAACATGTTGGATTTTAGCACATCCTGTAATAGAGGGATCTATAACGAGGCATCTGTATGCTTGAGTAAAAGATGTTGTTGTTATAAAATTATATTGAAGGAAGGTTCTGATACCAACTAGTTTTGAATTCCCTAATAAAATATCACAACATTTATTCTAGAGTTTGAATGTTCCTCTTAGATTAACCATTTTTTTGAGGATGATATACAACAATGAAACTCAACTATATATCCATATCCTACTGAAGACTTATCCTGGAATTTAAGGTAATCCTCAGATCTCGATAAGATAAAATATAATTCTATACTACAAAAAACATTACCACTTCATTTAATATAGGCCCTGTAAATCTGATCCATAGAGAAATATATACTGATTTAAATGAAATGAACTAAATATTAATGGTGATCAACAACAACCAAAATAGAATTGGTCCATTTATATGTTTTGGTGAGTCTGATGAAAAAACACATAGAAATGTTTTTCCAATTACATTTGGGCATTGGTAATGATTATAACATCCCCTTACACTTCATTCGCTATGCCTTAAATTTATTATATATCAATCATTGAGATACATACTCGTAAATTTTCTTTTTTTGTGTTATCCTAGTAGAAATACTTATTTTTATCTCTATATATCTTCATAAATCTGTGACGAATAGAGAATGAAGAACTACGAGATTCATCCAATAGCTCATTTTTCATGTATTATATTAATTGGACACATAATTGGTTATGAAACCATATTCTCCATAAAAATCATGGTTGAACTAAGTAAAATGTTTCCCATTTTTCTATAGGTCCACATCCTCAATATTTACCTCTTTAATCCTCCCATGGATGGATGGGTTGACATTCATATTTTAAGGATATGATCTATCCCATTTTCTCATGATTTCAAGATCAATATTCTGAGAATAAATAAATATCGCACCACTTTAAATGATCCTTATAGAAAAATTGGCATAGTATTTCTGAATAATAGAATCAACCACCTTATTTACCTTCCCATGGTGAAAATGTATCGAGTAGTAATAATCACTAATCAAATACAAAAATATCTTTTAGATCATATTAAACTATTTATATCTGAATATATAGTTTAATCTCTTATGATAACTATATATATCACCTCTTTCACTGTAAATATAATGCATCTAAATTTTCAATGAAAAAATTATTGTTTCCATCTCTAAATAAGGAGTCGTGTAAATTTTTTCATGTTTTTATTTTCATTTGGAATCATGAATAAGATATCACCATATAATTATAAATGACCTCACAACCGAATACATTATTCGATGCATCACTCTAAATCTGAAACCCTTATTAGATATGCAGTGGTGTAAGCACATGTGCACTAAAAAATTTATTTTTAACTCCTTAAAACGTTCATCACATTCATTTATTTAAATGAATTTTTTCCATTCTGGTTAAACATATTTATTATAATATATATCCTTAATAAATTTCTCAAATTTTTTTATTAGTATCCTTCAAACCCAAGAAAACAATGGATCCCAGTTACCATGGTTGGTCTGGGCCACTGTTCAATAACTATCTTATTTGAAGGATCCATCAATATACTCTCACTTGGGAATATATTACTCTTTAAAGAAACTTTTAAATTCCCAAATTCATACTTGGTAAATTTATAAAAAAATTTCCTTCTAAGGGTCTTCAGAAGAATCCTAAAATGTTCATCGCTCTCTTAATTTATCTTTAAATGTATACGAATATCATCAATAAATACATCCAAAAACTGATGATGGTAATATCAAAATAATATATTATTTAAATCCATGAAGATATCGAGGTCATTGTGATGTCTAAATGGAATAAATATAAATTCTTAATAACCGTACATCATACAGAAGTATTTCTTGGTTATATTCAGCTTTGTTACCCTTATTTTATGATATCCCGATCAAAAATAAATATTGGAAAATTATTTAGATCCATGTAATTGATTGAAAATATCATTTATATGGGATAAAGGATTCATGTTTTTTATATTGAACTTGTTAAGAACTCAATAATTTATTAAAATATGCATTGAACCATTGTTCTTCTTAAAAAATAGAGTAGGTGTACCCCATGGTGATGCACTAGGTCATATAAATACATTAATCATATTCTATTAGATATTTTCTTAAATTACCCCAACCCAATGGGGTCCATTCTATATTGAGTATTTGAAAAATTTGTAACGCTATGTATGAGTTATATTGAAAAATAAACTTTTTGATTTGGGGGAAGATTAAGAATGTCTTTATAAAATACATATATATATTCCCAAAACTATAGGAATATTTGCAATATTGAGTTCTTATCAAACTATTTGAGATAAATATTCCTTATTAATAGGAAGTAATACCCATATAATGGATGTAATTATGATTGGATGTTCATTTTCATCCTCAAACCCATAGAAAATTGTATGTTTATTTGGAGTATCACATGTGATATCCATTCAACTGCAATTTAGGTGGGGTTTATAAAGAGAAATCGAATCTATGACCATAATTACTTCTAATTCAACTACAAGGATAAACAAAATGTTAACCAGAATAACATTCCCACAAAATTATGTTATAGATGACCTATAATAATGAGATGTGATCATCATGGAATTAGGGGTTTTTACCACCTACTGAACATCTATTTGTTATGGTGTTAATGTGACACTATAAGAATTTTTTTTAGATATATAAGAGTGGGTAGATATAGAATCACATAAAGCATTATTAATTCTATAGTGGATGAAATGTGAACATTTTATGATGCAGTTTTTGCTACCCACTTTAGTTATAATAACAATAGACACCCTATTAACCTCTTTCTTGTGGGGTTGTTGAGGTTTACCATTGACATTAGCTCTTGGGTCAGGGAATAGATTAAAATAATTCCCAATATACTTATATATGAATTCATGAATTTCATTGGTTGAATCATTATCCATTATTTAATTTTATAACATTTTCATCGCCTATAATAATAAATAGATCAATGGAAATCTTCTCCATAGTTGAAATATTTAATAATTCCTTTTAGAACATTTTTAATGTTCTTTCCCCAATAATTTGGAATCTAGGTGGTAATTGTTTCCCTCCATTGAATTTACTATAAAAGTCTATATGAAACATTATTATTCTATTTTTGTCACTAAAACCAAAAGAATAATTGGAGATCCCATTGTATATTTAAAACTTTATATCTCATTTAATGATTTATTTACAGTTACCAAAGACTCTTTTGGCTAACCACTTTGAATACTTGCTTTTTGGTATATAGATAATCGATTATATTTTCTCATAAGTTTGATTTCTAGGTGAGAATCATATATTGAGAGTATTGTAAAGTTTTATTTATAGGCACCAATGGATTCATTATAATTATATTTTGGATCTATAAAACCCCTTTCCATTTTAGAAGGATGGTTTCATGGAAAAAATTTAATTAGAAAATCCCTATTAAACTCACCCACTCCTTGTATTTTATATCATCTTATTTCATCACGTTCTTGATAAGAGTCTACTATAGATCATTATTTTCTTCCAAATGAAGGACTTATAGTGAAACATTCTCATAATTCAAGAATTAAATAATAAAAAATATATTTTCCATTTTATGGATCTATTCCACAAGAATTTTTGGATTAGAAAATTAATTGAAGGAGAGTGGATATTGTCCAACAGAAGAGTCATTTCCATGTTTAGATCAATCATATTGATGGAGGAAAACGAGAAGGAACTCCCCACCCTAAAAGGGGATCAGGCTAACCTAAACCAGCCAAGTTGTCTAAATATTTTACAAATGATTTTCAACAACACCTGTCTTCTCAATCTTCTAATGTTGAATCAACAGAATAGATTTTTGATGATCATCGAAATGTATTTTTCACTAGTATTCCAACAGGTTCGTTTATCTTCCTAGAAAATTTTATCGCTCAACGGATTGTTAAGAAAGGAACTACATCACATGTGTCTGCTTCATAGAGAGCAATTTTGGAAAACTTAGATCTCTGTAAGAACACCTTTATTTCCCGGATCTCATTATCTAAAGGTACATAACCTTGGAAAATTTCTACTTTAGCTTCTCTTCTTACTTCTATTTTGGGATTTCATGACTTCAAATGTGTCTCGTTAGGAAGAGGGTTTTCTCACTTGTTTTTTCCCTCTTCTGAATTAAAGGGTAAAGCATGGAGCTTTGGTTCAATAAATACGAAGCCTGGAACCCTTATGATCCATGAATTTAAGCTGAATTTATGGCTCTATGACTTTAAAGACACCTTTTCCAAGGATTGGATAAATATTTATTGTTCAAATTGGGTTTTGTGGCATTCTGAAATTCTGTATGACATCGCCTCTGTGATAGGCATTCCAATCCGGATGGATTTGGCTACGGAAAATGTTAGCTATGGGCATTTTTCCAAAATATTAGTTGAGTTATATTTAAGTTCTACCATGGTAGATAATGTAGTTCTATCCACACCACATGATGAAATTAATATTCGTATTGTGTAGGAAATGTTGCCTTTGTATTGTGATGTTTGCTGTATGATTGGACACTCGATGTCCAACTATCATTCCATTATCTTTTGTACTAGATTCATGATGAAGGTGTATAATGAGGCTCATTGCAGAAGTAAATAATGTAATAAATTTCCCCAAGGGACTGATATCTAATCTTTGGAACAAGCTACAAATGAGATTTCTCATTTCTCTCCCAACAGACTCTTAATCTTAGAAAATTATCAAATAAAGATGATGTCTCAGACTGATCAACTGATCAAGGATCATAGTAAAAACCACAATTTGGACTCCACCTATGTCGTTTTGAAAGATGCAGAGCCTCATACTTTTCAATTGATTGATAGGCCCAATGTCTCTTGGGCTGATTTTGTATAAGAAAGTGGCTCACCTGAAGTGGTTCTATCTCTCAAAGATGTGCTGATTGAAGACGCAGACCAAGATCAAAATGAGACATAATATGTGGAAAGTAAAATAGAGATAGAGCTTCTACCATAAGAACAGGCTGATGAAAGAATTAGGTAGGAGATAACTGTCTTTTTTTCAAAATTCAGAAAAGAGAAACCCATGTTAGAAAAGATGACCTCATGTAAGGTCAAGAATAAAAAAAACAAGGAATCCTAGGAAGTGACTATTGATAATGAAAATTTAAAAGTGTCCTACCCCACCAAGTCCAAGGAATCTATGAAAAAGTATGATGTTGTTGTCTCTTCAAGGGACTTCCAGCAAACACAAGGTGCATATTCAAAAAATCTTGTGTCCCGAAACCTCCTCCTATAGTGGGAAGTGGAGTTAAAAAGTTTCATGAAACTGATAGGGCACTGTATATACCTAACAATCTGCAAGTTTCGAGTTTGAAAATTCACCCTCCTTTGGTGGGAAGTGAAGTTAATCACTCTACATCTAGATTTGGTCCCTAACTGGAACACAATTATCACTCTGAAAGTAATCCTGCTGGAAATTTAATAGGAGTTCATGGAAAGAATGTTCAACCCACTTGTGTGGCATATAATCTTCCCATTGATGATCAGTTACAAGAGAAGTTTAAGATAACTAACACAAGGGAAGGGTTTATTCCTACCCAAATTCATATATCTCAGAGTGGAATGAAACTGAGGCTGAAAATCAAGCATGATTCTAATATTATGAAAGAGTTAACTCCTTCTCGAGAGGAGGAAAATTATGCTCTAAAAAAGGATTCCATACCGGACCCCATCTCTGTTTTGGGTGTTTCCAAGCCAATTGGACAAGAACCCAATGTGATTGTGCAACTTAAAAATACCCCTCTAGCTAGAGAGGCACATACACCTATGAATAATATAGAACTATTGAGATCAAAGGCATCTACGTCTCTTACAAGTAGCGCCCTCCACAAGCATCGAAGACCCGAAATAACAAAAAGTTTGGTACTCATAACACTTTTGAAATTATTTCTTTGCTTAGTAGTGATGATGATGGGAATAAAAGTGATAGAGTGAATAAAGATGAAACCATAAAGACTAATGTTGTTTTTGAGAACCTTGATGATTCTGATGGTTAAGGTCCATGGATACACGCCATGACCGCGAGCAAAGGTTATAACTCCCACGGTAGGGGTGGAAGACTTCCTTTTCATAGTATGAATACCCTCTCTAAAATGGGTTGATTTATTTTTTGGTGTTGTGTTCATGTATTTCCTCTGAAATTTCTTATTTTTCTTTATAATTTAAATAAAGAGGACTTTGTGCCCTTTAAAAAAATTTCCATGTTTATCCCTCATCAGTTCATTCAGAAGCTCAATGATATTCTCATTATTTCTCATGCGGTTGTAAATTCCATTAAGCTTCATATTCCTTTTTAGAATGATTACTTTCATTTCTAAACATTGACTAAAACAAAAAATTCATGACATAAGTGTTGAGAAAAAAAGTGTAAGATATAATATTAAAATCATTCATAAGATGTTCTAATTTATAAAACTTTCTTACCAACATATGAAAAGTTATGTTCTTCCTATATCACTTTTTGTTCACCATAGGTTTTATTAGGTTATATCCTTATATTTACCATGAATTAATCCAAAAAAATAACTAATTCGTTCTCAGATATAAATTTCTACAACCTAATAATAAAGATGAAAATGTCATATATCTTCTATGAGTACTAAATATATCCTACAAATTAAAATGTTAGAGAACCGTAAAGTATTATTTTACGTTGAGACTAGATACATAGACTTATTATTTATATACAATCTTTATCATAGAAATCATTTTTTCATTACATAAGGTTCTCTTCTAGACTCATAAAAATAAAATAATTCTATAAAAACATAGGTAAGGAAAACATAATAAAGGTTGATGTTAGATACTCAGTGAGGATAAACATGTGATATCTCAATTATAAGAAATAATAAGATTATTATAATGGTGTGATAAAATAATCAAGTTGATATTTTTAGCATAAAATATTCATATTCTGAAAATATTAGATCATAAAAAAAAGAAAATAAATTCATATTCAGTAGATAAATCAATGAGGGTGTTAAATTGGTAACCATCATTAAAGAGTCATAACATAGGCATGTGACACAAATATTTTCAATAATTATAGTGAATAATTTTTTGAGCGTACCTATAAGAAATCATACTCACGCATCAAAATTTGAATAGAGATATTTACAATCACATCCATGTGTATTCTTGTTAAAATAAATAGAAAAAATCATAATCACGCATCAAAATGTGAACAAATATATTCTTAATGTGGTATACACTTATTATTAGAATCTCAAGAGATATCAACATAACATTTCCAAATGCATTGGGGGGATATAACAAACCCAACAGTTACGTAATCATAATCTATTCATATGTAATACAAAATTCCATGAAAACATATATAGTTTCATCAAAGATTAACCAAAGAAAATTAAAGTGTGTTTACTCAAGATTTGGTCCACATGATCAATAATAATCTATAGATATAACTAGGACTATATCATTAAATCATATCACAAGGGAAACATAATTAGAAACCCATGAGGTCATTATAGACGAAAACACTGTTAGCAGATCATTATAATTTTTTGAGGAAAATACCTTTTTAAATATAGAACAAATTATATAAAATAAATAAATATTTAGAATATGAGGGGAAATATTCTCACAAAAATAACCTTGGAATTTTGTAAATGAATATTAAAATAAAAGTGTAGTTATGAGGGTAGTAAAACCATTCATTCCTTATATGTTGAAAATAATGATTCTGATCAAACTTTTTGTAAAAAGTTTGTTGTTTGAAAAAAATTGTAAATTTAGTAATTTGATATATATTAAAATATGGGTAAAATTAATTTATATAATCATTTTAGAATATTAGTAACACTACTGAAAATATTTTATAGAGAATAATAACATGGATGAAAAATATTTCCTTCCAAATAAGAAATAATGTATGTTTTTATTAGAAATATTTTCTCAATATTTTTTTGTACGATTGAGAGGTAAATAGTTACATAAAATTAAAATTATATGAAAAATTATATGAGAATGAAATTTATTTGGACTAATGGATATGATCTATGCAATTTCCCTCAATGGAAATATAGAATAGGCAATCCCGAAAAGAAATGATATTTTAACATTAATCCTTTAACTTATATATAGTTTTACTTTTCATGCATTCATAACAAATATACTATAAATATATTACATAACAAAATTCATGAATAAATTACCCAATATAATTTCTTTATAATTTGTAATTATCCTTTTATAATCAAATTTTCCTTAAAATGTACATTTGAGTGAATATTGGTCAATTTTCCATTCATGTTTAAGTTTTTTGGTTTTGGTTCTTCTACCTCAAAACAATTTTCATCATATCCAAAAAATTAATAATTATTTATATAACATATTGATTCGTCACAAAAACTTATATATTTATTCATACATATTTTTTAAAAAATTAACTACATCACTTCATGGAGATGGTACTTCGTACATATGCGTGGGTTTTGACTACACTTTTCAATGGATAGAATGAAAGAAAATTAAAGTTTTATTATCGTTTATAAAATCATGATTATATCATTAATTTAAGAAGAATTATAATTTCATAAATATAATACATAAATAGTAAATCCATTACAACAATTAACCATTAACTATGGTAAAGTAAAATGGATCATATCATTATGTGGAGATGACAGTCAACATGTATGTATTCCTGATACTATCATTTCTCATTTGATAGAAAGAAGTAGGAAAATAGTTAATATATCATCTTAATAACATTAATTTAAATTATATATATTAAATTAATTATTTTATAATGTATACCACATATTTTTAGGTGGTAGAATAAAGTAAAATTTAAAGTACTTAGATAAGAGTTATACCTCTTCATTGAAAAACCCCATATGGCGTACTACTAAAATCTTTAAAATGATTGTATTAGGATCAATAGAAGAAAAATATAATGTTCAAAGGGATTTTAATAATTGTTTGGGAAAAATATTAACTTATATATAAGGTCAATAAAGTGTGAGAAATATAGGATATGTGGTATCTATTTATAATAGGGGGAGAGGAAACACTTGGATTTTTTAAAATGATTAAAAAATATTAATGTATTAATCACACAAATTGGGTAAAAAAGGAAAAATACTAAAAGATAATATTAATATGGACGAAATATCATCAACAAAAAAAGATAAATAAAGTGTTATTTTTTGATATTTTAGACCTTATCTCTTAGGTTAACCTCTCAATTAACCTGTTTTAACCTTAACTGTATCAACATTTTTTTAATTTTTTACAATTTATTATGGCCAAAAATTTATATGAACATATTATATAATATAAATTTTTTTATTCCAAATATTAAATCTTTTAAAAAAACCAATTTATATAATTTTCATAAATTCATTTCAAAATATATGCATAAAACAAAATAAAATCGTTTTTAACAATTGTGTTTCAAGGTCATAATTGAGTTTTCCTTCATTACTTGTGATGTAAAAACTATTAGATCAATGTTAAAATATTTTATTGAATATATTATTTTGAATTTTAATTAAAATAACTCATCAATATCAAATAATATAATTATTAAGATAAAAACACACTATGCACATAAAACCCATTTTTAAGAAAAAAACCATTCTCATTTAAATGTTTTTAATTAAATTTAAAACCTACTAAAACATATATAAATAATTTATAAATATGTAAAAAATATCTTTCCATTATTAATTTATTTATATTAATTCATACCAATCCAACTACTCTATTATAACAATCAAATTAAATAATAATTCTTTTATAGTATATCACATGTTATTTATTCTAAGTGTTGCGTGTAAACCAAAACCATAAAAGTCATGAAATTTATTTAATTAGGAATTTATAATAAAATATAATGGTTTTATAGTAGTGTTTTTAAGTCATTAAGTACAAGATATACAGTCATCTTATTTCATGAAATATATTTAACATCTCCCATCATGTTGGTGTCACATAGTACACATCTTAGTCATACCCCACTTGAAACCATTATTCATAACCCCAAGAAAGGTAACATAAGAAAGGCTAAGCTTAAGCAGATAATAAAAGAAAACATAAGAGATATAAATCAATTATCATATGTACTATAAACATGAGTATTAGGGTATGAGAATATAAGCTAAATGGTTGAAAATAATTCCAAGAAATCCGTAGATCAAAATTATGGCACAATGATTTAGAAAATCATAAGACATAAATTAAAGAATTATAAAATATAATGATCTAGGATATTATATCATAATAGTAAGAACATTTAGTCTTAAGTTACATAATAATTTCAACACAATCATAATCATATAAATCATTTTTCAATGCTACTCACCAAGATATTTATGAGATGTTAGGCCTGGATATGCCACCTATGTACTTACTTCAATCTTGGGATAACCTCTAATGTATCTTATTTTTTGTCATTTCATATCCTCCCATATACTCTTTTAGATCATAAACCATAAAAATTACTCACTTTGTAATAGAAATATAATGGACCCACCCATCACATAATTATGAACTATTCATATGTATTTTATAAGATCATTAATCATTAATCATTTCATGATAGCATAATGTGTGGAAATGAAAACAAGTTTAATCAAGATTTTATTATAATAATAAATAAAAATATAGGAAATGAAAAATTATGGTAACATTGGATCATATCACTAGTAAATTTTAAATAAAAAATGGCTGTTTTCATAGATGAAAATACCATTAAAATTGTACTGGAACATTTATTAATAAATTACCATTTTCAATTATGAATTCACCTACATAATTGTTATTTACACAATATTTGGAAGACTATTATCTATTAATAGAATCATGTTAAATGTCATGGTAATCTTCAATGGAATTAGTATTTATGATGGCTAAAAAATTTGTTCATGTGGTATTTGATAAAACAAGGATTTTGTTCACAAATTTGTTAAAAAGTACCTTATTTGAAAAGGGACATGAATTTTTTTAATCTATATTGTAGAAAGAATTTTTTTAAACAAAAAATCATTTATAAATCATTGAAAATTATTAAAAACATTCTATAAATAATTTTGATGAAAATATCAGTATGAAAGAAATGATTTCAAACTAAGTAAAAAAAAGATGGTTTTCCTTGAAAACATTTTTTTTCGAATTTTGAGTACTTAGAGAGAGGAAAGTTAAATAAAATATTTCATTTTTAATAAATTAAAAAATTAGAATAAAATAGACATTATTTGTTTTGATAGAGAATATCATTTCATTCATCAAAAATTGAGTATGACAATCCCTATAAATATAGATATTTTAATATAAAACCCTTACCATATTGGATAATTTTGAATCATAACCCTATGAAATAAATAACATAAATTTAGTCATTTTATTAGATTAATATAAATATATTCATGATATATCATACCAAATATTCAGTATATATAACACGTGAAATAAAAAAAGTGGTCAGTATGACATATATCTCATGTCAACAATAGTGAGATGAGAGACCCTTAAGTCAGGTATAACATCATAAGTTTTTTAAACTCCATTATATTAAATTTAAAATTATTATATTTCTTTCCAACAACCATATTCATGCTTATAATACTTTATATGGATTACTTATAACATTTTATCACCCATTCGAAAACAATATTTTATTATCATAATCATTTCAAGAATAAACTACTTCATTTTTCATATATGTTTCAGTTAAAGGGTTATGGTCCTTAAAATTTGATCCTGGTTACATAATCTCATAAGTATTAACCTTGTAATGAATTTTAATTTTAATCATTATATATCATTTTATAACTATTCATATATAGCGGTGATGAAAAATGAAATAGAGCACTTTGTAGATATTATAGTCTATACATACAGATGAGCAATGTTTCCGGTTTTCAATGGAGGTAGCCAAAGAAAATAAATAATAATATGACTTTATAGAATACTTATTATATACAAAATATTATATATATTCATTAAATCAATCTTTATTATCATCCATGTATAGTTGAAATGATGAATGAATCAAATTACTTCTTAGAGGTGGTATCCCACATCTATACCCAAACAATGTTATCAATTTACAATGGATGGGATGGTAAAAAGTTAGTTAATATAATATATTTCTATAAGAATAATTTTGTTATAAATATAATATATAATCATTAAATCCTTCATAATAACCAACCATGAAAGATGATGAAAGAAATTGTGTTTGTAATGTGCATGTAGTGAAATAAAAGATTGTAAAATATTTATTTCCATTTGGGAGATGAAATCATCACAAAAGATGATTTTATTTTTTTTATACCATCTTATGATCTCATGTAGACTAAAATAAATATTAAAATTAAATAAAACCATTACTTCATTCTATTTGATGTCTCATGTGTGTTACTTTCATTATCGGTGATTGTTTCGTGGAGGAATTAAACTCAGATCCCTATAGATCGACCATACATGTTTTAGATTATTGAAGTTTCATTGATCATTATTATCATCATTATATCATGGATAAAAATGACCCTTTTAATGAATCTATCATCACAGGAGAATCAATAATTCAATTTGGGAAGGAAACATGAATCAAAATACTCTTTTATTACCAATCTCCCTCCCCAAATCATGAGTGTGGAGAGAGATTCTCTATAAATTTATAGGATGAATTATAATTCTGAATATTTTTCTTGATTTAATTAAATTTATAAGATATATTTAGATATTTTTATCATTGTAATTTTTATAAAATAACATCTTTTAATAGAACTATATTTACAATATGTGGCATTGAAAATAGGTGAAAAATGTCAGTAATATTTTATTACCTAATTGTAACAACTACACCAATTTACGTAATAAAATATGAGTTATTAAATGTACTAATATACTTTAAATTATTGAATTAATCATTAAAAAAAATATTAATTCATTAAATAGTATTACTTGTATTCACTTAAAATTTTGAATTCCTTAAACACATAAATTCATTACAAATTATTATATACATTAATAATAATGAATTTACTTATTTCATATTATATTTGAAATTTTGAAACATCTAATGACATTATGCGGGGAGCATGATATCCTAAATTTGAATTCACTAGAATTATCCATGTAATTGGATGCGATTTGTTGAGTGGCCATATAAGAGATTATTTTGATAGAAATGTGTTCTAATAATAGGCTAAGAGAGAGGTATAAAAACCTATCAAGCCCCCTAAAGATATATTATTTATTCATAGAAATGAAAATATTCAAACACCTGACAGGTAATGTAATCTATTTATCTCATGATATCTCATAAAATTAGATTCATCACTTGTTCCACCTTCTTTACATTCTTCATTTATTCATTGACATTTCTGGATGGAATTACCGTATTTAACTATGGACATGAATTTTATGAATATAATACTATCCTAGTAATCCGTGCATGAGATATATATCCCTCAAATTAGATGATACTAATTTAATCTTGATAACGTAACTAATTTATTACCACCAGTGAAACTACCAAAGAAATATTCATCAATACAAAATTAATCCCATGGATTTCATCATGTATAAAATTGTGTGACCAAATATGACACATTGATAATGATCTAATGTAAAGAGATGAATTAAAAAGTTCATTGATAAGAAAAACAAATAAAACTCGAAATATATGTTTTTATATTAGTTGTCCAGTCCTTATGATGTCATCTACTTAAGAGAGAAATGTGAAAACATAATGGGATGAATCCTCAATCCTTAGGGTCTCCCAAAACATGATAGTCAAACATTATCTATGTCATATCAGTATTATGTATCTGGACCATATACTATATATTTAAGAATACTTTTAAGGAATTTCAATGTTCTCATTATACATGGAAACTATTCTAAACATATCATATTATATATAATCTATGGACATTACAATGTAAATAGTGAATATAGAAGTAACAACACTATTTTAGTAATGAATTAATATATATATATATATATATATATATATATTTATATATATATATATCATAGTTAATACATGTAATGGAAATTTAACAACATACAAGTGTTGGGTGTAGTGTAAGGTCATAGTTTTTATCTTGAGGTATAGATCCTTAAAATTTCAGCATGTAGCCTTGTTTTTATTTAAATGGAAATTCCAAAGACCAATTGGAAGGGTCAGCTGAGTTCAGGTTTGTTTGGATCTTGAAGTTATGAATTTTCATTAGATTGTGTGAGCTACATTGTAAGCTCATGGTATATACAAATAGTGAGAATTAACCCTGTAGTCCAAAAGGGGTGCTATATAATTATTTAAAACTATTAGATGGAGGTCGCATGGATGTGTGAAATGGTGAATATATGTGGTAGAGGTTATCTACAGAGTGTGAGCATGATTTTTCAAACTGTTCACAAACTTAAACGACCAAAAAATTCATTAATGAGAATTACCTATGGTTAATTTAAATGTCTTCTTATGGTTATGTAAAATATATGCACTTATTTGGTTCTATTTTCTGGATTTTAAAATACCATTAAGAATTGAGACCATTGCTAATATAGCTGTTGAATAGTGATCACATGATTAGTATAAATATAGGGTTTTAACAATTCCAATTTACTCAGAAAAAAGAAGTGATTGCCTCATCTAGTAGTCTTGCCATACATGATGCCCATTTGTCAGAGCTAAGAAAGGAGGTGGCCTTATTGTTCTTAGCTCTTTACTAAGCACAATCCAAACTTGAATACGTTAAGCTCGAGCGGAACCACCAACAAGAGAAGAGAATGTTGATAGATATTACCACATGAGAAATGTTATCCGAGCCACCCCAAGAGTCTATCACTATCGCGCACCTTACCCTAGTGTCTTATGTAGGTTTTTAGGGGGTTATGTAAGAATACCCTACTACTATGATTATATACATTATTATTGTATAGAGAATATCCATTATTTTTTATTGTTACTTTGTAAATAGTTTTTAAATCACAAATATTATATTTTTTTAATATTCAAATAAGAAATATATTTTTACGTATTAATGTATTTTTGAATTAAATAATATTTTAATAAAATATTATAATTAATAAATTAATTTTTATTTAATTTAAATGATTGTATAATTTTATGAATGCAATTGTAATTTTTATTATGTTTTGAAATCTGTTTTTGTCAAAACCTGTGAATTTTCGATAAATGACTGTTTCTATTTTAAAAGTAAAAATTCAAATATTTATCAAATTATTTAGATAAAATGAATATTATTTATGCAATCAGGATGTCAAAATTATCCAATAGTGAATTTTTCATAATTTTCTGAGATAGATGATTTTTTGGGTAAAAATTAAATACTGTTTAAATATATAATGTGTTTTATAACATCATAATGACCCCATAATGATGTTATGAAATAATTTAAACATTATGTTCGGAAAATATATGTTTTAAATTTAAAATAAGGTGATTTTTGGTTTGTTTTATTTATTTTACGAAGATTTTGTGGACCCTTCAAGACTTATAAAACATTTTGTCGTTTTAAATTGCTTTCCTTGAAAGTGTGACTCATCTCCACATAAGAAACCCTATTATTTTAAAACTTTCGGCCATTTTACTTAAAAAATATTATTTGACACTCCCCTTTGGCAAACACTATGGGCAAAAACCATGGGGTGGTTTGTGGTTTTGATTAGATTAATGTGAGGTGTCCCAAACCTAAATAATAAAGAATTCATTCTCCTTTCCTATATAAACCCAACCGAGCTACCACTTTCTCTTCACTGAAAGACTTCGGAGTTAGAAAACCCCATACCTCCTCTATCTAGAATCCTCCCAAGAATCCTCTCTAAATCCTCTCCCAAGCTTTTGGGATCACACTTCCATGTAAGGGATTTGTTTCTTCTTCATTTTATCCTTGTTTCTTTATATTGTTATGTACTTTTTCTTTGAATTAAAAGAATTTGGGTATGATTACGCATGTCCCACATACTACCATATTTATGTTTTAATGATTATATACCCCTTTTCTCTCTCATTAAAGCCTCCCATGTACACCAGTTTCCATTCCGAAATTCCGTAAGGAATTTCTCTCTCCTCAATTACATTCAAGCAATTCTTTTGTATTTTGAATCCAAATTCCATTAAAAATGTTGGTAAATGTATCTATATTACCCCTTACTTTTCATTCCATGTTTATATTATGAGACACCATTTTATCTCTTATCATCCATTTTTTATGAAGTCTTATGTCACATCGTTATGCTGCCGAAATTGCACCGTGTTTACCCAAGCTAAAGTCATTGTGTATTGAATACCACACCCATTTATCTATCAAGGGTAATCAACTTTATACACATCAATTTATAGATTTTTTAGTTTTATTTATTAATTTCACATTCCTTTAACATGGAATAAATGATGATGAATCCATGTTTTATGATCCATGTGACACACTTATTCATGAAATGAAATGTTTAAGAAGGGTGCGCCCTGATAGCACTCCAATGCATTAGGAAAAGTATAGAATCATGATACGTCATGTGCAATGAGCATTGACTCATACTAATTCATGTGAAATGATGGTTTAATCATGCTTTATGTGCAATGTGGGTTTACTCATGCTTCATGTTCAATGTGGTTTTACTCATTTTTTATCATGCCTTTATGTTCATGTTTTTCTTGTGTTCCATTGATATGCTGGTTGGCTAACATGTAATGTATTACTCATGTTATTCCAGGTTTATTTCTTTAATGGGCTTTATATATCACCCTTTTCTTATGAGTGTTCTCAATTTATCTTATGCAATGCTAATAACTAGGGAATATTGTGGTAATATAAAAGAAGTTTTCAATTTGGTGTTGCATTCTATGCTTTATGTTGTTATGCTATGTTACTAAGCACCAAATACACTAGACCTATCAATATTATATGTTGTATAAAGTGATGGTTTTATGTAATAAATCATGTTTATGTATGTAATAAAGAACAAGGTTGTTATATGAACCGTGAAAGGGGTTGTCCTCCTTGGCTAGTGATCATGCATGGGATTTGTACAATTTTTTCGACCGTGTACAGAGCATGTTCTAAGTGTGTGCCATGCTATAATTCTAGCATATAGTTTGGCCAATAATGAGGTGATACCATGTTCCCTTTAAAAATGTGGGAAATTATATTTCCCCCTACATCCTCATAATCTAAAAGCCCTATACACCTTTGCCATTTTCAAAACATCACCTCAGCCAGAGTGCTCCCTTGGTGATGAAATAGGCTTTCATCCTCCTCCATCATACAACGCCTTATTTGAACAATATTTTTTATATCGGATTTTAGATAATATGTATCTTATTATTCAATCTTCTTGTCTTTATTTCTGTCATCGTATTGAATGTTATTTCCATGTAAGATAATATTCCATATTTTGAGGAATTTTTTATATTTCTTTTATTCATAAAATTATAGACTATATTATAGTAAAACACAAGATAAGGAGTCTTCTACAAAACCAAGGTAGGTTCTATATACCATTTACCTTAAATATTATGTGTCTATATACTGTTTTCATTGTTCCATACACCGTACCCTTTGCGTGAAACCCCTAAAACGGGTAAACCCATGAAATAATTGTTTTAATATGGTTCTAGAAAAGTTAGGAAACTTGATAACTAGTTTTAGGTTCATAAACTCAACTTGAACCATCCCATTTTGTGTGTTATATTATATAACTCAAGGAAATACATTTTCCTTGTGATTAAAACACAACCTAGGTGTGTTTCTCTTTGAAATAGCTAGGGAAATGTTATAAAATAAGTTAACACATGATATGTCTTTTAGACCTACCCACGTAAAACATTTTTTACCTATAGACTAATTAAATGATAGATTAATGGTAATACAATGTCACATTACCCTTGATATACTATGTAGTGGTATCTAGATTCATTGGCCCCCATTTACTACTCTTTCGTCATAAATGGAAATGGACATTATCATTTCGCTTTAGTACTTTTAATTCGTGATTAACTTTTATTATGAACATGAAATTAATTTTTTCCCATTTAGAATCAATGGAAATATGGTTCCACATTACTTACTCATCACCAATGGACAAGACATTCTATATTACTTACTCATAATTAAAGAAAATACAATTACTTATTGTTTTGTTTAGAATTAATGGACCTACTATTACATATGACTTATATAAAATTATGAAAATTATGTACATTAATGTTAATATAAATATTATAAACCTGAAATTATTTAGATATTATATATAACTAAAGGGAAAAATTCTCTTTATTGATCACTAAAATGATGAATGATCATAGAAATCATAGATTAGTCTTAAGTAGGTAGTATCAGACAGGTGAGGATCCCGAATTGACATGGGTTTTCTATTTCTTTAATTACCTTGTATTTTATTACCTCCATGAAACTTAATTATATATAAAAACAATTATTTATTGATAGTGGTGTGGGTGTCCTGCTAGTTTTTACTCCAAATGGATTCTGGCCACTAATATTACCCAAATAGACTTCATGAATATAAGATGAGAAAAAGGGAAGTCCTATGGTATGAAATTTTGATTTTATATACTTGGTTAGATTAAGGGAGAAAAGGATTGAATTAGTTCTCATGACTCTATTTGATATAGATTTTTCCCTTTTTAGATTATTATTTATAGAATGTATTGTGTATGCCTGAAACCATGTTTCCTTTGTATCCCCCGTTTTTATGCGAAAAAAAATTAAATCTATATGTTTTAAATGTATCTTAGTATTATTTATGTCAAATTACTTTTTAAGGACGATTAAATTCTCTTTTCCCTGTTTGTTATGTTTTTTATATTTATTCATTTATTTTACCTCTATGCTCCACTCAGATTATGAGTGTATAGCCTCCCAATATACCATCATAGAAACTATCTACTAATCAATATCCTGTGGTTTATATGGAGGGAAACATAAAGACATGTTGCACCTCATCTTCAGTTATATATGAGTGAACTGGTTTCTAGATTCCCGAAAGTGGTAACAAATCCACTCTCATTTTCTCTCACTATTTTATGTTAGTTGATAGGAAACTATGAATGTGTTGAAATTTTGTAATTAACTTTTCCCTTGGAGTATTTTACCCATGGATAGGAAAAATACAAATTACAAGGGATGTGACTTGTTTCATTAGGTTATTCCTATTACTATTTTATGGATTTCACTAATGGGTGAAACATGTGATTTATGACATTTATTATTATTTTTATATATTCTGTTTTACCCTCAACCTGACATGGGAACGAGGTATTGAGAATTAATCACTATAGAAACTTGAGGAGTGGCATGTCAAATGAATTATATACCATATTTATATCATCACATTCATTTCCTACATGATATTGTATGATCATTGATTTCTATATTTGTAAACCTGCTAAAATTTCTTATATGAAAATAAATAATATGTTACCTAATGTGACAACATCATCCCAAATGTTGTTTTCTTGTATAGTTTCATGGTGTCACTTTAACTAACCAATTATCACATGTTAGATGAATGAATAATTGATTAAAATGATTTAAATTTAAGTTGGATGTGATTAAATTGATTCTAATTGAAATTTTTTTATATAGTACTTTTATAAATTTTGATGGGTGAATCATATAATATAACCATCGTATAAGTACATGTTACATTCTATGAAAAAAAATTAAAATGTATTTTGAAATTACATGATCTTACAATTGTACCATATAAATCATAGATATTTATTACATGGGGGTGAAAGCATATCTAACTAGACCATGGTATATACAAATATGAACTTTTTTATTCATAAAAGGTAAATAATTGGTTACCGTTAAATGGGGATGATAATTGAAACATAAAGATAATTTTACTCCAAATAATTATATTAAAACATCATATACTAGAACCTATGTCATGAAGCAGAGAACTTGAACCCAAATAACCTTAGTAGCAGGTATTTTCAAATGTATCTTTTGATTATTTTTAATCTTCTATGTCACCTTGTCATGCTTTAAGAAAAAGAATTGGGGTGTTGAATCCAACATAAGAAGAATCCTTACTATAAATTAATTTATATATGATCTTTTGTCTAGAAAATATCATTTCAGATGTTCTTTTAGTATTTTTTAAAACAAAGTCACCAAAAATAAATCAGGTTAAATGTTGGGAAGGTGGTGAGGACCATGATCTGGAGGTGTCGGTCCCCGAGACAATAGTATTACCTCTTGAGAAGCAATATTAGAAACCTACTTATATTAATGATAGAAGATTTAATGAATATTTTTATATGATTTCCTATTACTCATGAATACCATACAGGGATACTTGTGACTTTCCTCTATTAAGGTAGAGTTTATATGAGAGATTCAGTATTGGAACCCACCTACCTTCTTGTAATATGGTTGACCCCAGGCTAGTGATTCATGGCTATATGCCACCTTGTATATATACATGAATTTAGAGATATATCTTTATAAGAGTGCCAGACTTGTTGTAAATATTTTTCACAGATCTGTAATGCAATGGTAGAATGTCCATAATCAAGTAGGTCAATGTTAGGAGATGACATGGCGGGATTTTTGGTCTAGATTTTATGATTAGTTATTTTTAGACACCCTGAGAGTTTAGAAATACAGGGAGTCTATTCATTTAGAGTAGGGTACTCTATATATTAGAGAATATTCAGATCACTTTATAGAGATATAGTGTTTCATTATTACTTTCCTTGATTATGATTGGTACAAAGCAACAAAATTTTGTGATGGAATTAGTTATTCAATCAATCTAAAAGTGAGCGTTTTCTGTATGATGACTATTTATGAGATAGTTAACAATTATACTATTTTTGAGTGAAACTTTTGCAAAGAAGAGGGTGTGTGCTAGGGTAGTTTAATACTTAAGAAAATATTATGTTTTTGTAGAAGTAGGAATTATCGTCTAGATTATTCTCATCAGGGAATCGAGAACCAAATTATCCTCTCTAGTAGTAGTGTGGAATTTCACCAGTGTGGGAGGCCATGGAATATGAACCCACAATGCATGAAAGGACAATTTTAGTGCAGAGATTGTGGTTGAATGGTACATATTCATGGGTTTGTTAGATCCATACCTCCAGTGGCTAGTGTGTGAGGATCTACACTGACTCCAGGTTGTGGTCTGGGATACAACATGTAAGGTAGAGAGTTTGAGTACCAAAAGTTGTTCTAGACATGGATGTGGGTGAGGCCAAGGGAATTAGGATTTATATATACAGTTCTAGTATAGTGGACCTTATTAAGGTAGTCAGGATATAGCTTAGGGTCATAGATTGGGCCAAATATTTGTAGTATAGCTTACTACAAAAGAGCAGAGTGCTGAGGCTTCTATAGTTCAAGGAATTGCTTTGGTAGACTCCACATTAGTATATACCTTATTTGATGTAGTTTCATCGCACTAAATTATATCTATTGCTTATTTAGAAGTCATTGGCATGAAATTATGTACTTTTTGGGATTGATGACTTATGTTAATCTACTAGGATTAAATTTAGTGAGTGCCCACCAATACTGAGAATTCCCCCAGTAGATTGTTAGTTATAATTTCTTTTGTAAACTTTTCATCCTTGAGATGATAGTATATGATATCATACTCGATACAAATTGGTTGATTTGATATCATTCCCATATTTATGTTTTTCTATGTGTGTTTTTGATATCCTTAGAGGGCTATAATATGCATATAAATGAGAATATGATGTTTCGGCTATTCGAGTTGGACCTAAGAATTATGGACTGAACGGAGTGTTTTCATAGATTTCATGTCATTTTATATTTGACTGGGAATACATAAGACATATTTTTCTCTAGCAATGGATTGATTCATGGAATTATTCCAAGATGATTTTTTTGTTACCCCCTAAGTGGAAGGTGGATTTTACTATCGATATTGATCTAGGAGTGTCTCTATAATAAATTCCTTTTTACAAGTTCACTCCAATTGAGTATTAAGAAGTTAATTATAAACTCAAGGAATGTGAAGCTATGGGTTTTATACAGGCAGATATTTCTCAATGGGGTTGAACCATAATTCCCACCAAGAATATGGATGGGACCCTTTGGATTTTTAAGGATTATAAAAAATTGAATAATCTTATGGTTAAAAACGAGTACCCATTATCTCATATAAACGACCTCTTCCACTATCTCTAAGGAGATTAGTTTTTCTTGGAAAATGATTTTTGGTTATACTATCATAAGGTACGAGTCATGCATTTGGATATAGAACATAAAATACCCCACTGTAGATATGTATTGTTTGAATAATTAGTAATGTCATTTGGCCTAATGAATGCACCGACAGTTTTAAGGGATATACTGAATCCAATTTTCTATCTGTATTTGGATTTTTTTTCTTTTAATAGATAAAATTTATCTGTACTCATGAACTTGGTATCAGAATACCAAAACATCTTGATATATTATTAATCACACAGAGAGAGTACATGTTATATTCCATACTCAAAAAATGCCACTTCTGGATCAATATGTTTACTTCCTGGGTAACATTATCTCAGTGGAAGGATTATCTATGGACCCAGAGAAGGTGAGAATAATAATTTCATTGAAGAATCCCATGAAATATTTTTATATATGGAGTTTCTTTTGGTTAGATGAATATTGCAGACATTTTATTCAATATTTCTCATTCCTGAAACAACCACACACTAGATTGACAAAGAATGGTCATATTCCCATGGTCAGGTGCATTTGGGATGGGGTTTTAGGAGCATAATGAAAGGATGACATTATTATTTACCTTGATTTTACCCATTCAATGTAGATTTTATGTTTTTATTATGATGTATAAAGAATCTAGTTTGGGTCCATTTTGATTCAAGTGGATTAAGTATTAGATGAAGAGTTTTAGAATTTGAGGTCTCATGAGTGAAATTACCCAATTAATGATGTCGAGTTAGCCGCACTAGTTCCCAACCTATGTTATTTGAGGCACTACTTGCTGGGAGAGTGGTTCATTGTATACACATACCATAAAACTATCAAATACATAATCACCTTACATGACTTGAAACTCTGACTATGAATATGGGATGAATTCTAATAATTTTTTTATTTTTAACTTTATTATATACTTTGGAAAGGAAATATATTGGGAGATTACTTGAAAAGGAAGTCTTAGACAAGAGTGGGTGAGGAGGATTGTAGCGAATGAATATTGATGTCCTTGTTATCTATGATTATCTTTGAGTTCCAGGAGTATCATAGGAATACTTTTCTCATGGACTTATTATTGACTTCTATAGTATTGGATGGATTGAAGAGGAGACATCTCTCTAATCATAAAGGCTTGGTTCTTAGGGATAGTATTTCCAGTGAGGTCCCACTTCTTGGTTAGGTGATTAAATGGGATGATATCTTTTGAATTCATGTGAATATCTATGTTCTTGAAAGAATTTGATCAGAGTTGATGTGGGAATATCATGCCTCTGATTAGTATGTATATTCCAATATAACTAGAAAAATTTAGAATAAACCAATAGTATTGGTGGCCTATTATGAAATGGGATATCACATGATTTGTTACTCAGAGTTGCAACTATCTAAGGTGAATGTGGAACACCAGTGACCAATGATACTTTTTTAGTAATTACCTATTACTGAGTAGAAATGGTATGATTTAACAATATATATATTATAATGAGTTTATCAAAATCACCTCATTTAGTGATGCCATATGAGTCATCATTGGTATATTGATAAAGAAAACTCAATTATTTCCTATTAGGGAGTCCTTTTTAGCGGATACACTAGGATGTATATATATCAAGGAGATTAAATTCCATGATGGAGTCCGATGTACCAACATCTCATATCGGAATTTTTTTAGAAATCATTTTTCTAAAAGGGGTTGTTGAAGGATTTGGGTTCATAAGTAGTGCTGAGTACACCTTATCACCCATAGACTGATGATATGTATGAGTGTATAGTACTAGTATTAAAAGAAATTATCATAGTATGTGTACTTTATTTTAGAGGTTCTTATAAGAAACATTTTACTCCTGTAGATTTGTCGTATAATGAATTATTTTAGTACTCTCTACACATGGAAACTTATGAGGCCATATACAGTAGGTCATACCATTAACCTATATACTAGTTAGTGGTATAAAATGAAACTCTAATGGGGCCTCAGATCGTTTAGGAGAAATAGATGTAGATAAAAATTAACATGAATAATATGGATATAGTTCATTATAGAAAGAACTATTACACAATCACTGAAGGTTCCGGGAGCAGCGGAAGCGCTTGGGTGGATGTGCCCACTTGGCTTTTTGTCATTAGCAATGATCAATCTGGGATCAATACGACGATAAATTCCAGTCTCCAAGGATCGAATCACAGAAAAAGACAAAGAAGATGATTTGTCCCGGAACCGCAAACAAGGTTCGTTACAGGTTGATTATAATTAATTTAATTAATTATAAATAAATACCTTTTGGGTGTTCTTTCTTCATTGATGTTCTTGATCACGTTGTCGATGTGATCCGTCATTGCATCGTAGAAGCCAAGTGTATACTCCCTCTAGCGGTGATCTACACGTGTACCTCGTATCTCTGGACGTCTCCAAAGGATTCTCAAGGTGCTAGCGTGGAGAAACCTTTGCTTGCATTGTCCGTCTTAGATCATCTTGATCCGATGGAAGAGGATCTCTCTTGGTCTTGAGAGAATTCTTGGAGGAAGTGGTTCTTTCAGCCTTGAAATAATTCTCCAGAGATGTTGTGCACAATGATTATCTTGTGTAGAAAAAGAGTTGGGGTTGTGAGGATATTTATAATCGAGTTTGAGGTTGTAGAGTTATGACAATAAATAAACGCATTACACGTTTCATTTATTTCATTAACTTTTATTGAAAACCCCCATGTCTAATAATTAATTCCTTTACATGAACTCATGCTGATTATAATAAATATCATTTAATAAAATGTAATTATATCCTCAATATCCCGACTGGAAGAACTACATGGCGTGTAATAATAAATACATGGCGTGTACTTTTTTTTCATTGAAAACTACACAGCTTGTATATTAAATGTACACAACATGTATATCTTGTTTTCATTTATTCATTTACTTTCCAAAATAAAACTACACAACGTGTACATTTAATAATACACGGCATGTACTTGTTTTATTTTATTTTTCCTCCATCATTTAAAACAACTTAGGCTTCCTTGAATAATTATTAAACCACGTACGGGAATAATCTTTATTCAACTTGAGAAACTTGGATACACTTAGTGTGTGACCCTCTAGGCCTCTTTCTCATTGGAATTAGTCGGGCTTGCCTAAAGTCCAATATTACTGTCTAGCAACGGGTCAAGGCACCCAAGAGAAAGAAGTTGACGCCACATTGACGTATCACCTCATACGAACAATTACTTTGTAATTTAATCCCATTGTCTCAATATCTCATCAAGCAGGTTTCATGGAAGTGTCATAAACCTAAATGCTTGATCCATCGTTTTTTGACTACCTGAAATAAACTCATCGTTTACACCACGACCATGGAATTTAATGCGACAGTTCTATTTCAATCAAAGGGCCGAGATATCAAATTCCTTACATGGAAGGAAAAAATCATTCATCGACTTATCCATTAACAACATGTCACCTGTGACACACCCAACATACCCTACTTTCCACCAACTGTCTGCGTAATGGATTTCGTCAGTAAATATAAGTGCGCGAGTCATGATATTAGTTAAAGATAATCTTCCAGTATAAGGACCATTACACACGCTCACAGATAGAAATATCCGATGACACCAAGACATGCGAAATTACTACTGGTGGGTCTATTCTCATAATCTTCCATCTTGTAGATTACCAAGTGTGAACTATATGAGAGAGAGTCTCATCTTCTTACGAGTACTCGCACATGATGGTATATATACTATGTGTCCTATCATAGAATGTCATCCAACTGCAGAACCTTATTTAAGAATATTGTTATAGCATTTCAAGGTTCTCGTCATAGTAGGGATATGCTATGACCTTATTAATGCAACAAATATTCCAGGACATTATTATATTATAGTCATGCAGAACAATGAACAATATATAATAAGTGAACATTCATGTTATCAAAGTACAAAACAGTTGGTTCTGAGGACACCAACCCTTACAAACTCCCACTTGGACTAGAGCCAACTGCCTACGACTTTTAGTCCGATAGACCTCACTTGATGATCATGTTTCTGCTGAGTCAAGGCTTTAGTCAATGGGTCTGCCACGTTGTCTTCTGTGGAAATACTGCTCACTGCAACTTCACCTCTATGAGAAAAATCCCTCAAGAGATGATACTTCTAAAGTATGTGCTTTGTTTGCTTATGTGACCTTGGCTCTTTTTCAAGTGCCACCGCTGAAGTATTATCAAAATAGAGTGTGATATGATCTTTACTGATCGGTAAAACATCCAGATCTTGGACGAAGCTTCGCATCCATACTGCTTCTTTAGCTGCCTCAGAAGCTGTGATATACTCGGACTCCGCTATAGAATCTTCCACCACACTTTGTTTTGAGCTCTTCCAGCTCACTACACCTCCATTCAAACTGAATATGTATCCAGTCTGCGACTTCATGTCATCTTGATCAGTATGGAAACTAGTATCTACATGTCCTCTGATGACTAGTTCTTTATCTCCTCCATAAACTAGGAATATATATTTAGTACACCTCAGATACTTAAGGATAGTCTTGACTACCATCCAATGGCGGTCTCCTGGATCAGTGTGATATCTGCCTACCACACTTAATGCGTAAGCAACATCTAGCCTCATACATATCATAACAAACATTACTGACCCAATCGCGGATGTGTAAGGGATCCTTACCATCCTCTTTCTTTCCTCATGTGTCTGAGGACACATTTTCTTATAAATATTAATGCCATGTGACACTGGAAACAATCCCCTCTTGGATTGTTCCATACTGAATCTCTTCATTATCTTGTCAATGTATGTACTTTGACTCAGGCCCAACATTCTCTTGGATCTATCATGATGGACCTTGATTCCAAGAATATATGCCGCCTCACCCAAGTCTTTCATGGAGAAGCATTTATGCAACCATTCCTTAACTGACTGTAAGACAAGTACTTAGTTTCCAATTAGCAATATGTCATCAACACATACTATTAGGAAAACAAATGCACTTCCACTAAACCTTTTGTAGACACAAGGTTCACATTCGTTCTTAAAAAAGCCAAATTCCGTAACAGCTTCATCAAAATGAATGTCCCATGACCTTGATGCTTGATTTAATCCATAAATGGATTTCTGCAACTTTCATACCTTGTTGGAATCCTTTTGAGTCACAAACCTTTCAGGTTGTGTCATATAGACATCTTCCTGGAGGTTCCCGTTAAGGAAAGCAGTTTTGACATCCATTTGGCAAATTTCATAGTCATGGTAAGCAGCAATGGCTAATAGGATTCTGATGGATTTTAGCATCTCAACTGGTGAAAAGGTTTCATCATAGTCAATTCCTTGACGTTGTCTAAAACCTTTTGTCACCAGTCATTCCTTATAGGTGCTGACTTTCCCCTCCATGTCCAGTTTCTTCTTGAATACCCATTTATTACCAATAGGCCTTACATCAACTATAGGATCTACCAAAATCCAGACATGGTTTTGGTACATGGAATCCATTTCAGAATTAATGGCTTCATTCCACTTGGCAACGTCTGTGCCTTCAACTGCTTCCTTGTAGGTAAGAGGATCATTATTTTCAACCAATAATGAGTCACCATCCTCGGTGACAAGAAAACCATATCATTCTGGTTCTCTCACCTCTCTCGTGCTCCTACGCAGTTCTTGTGTATCTGGAACAGATTTTTCTTCCACGTGGCTTTGTGGAATCTGTTCTTGTACCAAATCATGTGTATCTTGAGCCTCGACTTCATTGAAGTCTATCTCACTCCCACTATCTCTTTTGGAGATGTGCTCCCTCTCAAGGAATATGGCATGTTTTTCCACTGTAACCTTTTTGTATGAGGGGTTGTATAGGTAATATCCCCTTATTTCGTTGGGATATCCTATAAAGATACACTTTTTGCCTCGGGGCGTGAGTTTGTTACCTAAAAAGTATTTAACAAATGCTTCGCTACCCCACACATGTAAATTCGATAACATGGCTTTGCGTCCACTCCATAACTCGTTTGGAATACCATTTATCGATTTAGTTGGTACATGGATTAGTATGTGCGCTATTGTTTGTAATGAATATCCCCAAAAGGATAATTGAAGACTCACATGAATCATCCTTGTTCTCACCATGTCCAACCGGGTGTGGTTCCTCCTTTCACTTACACCATTCCACTGCGGTGTGTAAGGAGGAGTGAGTTGAGATAGAATCCCAAACTCCCGTAAGAAATCAATGAAGTCCTGATTAAGATATTCTCCTCCTCTATATGAGTGGAGTTTCTTAATCTTCTTACCAAGCTGGGTCTCAACTTCATTCTTGTACTCTTTGAACCGATCAAAATAATCTAACTTATACCTCATTAAATAGATATATCCATATCTACTAAAATCATCAGTAAAAGTAATGAAGTAAGAGAACCCACCCCTTGCTTCAACTGGAAATGGTCCACACACAACTGTGTGAACTAATTATAGAAGATCTTTAGCTCTTTCACCTTTCCCACTAAATGGGGCTTTGGTCATTTTTCCTTGTAGACACGCATGACATACACCAAGTGGTTTTAGTTCGAAAGAATCTAAATAACCATCTTGATATAATTTTGTCAAACATTTCTCATTGACCTGACCTAGCCGGTGATACCAAAGTTGGGTGTGGTATGAGTCATGTTAATTATCTTTGTTATCGATTTCCATTACTTGGTTTGTGTAGTCTAACACATAAAGGCCATTATATAAATGTGCCCTACCAAAACAAATTCTATCTTTATAAAAATAGCAACATCCACTTCCAAACATGAAGATGAATCCATCAGTATCTAATTTGGATACTGAAATAATGTTTTTGGTTACAGAGGGAACATAATAACATCCTTTCAAAAACAAGACCATCTTCGTAGGCAATGTGAGGTGGTAGTCCCCGACAGCTACAACAACAAGTCTGGCTCCGTTGGCTTCTCGTAGATCTACCTCCCCTCGATCAATCTTCCTGAATCTACTTGGTTCCTTTATTTGGATACATATGTGAGCACCATAAGAAGTATCTAATACCCAATTAGTAGAAACGGATAGATTGCATTCGATAACAAACGCACCTGAAGCTTCCCCTTGCTTCCTTGGCTGGGTGCAGTTTTTCTTCAAGTGGTCCTTCTTGCCACATGCAAAACAAACAACATCCTGTTCCTTTTCCCCCCCTTTGATCTTCCTTTTCTTGGAAGGCCTTGAAGAAGCTTTGGGCTTAAATATTTTCACCTTACCTTTTCCTTTTATTCACCATGAGGATAGAAGTCTTTTCACGCTTCATGTCAGTGTCCACTTGGCGAATGAAGATGAGAAGATCAGACAGAGTCTTCTCAATGTTGTTCATATTTAAGTTCACAACAATGATTGAGAAGCTCTAGGGGAGTGATGCAAGAATGAGATTGGTACCCAGTTCTTCAGTGAGTTTAAACCCTAGAACCTCTAAGTGCTCAATGTAGCCAATGAGATTGACTACATGAGGCCCGACTGGGGCACCCTCTCCATGCTTGCTCTGAAATAGATCCTTGGAGATATCAAACCTTTCTTGTCTTGCTCTCTCCTGGTATAGACCATGGAGGTGCTCGAGCATGCTATATGCATCCATGTCTTCAAGAGACTTCATGAGCTCACTAGACATCGATGATAGTATCAAACATTGAACATTGAGAGCGTCGTTCAAATGTTGATCATAGACCAGGAAATCTTTATCACTCGCCCCTGGGGTAGGAGAATCCGGAAGAGAGGACTCCAGCACGTAAAACATTCGTTCATGGTGTAGGATAACCCGAATGCGCCTAAACCATTCCTAAAAGTTAATGTCGGTGAGGATATTATCTTTATCCAATATTGATCGCAGAGAAAATGTGGTTGATGAGTTTGTCATTTCGATTCTACAAATTAAAAGAGCAGATTTATCAGTACTTTCTTGATTACATTTTTATGAGAAATAATAAATAAATTAATTCTCCCACTATTTTATCAAGTCCCAATGGCCATCACCATTGAACTCGGAATGTCCAGTTTCTTTGACATTCTAGTGGCAAGGATCCATATTTCCCTTCGCATAACCCCAACAAGGGTTGGTCAAGCTATTTGAAGGTATCTAAGTAGGCAAGTCTTTGCCAACTGTGAGATTACAACTCCTTGATCTGTTGAGTGGACTCCCCAATCCTGAAACCCAGACATGGATTTCCTCAACTCTTGCCTCCAATATTACACCAAGTCTAGCAAGGTCTACTTCTATTGATGTACTATTGTTAAGTCAACCTGAAACCTTTCATAAGGGCTTCCTTTATAAAAGTAAGTGTCCCAACAAGGGTTGGTCAAACACATAGTTTTATTGAGTCTTGCCCTTAATCATGTAACGGAGGGCTTGGTCTGAATTAATATTACATTGAGGGATTTTATTCCTTTATGCATAGTTTCCCATTATCACATACTTGTTAATATTAAGTGATGCTTGCATAAGTGATTAACCATGTTCTAATAATGTTTACACATAGTCTGGTTTTTATTTTATTCTATCTTTGCATGCTTGTTCATTTTATTAATTATGTGATCACGACAACATGTACATAATAAATAAACCATGCAATCAGACAGAAATAAAATAAGATGGCATGATCATGAGCTTCTATTGGTTAGCTTATATAGCGGGTTTGATAAGCTAACCCTAACCTAGGGAAAACACATTGAACCTGTTGGTTTGTGTTTTTCAGCTCCCACATGTCGACCTTTGTATCTTCTTGCGTTGGTTTCACCTCGACTTCAGGATTTGAACCGTCTCCTCTGGCTTGGGAGAACCTCCATTACATGGGTTTACATTAAAGAAACCATGGGCACGCATGCCCTATATTTTATTGGAAGAAGGATCGCAGGACAAAAAATTTAAATTAAATAAATTTAAATGAACCCATACACATACAAAGGGTCTTTGGTCTAGCACATGATCATCCACAGCATGCAACTACATTTACGGATATTTAGAATTCAAATTCTTTTAATCACTCTTTCATTTAAGATAAGTCGCGCTTGAATTCAACTAATTATGATATTATAATTAATAAATTATTTATCTTAAATTCCCTTCTGAATTTCCTTGAGATTCTTCTCATCCATATTCCTTGTACGGGTCTTTGTACATTGGAGGAAACCTGGTGAAATTCCATTTCTGGAAAGTACCCGGTGTGTAGTTTATATTTACACGACATGTATTTCGTTTCACCTTGTTTCCAAAGTACACGCCAGGGCTTCGGCGTGTTTTCTCTACTTTGGAAATTTTGGAGTACATGACATGTAGATGAATCATACACGGTGTGTACATCCTTGTTAAGCGGTAACCGGCTTGAAAATCCTATGTACGCGGAACACGACTTCTCCTTGTACATGGTTTCACCTGGACCGGATCAGACTACACAACGTGTTGTTCCAACATACACGCCGTGTATTCCGGTTCACACGCGTCATTCAATTCTGGTCAACACGGCATGATTAATACTTGGGAATAATCAATTCACACAGCGTGGTTTGGCAGACCAGTTCCGGTTCATTGAACCTAAGTACACAGCGTGTAGTTTTAATTACATGCCATGTAATCCCATGTTGTACAGACAGAAAGAGCGACTCCTCCAGATGAGTTCCTTGTTTTTATTTTAATCAAAATTAAAATTAAAAAGTCGTTTCTGTTATATGAATCGAGAAACGAAGGAGGAAGAATAGATCTCATTTATTCAGATTAATAGAACGATATATTTCGAATTGAAACAAATATAAATGTGTAAATTATCAACGAAAATTAAATAACTATAATCAACATTGTAACCTTTCTCTGATACCATTTGAATGTTCCAGGCGTAGCAGAAGCACGTGGGTGGATGTGGCCACTTGGCTTTCTATCATTAGCAATGATCAATCCAGGATCAATACGACGATAAACGCAAGTCTCCACGGATCAAATCACAGAAAAAGAAAAAGAAGATGATTTGTCCCGGAACAAAAAACAAGGATCATTACATATTGATTATAATTAATTTAATTAATTATAAAGAAATACCTTTTGGGTGTTCTTTCTTCGTTGATGTTCTTGATCACGTTGTCGATGTGATCCGTTGTTGCATCGTAGAAGCCAAGTGTTGAATCCCTCTAGAGGTGATCCACACGTGTACCTCATATCTCCAGACGTCGCCAAAGGATTCTCCGGGTGCTATAATGGAGAAACCATTGCTTGCGTTGTCCGCCTTAGATCATCTTGATCCGATGGAAGAGGATCTCTCTCGGTCTTGAGAGCGTTCCTGGAGGAAGAGGTTCTTTCGGCTTTGAAATAATTCTTCAGAGATGTTGTGCACAATGATTCTCTTGTGTAGGAAAAGAGTTGGGGTTGTGAGGATACATATAATCGTGTTTGAGGTTGTAGAGTTATGACAATAAATAAATGTGTTATGCGTTTCATTTATTTCATTAACACTTATTGAAAACCCCCATATCGAATAATTAATTCCTTGACATGCACTCATGCTAATTATAATAAATATCATTTAATAAAACGATATTATATCCTCAAATTCCCGACTAGAATAACTACATGGCATGTAATAATAAATACACGACGTGTACTTGTTTTTCACTAAAAACTACACGGCGTATACATTAAATGTACATGGCATGTATATCTTGTTTTCATTTATTCATTTACTTTCCAATATAGAACTACACGGTGTGTACATTTAATAATACAGGGCATGTACTTGTTTTATTTTATTTTTCCTCCATCATTTAAAACAACTTAGGTTTCCTTGAATAATTATTAAACTATGTACGGGAATAATCTTTATTCAACGTGAGATACTTGGATACACTTAGTGTGTGACCCTATAGGCCTCTTTCTCGGTGGCATTAGGCGGGATTTCCTAAGGTCCAAGATCATTGTCTAGCAATGGGTCAAGGCACCCAAGAGAAAGAAGTTCACGCCGCATTGATGTATCACCTCATACGAACACTTACTGTGTCATCAACCTATATGCTTGATCCGTCGTTCTTTGAATACCTAAAATAAACTCTTTGTTTACACCATGGCCATGGAATTTAATGAAAAATTTCTATTTCAATCAAGGGGCAGAGATATCAACTTCTATAAATGGAAGGGACAAATCCTTCATCGACTTATCCATTAAAAACATGTCACTCATGAAGCACCCAACATGCCCTACTTTCCGCCAACTGTCTGCATGACGGTTTTTGTCAGTAAATCTAAGTGCACGATTCATGATACGAGTTAATGATAATATTCCAGTATAAGGACCATTAAACATGCTCGTAGATAGCAATATCTAATGACACCAAGACATGCGGAATTACTACTGGGGGGTCTGTTCTCATAATCTCCCTCCTGGAGATTACCCAGTGCGAACTCCATGAGAGAGAGTCTCGTCATCTTACGAGTACTCACACATTACGGTCTGTATACTATATGTCCTATCATAGTATGTCATCCAACCACATAAAATTATTTTAGAATATTGTTATATCATTTCAAGGTTCTCATCATAGCAGGGATCTTCTATGACCTTACAAATGCAACAAATATTCCAGGACATTATTATATTATAGTCATGTAGAACTATGAACAATATATAATACGTGAACATTAATGTAATCAAAGTACAAAACAGTTGGTTATGAGGACACAAACTCTTAAAATTACCATAACTGACCTCTAGATTTTTAGGTGGGAGATCAGGTCTTCATGAGTGTTTTTCCTAGTCTAGGTCATCAAAGGATTAGGTTGAAAGGAAAGCTAGTGCTAAGATTCATCGAAGCTTCTGCGATTCTAGAGAGGGTTGAACATGTGTATTATTAGATAGTTGTCCCTATGATATATATGAATATGTACTATTTTTTATCTGTTATTTTGTTTTAATTCAGACGTATCTCAGGTCCTTAAAAGTAATTAGGTTTAGTTGGATGTTGATGTTTCTTTTGAAGAGTATCCTATTCGTGTTGTTCGTTATAGCATGAATGATTTTCCTGGTATGTCAGATAATCTAGTGTGGGTAAAATGTAATCACAGATGTTCATTGGATGAGACATAGGAGAGAGACTTTCCTAAGTTCTGTTTTTCTAGAGTTATTCTAAGATGATCTGCAACCACCCTCAATTGGAAAACATACGGACAAGTTATTTTAATGAGGGGTGGTTTTACGATCCCAGTTCTTCTATTGAGATATATATCCTTTAAATTTATGTTTGTATACTTATTTAGATATAAATAGAAATTTATAAGATCAAATGGAAGTTTCAATGGTGTATGTTCTTGTTTAGAGCAAAAATATGTGAACTTTCATAAGACAAGGTGAGATGAACATTTAGAGCATGGTTAGTTCTAACCATGTGATTCAACCATGAGGGCCATATGGGGTACTACATAGTTAGTCAAAACAACGAATGGGAGGCCACATGGCCATGAAAAATATTTCTAACATGTTGTATAGGTGATCCGCAGAGTATGTTCTTGGGTTTTCCAACTAGGCAAAAACCATTCACGGGGGTGGCCTCCAAAGACAATATGCATGTACATGATGTTCATAGTTTTTCTAACAATACAACAAGCCATGTAGGGTGTATTCCAAGGGGAAGTACTAGAACACGATTGTTTCATAGTATGGTGATCTATGCAGATAAACTATGTTCTTATTAAAAATGAGGGATATTAAAATATCCACCTCCTTCCTCATAATATATAAATCTTTTTATCCATTTTTATTTTCACTCAATTCCTTCTACTTGAGATCTATATAGTCTATCACTTAGGATTTTATCCTCCTCTATCATATGACATCCAATTTGAGCACTATTTTCCATGCTAGATAGCCAATGATAATGATATCATTCTTTATATTTATTTGTTGATTTATATCTGTGCATTGAATTCTATTTATTTGGGAACTAAAATTCCCCAATTTTTGGGAACTTTCATATTCTCTAATTCACTTCATTCTATACCGAATCAAAGGAACACCTAGATGAAATGTCTTCAACCGATATACAATATATATTCTATACCTTCTCCTTAAATGTTTATGGGTTTATATATTGTTTCTACTCTGCTACATTCCATACCATACAACATTTTCTCTTAAAATAATAAATCCCTAAAATAATTATTGGAATGTGGTTCAAGAAATATTACCAGATTTGATAACTGGTTGGAGGCTTAAAACCTCAACTAAAACCATAACCAAGGGAGGTTTTGACTTAATTCCTTGAGAAATTGTATTTTCCTTTTGAAAAAAACATAACTAAGGTGTATTTGTCTTGGAATTGACCATCGAATTGTTTTAAATTAAGCCAATAAATGAAAAGTGGAATGAAACTACTCAGGTAAAAATTGGTTACTTCTATATGAATTAAAAGAAAGGTTAATTGTAATACCATTTTCAAATGACCCTTGATAAAATATGTCATGAAAAGTATATTCACCTAGCCCCTTATTATTACTCTCTAGTCATATGATTTAAAAAATGAATATAATTGATGATGAGAATAGGAATTTAAATTTTTATAAAGTTATTTTATATCATGATTTCCTTATTTTATGGATATGATGTTCTATATTTATTATATTGAATAAATGGAAATGAATTTATACAACACTTAATCTTACCATGTGGACTTGAAATTCCATATTATTAAGTTATAATTAAAGGGAATGACAGTCCTTAATGTTTTTTTAGAATTAATGGAAAAAGTTCTCTATAGAGATTACATAGAATTAAAGGTCATGAAGTTTCTTAATATTTATTTGGACATTATGTTCATGATGATTGTTATATATTATTGGGACCTAAAGGAAACGATCCTCCCTATTGATTACTATAATGACTATTGTTAATAGACATTCTATTCTAGTCAAAAGTATGTATTATCTATCACATGTCAATTGAGGAATCCAAGTGGACATGGGGCTGCTTAATTAAATTATTAATTTTTTTATTGAATTCACACTATTTCATTATATATTCACAGATTGGATTAGTTATAAAAACCATTGGTGTTGGACTTCTGAGTTTTACTCACACTCTATAAGGGCTATCAATTAGTACCCAGATAGAATTGATGGATATAGATGTAGAAAAGGGGAAGTACCCTACTACGACCAATTGATTTAATATATGTAGATGGAGTGTGGGAGAAGTGGACCCAACTTGTTCTCATGATGATATTTGAGATATCATTTGTCCTTTTTATTTATTTTTTATATCAGTAACTATGTAAGCCTTCCACCCTATTTCTTTTTATCCCCCATTTTTTATAGAATACATATGTCACATCATTATGATGTATACAAATCTCAGTATTATTTACATCCAATATATTGTAACTCCCAACCCACTAGCTTTAACATGAGAGTCTCACTTCTTCTAAGATATAGACTATGATAGATGGTCTACCGTGTTTTACTCTATGACAACTATCCTAACATTGAAGTCATCTATTTGAGTAAAATATCTCAAATGACAAATTGTTTTATGTTTTTTATTCATCTTATGGTGTGGACTAGCCTACTAATCATTACCAAAATTGTAGTATTACCACAATAATCTATAATAGGTTCTTTATTGCTTGGTATAACACCAATATCATAGAGAAACTTTTTCCTATCGTAGATAGTTCCATAGATGCTTAAGAAAATGATATTTACTCAGATTCTACTATAGTATCTGTGACCACATACAAATTTCAGCTTCTATATCTTATTGAACCACCATTTATTAAAAATTCATATAATTAATATGATTTTAGATCATCATGACCAGTCATGAAGCTAACATTAGTGTACCCCTATAACCTACATTCGCCAATATCATATCCTTGGTATGTCTCATGTACTTTCAGAGTGTCTTTACACCTGAATAATATAGAACTATAATATTATTTTGGTATCTTTCCACCAATATTAATGTAAAGGGAACATCAAACCTACTTCGAGTCATGACCTACATGATAGATACCATTACAGAATAATAATAAATTACTCTAATATTTTTAATATCCTCTATTATTTGAGGAAACATTTTCATGGATAGATGAATCACATGTGATAACGGAGACAATAATATCTTAACTATTCAATATTGTAACATCTTAGTATGTTGTAAATATATTTACTTTGAATTTTCCCAGCCAGCCTCTGATATTTATACCAATTTATGTTAATTCCCATAATTTTGGCTACTTATTGTAAGTCTTTAAGGGATAATAATTTATTTAGCCAAGTAATAACATCCTACAAGTCTTTAACTTCTTTTCCCATAATTAATATGTTAATAATATATAATTCTAGGAAAATAATGAAATTTATAATAAACTTATAACATAAAAATGGATAACATATATTTTTTATGAAATTATATTCTCCCATTACCCCATAAAAATGATCATTAAATTATCTTTATTCCTTATTCAATACATAAATATGTCTCTATAAAATTCATACTATATTATCACTTATTTACCCAATGAGTAATTTATGTTGAGTCACATATACCTATCTGACCAAATTCCAATTTAAAAAAGTATTGTTGTCATTAATTTTCCACAATCCATAATCATGGAAGGATTCTATTACGTGTAATATTAATATAGAATTCAATTTAGCAACTAATGAGAAGCATTTTGATAGTTAATAGATAGATGTCTCCTAAACCCTTCACAACTAGTTTTGATTTATATGTAATTCATGTAATGACCCAATATTTTATAAATGAAGTTTCCTTCAAAACGAGTTAATGGATAATTAATTATTTTAGTTAGAGAATCCACATGCACTATATTTCATTTCTTATTTTTGATAGGAAGAAATTATATCCCTAATTATCCTATTGGAATTAAGATACTCTTAATAATTATAACTATTGATAATATAAAAATTCTATGGTGATCATCAAATGAGTATATATTCAGGGTTATAATAATATATAATTGATATAGATTGAAGAATCCATTTCCTTGAACAGTAGTATCATACCCTATAAAGCCCATTCAACAAAGTAATCGTGGGAGATGGAATTATTAGTATTTTCACTTGATAAATACCAATTAGAGATTCAATAAATGAAACTTGAGAAAAATTATTTATCGTTGAAGTTTAATCTTATAAAGATCGCTTCCCAAACAATGCTCTCCAAAACATCCAATGAAAGTACCACCACCACAGACCCTACCCTTAGGTAATAAAATGGTTCAATTAGGGGTTATATATCAAGAACCTAGTAGTATGGGTTTTATATTTTCAATTTTGATAAAATAATTATATTATTTATCAATTTTTCGTACATTGTTCACATGATTATATAATGAGTTTTTTTTTAAAAACTATATTTTGATTCAAAGAAACAAAAAATAGAATTTTTTGTAAAATATATAATTTAATTTAAAAAAAATTATTTTTGATTAATAATGGTTTTTGGATAAAAATTATATTTTCATGAAATATGCATTTAAAATAATATTTATTTAGGCATAAACCATAGTATTATTTAATTAAGAATAATTTAATTTTTAAAAAGGTCATAAAGTTATTGGTGTTATAAAACCTAGTATTTCCTACTTAATAAGGATTTTCATTTAAAAGTATAAATTCTCATATTTAAAAACTTATTTTAGTTAAATAAATATAACTTTTGAAATTTTGTAACACCCCAAGCTTCCACAGTGTGCTTCTCTTTGAATAATACAATAGCGTGTGTTGTATGCAACTTCGATTTCTAACACTCACCACAAATAATCAAACTTGCCGTTTTGAATAGTAATAACCACTTTTTGAAATTTTATAAATTTTATATTTCAAAATCGACATCATATTTGGATTCGGAATATTTAATTTATCTTAGGGATAATTTTAGGTACTTTTTTGATTACTTTCATATTTTGATGAAAAATGAAAAGTACTAAATTTTAATTAAAAAAATATTTTTTAGCTAAAATAATTAATAGTGATAAATTATAAATATGAGTGGTTATAAATGATATTTAGAATATATTTTTACCATTTAATCCAATGTTGGTCATTGGATATAATTTCACATTTAAACCGGACATAAAAAATTGTCAATCTTTTGATAGTTATTATTTCTTAAAAACGCACTTTTTTTCTTTGACAGTGAGAATTAATGTTAAATTACTTTCTGCCACTTTTGTGTTTTGAATATAAATAAATGGATTCTATATTTATAATCAGTAAGTACAAATTGTGTAAATAGGTAACTTTTATTTTTAGAAATTTTGAATAATTACTTCGGTAAATATTTTATTTACCATGGTTAAAGGGTAAATCCGATAAATAAGGGTAAATAATAATATTATAATAATATTAAATTACCCCAAAACATGTCTTACCCCTATTGGTTGATACATCTCCGACAATGGGCAACTTTGGGTCGATTTTGGGACCCCATGGAGCCACTTGTATGTGATAATGACACTTTATATTAATTAGTTTAATGTAAATAAAAAAATGGCATAAGCATATATCTTTTAGAAAACATTTTTTATAGGGTTATATATGTTATATTTTTACTGTAAATATTCATTAGAAATCTAAAAATAATTCCTAAATAATGGATGTTTATTTATAATTTTTAGACATTGAATAATTAAAATTATTTATGACACAATAATGATGTAGTATTTTCCTTATTAATGAAAGAATCAAGTAATTGGAATAATAAATGATAAAATAAATATAATTTAAAATTTTTGATTCCATAAACGAATTTTATAGGTTACTATGACATGTTATTATTGCTTAAATGAATTTTATTAGAATTAATAAAGTTGTTAAGACTTTAACAAAAATAAATTATTAAATAATTTCAAAATTGACATAAAAGAGTTTTTAAAACAAATATTATATTATTAATTGAAATTCTATTCCTAAAAATATAAGGTTAGGCCAAAGGACATATATAATTATAGGGGGTATAATTAATGTACCATTTAAGGGTCTCTTGAATGTATATAGTATGTTTATTGACTATATAATATAAAAAATACAAAGAGACATGGTAAATGTCAAACTAATTAACTAAGAGTTAAAACTAAAATATAAGGGTAATAAAGTGACCCAAACCTATCTAAAACCTATTGGTTGAGTTGTTTTAGACCCATCCCCACATTATACTCGAAATAAATCAGTTTTTATCCATTGGAAATATAATATAAATTTATTATAAAATAATATTTTAAATTTTTCCTAAGGTGCCCCTCACCCCTCTTATAAAACGCCACTCCGCCTTCTCCCTAAGTCACACCTTCAAAGACTTTTGGCTCGGCCGAAATCTACCCAAATATCCTCCCAAATTTCCACACTTCATATTAGAGGCCTTCCTTTAGTCAGAAAGTCAACTTAAATAACCCTTTTGATCAAATCAAAAGGAAGAACCTGAAGAAGAGGTAATGTTTTCACCACCCTCTTTCAAGTTCCTCTCTTCTTCAACTTCTTATTTCTTTGTTATTTCCATTATAAAATACTAACTACAGTATATTCTATATAATTTGATGTTATTATAAATATGGTACAACTAGATTCAGTATTCTATCTATCCTTTGAATGACTTGTCACCATACGTGCGTACGTACGACTTACCGTCTCCACGTCGTGGTGTAATTGTTATTCAAAACATTATTATTTGTATGGTTATGATAATGATGTGTAATTGATGTAAATAATAAATATAATATGATAATTATTATTTATATAAGATATTCCATCCAATAATATATTATTTTATCATCAAAAAAAATTTATTGTCGCTCGTGCATACGTACGGACTACCGTCTCCACGAACGCGATGAGATTCATTCCACATCATATCCATGCAAGTATAATTATCATTTGATGATTAAAAATTATGTATAAGGACTTGATATCTTTCTATACTTGAATAATATACAACCTATCCATAAAAAAACGACTTATGTAATAAAAAATATAAAATAAAATGAGTAAGATAACACCTGAAACGACGATAATACTAAGATATTATAAACAAAGCAATGTTAAAAGATCATATATGATATAATATTAATGTATATGATTCTTGTATAATTTAATAACAATTATTTAACCATTACTTAGGGTGTTAACCTACCCTCGACCAAGGAAAAGTAAAGGTAAGGGGTTTTCATCTCACTCCTTATTCCCGTGAGATTCGTGTCTTATTGCCACTATTACATTTTGTGTGGTGTATGTGCTGCCCATAATTGTATTCTTTGTGTAATAAAATTTAATTTATGTGTATTTACATATTTATTGTATTATAACTCATTCATGGGGTGCATGTTTCGTAAGTTACCAAATTGGTAAAGGGTTTATTTCACAATTTCTTCATTATCCGAAATTGTTTATATGTAATTATCTACTGGGACCACTTTATCATCCACATCCATTTTTCTTAAAAATGTATTCCAAAACATTTTTACAATTTACTAGACTATTGGTTAATGTCATTTATACCCTTGTTTGACTTTATATAAAATGTTTTGAAATAATATTTCTGTCGTTTTCAAAACAAGGTTCATTTTAACCTTTTCGACAGAATTAAGGTAAGAATGCCTTTTTAAACTTATACGACAGATGCATCTATTTTCTGCCATTATAAAATCATCTAAGCTTACCTTATAAGCTTATAAGAATATTTTCATCTTAAATGTTTTATTTTATAATTATGTGACTTTTAAATGATTTCAATAAAAGAGATATTTCTCTCAAATAGTTTTGATTTCATTTTTGTCAACATCCTTTGATGGATTTTAAGATTATTTGAAGTTGATTTGTTATGATACAATACTTCCATATGTTATTGAAGGTTTTGTGATACGTTTGACTGTGGATGTGTTATTTTTATACCATTCATGGTTTATGGAGAAAGTATTGACATTTCGTATGCTATTTTTAATACGAATGCTTATGTTATGTTTAAACCTCTTCATATGAGGAATGAATTTGACTTAATAAGTGACAGGTGGAGCCCGCTATCGCTCCTCGAAGCATCGGTAGGTCTTATGAGACAAACAAGTGTTTTGGAACAAGGCCTTTACAAAATCTTCTTTGTAGTCTTGGCACGAGGCCTTGACTATGTCGTTATGATAGTTTAGCATTATGAATTCCATCATTATGAAAGTTGTTATTGATATTTCATGTGATTATTTGACTAGCAGAATATCCATGTGAATATGTAAAGGGAATTGTTTCATTTTATTTCCTCCATATTTTGCTGATGTTTATGTTTAAGAGACTTTTGTTTTAGTTATACATTGTCTTAAATGTTTATCCTTATTTATGAAATTTTCCGCTATATTTTTATACTTACTGGGCATATGAGCTCACCCCTTTCAATGTTTTATTTTCTCAGGATGTGAAGAAGTATTTTATGAATGACTTTCCAGGATAGTATGAGGGGATATGTGTGTGGAGACAAGATGTTTTTGTAGTTTTAACTTTATAATGTAATCTAAACTTTATGGACGTATCTAGTGATTCAAAGGATACTAAACTAATCGGCCTTTCAAGACTTGATATTTTGTTATCATGCCAATGTTATATAATAATGCACTGACTCTGGGTAACTTGGGTCGGGGCGTTACAATTTATATCATAGGAAGTTTAGTACAAACCTTGGGAGATAGATTTAGATAAACTCTGATTAGAGAACATAACCCTAAGATATAATTTGTGGATTAGTGTATAAGAACTTCCTAGAATTTTGGTATTGTAGTGATTTTGTGAGTTTTCCGGGAAATAAATCCCCGTCTGGATACAAGCAGTTAGAGGTGGCTCTAGCACATATGTACCTAGGGGTAAAACCCAAAAACACCACTTTGAGCTAGGCTCGAACGGGAACTGGTGCATGAGAACGACCCTTGCTGAACTCTTGGTTACAACACTCCCAGGGGATATGCTTAGGATAATTCTCATTTTATTTAAAAACCATTATTAAGGGTTTATTAGTATATACTTCCTCAAAGATAACATTTTTATTATTATGGATTATATCCATAAAACTGTTCAATTTATGTTAAGTATGTTATAAGTTTGGAATTATGTATTGTGATTCATAAATTAATCTAGTGTATTCCATTGTTTAGAAATGGAGCCTAGTTGAAGGAATGGAAACTGTATCTATGAACTCACTCCATGGGGGGATTTCCCTCCTACTCAATATAATTATAGTGGAGCTGGTGATGCAACTGGTGATGATGAGCTTATCACCATACTGGGACAACTCACTCATGTTATGAATAATAACCTTACCCGTATAGAGCACCCATATCCACAGTGTGGAGGATAAATGTTAGATTGATTTCTGAGGCAACAACCACCAACATTCAATGGGGGTAAAAATTCACTAGTAGCTGAGCAATGGATAAATTCCTCAGAGAAAATATTTCATGCCTTGGGGAGTAGTGAAAGGGAGAAAGTTATCCTGGCAGTTTAGCACCTCGCTCGAGATACTGATCAATGGTGGTCGTTGATTCAAAAAACAAAGGAAGATGATGAAGTATGAAATATTTAATGGAGGGAGTTAAAAGAGATTTTCTTAGAAAAATACTTTCCTCGTGACCATCGAGAAAACATGGAAAGGCAATTTCCAAGTTTAAGTCAAAAGGAGGATGATAATATCGCAAAGTATGAGGCTAAATTTATAAGGTTAGCGAGGCATGTAATATATTATATACATAACCCAAGGAGTAAGATTGATAATTTCTTTGATGGGTTAAAACCATTTCTCCGTTGAGCATTAGTATAACAATACATCTCATCGTATGAAGATATTGTCTCATGTGCTATCAAAACAGAAAAATAATTCTCTAAATCTTATGATGATAAAGTAAAGCAAGAGAAGAAGAGAAATTTGGAGCAAGAGACAGGTAATGCGAAAAAGGGAAAGAATTATTTTACGTTATGTGATAATTGTAGGAAGAAACTCCATGGTACTTTCTTAAAAGGAATGGGAGTCTGTTAAAAGTGTGGTGAAAAAGGCCCCCAAGATCCTGATTTCAAGGGAAAGAAAGTTGATGTCAACATGGAATTCTATAATTGTAGATAAATGGGGCATTATTAAAATGATTTTCCTAAGAGCCAAGGAGACATGCCTTAGAAAATGCCAAGGGAGCAAGGCCAAGCTTATGCTGTTACTACAGTTGAATTTGAATAATTATTGTATTTGTGTTTTTGGATTCAAGAACTATATTCTGGTTATAAGAATAATGTGATATATATAAGGGATGTATTGTAGTACTATTTCATTAAGGACTTGATATTGTGTGGAACCAAGAAAAGTGACCCAATAGCAGGTTAAATTTTTAGAAATATAAGGTTGAGAGAAAGATAAACCATTATATGGTTCTGATACCGAGGGAGTGATTTTGGAATAATACATGATTGATTTGGATAAATTATATTGGATATTCTTAACAACCTTGAAACTAATTAATGATTTGTATATTCAATCATTTTTTGATCTTATAACATTTTTGGATAAAAGGAGTTTATCCAGTATTCAATAATGAATGAGGGAGCATGAATGTAATTAATAAGGTTTTATGGTAATTCAGGATGTTGTAGTGTATTAAAATAATACATGATGTAGGTGTTCACATGTTATTCCATGAAAAAAGGATCTTAATTTTGTTTATCTTCCTTATAAATTTTGGATTGTGATATTGGACATAGGTAATTTGGATAAGTCTAGTTTGAGATTGTTTTTGGATTTCCATAAAAAGGACAACCCGGAGGTCGTGTGGGAACTCGTCGCGTCTGGTAAGGCAGCGAGACTTGAACTCACAACCGAAGGGGGATAAGCATGTATCACCTACCACTGACCCATGTGATGTCCCAGATTGAATAATGTAGTTTTTTAAAGGGTTTGGTTGATTAATAATAAATTGAGTTTTTTTGGAACCCTATACGAACAGGATAAATAGAATATTTTTTTAATTTCTATTATCTTTTAAAGTGAATGATGTGTTTGTAGTAGAAATTAGTTAAAGGGTGGAACTCTACTTGATAAGTATTCATTTTTTCTTCTCTTATTATATGAAGAACTAAATTTTTAAACATTAGGTAAGGCATCTTAAAACAGAAAAAGTGTTATCATAATACCTTACGTTTTGTTGAACCGATGATATTTTAAATCATTATTTATTGGTGGCTTTGAGGCCCAAAATTCTACAATAGTTTGTGATTGATGACCTCAATAACTCCCTATAAATATTTACATTTTTCATACAATTATGTGTCTCTAATTTCCACCAATGTTCTCCTAATCTAGAACATAATTTGGTGGTAACTGTCTCAGTCCCCTTCTCCTTTTATTAAAAATAAATTCTATTAACCCAATTTCTGATGTGGGTTTCCCCACAAAGGAATTTTATATTTTCAACCATTTATTTAAAAATAACAACTTCAAATTGCGAGGATGTAGTTTTTTGAAGGAGGGGAGAATGTAACACCCCATTCTTCCACGATTCCCTTCTCCTTGAATAATACAGTAGCGTGTGTTGTACGTAACTTCGAGTTCTAACACTCACCACAACCAATCAAACTAGCCGTTATGAATAGTAATACCCACTTTTTAAAATTTTATAAATTTATTTTACAAAATGGTATTAATTTATGGATTTGTAATATCAAAATTAGCTTAGGTTGAATTTTTTGTACTTTTCTGATAACTTCCATATTTTGACGAATAATGAAAATTACTAAATTTTAGATAAAAAAAATTCTTTAATAGAAATAATTAATAGTGATAAATTATGAATATGAGTGGTTATAAAGTATATTTAGAATATATTTTTACCATTTAATCAAATTTTTGTCACTGAAAATTATTACACATTTAAACCGGATATAAACACGTGTCAAGGTTTTGATAGTTATTATTTCTTAAAAACACGCTTTTTGTTTTGACAACGAGAATTAATTTTAAATTAATTTAAGCAACTTCTGTGTTTTGAATTTTGAAAAATGGATTCCATATTTATAATCATGAGGTCCAAATTATGTAAATAGGTAAATTTTATTTTTATACATTTTGAATAATTATTTCGGTAAATATTTTATTGATTATGGTTAAAGGGTAAATCCGGTAAATATGGGTAAAAAGTAATATTATAATAATATTAAATTACCACAAAACATGTCCTAACCCTATTGGTTGATACATTTCCGACATGATATCACTACTTAAATTAATTTTTTTAGAATAAATAATGTTAATAAGACTTTAACAAAAATAAATTATTAAATAGTGTCAAAATTGACATAAAGGAGTTTCTAAAACAAATTTTATATTATTAATTGATATTCTATTACTAAAAATATATGGTTCGGCCAAAAAATGTATATAATGATATTTTTATCATTAATGAACCTTTTGGGGGTCTCTAGAAAGAATATAGTATGTTTATTAACAATATAATATAAAAATACTAAGAGACATGGAAAATGTGAAACTAATTTACTAAGAGTTAAAACTAAAAGATAAGGTTAATAAAGTGAACCAAACCTATGTAAAACATATTGGTTGAGTTTTTTTCAACCCATACCCACCTTATCATCAAAATAAATTCGTTTGGAGCCATTATATACCGAATATCCATTTATTATAAAATAATATTTTATGTTTTTACTAAGGTGCCCCTCACCCCTCTTATAAAAGGGCACTCCCCCTTCTCACTAATTCACAACTTCAAAGCCTTTTGGATTGTCCAAACTCTATCCAAGTATCCTTAAAAATTCCCTCAATTCATCATATAGGCCTTCCTTTAGTCATAAAGTGAACTTAAGTATCCCTTTTTATCAAATCAAAAGGAAGAACCCGAAGAAGAGGTAATGTTTTCACCACCCTCTTTCAAGTTCCTTTCTTCTTCAACTTCTTTTTTCTTTTTTATTTACATTATAAAATAATTACTCTAGTATATTCTATATACTGTGATGTTATTATAAATATGGTACAACCATATTCAGTATTCTATCCATCCTTTAAATGACATGTCACCATACGTGCATATGTACGGCTTACCGTCTCCACGTCATGGTGTAACAGTTATTCAAAATATTATTATTTGCATTGGTATGATAATGATGTGTAATTGATGTAAATAATAAATATAACATGATAATTATTCTGTATATATGATATAACATACAATTATATATTATTTTAATATCAAAAAGTATGATATTGTCGCTTGTGCTTACGCACGGACTACCGTCTCCACGAACGCGGTGAGATTCATTCTCCATCATATCCATAAAAGTATAATTATAATTTTATGATTTAAAATAATGTTTAAGGAATTGATATAATTATATATATGAATAAGATACAACTTATCCATAAAAAACACGACTTCTGTAACAAAACATATAAAATAAAACGAGTAAGTTGACACCCGAAATAACGATAATACTAAGATATTATTAACAACACAATGTTAAAAGATCATATATGATATCATATTATTGTATAGTATTCTTGTATAATTTAATAACAATTATTTCACAATTATACAGGAGTTTAACCTACCCTCTACCAAGGAAAAGTACAAGGTAAGGGGTTTTCATCTCACTCCTTATTCCCGTGAGATTCGTGCCATATTGCCACGATTTCCTTTTGTGCAGTGTATGTATTACCCATAATTTTATTATTTTTGTAATAAACATTAATTTGTGTGTATTTACATATTTATTGTATGATACCTCTTTCATGGGGTGTATTTTTCGTAAGTTACCAAATTGATAAGGGTTTATTTCGCAATCTCTCCATTATCCGAGGTTGTTTATACGTAATTATATACTGGGACCACATTATCATCCACATCCCTGTTTCTTAAAAACGTATTCCAAAATAGTTTTACTATTTTCTAGAATATGGGTTAAAGTCATTAATACCCTTTTTTGACTTTTATATAATGGTTTTAAAGTATATTTCTGTTATTTTCCAAACAAGGTCCTTTTTAACCTTTTCGATAGAATTAAGGAAAGAATGTCTTTTTTTAACTTATACAGCGGGTGTAGATATTTTACGGCATTATAAAATCATTGAAGATTCCCTTACAATATTATAAGAATATTTTCAAAGTAAATGTTTTATTTTATAATTATGCGACTTTTAAATGATTTCAAAAAAAGAGATATTTCTCTCAAATAGTTTTGATTCCTTCTATGTCATCATCCTTTGATGGATTTTTGAGCTTATTTGAAGTTGATTTGTTATGATAAAAAACATCCATATAGCATTGAAGGTTTTGTGATATGTTTGACTGTGGATCTTTTATTTTTATACCATTCATGGTTTATGGAGAAAGTATTGACATTTTGTATGCTAGTTTTAATACGAATGTTTATATAATGTATAAACCTATTCATATGAGGAATGAATTGGACTTAATAAGTGACAGTTGGACCCGCTATAGCTCCTCGATGCGTCGGTAGTTCTAATGAGACAAAATTGTGTCTTGACACAAGGCCTTGACAAAACCATATTTTTAGTCTTGGCAGAAGTCCTTGACTATGTGGTTATGACAGTCTGGAATTATGCATTCCATCATTAAGAAAGTTGTTATTGATATTTCATTGATTATTCGACTAGTATAATATCCATGTCAATATGTAAATGGAATTATTTCATTTTATTTCTTCCATATTTTGCTGAATTTCATGTTTAAAAGGATTTTATTTTATTTATATATTGTATTAAATGTTTATTCTTATTTATGAAAGTTTCCTCTATATTATTATCCATACTGGGCATCTGCGCTCACCCCTTTATATGTTTTATTTTCCCAGGATGTGAAGAAGTATTTTATAAATGACCTGCCAGGATAGTATGAGGGGATATGAGTGTGGAGATAAGATGTTGTTGTAGATTTAACTTTATGATGTAATGTAAAATTTATGGATGTATATATTGATTCGAAGGCTACTAAACTAATAGGTCTTTCGAGACTTGATCTTTTGTGATCATTCCAATGTTATATAATAACTAGTACTCACCCGTGTGTACGCATGAAATATTGAATTAATGGGTTTTCTTTCAAAAAATGCTGTTATTTGTACAAGTTACCCTCTAATAGTTATGTTTATTAATTTTTAATTAGATAGTATTGGGATATATAAATGGAATAGAAGGGGATAAAATCTACAGACCTCAAAATAATATTTGAACAAAGAAGGGATGAAAAAAAATATTTTCTGTTTCTGGAGGAAATTTGCAAATAATTTCAAAATTCATTCATATCGTGCTTCTATTCCATTATGAGAAGAGGATTTTGAATAAAAAATGTCAGAACCCAATATTTAATTTCACAATAGTCTATGAAATGCATGTTTGTAGAAGTTTTTGAGATAAGATATTTATTGTGAAGCGTGCAAGGACCAAAGGGTCGTTGTAATATGTCTTCAGCTTCATTGTCCAAGAAATGCATTCTGTAGATGAAAATAAAATTATATAGATGAATTAGTAATGAATATTTAAATATGAAAATAAAATGTAACAATTAAACAGAACAATGTTGTAGTAATAATAATTACTGTTCTACAAATGCACAATATACTGGATAGTAACAAACTTTAAAAAAAATCAAACATGACATTGGAAAGCAGTCTAATATGGTGTTTTTTAGTAGTATATGAATATGTATTGTTTGTAAAGTATAAAAATAGGAAAAAATAATGAAAAGAAGTATAACACATGGTGTTTTTTCATATCATTGAAAAAATACATACTAAAAAAATGATGAGGTAAAAAACACGTAATATAAATGTCATCAATTTAGAAATTCCAATAAATGAAACAGATCATTTTCACATGTTAGTGGAATAGTATTTGATACATCCAAACAATTTAACAGAACATTGAACTAGAAGATGAAACATACTAATAATAAACACCATCGTAGTCTAATAAAACTGACTGTTTTTTACAGTCATCATTACAGAGGTTTACATACCAAAATAGTGACTAATCTGGTGTTTATATATTATATACCAATATGGTGTTTTTTATAGTAGGAAAACAGGAAATTGAATTGATATAAGGCAACAACCATGTCGTTTTTTTGCAGTATAAAAATTTAAGAAATGTAGATTGAACACATAGATAACTGGATAATTAAATGGCTGAATGCTTTCTATTGAACAACCTAAATTTCAATTACTATTTCTATATATTAGGAAATGTAATAATAATTTAAATGAAAATAGGAATTCATAAAATAGAAATGAAAAAATTAGATAGTGAACTTTTATGTTTACTATATCTTTGTGGCATCACATTTCAGTTTGTTTTTTCAGTTTTCCTATTTACATTTCCCTTCGTTCTGCTGTGTAATTCAATATATTGACTCATTGTAGCCTCGTTGTCTCAAACAATTTGGACATTATCTTGTAGTTCATCTTCATTATCAAAATCACATGACAAATTTTTCTACATATAAAATATTGTTAGAAGATTTGAAGTTAGAATATGTAGCAATTGAAATCATCAAAATACATATCAAAGCTTTAATAGTTTACAATTATTTAACAATATACAGGTTTATATTGAAAGGAATGTTAAAAAAAAGTAAAATATAGAATAAAAATTAAATTATATCAATTTTTGATAAAATATTGGAAATAACTAAGAACATAGCATTGGACAGAGTTATATAAGTGAATAAAAACAGAGAGAGAAGCTAAAATAAATAATTTTTTTTGAAAGATGATCAAATAATAAAAATTAATTAGGGATGCATGCACCATGTTTTCACAAATTACCTGTGAAAATTAAAAAAATTAGTGAATTGGTGTGGAATAATGTGCATATATTCTGAAAAATGAATACAAACATTCCCATACAAGTAATCTGCAATATAAAGCTCTATTTTATCTTCCAGTTTACCTATATTTTGCATTCATTGGATTTTCTAACATTAAGTCTTGTTTGTTAACATAAGGATATTTTTGGTTGCATGGAACATGTTTTCCCAGTTTTACCTGTACATAATAAAAAAATTAAATAAAATGGTGTTAAGAAAGGTGCCTATATGCTAGAAAATGATAACAAACACAGCTATAGTAAAACCCTTGCTCAACAACAGGATGATGTTTCTATGAAGAAAAAAATAATATAGAGAAAAAAATTAGCCATAACATATTACTTAAATCTCCACATGGAATATATAATGAAGGGTTACATTGAACAATAAAATCTAACAGACCATATGGGCAGATAGAATGAATATGCTCGCGTTAAAATTGGACAAACACATCAATCATTCCTCTATAATAGATGACCATGATTATTGAATCTATGAGTACATGGTTATTGAAGTTATGAGTACTTGTAGGAAACAATGGATGTTCAGTGGGAAGAATGGAGGATGAAAAGTGAAAGCATACAGTAGAACCATCTTATTCATGATGAATTTCAAAACAGTGTTGTACGATACAACATTTTATGTTTTTTCATTAATTTGTAAAATCAATTCATATGTGTGGGTATTTTGGAGACTGTTTACTAACCAACAAAATATAACAAAATTTTTACTAAGAATCATTTAATTATGAAAAGAAGGGTGTGTGTGGTAAAAAAAGCTTTAGTTCTTTAAATGATAGCCACATTGTACCTTCCACAATGGTGTATTTATACATAATCTAGTGTTACACCACATTGTCCCCTTTTATGCAGTAACAAAACCTTTTAGTAATATTTATAATATTGAATATATTTAATGTATAAATTAGTGGTACATAATATTTCAATAAAATTAGAATAAATATAGAGATAGATAATGTATTAGAATAAAAAAACAATAATCACGTTGTACCTTTGTACTGAATCATCAACTTTAAGATCTTCTATCACATTCAACAATATCTATACATAAAAATTGAAAAAAATAGAATTAAAATACACAAAAATTAGAATAAATATTAATGAAATCCAATAATAACAACTTCTGAAGGATGTTTTGTGCTATACCTTCCCATATCCTCAAAGTTTATAGACACAAAAATGACATTAAAGGTAGGATTCAGACTGTGGTCAATGATAACGAGTTCATTGTATGTGTGATCAATGCATGTATAAGTGTCAAGATAATATTCATATTTATTATGGAAATATAATTAAGGGAAAGAAGAAAACTCTCCTTCCCAATGTGGATCTTTTCCTTAACAGTGTTTTTGAGTCTTCATTTCAATCTTGTTATGCACTTCTTTTCCATTGATGTTCCTAAAATATGTTTTGTAATAACCCAATGAAGTTTTTATGTATTTATTCAAATACATGAACTATCATTAACTAAAAATAAGTTTATTCTATTATAGTTTTTTCAGAAAAATCATAAGGAATAGTATATTATTATTGGATATTATGAGTACTTCGAATGTTGAGTCAAAAAATTCTACGGTGAGATACAAGGCTACTTCTAGAGAAGTTCGCTATGATTAACCCTCTTTTACTAAAGAAAAATAAGAAAGAACATCCCCATCACATTTGGCACTAATAAAATGTGGGAAATTTATTACCCATTATTTCCATATGTTATTAATTAATAAAAAACAATACAGTGTAGTCAAAAGTGAAAACAAATTACATGCAATCATATGTTGAATGAAATGGATGTGAACTCTTCGATTTTACAACATAAAACCTGCATTCATTTTTAAATCTTTTTGATGTATTCACATGTGATGAAAAAACAATTACTAAACAATCAAATAATCCTGTAAATATTTATTCATGAATATAATGGAAGAAAATGTAACTATAAGAGTAACATCAATCATGGAAACCATCCCTCAAACTGAAAAACATCAAATACAACAAAACATCCAGCATGAATTGACGTAAAACATGAAAAAATAACCTAATAATTATACATAATATCTTCCAGCATAAAAAACAACTAGTATATTTCTACCCTAGCATGTGTAAAGCAATTTCTAATTGTTTTAGGAAAACAATATTGAGTACAATAAAAGACAAAGTGAAAGTTTAATTAATTTAGTGGTTCTAATAATAAATATTAGATATGTACTAAGGATTAATTGTAATACATAATGACAATAAATTAGTCAAAAAACAGTGCAGAACGTATAATGTTGAGATATAGAGGTATTTTTCATAAAGTACTAGTTGTACAGTCGTCCAATAACAGAATTTTCTTAAAAAAAGTTGTGAGCTTCAAAATCTTTCACCAGTAGAATTATGTAGATACCTAAACATTTTAAAAGTTGAATATATATTCAAAATATAAAATAAAAATTTGATATTATATAGTCAGCAAATTAAATATGGAAGTAGTGTTTGCAATATCTAATCGTGTCAGCCCTAAAAAACACACTTGAAAAATTTATAAATTAAGAGAAATAAAACTAATGGAAATGAAGAGAAAAATAGACTGGTATCATTATATGTATACCTAGTTCACCAGAATATTTCAATACTGGTGTAATGGTCATTGCAGAAAAACACAACTCTAGATGAGCTAGCCAAAATTGCATTGAGATTCTTTAACACCAAAAACAGTATAGCCGTGTATGGAATAATCATGAGTCAAGAACAGACTCTGTCTTTACAGAAACCCTAGAAAATTAATATTCCTTTATAGAATCATCCAAAAACATACCATTTATTTTATGTGAAATCAAAGAAAATATAGCCTGAAGAAAAATTGATCAATTTAATAAGAATAACTATATGCTATTTCTCTTAAAATTTATCTTTTAGCATGGCTGCAAAAACGAACAAACAGAGTAAAAATTACATATATATTTCACTATCAATACACCATAATAAAAAGTAAACAACACAAATGATTAGATACCTAAAACCCTTATTCTCTAAGGTTATCATTTCAAGATTGGGACATCCCTATATACATTGAGAAATTGTATCTAGAATAGATTAAGTCAAAATGTATTGAGGGAATAAAACATCTATGTATATACATTTCAATCACATCTCATGACCTACATATCTTTACATCCATGTATATACATTTCAATTCCATTATTGTTTTAAGATGAAGCAGCATAAGTTAACCTATAGATTCCACCCCTATATTGAAAAATCAAACAACCAAACAGAAAACCACATCATGTTATGAAAATGTTAGAAATGGGAAGGAGAAACTACTACTAAAAAATGAAATTCCCAAGCATGAAATGAAAAATGAATCACCTGATTTGTTCATTTGAATCAAATTTATTTAGCATGTTTCCATTATAAGATACACATATCATATGATCCATTTCTTTTAGTGTTGTTTTTGAAAGAAAGTGTTGTAGTGATAAGAATGCTATACCATGTCGCGACACCACAAAATTATTTATTCATGGTCAAGGACTTGCAAGTATGTCACTGAATCATGAAAATTAAGAAAAGTCTATCAAGGAAAAAACATATGTGAGACCATTTATTCTAAAAGAAACAAATAACTAAAAAATATAATAAAATGATCACTGCTCAAAAATAGGACAATGGTCTAATGAGATTTGAAAAATGAAGGAAAACACACAACAATAAAGAATGGAAACCTTTTAAATGTAAAAGTAGTTAAAGAAAAATACCGGGATAGTTAGAAATTTACAAAGATAAGCAATTTTATTAATATAATTAAAAACTAGAAAAATGGACTTACAAAACATATTCAAACATAATAAGAAATTACGCCTACTTGAAATATGTTGGTTACATTACATATCAAAAGGAAATAATGTTGAAGATAGGAGGTGAGGTGTTACCTTATGATTCAATGGTATATTCGTTGCCTTTTAGTTAAATTAATACAAGGACATTTACTGAGAATACTTCCATCTTATGTTCTAATAAAATCAAAGAATAATATATTGGAATATGTATTTAGTAAAATCATAGGAAAAAAATGAGAGAAGTGAACTACATAACTAATGGAATAAATTAAATAGAGCTTTCATCCAAGAAAAAATAATTTGTAAGAATGATTTTTATGGAATCTACAAGCATATGTTTTATGGAATAAAATAGTACAACATTAGCCAAAAGCATAGAAGTTCCATGAATAGGGATTCATTCAGTAAATACTAAATATATATACGAAATCATCCATATCAACCTAATATGGAATTCAACTTTTTGGAGATTACAAGCCTTGTTTTGCAGAACCGGATTAAATTCATTGGTTTGGTTTGGTTTCACATTGCAATATAACATTCCTCACACAAAATGAAAGTATCACAAAGTTGAAAAGGAAAAATATGAACAGATACATGTAGATATGTGAAGTTTTTCGGGTTAGAGACGAACCAAAATCAATATCCAGGACTTATCGCTCCATGGATACAATTTTAAACAATGTAGAAATAAAGAAGTGAGAAAACATGAGTATTGATGATGATATCCAAACCGAAACAATAAAAGAAGATGAAATCTGATGAAAATGCTTAGGGGAGTTGAGGAGGTAGAGGGATCTGAGAAACGAGTTACCTAGTTGAGTCGTCCGCTTATGCAGAGCTCCTCGCATTTCGAATGAGGGTCGTTGACACCCAATATTTTCAGATAACCCTTAGTTGATTCCAATAGTATAATTATGAAGAATACTGAGATCCACGAGTTGTGGTCGATGCTGTAGAATGAGAGGAGGCGGAGGAGCTGGAGGCTGTGCAGGTGGAGAAGGTGGAGGATGAGCAGGTGTAGCAGTCGGATGCAGAGGTGTCAAAGGTCAAGGAGGATGAACAAGAGGTATAACATGTGGTTTTATGGGGGAATCCGGGGTGGAGCAGAGGATCTGAAGACGGAGGAGCCGAAGGTCGAGCACATAGAGGTGGAGGTGCAGATGAAGAGGAGATTCGTGCAGGGTTACGGGAGAAGGGAGTCATGGAGGGGTGAAGGAGAGGGGAGCCGAAGAGAGTAGTGGGAACCCTAATTGCGAAGGCGGGTTGGGGTAATGCATATGTCGGAGACGAAATTGGAGTGGGAATGTGAGGCTGTGAGTGGATAGTGGAGGGTGTATTGGTAATTGGAGACAGGATTTCAGTGGCATGGTGTATTATAGAGGTGACACATACGCTAGGATACACCTAGGTTTAGTAAATATAGTAGATGCACCGACTCTAGGTAACAGGGGTCAGGGCGTTACAGTTGGCATCAGAGGAAGTTTAGTACAAACCTTGGGATCAAGATTCAGATAAACTCTGATTAGAGCACATATCCCTAAGATAGACATTGAGGATTAGTATAGAAGAACTTCCTAGAATTTTGGTATTGTAGAGATTTTGTGAGTTTTCCTAGCAATACATCTCTATTTGGATATGAGCAGGTAGAGGTGGCTCTGGCATAGATGCGCCTAGGGGTAAAACCCAAAAACACGGCTTCGAGCTAGATTCGAATGTGAACTGGTGCATGACAACGTGACTTGCTGAACTCTCGGTTACGAAACACCCGGGGGATATTCTTAGGATAATTATCATTTTCTTTACAAACCATTATGAAGGGTTTATGAGTATATACTTCCACAAAGTAAACATTTTTATGATTATGGATTATATCCATAAAATGTTTCAATTTATGTTAAATATGTAACATGTTTGGAATTATGTATTTTGATTCATAAAATAATCTGGTGTATGACATTGTTTAGAAATGGAACCTAGTGGAAGGAATGGAAACCTTATCAATTCATGCACTCCATGTAAGAATTTACCTCCTACTCAAGATAATTATAGTGGAGATGGTGATACAACTGGTGCTAATCAGCTTATCACCATACTAGGACAACTCACTCTGGTTATGAATAATAACTTTACCCGTATGGAGCACCTAGATCCACGTCATTGAGGAGCAATGTCAGATCGCTTCACGAGGAAAATACCACCAACATTAAATGGCGTTACAAATCCACTAGTAGCTAATCAATGGATAAATTACTTAGAGAAAATATTCCATGCCTTAGGGAGTAGTGAAAGAGAGAAAGTTATCGTGACAGTTTACCACCTCACTGGAGATGCTGATCAATGGTTGTCATTGATTCAAAATAAGAAGGAAGATGATAAAGTATCAAATATGGAATGGAGGGAGTTTAAAGTGATTTTCATAGAAAAATACTTTCCTTGTGACCATCGAGCAGATATGGAAAGGCAATTTCCGAGTCTGAGACAAAAGGAGGATGAGAATGTCGCAAATTATGAGTCTAGTTTTAGAAGGTTAGGGAGGCATCAGAAGATTATATACCTAACCCAAGGAGTAATATTGATCATTTTATTATGGGTTAAAACCATTTATCCATTGAGCATTAGTATCACAATCCTTCTCGTCGTATGAAGATATTGTCTCATCTACTATCAAGACAAAAAATGAATTCTCTAAATCTTATGATAATAATGTAAAGCAACAGAAGAAGAGAACGGCAGAGCAAGAGACTGGTAATGAGAAAAAGGGAAAGAAGGATTTTCCATTATGTGATAATTGTGGAAAGAAACACCATGGTACTTGCCTAAAAGGAATGGGAGTCTATTATAAGTGTGGGGAAAAAGGCCACCATGATTTTGATTGCAATGGAAAGAAAGTTGTTGTCAAATTGGAATGCTATAATTGTATAGAAATGGGGCACTATGAAAATGAATGTCCTAAGCTCCAAGGAAACATACCTCAAAAAAGGCCAAGGGAACAGGGCCAAGCTTATTCTGTTACTACTATTGAAGTTGAATAATTATTGTATTTGTGTTTTTGGATACAAGAACTATATTCCGGTTATTTGAATAATGTGACATATATAAGGATTGTACTACAATACTATTTCATTAAGGAATTGAGATTGTGTGGAACAAAGAAAAGTGACTCAATTGGAGGTTAAATTTTTGGAAATATATGGTTGAGAGAAAATAAAACATAATATGGTTCTGATACCGAGGTAGTGATTTAGGAATAATAAATGATTGATTAGGATAAATTATATTGGATATTCTTGACAACCTTGAAACTGATTAATGATTTTTGTATTCCTTCATTGTTTGAGTTTACTACATTTTTGTATAGAAGGAGTATATCCAATATTCTATAATGAATAATGGAGCATGAATGTAATAAATAAGGTTTTATAGTAATTCAGGATGTTGTAGTGTATTAAAAGAATACATGATGTATGTGTTCACATATTATTCTGTGGAAAAAAGGATCCTAATTGTGTTTATCTTTCCTATAAATTTTGGACTGTGAGTTTGGATATAAGTAATTTGGATAAGTCTTGGTTGAGATTATTTTTGGATTTCTATAAAAAGAACAACCTGGAGGTCGGACGACAACCCATCGTGTCCGGCAAGGCTGCGAGACTTGAATCCACAACCGATGGGTGACAAGGGTGTATCACCTACCACTGACCCACGTGATGTCCTGGATCGAATAATGTAGTTTCTTTAAAGGGTCTGGTTGATTAATTATAAATTAATTTTTTATAACCCTATACAAACATGATAAATAGAAAAAAAATTTAAGCTCTATTATCTTTTAAAGTGAAAGATGAGTTTGTGGTAGAAATTAGTTAAAGTATGGAACTCTACTTGACAAGTATACATTCTTTTCCTCTCTTATTCTATGAAGAAATAAATTCTATAACATTAGGTAAGGCATTTTAAAACAAAAAATGTGTCATCCTAATAGCTTTCATTTTGATGAACCGATGGTATTTTAAATCATCATAGATTAGTGTCTTTCAGGCCCAAAATTCTACAATTGTTTATGATTGATGACCTCAATAACTCCCTATAAATATTTACGTTTTCCTCCAATTATGTGTCTCTAATTTCCCCCAATGTTCTCCTAATCAAGATCTTAATTTTTTGGTAACTATTTCATTCCCCTTGTCCTCTTATTAAAAGTAAATTTTATTTACCCAATTTCTGATGTGGGTTTTCCCACAAAAGAATTTTCTATTTGCAAACTTTTATTTTCAAAGAACATTTTCAAATTGCGAGGATGCAATTAATTTATGGAGGGGAGAATGTAACACCCCAAGCCTCCATGGTGGACTTCTCCTTGAATAATACAGTAGCGTGTGTTGTACGCAACTTCGAGTTCTAACACTCACCAAACCCAATCAAACTAGCCGTTATGAATAGTAATAACAAATTTTTGAAATTTTATAAATTTTATCTTTCAAAATGGACTTCATTTTTGGATTCAAAATATTGAAATTAACTTAGGAATAATTTTTGGTACTTTTCTGATAACTTCCATATTTTGATGAATAATGAAAATTACTAAATTTTAATTAAAAACAACTTTTATAATCGAAATAATTAATAGTGATAAGTTGTGAATATTAGTGTTTATAAATTATATTTATAATAAATTTTTACAATTTAATCCAATGTTGGTCATTTAACATAATTTCACATTTAAACCGGATATAAAAAAGAGTCAATCTTTTGATAATTCTTATTTCTTAAAATCACGTTTTTTGTTTTGACAGCAGGAATTAATTTTAAATTAATTTTTTCCACTTTTGTGTTTTTAATTTTGAAAAAAGGATTACATATTTATAATCAAGAGGTAAAAATTGTGTAAATAGGTAACTTTTATTTTTAGAACTTTTGAATAATTATTTCGGTAAATATTGTATTTACCATGGTTAAAGGGTAAATCCAGCAAATAAGGCTAAACAATAATATTATAATAATATTTAATTACCCCAAAAAGTGTCCTAACCCTATTGGTTAATACATTTCCAACCATGGGTATATTTGGGTAGATTTTGGGACCCCATGGAGCTACTTGTAAGTGATAATGACACTTTATATCAATTAAGTTAAAGTAAATAAAAAATTGCATAAGCATATATCTTTTAGCAAAACAATTTTCAAATAGGGTTATTTATGTTATATTTTAGAATATAAATATTCATTAGAAATATAAAAATATTTCCTAGATAAAGTTATTTTATTTATATTTTTTAAACATTGAATAATTAAATTTATTTATGACACAATAATGATGCAGTATTTTCCTTATTAATGAAAGAATCAAATAATTGTTATTATAAATGATAAAATAAATATAATTTTAAAGTTTTGATTCCATTCACGAATTTTATAGGTTACTATGACATGTTATTATTTCTTTAATGTATTTGGTTAGAATTAATAAAGTTTTTAATACTTTAAAAACAAATCAATTATTAAATAGTGTCAAAATTGACATAAAAGTGTTTTTAAAACAAATATTATAATATTACTTGATATTCTATTCATAAAAATCTATTGTTTAGCCAAAGAACTTATATTATGATATTTTTATCATTAATGGACCATTTGTGGGTATTTTGGAAGTATATATTTTGTTTATTAACTATATAATATAAAAATACAAAGAGACATGGTAAATGTCAAACGAATCAACTATGAGTTAAAACTACAAGATAAGGTTAATAAAGTGACCCAAACCTCTCTAAAACCTATTATTTGAGTTTTTTTAGACCCATCTCCACCTTATCCTCAAAATAAATCAGTGTAGAGCCATTATTAATCAAATATGAATTTATTATAAAATAATATTTTAAATTTTTCATAAGGTGCCCATCACCCCTCTTATAAAAGAGAACTCCCCCTTCTCACTAATTCACACCTTCAAAGCCTTTTGGCTTGGCCAAACTCGGAAAAAATATACTAAAAACTTCCCTTAATTCATCCCAGAGGCCTTCCTTTAGTAAGAAATTCATCTTAAGGATCCCTTTTGATCAAATCAAAAGGAAGAACTTGAAGAAGAGGTAATGTTCTCACCACCCTCTTTCATGTTCCTTTCTTCTTCAACATCTTCATTATTTGTTATTTTCATTATAAAATAATAACTCTAGTATAGTCTATATACTGTGATGTTATTATAAATATGGTACAACCATATTCAGTATTCTTTCCATCCTTTGAATGACATGTCACCATATGTGCATACGTACGGCTTACCGTCTCCACGTCGTGGTGTAATTATTATTCAAAACATTATCATTTGGATGGGTATGATAATGATGTATAATTTATGTAACTAATAAATCTAACATTATAATGATTCTTTATATATTATATTCCATCCAATTATATATTATTTTAATATCAAAAGAATTATATTGTTGCTCGTGCGTACATACGGACTACCGTCTCCACGAACACGTTGAGATTCATTCCCCATTGTACCCATGCAAGTCTAATTATCATTTAATGATTAAAAATAAAGTTTAAAGACTTGATAATATTCTTTATATGAATAATATACAACCTATCAATAAAAAACACGACTTATGTAACAGAATATATAAAAGAAAATGAGTAAATTAACACCCAAAACGACGATAATATTAAGATATTATTAACAAAGAAATGTTAAAAGATCATATATGATATCATATTAATGTATATGATTCATTTATAATTTAATAAAAAATATTTCACCATTATAGAGGAGGTGAACCTAGCCTTGACCAAGGAAATGTACAAGGTAAGGGGTTTTCATCTCACTCTTTATTCCCGTTAGATTCGTTCCATATTGCCACTATTACCTTTTGTGTGGGGTATGTACTACCCATAATTGTATTATTTGCATAATAAACTTTAATTTATGTGTATTTACATATTAATTGTGTGATACCGCTGTCATGGGGTGTATGTTTCATAAGTTACTAAGTTGGTAATGGTTTATTTCATAATATCTTCATTATTCGATGTTGTTTATATGTAATTATCTACTAGGACCTCTTTATCATCCACGTACATGTTTCTTAAAAATGTATTTCAAATCATTTTTACTATTTACTATACTATAGGTTAAATTCATTTATACCCTTGATTGAATTATTATAAAAAGGTTTGAATGGAATTTATCTATCGTTTTCCAAACATGGTCCTTTTTAACCTTTTCGATAAAATTAAGGTAAGAATGTATTTTTTTACCTTATAGGACGGGTGTGGCTATTTTCTGTCATTATAAAATCATATAAGCTTCCCATACAAGATTATAAGAATATTTTCAAAGTAAATGTTTTATTTTATAACTATGTGACTTTTAAATGATTTCAAAAAAAGAGATATTTCTCTCAAATAGTTTTGGTTTCATCTATGTCAATATCCTTTGATGGATTATAAGCTTATTTGAAGTTGATTTGGTATGATAAAAAATTTACATATAGTATTGAAGGTTTTGTGATATGTTTGACTGTAGGTGTGTTATTTTTTTACCATTCATGGTTTATGGAGAATGTATAAGGCCCCGACCTTAAACCTTACTTAATATTGAATTAAATGGATAATTCACATTAAGGATCTTTTCAGGTTTAGAGTTTTAGAGAATTAGAACATAACTATTACATCTCAAAAGATTACAAAGTAGACACTTCTAATAAGTTTCCATATAATAAAAAAACTCTTAAAAAGAAACATGTCTAGTTCCATGTTTTATATAGCATGACATTCCCTTGATCCCATCCTTGAACCTATTCCACATTAAGTCCTGTGAAAAACATTTCTAAGAAACTTGGGGTGAGAATAAAAAGCTCAGTAAGGGATACACAAAGAATAAAAACTGTTAGTTTATCAAAACAAAAAGTAAACCATGTATACTTTATCAAAGTAATACTTTTCACCGTTATGAAGTAGTAATAACTCTTCACTAAATATAAGATCATTACTTACGCTTTTTTAACCAAAAGATTACCATAAAACCCATATAAAGAACACATAACATATAAAGGTAACTTGGGACATAAACATACTTAAGTGGAATAACCATACGGTCGACTTCCACACATATCTCTTAATGGAATAGCCATGTGGCCAACTTCCATACATACTTAATGGAATAGCCATACGGCCGACTTCCATACCCAATGCATTGGAGGTTATAACGTAACCACCCTTCCTAGTATTCACGGCACCACCCGTCATATGGTTTATCACGTAACCACCCGTCAAATGTCCAAGTACCATTATAAAATCATAAGACATAAAACAAATATGATGGAAAGAAAACATTTCCACACTTTGATCACAATATATCACAAAAATATATTGACATAATAAATCCATTATAGAAACCATTTTCAATACCAAAAATACATAAAATAGTATATGGTATTTATTTCCTTTAAAAAAACATTAATGCTTGTTGAGGAAGCCAAAGACCAAATAATACTCGCGGCGACAGAAATGGTCGTTGTCACCGCGTACGTTAAAAGAAACATTCCTTTCTGTCATTTTGTAAAACGCTTCATAGAAAAAGATTCATTTTGTATAAAAGTAAAAGTCAAAAGGTTTTATACGCTGTATAAAAGAAAGTTGTGTATAAAACGAAATATGCCTCAATGAAAGGAGATTGAGACGAAGTCCCTTACCTCGGGTCCAACTTGACTCGATCGTTCTTTAAAATCCTGAATAATAAACTCGAGTTAATTTCTATATGCTTAAGAACCTTTTTAGAGTTAATTATTCCTTTTTTATCACTTATTTACATGTTATAAACATTATGTAATCATTTAAGTTAATAATGATTGTTTTTTCAATATTTGGTCCTTAAGTCGAAAGTGGACTTCTTACAATTACATGTTGTTCATGTAGTCAAAGGTTCATTATATCCAGAATGACATTCCTGATTTGGATATCATATATATCATATATATATCGCATATACATTTATTTATAATATCACATAATAATTTAGAGGTAAGAAATGAAATGCACCGTTAATGGAGACGGTAAGCCGTACGTACGCATGAACGCTACTTTCATTTCTATGTCATATTAATGGAATTAAAACTAAATGAGAGGTACGTATATTTTAATTCCAGAATTATATTAAACATTAGATGTAACATACATAATATATATCCATTATATATATGTACTTATAATAGTACATTACATTTGGGGATAAGAAATGAAATGCACCGTTCATGGAGACGGTAAGCCGTACGTACGCATGAACGCTACTTTCATTTCTTTGTCATAATTTAATGGAAATAAATAATAATTATATAGAGGTATATTATAATTCCAGTATAACATCATATATAATAACTTTAAATACATCCTTTAGACATCCAACATATGGCATTAACGAATCAAATCACTTTGAGGGGTCGGTAGTCCGCACTTCCTTAAATGAAGATATCACATTTACCCATAATAGAAACCATAAAGGTGTGCCCAAAATGAAATATAAAGAAGCTTAAGGAAAACATAAACATATTATATATCATATATAAATATGGTGACATCTTAATGGCCACCTTTGAAGGTGTTAGAAGAATATCGAACAATCATCGTTTCGTGAGGCAGAAATTTTCTATTCACGGAAATAGTATGTTCTTTAACCATTAGACGTAGGTGTGTGTAAGTGTAGCTCAAATAATTATTATAACAAAATCCTAGTATATGGAAGATACTTTAGTTGTTACAAAAGAAATGAATAAAAAGAGTTTAGGGGGTTGGAGAAGCAAAATAAAACAAAAGGACTCAAGTGAAGACATTACCTTATAATCGGGTAACTCCCTTTGGTTTGAGCTCAAAGTCTTCCTTGGGATGACTTCTGCCCAAAGTGAGGCTTCAAGGAGTTAGAGAGGGATGTGGAGAGACAAAATGAGAAGGGGTTGGTCGAGCCAAAGGCTTTGGATGTGTAGGTAATGAGGTAGAGGTGGGGTCCTTTTATAAGAGGAGAGGAGGGGCACTTTTGGAAAGTATGGAAATGTTACTTTATTTTCAAATGGTTTTCGGATTTTAATGGTCCCACTTTGATTTTTTTCGAGGGTAAGGTGATAAGGGTTCGAAATACACCCATAAAATCGGTTTTGGACATGTGTAGGTCTTAGATTTTACATTATCTTTCCATTTTATTTAAATCGTTAAATAATGAGGTAATCGCTGCATCATCATGCTGTCATAAATAATTTAATTTATTTAATGTCTTAAAATTAGAAAAAAAATACTATGATGTAGGAACCATTTTTATCTTTCCAATTAATATTTATAGTCAAATGTATGACTTGTATAACCCCATGTAAAAATTGTTTTAGTAAAACATCTCATGTTTGTGTCATTTTTTACTTTAACATTAAATAAAAAGTTATTTATGTCATTTCCTAACCAAAGTAGCTCCATGGGGTCCCCAAGTTTACCCATGGATTTTCTTGGTCGTCCATGACACATCTAATTATGATAGGACAGGTGTCAAGCTCATCTCATACTATTAAAGCATTCAGTTTACCTTAAACTACACTAATTACCTCTAATCGTGATTAAAAACTTAATAAGTTAGTATTCACCGAAAAAATATTTTAATCCCATTGAACCAAATTTTACTTCTTAATGAAAAACATGTATGTCATAATTTTTAAATTCAAAACACAGAGGTGGTAAAATTTCATTTAAACAAAAAATTAGTTTTTTAAGTACCACTTAGTGGTTTCACTATTCATCAAAAATTGAAGTTTTTCAGAAAAATACCAAAACTTCACCCAAAGATATATTTGATATTCCGAATTCAAAAATGAAGTCCATTTTACAAAATTCCAAACATATAAGTTTCATTAATAAATTTAATAATTAATTTCCGCTGTCAGAGCAAATAACGTGTTTTTATGAAACAATAAGTATCAAAAGATTGACACTAATTTAAGTCCGATTTCAAAGTGAAATTAATTCCAATGACCACTATTAGATTTAATGGTAAAAATACATTCTAATTTCACTTTAAACTCAATTCGAAAGATAATCTAATCATATAAATAAATTAGATTAAAAATAGTTTTTGAATTAAAATACAACATTTTACAATATTCATTAAAAAAATGACCTTTATCGGAAAAATACTAAAAGTTACACAATGTAAATTTTGATGTCCTGATTCTAAAGAAGAGTTTTATTTGGTCCAATAGAATGTATAAGAGTGAACAAAACTATATTTAATGATGGTTTTCCATCAAAAGGTGATAAGTGAACCTTTAGTGAAAATTAGGGCATATACGCCTAAAATTGAATTCTTTCCATATTTTAAGCCTTTATCTTTTATTAGATAAAAGTAAAAACATTTAAAAAACATATATAATCATATTTTAGTTTTTTCTATCCATTCTTGCCAATACAACGGCTATGTGTTAGCTACCATTTAAAATAATATTATTTTATTACTAGTGTGCAACAAAAGATTTCAATGAAACTCTTTGTTGTGTATCGGGTACACTATCGAACATAGAAACCCTTTTAAAGTAAAATTAATATTTAATTCATAAATATTAATAAATATGAAAATGTTTTATTCATTATTTACCTAGGATGTTACAAAATGTGTTGACATTTCATATGTTACTTTTAATACGAATGTTTATGTTATGTTTAAACCTGTTCAAATAACGAATGAATAGGTCTTAATAAGTGTTGGGTGGAGCCCGATATATCTCCTTGATGAATTTGTAGGTCTGATGAGACAAACTAGTGTCTTGGCATAGGGACTTGACAAAACCTTTTTTGTAGTCTTGGCACAAGGCCTGGACTATGTGGTTATGATAGTCTCGCATTATGCATTCCATCATTATGAAAGTGGTTATTGATATTTAATGTGATTATTCGACTAGTAGAATATCCATTTGAATAAGTAAATGGCATTATTTCATTTTATTTCTGCCATATTATACTGAATTTTATGCTTAAAAGGATTTTGTTTTAGTTATACATAGTCTTAAATGTTTATTCTTATTTATGAATGTTTCCACTATATTGTTTTCCTTACTGGGCATCTGACCTCACCCCTTTCTGTGTTTTATTTTCCCCAGATGTGAAGAAGAATTTTATGAATGACCCACAAGGATAGAATGAGGGGATATGAGTGTAAAGACAAAATGTTGTTGTAGTTTTAACTTTATGATGTAATGTAAACATTATGGATGTATCTAGTGATTCCAAGGCTACTAATATAATTGGTCTTTTGAGACTTGATCTTTTGTGATCATGCCTATTTTATATAATAATGCACCGACTCTGGGTAACCGGGGTCAGGGTGTTACCAATTTGAACATCAAAATTACTTAATAGTGATTTTTTTCACAATTTTCCTATATAATTCTTTTTTTGGTACAATTAAATGTGATATAAATATATGGTATGTATTAGAACATAATAATTTCCAGTATGTGTTGTAATAAGTTATATAAATGGAATCCATGAAGAAAAATAGATTTCTATTATAGAATAATTCTTTTTATGTTATTTGATTAATTTTATTGACATATAATGAATCATCCAAAACCTATATTATATGATAATGTTTAAATAAAATTAGTTATTAGTATGGATCACTTACACATTATGATTGTTTTTATTTTAAGAAGTTCATTTCTAAGAATAATAAAATATTTAAAACAAATCAACTTTGGAAGAAAAAAAGAGAAAAAACCATCAACATATTTTTATTTTATATTGTTTTATCCCTGGGATTCCAAAAAAAATTCATTGAAATTAATAAAAAATAATTACAGTGAACCAAGTTTTTCATAAATAAATAAAACATATTTTTAAATTAATTATCAATATATTCCACAAAAACATGCCTAAGGACCATACTCATTTAGTTTATTTAGAGACTAGGTACATAATACTCTTAATTTAATGAAATATAGTCACCATCTCTAATAAATATCATCCCGATTTGTTCCCCTCGTTAACATACCCTATATTAAACCTTTATTTATAACCTCGGCAAAGGAAACACAAAAAAATGTTAGATAAGATTCTCAGTAATGGTACACTTGAGAGATATAATTATATGATCATATGAAATAATATGATAATCCTAAGTGTATGAGATCATTAACATTACATACAAAATTCATACCCAACAAATCATATATCATAAACATGATTCATTCTATAAATAATTTTCATTCCCAAAGGCATGGTTTATATGAGTGTGAAATCCTCATATTTCCTGATCAATAAAATCATGTCATAAAAGTCTTCTACCAACATAGGTATATAAAACATTTTATTTCTCCTGTATAAATACCATGATAATTAATAATAGTGGATTAGGAGTTATCACATGTTTCCAATTGTGGATCAATCCCATCATTCAATTTCCTATTATGGATCATACACATCATCCCATTTCCTATTGTAGATCAAGCCCATTGATTTGTTTCTGGATGTCATCGTGTGAGATATAAATATATAACCATTGAATATGAGGGAATTATAGGTCCAAAAAATTATATAATCCATAAATTTGGAGACTAAATTATCATAATACTTTCATCATATCATAACCACTATAAAGGAAATGGACTTCATATACATTTAATCATAGCATAACCCATAGAAAGGAAACGAGTTTCATAATAATGTCATAAATACATGATATCATAACCCATGGAAAAGGACAGGGTTTAAAAAAAATATCTATATCATAATAAAACACTATCTAGATAAATAATTAGCAGGGTTCAGTTGGATCATAACCCTAGTAAAACATAAGCAACACCAATGGTTATTGTCATTGATGATTAAAAATATCATATAAATATCATAAAAAAATATTGAGGAAAATACCCTTTACATTTTTAAAACACTTACATAACATTTAAAAATTTCTCAAATATTAAATAAGAAACTTTATTTGAAAAAATCATAAAAAATTATTAGTGGAACCTTCAAATAATTGAGTGGTCATGAAGACATAAAACATCATTCATTATCTAAATATTAAAATGAAGATTCCTTTTACATTTTTGGTAAAAATTCAAGATAGAATTGTTCATATAAAGAGAAGAATATTTCTCTTATATTTTTTTTGAAGAAGTAAAACATGTGTAAAAATTAATTTAATGAATAATTTTAGAATAGTGAAAAATATGTTGGAAATAATTTTAGAAAATATAGACAAGGAAGAAAAAGGGTGTCTAACCAATGAAAGAAGTAAATTTTGTTTTTCCTAAAAAATATATTTTTAAATATTTTATATATAAAGATAGGAAATTTAAGGGAATGGATATTATTTATGTAAATACATATATGAGAATAAAATTAATTAGTTTCCTAAGAGTTTTATAATAATAAATCCTTCTTGGAAACTTAATCATTAAAAATATAGATAAATAATTGGATTGTAACATAAAACCCTTAACACTTTGGTAAGGAAATAAATAAAAAAATATAGACATTTCAATCACCATAAATTTCATAATAATCCTCATTAAATACATTAATTGGTGGTATAAACATCACATAGAAGAATAAGTTTTGAATGTGGATCGTTTCTTACATAAATAAAAGCGATACGATGATCCCTTACCACTCTTGTGATCTTATGAATCATAATACCCATTAATGGATGACATTAAATAAAACGTTAAATATCATTAAAATTAGTATAATGATGATATAAAATTAAAAATCAGAATTATATACACCACATAAATTAAATGAGTGGTGAATATGACATATGTCTCATAAATAAAAGAGATATTAGAAATCCGTAACAGGAAGTCTTAATTACCATCAAACATGTTAGAAACTCAAGTATTGTAATATAAATATATTATAAATATATTAAAATATAATACATATATTTATATTTATATATATATCATACTACATATGATTTACTTATAACCTTTTATTACTTTTTCATTAATAGTTCCTTATTATAATCACATTTTTAATAATAACTACTTCATTTTCCATATATATTTTGGGTTATTATTTTATATCCTTATCATTGGATCATATATTCATCATATAAAAAATTTTAACCATGATTTAAATATCAAATAAATTCATCATATATATATATATATTGATTAATCCATTACAGTTAGAGAATGAAAATGAATTACACCATCCATTGAGATGGTTTCCCATACATACCCATGATTGTTGACTCCATATTCTCAATGAATGGACAAAAGAAAGGAATATAAACTAATAAAATTATATAATATTATTATTTAATATCTACCGCATATTTTTATTAAACCAATCCTTATTAACTTCCTTGTAATTTTTTTTGTGTGAAGACCAAATCACATCAGTTAATAATGCGGTAGTCCAACATACACACGAGAAACATTATTTTAAATCTATGGAATAGAAATTAAGAAGTTATATGTGATATTATAATTAAATAAGTATAATTATTTCATAAATATAATTTAAATATGATAAACCCCTCATTATATTATACTCTAATTGGTGTTGATGGAAAATTAATTACAATTGTTCATGAGGCGGTAGTCTTCCATACACACGATCGAAGGTTTTATCTCCCATTAAATAGAAAAGGAGGTAGATGTAGGTCATTAAATCAAACAAATGAATAATAATATGGTATATAAATATTTTATAATATCATCATAGTATAATAATTTTTAAGGTGTTATAAGAAGCACAAAAAACACAAGTTTAATAATTTAAACTCTTCTTTGGAGAAACTATTTTGGAATATACCTAAAGCCTTCTTAGGATGGTTACTAATAGAAATAAGTTATCAAGTACGTGGGGAGCTAATTAAGTAATATATTTTGTTTTCTATTTTTTGGCTCAAAGGGATTTTGATGTCTGAAGAGGAGAATAGAGGGGTGGCATTTTTTAAACGGGGGAGAGGGTTTACATGGAATTTTTGAAAGGAATAATGTGAAACTATGTTTTCACATGAAAAAATGATCCAAAATGGATAATTATAAATACTTAGATTACATAAATTCTAAATAAGGACATAAAATGGTAGTTTCAAAATATTATAGGTTATTTTAACTCTTGTATCTTTAGTTCGACCCATCGTAAACTGGTGTTTTTATAAACCGTGAAAATTAATATTTATTATTTTAAACATTATTTTTGACCAAAATATAAGTTAAATTTATTATATAAAATCAATTTTTTTGATTTAAATTATGGAATCTAGTTGTAAAAATTATATTCATTTAATTTAAAATTTTTAATTTAAAACTAAGCCAGTAGATGTGATAAAAATGATGTTTTCCAAAGAAAAACATTTCATAAGTAAAGAAAGATTCAATATCAATGATCATTTTGAAATTGATTCCAATGAAAAAAATTGGTTTAATAAATTTATAAACAAAATAATTTTAGTTCCAAAATAATATTAAAATAAAATTTATATTATAAATGATTTAAATTAAGAGACTATATTTTTATGAAATTAGTATTTTTTATTATTTATCGAAAAAAATTTACTTTAAAAAAAATTCTAAAAAAATTATTTAATTTTTTTTACAATTATATTTCAAAAATAAAATATATATTTTCAAAATAAATTTTCGAAAAGCTGAAAAATTTCTTTTATTTAGTTTGTTTCAATTTTTTTTGAAAATAGTAATTTTTAAATATTTAAGAAGACTTCTAAAAATTATATATTGTTTTAAAAATATTCTATTTATAGTAAAAAAATTACATAATTTTTAAAATTTGGTTATTCTATTCATACTACCCTGTAAAATAAATATGTTATGATGGTAATGTTTAAAAAATAATATGAATAGTATATTACTGTTTGTTAAAACTTGTTGTTCTGTGTAATAGAGGAAATTGAAGAAATTAAAGTATTCAAAAAAATCCAAAACACTTAGGGTGTTACATTATTCCCCATTTAAAATTAATTTCACAATAAAAATGCATTTAAATAGTGGAATAAAAGAGTATTCTTACGCATCACCATATTCTCAGGTTCCCACATAGCTTGTTCATTTTTTCACCATGAAAATATTACCTGGAAAGTGGTCTTCTTTCATTGTACCTTATCTCAAAGATCCCAAATCCAAATAATATTTTCCTCATCAAGAAGTTACTGTTATATTGGTAAAAACTCTGAGTTTATTACATGTGGAGGTCCATGTATGTAATTCCTTAAGAGGGATACATGGAGTACATTATAAACTTGAGAGAGGTTTGGTGGAATCACCAAATGAAAAAACCAATAACTACTCAATTAATAATCTCAAAAGGACAATCATTCAATGGGATTAGATTTAAATTATTCTTAAAGATCACATCCTTCATCTATGGAGAAATTTCAAGAAGAACAATTTCACAAACATCATATTTCTAATCATGTTGATGATTGTCAACATAACTTTTTCATCAACTATATGTTACCCTTATTAGTTGTCGGTTGGCTCTAACCTCAAAATCATTTCATCGTATACCTCAATTAAAATATATTTATTTCTCCAATATCATTCCAACAAGTTGGATAACTAAAAATATCTATAAATAGGGATTTATAAGGATCCATATAAATTCTCATGTGAGAGCTATTATTGTCTCAAAAATCAACTATAGGAAGGTGTTGATCCGAACCACCTTTGAAATCCATATAATGTGATCTCAACATATCTTCTAGGGTTTTAATTGTTCTCCCATATATACCTTCTATATAATGATGGTACATAGTGGTTAAACCCAATTCTATAATAAGTGATTTCTAAATACTTCTCGACAACTTTTAGGTAATCCTCGAATCCAGACCAGATATAATAAAATGTGGTGCTACATAGAACCTTAAATTTTTTTTAATGTTTATCCTGGAATGATAATCCAGAGAAAAATATTCTATGATAGTGATGATGTTGGATGAATTTTTATGGTGATCAACTATAACCCATATGATATTGTTCCCTTTATACATTTTGGGAGTCCGATGAAAAAATCTATGGTGATTTTTCCCATTTTCATTCTTGCACGAGAAATGGATGTAAAATACCATTTTACTTTTTTATCTTTCTTAACTTGATATAATACCAAGACCTCAAAAAAATATTCCGAAATATATCTCTTTATTCCATACCACATGAAATACTACTTCAAATATCTATATATATTTTTTATTATCCGATGAATAAGGAATTAATAACTATGAGATTCTTTTAACTACTCATTCTTCAAATCAGGTGCGGATAGAACAAATACAGAAAGCCTTAAAGTTATCATTATTTATAATCAATGATAAAAATAGGAATATTTCAAACATTATTTCATACGTCTACATTATCCTTCAACACTTATTTAATTTTCACTTTGATAGAGGGTTTAAAACCTATATGAGAACGATACCATTTCCCCTCGTAATTCATGATTTCTAGATCAATACTTTACAAATACATAAATATTGTATATTTTTTGATCCTCATCATAGATAATCTAGAATGATCCTTTTTTACTTATATTTTTGACTAGTTTCTTCAATTTCACAGGGTGGAAAAGTATTGAGTAGTTATAATATTTATTTAGGTCCAACCATCTTCTATAACTCATATTTAACTATTTATATGTAAATTTATTCTTTAAACTCTTAATATATATACAAATATCACACTTTTTCCCATATATATGATGCGTCCATATATTTAATGAAAAAATTACCACAACAATCTCCAAATCATGAGTTTCGTAATGTTCCTCATGATCCTTCAATTATCGTGAGGCATATGTTATCAACGTATTTTTTTATGAGAATACATTACAAAACCTTATTCGATGAATCAGTATTGATTTCAAACCATTATACACTATATGGGAAATTAAGTACTTGTGCCAGGACAAACCATCTCTTTTCTTCCTTTAAAATTTATTCACATTCAACAGTCCAAAGGAACTTTCTTTCCTTATAAGATAACTTAGTAGTTTGATTGGAAATATATTAGAAAATATCCACAAATCATCAATAATAACTTGAAAAACAATGAAACTAATATATCACAGTCTCTGGGGTTCTTCTTGACTGATCTGAAATAGAATCATCCTTTTATGGATCTTGCGATACAGCATTTTTTGAGATTATATGAACTAAATATGAACTTGTTTATCCAAAATTATTAAATGGTAGATTTTTCATACAACTTATCACTCCTTAGGTTCTTCTTTATAATCCTCAGGAGATGTTGGTGTTCCTCCTTTGTCTTTTTGTAGTTAATAATATCATCTATAAAGAATAACATTACTTAAACAAGGTAATTTCTAAATACTCTATTCATTAAATCTATGAATATAGTAATGGAATTAGTAATACCAAATAAAATAACAAATTCTTTATAATACCTACACCTTTTACAAAATTTTGTCATCTGTATATCCTCCTTCTCAACAGTCAAATGTTGATATCAAATATGAATGAAAATATTTGAAAATTATTGAGATCCATGGAGTGGGTAAAAGAAATCTACAATACAGTGTAGATGATAATTGTTCTTGACTATGATCTTATTTAGTTCTCTACAATCAATATAGGGTCAGATCGATCTATATTTTTTCAAAGACAAAGGGTATGTGCACACAAAGGTGACAAACATGGGTGAATAAATCCCTTGCCAAGATTCTATTGAATTTTCTAATTCAATTATTGCAACTTAATCAATGATATTCTATGGGGACTCTTTAAAATTGGTATAAAACAAGTTATTATTTCTATTTATAAACAAATTCACCAATCGATGGAAGACTAGGAAAATATTCGAGAAATATATCAATAGACTCCTGTAAAATATGGACACCATATATGTTGAGTTTTCACCATCCATCTGAGTTAAACACCAATTTTTAAATGGAATAAATACCAAAAAAATTAATGACATCTTTATAAGAAGTTTACATTATCATTACACTAATAAACGATCATAAGTCAGTTTATTATATCAAACATGTCCTCCCTTACTTAGTATTTGATGTTGTATTTATGTAGAGATGGCCTATCCATGACTCGGATAAAGTGCAATTCAACCTGATGAAGAGTAATAAGAATTGTGGGAATCACATTCACACAAACATCAACGAGAAAAGAATCATAAAAATGAGATGTGATCATGTTACCATTAATGGTTCTCTTGAGAAATTCAACATCTAGTCATTGGGGACTGGAATTAATATTCCTAAATACTATTCATGATATATGGGAATTTATAAAACTATTACTAACTAAGACAGTACAAAATTTGATTATACATTATTCCACCCTAAATTTATTATTCTACCATCAACATATTACTAAACCAAAAATGGATAGCATGATCGCCAATAATATTTGATTGTGGTGGTCAGTCATGAAAAATAATTCATAGGGTGTCTAATACATGACACCATTTTTTCAATATATAACACCATTAGGTTAACCAATTTCATTCATGGTCATAATCTATTTTAATATTTTATGATGGGTTTTAAAGAGTTTACAAATTTCTAAAACATATCTTCTAGGAGTGTCAAACCAGGTGTGAAATAAGGCCCATTATCATGAACCAAGTAACAATCGAGTCTAGATCAATTCATAATTTTTATAGGTATTTACCCTAGGTAAAACTATTCTAGATTCTCATCCAATTGTGTTATGTTGATAGGGATGTATTTTCTGGGAATTCATTAGCTTTACATTTCACCAATATTCTATGATATTTATGCATTTGGTTCTCACTAAATTTTTGTCTTCCTAGTTTCCAAAGGATAACTACACTTTGACACTGATAAAAACTATAGCAACCTAGGAATTTCTTACATAAGTACTTCATCCTTTTAGACGAATCTTTAATACATTATATAAATATACACCCAAGGACTATAATAGTATAATTTCTTTAGATACTTAGTATGCAATCTTCTTTTTTAATGAAAGATACTTGAAATCTCATATAAATATATATCCCCTTTATAATATTTATAAACATACCGTACTTATAATATTTTTCATAACCTAAGTAAAGGTAACATAATAAAGGGTGATCTTGGATTACTAGTATGGGTAAACATGATAGATATCATTATATGATCACATGAAAGAATAAGAAAATAATAAGGGTAAGAGATCATGAAAATAAAATCAAAATTACAAACCAAAATGGACATAGATGACAAAAATATTAATGGAATGAATCATTATCATTCTAAGACACATGATTCATACGATTTTGAAATCATTATAATTCACTAACCATAGGCTCATTTCATAAAAGAATGAGACCAACATAGGTATAAAAACTATTTTATTTGTCATGGTTAACTACCAAGACCATTAAAAATAGTATAAAAGGTAATGTCATCTATTTATCACTATGGATCAAGTGCATTGACCTGTTTTCCAATTCTGGATCAAGCCAATGACCCAATTTCCCCTTGTAGATCATTCCCTTCACCTTGTTTTCCACTATTATATCATGAGATACAAATCATTACACAATGAATTAGAGGGAGATATAGGTCCAATCCATCACATAATTTATATATTTTTGTGCTAAATGATCATAAGACATTACTCATATCATATTTCACAGAACGGAAATTGGTTTCGAAAATAATTCATCCTAACATAACACATATGAAGGAAATAAGTTTTTATAATCATATCATCACTTTGTTATATTATAACCCTTTGAAAAGGAATCCTTTTTACAAAAAAATATTTATTATAATAATCAAATATCCCAATAAATAAAAGGATGGTGGAATTGGCTCATATCACCAATAGAACATAAGAAACACCAAATGCCTTTTTTATTGATGTGATAAAATTCAATAAAAATATCATTAAGAAATTAATGAGAAAACATCATTTCAATTCTGAAAAAAAAATCTTTAAAATATAAAATTATATTAAATATTTTAAAAATATTTCTTTCAAGATATAATTGTGAACTATTAAATGAATTGTTAAATCATTGAGTGGGCATGAAGGTAGAAAATATCATTTATTCCCTACATGTTAAGAAGAATATTATTTTAAAATTTTCCGTAAAAAATAAAGTGTTCCTTATTTAAAAAATGAAATTAAGGTTACTTGTATAATGTTTTGAAAAATTTCAAACAATGGGAAAATATTTCGTTAAACAATCAATATATAATAGCAAAATAATTCCTCAATACATTTTTAGAAACCATGTACATTAAAGAAAAAGTGTTTCGAACAAAGAGATATATAAATTTGTGTTTAAATTAAAATAATTATTTTGGAATCATGAAAACATAAAGAGTGTAAAATGAAAGGAATACATATAATATAAAATTCCAACTCAAGAATTTGAGAGTTGGTGCATTATCTTATTATATTGGCATGATTAAAAAGATTAAAATCCAAAAGTGGAAATCTGTTAATCAATCTTTGAATGAAAAATTAGATACATGATACCCATAATACATTTGGAATGATGAAATAAAATCATGGTACATATAAAATTAAATAAAAGAAATCTTTGAGCTCTTATTCAATGATTTATTCTTTATAACATGGTGAAATTAATCATTATAAAAGTGATCTCAAATTCTCAGTAAGGGTAAATGAAGTAGAAGCAATAAGGAATCAAAAGAAATAAATTAACATGTCTAGGAATAATGATGGGCCAAAAACATCTTAATTGATTATCATGAGGTAAAAATGATCATAATAAAGAATAAGTAACCTATACCACATATTGATGAGTTATTCAATGAACTATTTAGATCTCAGTAAATTTCATAGGTGGATATTTGATCGTGATATGAGCTTGTAAAACTGAATAAGGTAGATATCTCCCAGATTAATTTTCATACAATTTATGGGGAATAAAAGTACGTAGTATTTCCATTTGACTAACTAATGGATTAACTATCATCATGGAAATAATTAATAGTTTTTTTACGGAATACCTATAAAAAATTTAGTAGTGTTCAAAGATGATATTTTCTAGTACACGATATAGTAATAATATAAGGAGCTTTTAAATGCTATATTGAGGACATTGTGAATGGAAAATTTATAAATGAAATATAATAAATGAATGTTTTTATTAGAGTAACATTCTTGGGAAATGATATCACTAACAATGGGATATCTATAGATCCTCAAAGATATGAGAAATTAAAGGATTTCCTAGACTAACCTCAAATATAAGAGATCTATAGATTCCTTGGATCAGTTGGGTACTATGATTAATTTTTTAGAAAATTATTATGATTTGAAATCCCACTAAGAAATATAAATTGGAAGGGATTTAATTTTATCTTATCAGATTAATTAAAGGAGACATTTAAGGAGTCAAATAACAATATTTTCATCACCCCTATGATCACATTACCCACTAGTGGGTAATGATTTATGATATCAATTGATTTCTACAAAAATTGATTAGGTTGTGTACTCATGAAAAATGAAAAATTGATATCCCATTATTCCCTCAAATTAAATAATAATGATAAAAAATACCCAACACATGAATTGAAATTTTCTACAGTGTTCTTTGAGTTTAATATTTTTAAACATTATCTCTATAGGGAAAAGTGTTTCAATATATATGAATAAAAAAACATTGTATTTTATATTCACACTAATAGAGATCAATATATGCTAAAGAAGGTGGTTATATATGAGGATAGATTATAATTGTTGATTTTATTACAATCCTAGGTTGGAAAAAATGTTCTAGATTCTATGAGTGGATAGAATCCCACAACACTATGTTTGGTGAAGATTGAAAGGGATCCAATCTTCTTGGAAATGTAGATGATATGAAAGAGAATAAACAGAGTAATGATATACAACATTCTTAAATAACTTCTCAGCCATCCATTATTTAATGGATCGAGGAGGCCTTAAAATATGACAAGAAGTAATAGAGAAGGGTAGTGAAAATTTCATAGTTAAACTATTCTAAAGATTGAGTTATAGGTTTGGAACCTCGATATGCATCCAATAAAAAGTAGAACCGTAGAGGATAGGTTTGGATGATGTAAATAACTCATCCTTCTCTATTCATACATGAATCACTATGATATAATGATATATAAACAACTTTTACTAACAAAAAATGGAGAAAGAGATTTATAAATTTATGTTTAATGATTTGTATTTCATCTAGACCAGGATGAATGATTGAAGTATAAAGTATGATGAAACCATTTCCTATACTAGTATGAATATGGAAAAATATATCCATGTATTTTTTATAGGACACACCAGTATATCTAAAGAGAGTAATTTCATTTGTGTAGTAGTCGATCAACTTAATAAGTATCCACATTTCATTATATTCATGTAATATTTATTTTTTTCCAAGTATCCATGATATACATAAGTAAAGGAGTAAGACTTCATATTGAATTACTATCCACTGAATCTGATCGATATTTGAGATTTACTACAATGTTCTATATAATCCTTCATCAATCCTTTTATAAGGTCTTAATTTTTATCACTAATAATTACCCTCATACATATAATTAGTCAGAGAAAACCATTTAAAATCTAATTGATATGTTGATATCATGTTCAATGGATTTCAATAGGTATTGGGATTAGAAAATTTTCCCAGTACATTTCGCATATAATAATAGTTTTCATTATCAAATTCAAATGGAACCTCATGAGGCTCGGTTTGTAATGAGGTGTTTGACTTCAACATGCTAGGATAGAGTTGGAGAGAACAAGATGACGAGACATGATCATATCCAAGATATTACTAAGATGGTTAAAACCATTTAGTGTTATATAAAATTAATGAAAAGTTTATAAAATAACTAAATAGATAATCATTGATATAAACTACAGTTTTAGGTCAAAGATATTTTATTCATTTATATATCACTAAGGAATACAATCATGATGTTTGATAAGAGGATAATTCTAAAGCCAATATATATTATCCCCTTTGATATCCTCGGTCACATTAGAGATGTGGCATATGAACTATAATTAGCTCATATCATATCTCAATTACATGATGTGTTCATGTATCCCTCAGAAGGAAGTACATACTAGACCCCTCAAGTGTACAAAATTCATAGGTTATACACTTAGAGAATGATAATTCATATAAGTTTTAACCAGTGAAGATATTATGTCATAAATATAATGTTATACGAAACAAGGAAACCTAGTTGTTCAAGGCACTCTGGTGGAACCACATGTTTAAGGAAGAAACCTAGGAATAAAGAGTGGAAATGAAAAAAATTTACCATTATCTGTTTTAGTAATGGAAATGAAGATTTGATGGTTAAAATTATTAGGGGTGGAGGAATGTAACTAACTAAACTTCTCTAAATTAAATTTACTTCTTAAGGAATAAATGAAATATTGATTAATGTAGTTATTAAAATCACATAGACTATATTCACATTTTTATCTTATAATGCTAACGGATATAGATTTAACTATACCATCAGACTACAAATACGATTAAGCATCAAAAAATTGATAATATAGCTATTCTATAGTCTTAAATAAGATTAGTATATATTAGACATTATAATATTATCTAATTGATATAGAAGTAATATGTGATGGCCTTTAAATATAGGATTGTACCATATCAAGCCCATTTATTAGAGCTTTTGAGATATATGGAATCACCGAGCCTTATCCTTGACCAATCCCAAGATGATATTTAAAAAATGAAACTTGAGTGAAACCGTTTATGGGATAAGTTCTTGCTTATCGAGATCATCTCCCAAATTGTGTTCTTTGAACCGCCCCATGAAAGTACCACAATCATACACCTTATCTTGGATTTATTTACTAGTATAATAAGAGGGTATATCTTTATACACTTGTAGTTTTAATTTTTATATTTTATATTTTAATAAAATACTGATTAAATTTATACATTTTAATTTTTACAAATTACACATAACCATATAAAGTGTCAATAAAAACTATATTTTGATATGAAGAAACCAAATTGAATTTTTTGGAAATTTTTATTTTTTAATGATAGAATTATTTATGATAAATTCAATAATTTTTAAATAAATTACATTTTCCCGAATTATTATTATTAAATAATATTTATTTAAATAAAAATAATAACATAATTTAATGAAGTATAATGTTTTTTATGCATTAGAATGTTATTAGTATTATAAAAAAATAGTATTTTCTAGTAAATACAGATTTTAATTAAAATCATAAATTCATATATATTGGGTTTTTAGTAAAATAAATTTTTTTTAAAAACAACACATTAATAATAGTTAATAGTGAATTTTTCAAATTTTTCTAAGAGATTTGATCTTTTGAGACGATATTAATCATGGTGTGTTTATATGGTTTGTATTATGATATCATAATGTCTAAAAGGTAATGTAATATATAATATAAATGTAATATATGAACAAAATATATATCCATTTTGAAGTAATGTATTTTTGTGTTATTTGATTAATTTTACAAACCAATACTATAAAATTTAAAACAAATATTTTATTTTATGATTTTAAATAAAAATATTTATAAACATGAATCAATTCCACTTATTTAAAGATATTATATTAAGGATATTTTTTTTGAAAAAATAAAATATATAAAGCTAGTCCTCTTTGTTAGAATACATTGGAAAAATTTGTATCGTTTTTTTCGTTCAGTTATTTTATCACTTATAGTCCAAAACCTATCTTTAGAAATTAATAAAGAATCCCAAATTTTTTCACTATAAATACACTCACAATATCCCATTCCCATTCACTAAAAATATTTTTATCAAGAATTTCCTCCCCCTATCCCCCTCTAATTTTTTTACAAGGTTTTGTCAAACTACAAAAAATCTCCACTTATGCATTTAGAAGTAGCCTCTTAAGGTAAGTCATTATCATCATCCTCCTCCGATTTATGAATATAATTTATTTATATTAAGCCTTTTAATTCCAATTTTTTATTATGTAATAAATTTTTACACATAATTTTAATATCCATATTATTAAAATATAATGATAGAACACCATTAAATCTCATTAATCAATAATATAAACCTTTATGCGCACCCATTGGGCTTCAGAAATTATCCTTTCATTTTCAATTCCAAACTTTTATACTGTGAATACCTTACCCAATAATAATCAAGGGTATTCAAATATTTTTACCTATCCTTTATTTATTAGGGAATTCTATTTAAGTAACCCACACTCTATAATCATGGGGTAAAATGTTATGAAATATGTTATTATCTTGAATGATATATGTTGCCCACAAATTCATGTTTATAATATGAATGTGAGAGGTGGGACCAAAATTATATATCCCTTAAATGAATTTTCTGATTTCTTTATCTCATAAGATTGGTTTATGGTTCACGATATTTTATGATATTAAGAAGACCGTGTTATGATGTCCTGGCAATTAGCCATGTCTTTGGATGATTGGGTCTTGTTTTATATTTATTTTACATTATTATATTTCTTTCATGTTATAAAATTATATCATTATTTGATGTTCTGGTTTATGATTATGAACCATTTATATCAACTTGAGAAATATTTTAACTCACATGTATTACTTTTATGGTGTTATTCCTTGATTATTCCATTACCTCTATTTATAACTCACCCATTTCTAATGTACATCCAAGGTTATACCATATAGTTTTACGAGATAAATAGAATTTTAGGGAATGATGTGGGGAGTTTACTTAACATTGTTATATAATTATTTCATGTTATTAGTGTGTATATATTTCTAATTACCCAAAGACACTTTCCCTAAAAAATTTTTGGTATTGTGTTATGTGTATCTTAATATCATAATTCATGAAATAATAATTATAAAAGATATTGGTTTCCTTAATTTACCATCCATTTATAATTTTTTATTGAATACACACTTGTACCCAATGAGTTTTGCATTAGCTGAAGGGTATATGAAAATAAAAATTTGAATTTGGATAATTTATCTCATCTAAAAATTCGTGTCTTCTTGATATTTTCCATTATCCTTTCCATATAATTCTTCCTTATAGGTTTTAGGTTCATTATCCTCAAAGAGTAATGTCTAAAATTAATTAGTGACAAAGAAATAAAATCTCATTTGTTCTATGACCACATAATAGACCTATATAGTACCCATGTCATAAGAACTCTTCATCTCCCACTATATCTTTCAAAACACATAGTTGTACCGACTCTAGTACATATGGAGAACCGAATTCATTAATTTTAATCATTCGATACCTATTTAGAATGGGGATGTTCTCCCATTCTAGAAATAGGTCATTGCCTTCCAAAATTTCTTTTATATATGAATATATATAGGTAATATCCTTTTTTCCTTACAATAACCTATAAAGATTAACTTTATCATTAGGTGTGATAGATTGGCATACTGTGTAGTCTTGAAAAACACCTCACATCCCCATACATGCATACGAGATAGAGTGTGTTTATTTCCTTACCATTATTCATACAAAATCGCATTTCCTTCTTTAATTTTTTCTTGATTTTTGTTATAAGGAATTGTTTATATTTTATATCCCCTAAATAATAATGGAAGTGTTTCATGGACTGTCTTTTACCATACCATGCCAAAAAATGTTTTATTCCATCTTTTTACTAAACCACTCAATTGAGGCTTATAAAGAAGATTTATTTGGGAGACTATCCCACACATATTCATGTAATTGATTCCTACATAGTTTAGATACTATAATGCTTGGAATGAGAAGAGGGCATGAATATTCATACCAAGATATTTTTCATTTCTGGACTATTATTCCATAAATATGATAATGTAATTTTAATTATACCTCATTATATATATATATATCAATACCTAATATAGACACCATAATAATTAATAAATATAGAAAATACACCACTTGACTATACTGAAATAGACCACATACATCTATATGAATCAATTCAATTTGTTCATTAACCCTTTCTTCTTTCCAATTGAATGGGGATTTAAAAATTTAACCTTATAGAAAATTGTGACATATATCCTTGGGGTTTAACTCAATAGAGTCTAGATACTACCCATGATATAATTTTCTAAAACAATTTTCTTTTACAAGACCTTTATTGATGTTCCATAGGAATGTATGATATGTTTCATTATAATTGGTTTCAAATTGAGTTAAAAAAATTAGGTTTTAAGGTTCAAGTATATAAAATCCATTATTAATTTGTTCCATACAATAAAAAATATTATCCATATAAAAGAGACATCATTTATTTCTGAACATAAAATTAAAAAACTTAGTGTTTAAATACAACATTTAGATAATGTTTATAGAAATAAATGGTACATAATAACAACCATGTAATAGATAAACTAAAACATTAAGAAAATTTAGATGATAATCTCCCACAACTTATATATCTTGTCTCTTAAATTTTTTAAATCAGATATCCTCCTAGAACTTTTTAATATTTTTGGTTCTACATGGATCATGTATATAAATATAAAAGTGTGATAAACATTTTATAACCAACACCCTAGTTTTAGATAAAAGAATTAAATTCACTAAAAAATATTCATAAGGTAAATGTATCACATTAATTAATCTTCCAATCTATCAATTTCTTCTTCCAGTAACTCTTCATTCTATTAGAAAAGTAGGCATCCTCCTACTCATTTTCATCCCACTATATCTTTGGCTAGTTATAGGGGTGGTACATTGGTGTCTTTAGCACAAACATAGCCTTATAAACATTCTCCATCACCTTCCACAAATTTTTTACCATAAGAAGATAATGATTATATTTATTCCTCTATTTATTTGACTATATAATAATATCCAATAGATATGGGAGATACTTTTCCATGTCAATAATAACAATTGAGAAGCGTAATGGTTAACTAGAAAGTCTAATATCAGTTTCTAATTATTTGTTCAAATTAAATCCAAGGGACTCCGATCTCTCAATGTACCAAATCATTTTGAGTAAATATGTTTATTTCTAAATCCATTCCACTAGCCTAAACCTATATAGTTTACTAGATATCTCTTATCATTATTGGTGGGATCTCTCTTTGTATATATTTTAGAGATGAAAAACATTTTTTATGTATCCTTGTCTACATGCATTTTCTACAGATCAATGGAAATTTATGAAAACATATTGCATTATACATTTAGAATATCTTCTACATGATTATTATATTTGTCTGCCCTTCAGTTTCTTTATCCCATATGGGGATCAATAGGGTGTTGGGATTCTATTACATAAAGATTAATTTCTTATCAATGTACTATGAAAAAGATCATGTGCCACTCCAATATGTTATGTCTAGTCAAGATATTTTATTAATATAATATTGATTATAGTGATATTTAAATTGTGTTGGTGATTTAGAACTGATACAGAAAAAATAAACATTAAAAAATTAATAATTAGGTTGATTATCTGTAGATATTACTAATTAATTAATCAGTGAATTTATCCCAATATTTTTTAAATCCTTATTTACCTAATCTGAAAGATTGTTAATACCCAATATCTTGAGTATTCAAGTGGAAAAGATCCTCAAAACCTATCATCATAGTTGAATATATTGTGTTAAAGACGTTACATTTTATTTGAAAAAATTTAATTATTATTAGTGAAAAAAGTCCTTTTATATTTAACATGTCTATTATATGTGATCGTTTGCATAACTTAACCATGATTTAGATATAAAAAATTCACTAATGGCTAACTCAAATTATATAGGAATCTTTTTTATTACTCTATCTAATAATGTAAATTATAACACACTCAATAAATAATGGTACATTCAATAAAAAATATTCTGATGGATCCATATAATATTAGAAATGGTTGATCCTTTGAGTGGATAATGGATCAACTAAGAGATTTGTGGAAACATCCTGAGTCTCTTTTGACCTAAGTTTCAATACCTACCCTAAAGAATATATCTATGAATCACCTAGAACATCAACATGTATGTTCATGGTATGTTTCTTCTTTCATCCTTTTCATTATAAAAAACTACTCACATGCAGGTGAGGAGGTAGTGGGAATGAAAAATACAATTATAGTATTACCCTTATTGACACGTCGACCCTTATATATAATGTGGGGAGAGATAATGCATAGATGATCACTTATTAAATAATTGTTATCATCGTTGCATGAAATTAAAATAAATAAAAAAATTTAATTCAATATCATAATTACATATTTTAGATCTCTTCCCATTATCAATCGACATGAAATATCGTTGTATAATAAAATTAAATTTGTAGATAATTTATATTGATGGAATAAATTATGAATGAAAATAAATTTAATTAATTTTAATTAATAACTACCTTATCAAAAAATACAAACAAGTATTTTAAAAACATCCATATATTGCTTAGACATTTATGAAAATTTTCCTTGTCTTTTGGGGATTCGAAGTTATTTAAAACACCCAAAAGGGTTTAGAGTTTTTTTGTTGCAGATGAATATAAACCCATGGTAATATTCAAGTGAATCATATCACATTGGTTTTATTCAATTGTATAATAAAAAACTAGGAATATTCATGTGAATAGTAACTGATGGTTGTTGTTAATGAAAAATATAAATTTAAAAACTAAAATGTAAATATTTTTTCTCAAAAAATCTGTTATGGATGACTTGATCATCCGCCTCCCATTCTATTAAATGGTCCAGCTATCACATTTACAATAAACTGATTTAATGTTAATAAAAATTAAAATAATATATGATTATTTATATATTCAATTTAATTTTTCATCCCAAAAAATATTTCATAGATCTTTTAAGGAAAAAAGCTTGACCATACAACCTTGGATTAAAGTGTCGTTAGTGGCGTTGGGACAGTATCAATACTCTATACTGAAATTTACGAAAATTTATAAGAAATCTGAATTAATTCTCCACATGATCCCTAAAATTCCACTTTTTGGTACTGGGTTCATGAAGGAGGTGATGAAAAATGGATTTTAATAATTTTATCATCGGGTCACATGTGATAAAATTGTAACCAGAAATGTACCTTTTCCAGTTATTACCTATGGATAACTTATTATCTATATTAATTATAAAAATTATATCAAATTTTTACCTCATTCAATTTGATGTGTGTTTTCTTCCACTCATTATTGGAGTTAATTTTTTTGATGAACCAATCTCATTTCTATATAGATCATTCAAACAGGCTATATATATTTTTAGATGCATCAATAATCATTATCTATGTTCTATCCCAAATAATCGATGATCTCTAGATTGATTCGATGACCATAAGTGAACCACTACTTCAATCTTGTAATAAATATTGGATTAGGATTCTATGTTTGCATCATTATCATTATATAAATCATCAGGATAGAGAGATATGAGCTGCGAATTAATTGGAAGAATATTCACAAAAATTTTTGTTTTAATTACATCAAATTTACAGGTTTTTTTTGAAAATTTTACCGTGGTTGTTTGATAAATAAAATTCAATGAATCGAACCATATTCGCTGCATATGAAGTTTCAAACACATAAACAATTACATAAATATTTTACCACGTACTTTTAATAACCAAACCATGTTACGTGATAATATAAGAATAATTAAATAATCATATCTTCACAAATTTTTAAAAAAAATCTTGACCAAATACATATTTCTTCATAAAATATTATTTATGTTATTCCCTTAGACTTTTGAATAAATTAAACTAAAAAATTATAATATATCATTCTAGAATCAAATAATAATGAATTTATTTATTTCTTATGACCAATGAAACACGGTTATATATCATTCTTTAATATGGGGCCAATAATGTTCTAAATTCCAATTCACAAGAATTGGACAAAAAACTGGATATGATGTTCTTTGTGACTATCTAGGATCTAATTTTCATTATGTTGATTACTACTCATAGAACAGTATCAGGTCTACCAATGCATCATGGCCTATATAAAGATAAAGATTATTCATAGAAATTACAACCTCTCATACGAACAAATGATGTGTAATATAATCTTTTTATCTCATGCTACCGCATAATGAAGAATGCATCACTTGTGTGAATTTCCATACATGATTAATTTATGCACTAATATTTCTGTATAGACTTACCATCTTCAAATATGGCCATCGATTTTTGGAAAATTCTACCCTTACATTCATCATGGATTAAGATATATATTTTTCAACATGGAAGAGAAAATTCTCTATTGATGAGACAACCAATTACATACCACAAATGACACACCAATGTAAGTAATCTAACAAAAATATTATTTCCATGGGTTTTTTCTTGAATCATAGTATGTGATAAAATTATGTACATTATAACAAACTGAAATTCCACTATGTATTTTCTTTAAACAAATATTATGTTTACAGAATTTTTTACACACAATAGTGAACTAAAAAAGACCATAGAACATGATATCCCCATTGTAATGTATAAGTTAAGTTAAAAGGTATAAATAGAGGTAAACACTTTATGAAATATATATATAAATAAACTTTATTCTTTTTATTGTAGTGAAATAACTAATAAGACCACCTTATAGTTAAAAAAAATTTCTCTAAAATTTAGTTTTTTGGGAATTACTTTAAAAACCTAATTTTATTATAACAAATTCATACTTTTGATAGGAATAATTTATTTATTTTATATGAATAATATATCAACACTAATTTTATTTGTAATTTATAGAAGATAAGAATAGTAATGTTTAATATATTGAAAATTAATTTTTCTATAAAAATAGTTTTTCATTATATTTTAAAATTTTATATAAAAATTTAATACTAAAATTTAAGAATTTTAATTTGAAAAACATAATTTTATTTTATTAATTTATCAATACAATAATATATGAAGATAAAAATTTCTGATTGTTTTTGGAAATAGTTTATTTTTAGACGAATAGTGAAAATATATTTTTTTAACTAAAACCAACACTCTTATAATGTTTTTATAATAAAATAATGAAAAAATGATTTTGACCACTTTTTTAGCTACAATATATATATATATATATATATAAATATTAAAATAAATAATTTAAAAATACTTGGTTCTATTTATAAAACAAATGTCCACCATTTTGGAAACTTATGTAACATTTTACACTAAAAATTATATCATTCTCCTATGTCAAAAATTATTTTCATTAATTTTTTAAATTAAATATAAAAAATTGATTTCAAATTATAACTCAATAATATCATTTTATTTATTGAGTTAAATTTCTTCTTTGAGCACAAATGTCTGATTATAAGGATTAAAATTAATGATGATGATAAGAGAGAAATTAATGTTTTCAAATAATTGTTTTATTAATATTGTCTACATTTTTAAAATTTAACAACTTATTGAAATATAAATAAGTATCATAATATAATATTTAAATATACATTCATCCATTAATAAAAAATTTATTTTATTAAGAACACTTATTTATCAAAACTTAATTTTTCTACAGAAGGTTTTTCTATATAGTTAATATAATTTTTTTATTATTTAGAAATGGAATTAGGGAAAGTGAAAATTAAATTGTAGCCTAACAAAAAAAATGCAATAGGGGTTACGATAGGTTTTTAATAGAATATGAATTATATATTTAAAAACTAATTACCAATGTAAAAATAAAAATGTTTAAATGTTAAAACAAATGGTAAAAGTCTTGAAACATGTCTAAATCTTTTGAAAAGTATTGGTTGATAATTTATCAACCAAATATCACAACACACTACATTATTATATTATTTTTGACTCTTTGACCCACGAATAATGTAATGATTTCATAAAATAGTGATGAGTATTCCCAAAAGATCCCTTTTCATTACTTATAAGAGGAGATCATTTCCAGTTTTCATTGCTATTATTCACCTTCCAATTTCCAATAAACATATATCTAAACTACCTCTTATATTTTTCCTCTTATCATAATTAATCTTATTATCTATAAATTTTGTTCTAAAACATCTATTTTCAAAGAGATCAATAAGAGATGATCGAATATCCAACACAAGTATTGCATACATTTGGATATTTTTTCTTAATATTCAACTTGAAAACCTATAATTTCCATAATAATAAAATAAAATAAGTGTAATTAATATATTTGTATTTGATTATATTAATTTAAAAACAATTATTTATTCTTACCTTTCTTCTAAGTAAAACAAAAAGATCATTAGTGTGTGTGCGGGAACAATCGGCACCACAATGCGACAACTCCCATTTTTCAAAATATCTATCATTGTAAGTTTTAATGATGGTATTCATTAATGAATATATTAAATATAACATAAACATTTTCCTAAATTTTTTAATTTTCATTTTACTTAATTTATTATCATTCTTCATGAAATAAAAACATTAACTATGCATTGTACAGACTACTGCCTCTACAAATTAACATTTTTAATATGTCATCATGATTTAATTAGTTATCCAAACCATATAAAATATGATTCACCAATTTAGAATAATATAAAAATATCATTATATTTCTGTTATAATGACATTATACAATTCTTCAATTATACTCACCCATCACGCTATTGCGTGTTTAGGTATGGGTTGGTTTAATCACCTACTTGAATGATGATGAAAAATATAATGGATGACTATGGGATATAAAACAATAATACGATTATATGTTAATAAGAAATTTTTAATTGTATTTTGTTTCAAAAAAAATTATTATATTTTTTTTACATTATTAAAATATCTTATATAATCACCAAAACAATGGAAATAAGCTGACACTGATTAAATTTTTATTGAAACATGAGAAACAAATCTATAAAAATAAATAACATATGATAATAAATGGTCTATATTAAATTAATTATATAATAATAATGTTCCTAAAATGGTATCTAATAAATATAATTATATTATTCACAATGGTTGGTTCATGTGTATAATGAATAAGAGACAAGGTAGGGGTTTCTATCTTAATCACACTTCGTTAAGGAATTATTTGATATTGTCCACCAATCCATTGCTGTATGGTGTAACTACTAGACCAGTAACTTATAATATCATAAATATTTATTAAAAACCTCTAAAATTCACTTCCTTTTATGATCTTATTTTTTTTATTCTGGAATTCATGCCTCCCCTAATATATAAGGGTCTTCCATAACACACTTTACTTTCAAGACTGACAATGTTTCTTCTTTATTTTATTGTTTTACTACGTATGGTATACCCTATATCTATCTTGGGATATAAATTTTTATTTAAATGTTATTTATTTATGAGGTATATATCTTCTTGAAAAGGAAAATTGGTTAAGAATAATTCCCATCCTCATAAACAATGGGGTCCCCTCGTTTTCTATAATTTTCCATCCTAGGAGAACATTATTTTTTAATTAGAAGACAAATTTTATGTTATCTTAATTTAATATCATATTACCTGTATATTATTTTTAAAATAATGTTTTGTTATAAATTGTCTGATTTTGGATTACATCAAAGGTGATTTAAAACAAAACGGGATCTTTTTAAAATATCATGTTTGCTTAGGGTGAAAAATTCTATTTTATTTTCAGCATTTTCCCTATATTATTGTTATATATAGATTCAATACGAAATAGATATTTTATTAACATATATACCTAGTTAAAAATTATTTTATTTTATAGGGGTTAATATTTGTTTTAATTTTCATTTTAAAATTTGTAATTTTATGTAAATCAGAATTTTGGGGACTTTTCGATTTTTTATCTCATAAAAAGTCTGACCTTCAATTTATTTTCACCGTGATTAGATTTATAAAAACCTTATTATTATATATATAATCATTATATTTAAATTATATATTTTTAAAGAATAATTACCAATTTTATTCAATAAAAATATCCATCACATCTTTTGTAGGGGTTTACCAAAGCAATTCATTTTTATTCTTTCTACTCCAGATCCTTATTATGAATTTTTTACATAGGAATATAATTTTGAAGAAAAAATTACCTTATTTAAATTACGAATGTCCAAACAAAATTTAATTCCTTCTTCCCATATAAATACCTATGATTTAGCCTTTGGTTATGAATTGTATTTGAATTATGTAACCCTATTCCTTATCATGGGATTGATCAAGATTATTATTTTTGTTTGATTTATTTTCCTCACAGAAATTGTTTTTTTATAATTTTATTTTTTTAAAGGTTGTAGGGTAATTATATTTCCTTCCAATGAATTGGGTAAAAATTTATATCTCATGACATATTATGCATGATATTAGGGGGCGAACCAAATCCACTATGCATGTTTGTGTAATATGATTATGGTAATGGGAGATCCAAAAAAATATAATTCAGAACAATATACATTTTTTGGGGGAATGGTGAGTGAATATTTTATTCTAAAATAATTTTTTAATACTTATATTGAATTGAGTGTAAAACCAATCCACATTGGGTATTTTTCTACTACGATATTCTTTGATGTGAACCATGATTTATGCTTATGATTTCATATTTTATAGTGTTTCCAAATATATATGGTTCCATGATTTTAGGATATTTTACTCAAACAATGTTTAAATTCTTATCTCACAATATTCTATTATGGTACATATTTGTTCTTTTGAGACAATAATTCCATCTCTCACTGTTTATAGGAAAATAATATTTTTTATCTTTTATTTTTATAATAAATTACATTATTCTATTTTTTTCTCATATTCTTATTATCTAACCTAATATGACACGTTAATATGTTTTTCCTTACTAGGTATTTATGATCTTCCCTTTTTTATATTAGTATTCCAGAATTTATAAATACAATTATTACATATGGGAAGTCTAGTAAGGGTTCCATAATAGTTTTATTATGTCGAAGTGTTCAAAAGGTTTATAAAATTATCTTCCTAGTAAGCAGGTTTACAATGATACTAAACTAAAAATATCTCATTGTCATGTGATATTATTGTAATATGTAATGTTTAAATTTGGAAAATGATATAAAATAGGGATATATTTATCTTAGTTTATCATAAACCTTTATAATGATCTCAAATCAAGTGAATAATACATGTTTAAATAGATGGTAAAAAAATTAAACCTGAAAAAAGTGTTGTTCATAATGGATTTACAGTCCTCATGATCTCATTTATTCAAGATCACTAATTGAAAACTTCATGAGAAGAATACTCATTGAATATGAACCACCAATGTCATGAACCGAATCTGGTCGCCATCCAAACGGCACCAAACCTGGCTCATGGAAATACCCTAAGGGAGTTCCCAATCCCCACGGGCTGTCACAAGTGCCTGGGTATCATAATAATTCATTTGGGTACGATTTACCCATGTTTGGATTCATAAAATAAACAAAAACAAACAACAAACCAAATATGAAAAATTATGGCAAACAAAACTTAATAAAAATTCAGAACTAAGTATAAGGGTATAAAAAAGACACAAGAGGTCCAAAGGTTTATAAAAGTATCAAAAAAAAATATCCCATGAGACTCCACACGACAAGGGGTCATCACCCACTAGCCGTCTTGACAACAGCGCACCATTGAGAGAAACTAGCAACCCGAACCACCATCGTCCAAGGCCTTGCCTTTTCCTGTGTCAAACATGATCAAGTATACTTACACCAAAAGGTGTAAGTAGGGTATGAGACTAATCCCAATAGGATATCACCCAAGGATTCCATGTGATAGGCATTTTAATATAAGAATCTTGAAAGAGTTATAAATAGAAAACGGTAGCATTTATTTCTAAAAGTGAAACTTTGAAAAGAAAATAAATTTCAAGGGGGATAACATTAGAGAATGAGTGCATTTGAATTAAACATGCAATATACTGGTTTTCACATCCCAAAATACCAAAAGGAAAGGATAAATTCCAAAAAGGCCATGAGCACCAACATTGGAACACCCCTAGGTACAAGCTAGTTGTGAGCCCCAAGTACCTCGTACCTCGGTGAAAGTAACCATAATAAAATTCATTCTCATGCATGATCCACTAGTAGGGATTATAACCATGACCTTGTGGTCTAAAATCATCTCCATTATAGTTTTGTTAGTGTTATCCATGTCAGAATTGCTAAGTGAACCCTGGTCAAAGCCCCTTCGTTCACTAGCGTACTAGTACACGTTAGCCCACCTAGTTACCCGGGTTTCCCGTCTTGTGATCAAATATTTACGACATGCTTCCAAAATCTATTTACACATATAAAGATCAGTTCTGGTGACACAAATTCATAATATTAGCTACATATACTTTGCACCTTTTATATAACTCAATAAACCACTTATAATTTCCATAAAACAATTTCAAGAAATGTAATCAAATTTTGCACATTTAATTCATCTAAAATCCCACATTTAAAAAATAATGGAGACCAATACTATACCAAAACAGAAATTTCAGCCTAAAAAATTATTTATAAATCCAATCCATGAATTATAAAACAACACCAAGAGGCACAACATGGGTTGCACATGTAAAACAACCATTTTCTCACAAAATGGGCACTTAAAAATAAACTGCTTTGAAAATGATACCCAAATCAATTTTTGTAATCAAAATATTGAAGGATGAAAATAATGGAAACGTAAATACAACAATCCAACTCATTATAAAATACCTACATATGAAATCACCTAACAAAAGAGTCAAGACCCCCAAATCCTTGTGTGTCAATTCAACTGCACCTCCGCCGCACCACAAGGGAGTAATATTGACCCTATAACCATTTTATTGGACCGAAAAACTCAAAAATAAAACCCTAGGTACGAATCCCAAGCTTATGGACATTTTAAGAATTAATAAAAAAAAGAAGAAACCCAAAGAAAAAGGGATGAGGAAGGAAGATAACCAACTTACTTGAGAAATATGGACATTTTTTGGAGATCAAGAGGTACGGCCCTAATTCACGATTTTTCTGAGCTTCAAAGAGGGAAAAACAAATATGGGGGGGTGTATATGGGTTCAGTGGGAACATGTGATAGGTAGAATCACTTAAAAAAGATAAAAAATGGATATTTTATGAAAAAATTAATTTTTTTTAAAACTGGAAATGGGATTTCGGGTTTGCCCAATACCTAATTTGATCACCCAAATCCAAGATGCTAATGAATTTTTAAGGGGCCCAAATTTATTTTTTGGTTTGAATAGTTAAATTAAGGTCATTTTTAAATTTTAATGAGTGAAAATGGTTGAAAAAAGAAGGAGTTTTTAAATAAACAAAATTTATTTTTAAAACTGGAAATGGGCTCTCGTGTTGGCCCAAATTTTTTAAACCCACCATTTCCTTCAAAAAATTTTTGGAAAACCCAAAAAAAATAAAGAATGTAAATTAAATGATAAATACCTTTAACAAATTTCATTTATGTGACAATTATCCCCACCATGATGGACTTTCCACCTCGGAATGTCAACCCGATGCTTGATCGGAAAACAGGTTCGGGTACTCTTCCTCAACCCATGAATTTTGCTCCCATGTCACGTGTTTATCAATCCCATGATTCCAAAGAACTCGGACCAGTGGAATAGAATTTTACCTAAGTACCTTCTCCTGGAAGTCCACTATTCCTACTGGCCACTCAAAAACAGATAAATCAGGCTCTATATACAACTCCCCCCAATTCAGCACATGGGACGAATCCGAGTTGTATTTCTTCAACTGGGAGACATGGAAAACATAATTGATGGATGTCAACTAATAAGGAAAATCCACCCTATATGCCACCTTACCAATTTTCTCGGTGATCTCAAAAAGTCCAACATACCTCGACTTCAACTTTCCCTGCTTCCCCAAGAGGTGGTGACCCAGACGAGGGGCCACTTTCATAAATACCTGATCACCAACAGAAAAATATAGATCTTGATGCCTCTTATCAGTATATGATTTCTGGAGACTCTGAGATATGAATAAAAGCTACCTGATCAACTTTACCTTCTCAGATGTCTCTTGCACAAGACTCGGTCCCAATAGTGATGTCACACCTACCCCAGCCCAACATAGAGGGGACCGGCAAGGCCGATTGTATAGCGCCTGAAAGTGAGCCATTCGAATCGAGGATTGGTAGCTATTATTATAAGAAAACTCGACCAATCCCAAATGGATATCCCATGAACAACCAAAGTCCAAGAAACATGCATGAAGCATGTATTCCAGGATCTGATTTTCCCGCTCTATCAGACCATCTTTCTAAGGATGGTATGTTGTGTTCATCTTAATTTTGGAACACAAAGGATTCTGAAGGCCTCCCCAAAACTGAGAGGTGAAGCGAGGGTCTCTATCTGAGAAAAATGTGGATGGAACACCATGAATCCTTACCACCGCTTGAATATACAACTGGCCTAACTCATCCACATTAGTTGTATCTCTGATAGGAATAAAGTGGGATGATTTGGTCAGACGATCAATCGCCACCCAAATAGCATTCTTACCTCGAGGTGTACGAGGTAATCCTACAATGAAATCCATGGAAACCTCATCCCACATTCAGGTAGGATTGGGTAATGGCTGAAGAAAACCAGAGGGATAATGATGTTTAGATTTTACCTGATGATAAGTATAGAATCTTAATACAAAGTTAGCAATGTCCCGTCTCATACCTGGCCACCAGAACACTCAATGAACATCATAGTACACCTTGGTGGCACCGGGGTGGACGGCCCACTGTGACTGGTGGCTATCTTTTATTTCCACCTTCCTCAGAGATAGAGGCACCACTGAACGGACCTTGAAACACAAGATACCCTCAGGGGAAGAAGACCAATTAGAAGATGTCTCCCCACCATGAAGAATCTATCTTTATCAATGGAAATTCTCATCACCCGGCTGTTTCCACTAAATCAACTCCAACAGAGAAGGAGTCAACTGGACACACACCAAGAATTACCCTCCACTGTGTTCCCTAGTCTCCACATGCATCTATGAAAAGAGCCCCATCAATGTCCACTCATCACTAGACTTCCTTAAATCCTACACTAGAACTCTTCTGCTCAAAGCGTCGGCCACCACATTACCCTTGCCTGGGGCATAGAAAATGTCAAAGTCTAACCCTTGAAATTACTCGATCCAGTGATGCTGCCTCAAGTTGAGGTCCATCTATGAGAAGATATACGCCAAGCTTTTGTGATCAGAGTAGTCCACAAAATTCACCCCAATGAGGTAGTGATTCCAAGTCTTCAAAGCATGCATCACCGCTGCCAACTCCAAGTCATTGGTGGGGTAGTTCTTTTTATGTGGTCGGAGTTGGCGAGAGCTATATGCCACCACGTGATAATCTTGCATAAGCACGCACCCAAGACCCATACCTGAAGCATCACAATAGACCACATATCCCTTTCCAGCCTTGGTAAAAATCAGCATGGGGGCGATAGTCAACCGCCTCTTCAGCTCCCTGAATGATGCCTGACATTCTGGACCCGATACACATTTCACCTCTTTCTGGGTGAGCACGGTCATCGGGGAAGCAAGCCTAGAGAAATCCCAAACGAATTGCATGAAATAACCAGCCAGGACAAGGAAACTCCTGATCTCAAACACATTCTTCAGTTTCTCCCATGACATTATTGCACTAATTTTCTCGGGGTCCACTGAAACTCCCTACTTCGATATCACATAGCCTAGAAATCTCACCTCCAGAAAGTTCACTTTGACAACTTTTCATAGAGGCGGCGATCCCGTAATGTACCCAAAATGATCCTTAAGTGATGTTCATGTTCCTCCTTAGAGCTAGAGTATACCATAATGTCATCCACAAACACCACAACAGAGGAATCATGATACTGATGAGACAGCTTATTCATGAGTTCCATAAAGACTACTAGAGCATTAGTAAATTCGAAGGGCATGACCAAATAATCAAAGTGGTTATACCTGCTTCAAAAAGCTGTCTTTGGGATATCTGACTCTTTCACCCGACGTTGATGATACCCCGAATGCACGAATATCTTTGAGAACCACTTTTCCCCCTTCAACTGATCAAACAAATCATCTATTCTGGACATAGGGTATTTATTCTTAGTTGTTACCTTATTTAGCATCCGGTAGTCAATGCAAAACCGGAGGGATCCATCAACCTTTTTCATGAACAACACAGGAGCGGCCCAAGGAGAGATGCTCGGGAAAATGAATCCATTGGATTCTAAGTCATCCAGTTGTATCTTTAATTCCCTCAACTTAGTGGGGGCCATGCGATAAGAGAGAAGAGATATCAGCTATGTTCCCGGTGCCAAATCAATCGAAAACTCCACATCCCACTCCGGGGGCAAACCTAAAAAATCATCTAAGAATACCTTCAAAAACTCATGCAATACATGAGGTAGTGAACCTTCAAGGGAAAGACCATCCTCTATCATGAGTGAAGATAAATATAAGATAACACTTCCCAACTCTGGGAGTGGAGGCCATGCATGACCTGACCGAGGATCCCATTCTCCACGAAAAACCCGACGACTCCCATCATGTGCCATGAAACTCGCACACCGTCTGTAGCAATCGATGTGTTCCTGGAAGTGTACTCGCCAATATATCCCAAGTATGACATCAAAAAAGTCCCTTATCTAAGACCAAGAGGTCCCACTCTTTCTCGAACCGTGACACAGAAAGTGCACACGACGGGCACCTAAGACCCTACTCCTTCTTCTTTCCCAGCGGTGTCACCAACTCCATCACGAAAGACATCAAATCAGTTGGAAAATTTAGCAAGTTCACAAAACGGTCAAAAATAAATGAAACAGAGGCACCAGTATCAAAAAAGCACAAGCTATAGAAGATGAGATCAAAATGGTACCTCGAACTATCGACGGTCCCGCCTATGATCCTGCTGGTGCCTTATCCACTGCATGGAGATGTCCAGTCTTGGCAGGAAGATGACCGCTAGTCTGTGGCTATGCCCTGAACTGGTCTTGACCAGAAGATGACCCAGCCATACCACCATAGCTACCAAATCGAGATCCCCTAGTCCTCAATGGCTCATACTGTACTGGCACTACTCTGGGAATCATGGATCCTACCCAACATTAAAGTGGACGTGCTATCCCGCAAAAGCGTTACACGTGTCCCATACCTCAATACTGGAAACAAATATTTGGAGGATGAGGTTAAGATATAAGGATGTGATTGGGCTTGCCAAAATGGTGGCACATGACCGGTCTTGCATCAGAAACCACAGATAAAAACTGCCTGGAAGAGTGCCCTGAACTGCCTCCTCCTTTCTTCACATGATCCTCACGCTTCCTTTTCTTCTCTAAGGAGCGGCCACTTCCCATTGCTAATACTAAACCATAGAAACCAACCCTACCTTTCCTATCAATATCCACCATGCATGCCTAATCAACGACCTCACCAGGGTCCTCAGCTTAAACAAGAACACCTGGGAGTATATCTCTGGTCGCTAGCCTTTGTCAAACATGTGGGCCTTCACTTGCTCATTAGAGAAAATTTCTGGACCATACTGAACCAAATCTGCGAAACAGTTGGCATACTCCATCACAGAGAGATTTCCCTAAACAAGTTCCAGGAACTCTCTAGAACTAGAATAAGCGAACACCTCAGGTCAGTACTGTTCATCAAAGACAGCCTTGAAATCTCCCCAGCGCATCTGCTCATTCTTCCTAGCCTGAAGCACTGACTCCCCCCACTTACGGTTGGGACCCTCCAATAGAAAGGAGGCACACTTCACCCTGATCTCCTCGGGTGTTTCCAGGAACTCAAATATGCGCTCTATCGTCTCGAGCCATTCTTCTGCTTCCTGGGGTTCTGAGCTACCTCAGAAGATAGGAGGCTTGTTTTTCAGAACCACTTGTGACTTATCTTTTCTAGAACCCATCACTTCTGCCCTAACAAGAATAGGAGCGGAAGTTTGTCCTTGTCCCAAATCTTGGATAGCCCAAACCACAACCTCTATAAGCCTCTGATCGAGCAGTGTGGGAGAACTCTCTCCATGTTCCTCCTGTGGGTGCGTGGGAGATTTCTAGGGAAGCATGTTACTACAAAATGAAAAATTCACAAAACAATTGTCAATAAAAAAATTCTGAATATTGAAATCAAATACATAAAATATAAATAAAATAAACACTACTGGAAAAAAGGCCTATACCCACGGTTCAAAACCGTGGGTATAGCCCCTAAAACCGTGGGTATAGGCTATACCCACGGTTTTGGGAACCGTGGGCTGGAACGCCGTCGGTATAGGTCCCCAGCCTATACCCACAGTTTTCCAAAACCGTGGGTATAGGTGTTCTGCCACCGTGTCAACAAAACATTCCCAATTGCCACTGTGTCAATGGCTTTTACCCACGGTTTCAAAACCGTGGGTATAGATCCTAAAATAAAGCTGCAGGCGGGTTTCGATCCCACGACCTCCTCGCTGCAAAGTACCGCGTCTACCACTACCCTACTATCAATTATGTGTATATAAATATATATTTAGTTAAATATAGTTATATAAACCGTGGGTATAGAGGGAAGAACCGTAGGTATAGGACTCCCGCCAAAAAAAAAAAATTTCCCGCGGAAAAAAAAATTTTCCCGCGCACACATGGGAAACCTATACCCACGGTTTTCAAAAACCGTGGGTATAGGTTTTTTATCCTATACCTATCCCCACGGTTCTCCTCAAAACCGTGGGGATAGGTACCCCTATACCCAGGGTTTTGGAAAACCGTGGGTATAGGTCAATTTTCAAGGTCTATCCCCACGGTTTTGGAAAACCGTGGGGATAGACCCCCTATGCCCACGGTTTTCCAAAACCGTGGGGATAGGTCTTGAAAATTGACCTATACCCACGGTTTTCCAAAACCGTGGGTATAGGGGTACATATCCCCACGGTTTTGAGGAGAACCGTGGGGATAGGTCCATTTTCCAGTAGTGAAACACATTTCATTGATAATAGAAACAACCAATCCACATCCACCTGATGTCCACATGTGGTCTGCAACCCACATATCTCACCTACAAGTGAAGTCAATCTGTAAATTCAAACATCCCCTAGTGACGACTCAAGGTCCTCCATGAGAGGTGCGAGAAAAGAGCCCTACTCACAACCAAAACCCCGAGCCCCGACATTACTAGCTCCTATCTATCCCGAATCATCCCAAAATAGAAATATAACTCAAAAACATTAACCTTCTCTGATACCATTTTGTCACGAACCGAATCTGGTCGCCATCAAAACATCATCAAACCCAAATCATGGCAAGACCCGAAGGGTGTTCCCTATCACAATGTACTGGAAGAAGTACCTGGGTATCCTAAAAATTTATTTGGGAATGACTTACCCGAGTTTGGATTCATAAAATAACCAAAAACAAACAACAAAACAAATCTGAAATTTTTTTCCAAACAAGACTTAATAAAAATTCATAACTGAGTATAAGGGTTTAAACAAGACAAAAGAGGTCCAAAGGTGTATAAAAGTAGCATAAAAAATATCCCATGAGACTCCACATGACAAGGGGTCATCACCCACGAGTCATCTCCACAACACCACACCAGTGAGAGAAACTAGCAACCCGAATGGCCATCGCCCAAGGCCTTGCTTTTGCCTGTGTCGAACATTATCCAGTCTACCTACACCCAAAGGTGTAATTAGGGTGTGAGACTAATCCCAATAGGATATCACCCAAGGACTCCACGTGATAAACATTATAAAATAAAAATCATGCAATAGTTATAAATAGAAAACGGTAGCATTTATTTCTAAAACTGAAACTTTGAAAAGAAAACAACTTTCAAGGGGGATAACATTAAAGAATGATTCAATTTTGACAAAACATGCAAGATACTATTTTTCACATCCGATAATACCATAAAGAAAGGATAGATGACAAAAATGCCACGAGCAGCAAGCATAGGAACACCCCTAGGTACTAGTTAGTTGTGACCCCCAAGTACCTCGTACCTCGGTGAAAGTAACCATAATAAAATTAATTCTCGTGCACGAGCCACTAGTAGGGAGAATAACAATAACCTAGTGGTACCTAGTAATCTCCGTTATAGCTTTTTTAGTGTTATATATGTCAGACTTGCTAAGTGAACCATGGTCAATACCCATCCGTTCACTAGCGTACTAGTACACGTTAGCCCACCTAGTTACCCGGGTTTCCCGTCTTGTGATCAAATAGTTAACACATGCTAACAAAATCAATTTTCACATATAAATATCATTTTTTGTCACACACATTAAAAAAATTATCCATATATTCTTTTCACCTTTTATATTACTCAATAAACCACTTGTAATTTCCATAAAACAATTTCAAGAAAAATAATCATATTTTGCACATTTAATTCGTCTGAAATCCAACATTTAAAACCTAATGGAGACCAATATTATTCCAAACAAGATATTTCAGAATCAAAAGTATTTTATGAATCCAATCCACGTATTATAAAACAACACCAAGAGGCACAACATGGCTTGCACATGTAAAACACCCATTTTCCCACAAAATTTGTACTTAAAAATCAACCGCTTTGAAAATGCTTCCCAAATAAATTTTTGAAATCAAAATAATGAAGTAGGAACATAATGGAAACATAAATACCACAATACAACTCATTCTACAACACATACATATGAAATCACCTATCAAAATAGTCAAAACCCCCAAATCTTTGTGTGCCGATTCAACCACACATCTGCAACACCACAAGGGAGTAAGATTGAACCTAAAACCATTTTATTGGACCAAAAAACTTAAAACTAAAACCCTATGTACAAATCCCTAGATTATGGACATTTTGGGATTCAATAAAAAGGAATAAACCCTAATAAAAATTGATAAGGAAAGAAGAGATCAAGCTTACTTGATAAATATGGATGTTTTTTTAGAGATCAAGAAGTTCAGACCTAATTCGCGATGAGTCTGAGATTCAAAAAAGGTAAACTGAATATGTGCGTGAGGCTGGGTTTAGTGGGAACATTTGAGAGGTAGAATCCCTAAAAAATTAAAATCTACGAATATTGGATCAAATAATTAATAAAACATTTTAAAACTAGAAATGAGCTTTCGGGTTTTCCCAATACCTAATTTGATCACCCAAATCCAAGATGATAATGAATTTTTAAGGGGCCCAAATTTATTTGTTGGTTTTAAAAGTTAAATGAAGGTAATCTTGGAAGTTTAATGGGTGAAAAAAGTTGAAAATGAAGGAGATATTAAAGAAACCAAATTTATTTTTAAATTTGGAAATGAGCTCTCGGGTTGGCCTAAATTTTGAAAACCCACCATTTTTTTAAAAAATGCATGGAAGACCCCCAAAATAAATAAAGAATGTAAATTAAATTAAAAATACCTTTAACATATGTCCTGTATGTGACACCCAAAACCAGATAGGAAAAAATCATCTTTGTCATGTCAGTATGATGTATCTTGAACATACACAATCTATTTAATAATTACTCTCATGGTATATCAATGTTCTCATTATATCTAAGAACTACTATAAAATTTTGATATGATAAATAATCTAATGACGTTAAAATATAAATATTGGACTTCAAAGTCTCACATATATTATGGTAAGGTCCAAGAAACAATATAGAATATTGTGTACATTAATAGTAATTTATGTATACACATGTGTTCGGTATAGGGATCCCATTCCCAAGAAAATGAATCAAATTTATACGTTGGGGTGATTTTTCGCACGAACGCATGAGTGATAATTTAACTCCCCATTTTATGGAAAGGATGTAAAAAATGGTTTACCATTTTTGTAAAACCATATTATTATATTTACGATACTGTAATAATTATATCAGGTTGATATAATATATTTATAGGGTTTCTGAAAGTAAATAAACTTTTAAAGATATGAGTATGATGATGACCACTTCTTTAAGAGACCTACATTGGCTTAAAACATATGAATTATTAATATTGTAATAGGTTAAGACTAAAACCTCATGAATTACTAGATGGAATCTTGTAATGTTTTTGTGTAGGGATTTTCTAATCTAAAATACTAAAATTGTGTGAATTAGGGAGAAGAATATGTGCCCTTCTATAATAGAGTGGATAGACACACAAGGAATTACTTAAAATATTTAAACAATATAAGGTCACTTATATGTGAAAGTGTAACCTAACTGTAAATTATTTTATGTTAAGAAAATATATAGTTTGAAAAAATTTAAACAATAATATCGAGTCAATTTTAGGTGGTATTTCTACCATTATCTTTAGTTTAATCCACATGAAACTTTCTTTAACCCTAACCACAGTAACAAATATATATTATTTTTAATATTCAATATGAATAAAAATTAAAGTGGGTTCATTATCAAATTTTGAAATTATGATTCAAAATATGGAATTTATTTTAATAATTTAAATTTATAATAGTGAGAGAAATTTATTTATATATAAACATGCAAAACACAAAAAAAAATCATTTTTCATAGAAATGCATTTGTAATCATAAAATTGTCTTTAAATTCATTCCTTTCCCAGTAAAAAATATTAGATGAATATTGAAATATTTTATTTAATATATATTATATAAATTTCATTAACATAATAAAAAATATTTATTTATTTTGTTTTTTAATAATAAATCTCATTCCACACATGAAAATATATATTTTTTTTCAAAAAATAACTACATTTTACCATTAAAATATTTTATCTTCAGTCCTAGACATTAAATAATGAATGTATAAATTATTATTCATGAATTAAAAATAACATTAATTTCAATAACATTTCACTAGTTATCAATATATTAGATTATATTAAAATTCCAAAAAACCTATACAAATACATTTATTCAGAAGAAATAGTTTTTAAAATCTTGAAATGGATTTGTTTAAATTTAATGATTATTTAGATGTAATTGATCAATACATTTGAATTAAGGAAAAGATTTATATATATATATTTTGAAGTTTGCTCATTTCTATTCATACCCATTAATCTAAAAAATAGATCATAAATTCCATAATATATCTTGGTTCATTTATACTCAAGGTTTCATATAGAGCAAGGTGTTGAATGCTACCAATTTATTTCAAATGAATACATATAAAATAAAAATGTCTTATATCACGGGAATAAAAAATACGTTTATATCATCGTCAATATTTTTTATGTATATTTGGAGAAACTTCTATTGAGGAAGGTTTATGTTCAAGGAGTATGTCAGTCCCTTCGACCTGATGATGATGTACCAAACACTCTTGTTTTCCCAATTATTATAGTTTGAGAGATGAATGACTCTTATCATCCTTATCCTAAAGATGAAGTGATTGCTGAACTATCAACATAGATCTTCATAGTTATAAATATTCCATCCTAGTAGGGTTTTTATGATATAAAAAAGATTTTCCTTATAGAATCTACAATAATAAAATGAGGTTTACTACTTTATGCTACTCTAGTGTTCCAAATATGGGGTTCATGGAGGAAAAACCTGTCTGAGATGCTATTCCAGAACCAAAATTCCAATGAATATTAGAAATTAGGGATCAGAAATGATCATTTTTAGATAATTTAATTACTATTATTCAAAATATGGCTTCCTCTTTTTCTATATCGGTCTGTTTGGCCCTGTTTTGAATTTAATTCCATAAGAAAGGGAACTGATGGGGTCATAAATTTTTTATGGGGATTTCACATGGGACGATTCTTGAGTAAATAAAGGTAGAAGATCCTAGTATGTTTGGATTAGGAGAATATACTATTGACATTCTACCCATGTTGGTAAAAGGTATCTAACTTTAAATAGTTATTGTTGCTACCCTAGGAGAGGACACTATTATGGGTTGAGAAGTACCTTATTTTTGAGGGGATACATCAGAGGATATATATTATCCTCATCATTGGAATTTCACTCTCCAGGTATATTTCCTTTTATTTGGTTGATATGAATCCATTTGTGCTTTTCTATCTGGATTTCATACTAAAAAATCCTCTCCTCAGTGGATAGAAGAATGGACTCATCTATTGGTGGGAGGTATTTAGACATGAATCTACCTTTATCATTATTAAATTACCACTCGGTATGTTTTAGTTTTATATTTATAGGATATCCTAATTGAAAACTCTTCCTTATCTACCGAGTAAACACATCTTCTTCATGAATCATGGTACAAAACATATCTTAAATGAAATTTTATCATCCTATTTTTCATGATAGATTCATTTTACACATTATCCAAAATTAAACTTATAACATAATTCATATATGTAAAGCATGTTGTGTGATTAAAATCCTCATTATAGTTATTGGTGTATTTTTCATTATTTATATACCCATCAAGAAAAAATTAAAATCCTCACTAATATTTTTATTTTCAGTACACCATTTTATCTTATGGGAAGTACGAGGATTCATTCACTACAATTGTCACTCACAAGGTAGTTTTCTAATATTGGTTATACCGAGGTAGTATCTAATAACGTTCATAGAAATCTCTCCCAATGAGGGGGATGGATCATAAATTTGATGGAACTGTGAAGTATTTTCCTATAATGTTGTTTCTAATAAAGAAATCATAAACTTCGTCAGAGGATGCAGAGGGGGGGGGTAATAATTACAGAACCCTATATGTTATGGTGGGTAATTATCTAATATAATTAGATACTAGAAATTTATATATATGATGATCCATGTATGGTGGTGATTGAAAAACTTCCCTCAAGCCTGTGGATGGGGCTACTCCAGTAATGTTACTAATGTAGCTATTATTATAGCCTTCGTAGAATTTTGATCCTACATCCAAGATCAATCTAGATGAGTTTCCCATTAATGGAAAGTGTTACTTTCTTATGAGGTTTTATCTATGATTGTAGGCTATTTTTTCTGCAGATGAGAGGAATATTTGACCTTCTTGGAAGCATGAGGTCGTTTTTGTGTTTTTCCCACCTAGTGGAACACTTCTAGGTTTTTGGAAGGAAATAATATCACTAGAAAGTCCAAAAAGAATATATAAGCCATAAAACTGATACATTTTGGATTTTATGATCTTTCACGTCTATTTTTCAAAATATCCTGGTTATTTAATAAATTGGGTGAAAATTTGAGTTGTATATTCACCCCAACCTTCAGTGTATCCATTAAGTGTGGAAATAGATATTATTTTATAATTTATCTTAATAATGTTGAAATAAACATGCTGAATATTTTCTAGTTGTTTCACTAACTAAGGGATCCTTTCATTTATATAGTGATCCTACCATAATATACAATATCATTACGTAATTTTTTGGGAATACTTAATAGATTACACAAACAGATGCACAAATAACGCATTAATTTAGTGCCTTTGGAAACATGGAAATATATACACTGGTACATAACTAATAAAAATTATCTCTCACCTAGTTATCCATGAATAAAAACCATCTTATTCACATCATACATAGTTCATATCTTCATAACATGTCGAAAGGAATCAAATTGGTGAGCTTAGATGCTAAGTAAGGGTAAATAAGGGTGATATGTGAGTATAAACTTGATCATTGGGGTATGAGAATGAAAATAATAACATTATAAGATCATAAACTACATATCAGAGCTCATAAAAATGAATAATGGAATAAGTATTGACAGTTTATACAACCAGAATCATAAGGTAATCCAGATAAAAACCCATGAAAAAATAACATAGTAAAAAATAAAATAAATTGTCTAATAAAAAACATGTAATATAATTCCCTATAATTCATGGAAAATTTACAAAACATACCAAGGATATTTATGGGGACTAAACCTACTGGGATGACCAAACCAACATGTCGAATCATATTTAATTTCCTATAAAAGATCATGTTTCCCCATCTTTCCTTAGTGGATTGGGTTTCCCCTTCTTCCTATAGTAGATCCAACCCGTTGACTTATTCCACATAATTTTCTTATGAGATATAAATATTTATCCAATTAATTGGATGAAGATATATATCCTAGAAATCAAATAATAAATTCATATATACATGTTCCTCAAGTTAATAAAAACATCTTCTTATTATGGCTCATAAAAAGAGGTGGGTTTCATAAATATCATATCATAACCCACGAAATTGAAATGGGTATCATAAACATGCGATCATGTCATAAAATATGGAAAATATATATATTCCATAATCATTTACTTAAATCATAACCCATAAAAAGTAATGGGTTTCAGAATCATATAACCTAGGGAAGAGAAATTGGAATTTTAATCAAATTTTCATCTTAAATATAAACCATTCAAAGAAATAATAAGAATTGTGTCATTGGATCATATCCCATGAAATTCATAAAATATTTAAAATTATTTTATCATGGATGTAATGTTTTTTTAAATATCATTTAAAAACATTTCTTAAGGAAAATATCATTTCTTCTTTAAGAAATTATTTTTGAAACATAATACTTTTTGAAAACCATTTTCTTTAGAAATAACCATCAAAAAATATAAATAATGATTTGAAAACCATTTTAACCACATTGTAAAAACATAAAACATTTTTAAAATCTATCTCCATTAAAGGAACATATTGATTTTATTTAGATAACATGGTTTCTAAGAAAAAATGATTTCTGACCTAATAGAGGAATAAGGTTGGGTTTTACTGAAAAAAGTCTAAATTTTATCCACTACCAAAGAGTATAAAAATAAAACTATCACATGATAATGAAATTAAAAAACATAGGATAATAAATTTATTGACTGTTCTTGTGATATATATCATAATATTTCATCAATAAAAAAATCCCGTTAAACTATGAGATTGAAGAAATATACTCTTTCCACTTTGGTAACATTAAATAATAAATAGAAAGTTTGAATACAATTACATGAATTTTATAATATCATGAAAATAAATATAATAATTATATATCATTTAAAAGGTAAAATATGTACAACTAATAAAATAATGTAGTTGTATAGTTAAACATGTGTCTCAGATATGGAAAATTGAGACAAATTACATTATTGATTTGGTGAATTTTGAAATTTAAAACTCCTGAAAGAGAGATCATAAAATAGATATGTAAGTGCCCATATGTTTACTTATAATAATTATAGAATAAATTCATGGGACTTATATACACCACAAAATAAAAACGAGTAGTGAATATGGTATAATTTCGGCCGAAATAAAATTGAAATTAGAAGTCCTCTTACATTATGTCTTGACTATCTTCGTGCTCATTCAAATCACCTATATAATAAATATAATATTAATATATATATATTATAGAACCATATTATATTTAAATCACAATATATATGATTTAATTATGATAGTATATGTTCATTAACAATTCCATGCTAATGTTATGTTTTGGGTAATATGCACTTAGTCTTTTGCATGTGTTTTGATTTCTTATATTTTAGTTTAGTTTTCATTTATCATGATTTTACCATAAAAAATGATAAAAATAACATAAATATCATATTTAATCAGTATATATGTACTTATAATAGTTTATAAATATATAAATAAAAATGAAATACATCATTCAGGGAGATGGTAGGCGGTACATATATATGAACGTTGTTTCTGTTTTCTTTTCATATTGAAAGAATAAAATTAAATGAAATATATATATATATATATAAAATAATTTCAATAGTATTCTTATTTCATATATATCATATACATTCACTAAACTAATCCTTAACAGATTCCATGTAATGTGTGAACAAATCACATCTCATTGGGGATGTAGAAGTCCACATGTCCACAAACGAATAATTGTATTTACAAAAAATAGAATATATGATGGTTTTTATTATTTAATAATTATAGGAGAATTAAAATATAAAAAATCTCATATTTATCATCTATAACTGTAAATTCAATCATTATTCCCGACCATTAATGTTGGATATGGATGAATGAATGACATCTGTTTGTGAGATGGTAGTCCACTGTACGCACGAACAACGACTGCATATCCTATTTGATAGAAGTGTGTGTGGGTTTAAATATAATTATTAATATATAAAATCTATGTATTTTTATTATTATATGTTTATTATTTAATAAAATAATAATAATATTTTAGGGGGAGGATAATGAAATAAAGACAAAGTGCTTGTTGAAGGATATTACCTCTTCTTTGGGTAACTACTTTTGGTTTGCACCGAAGAGCGTATTTGATTGGATTTATTCCCAAATAGATGATTATAGGATGACTGAGGGGATTTTTTAGTATATTTTCAAAAAAATTGGCCTATAAAAGGTCATGATATGCGTGAAGAGAGGGGTAGGAATGTGTGCCATTCATTAGTGGGGAACATGAGACATTGGATATTCTTGAAATGATCTGGGTGCTCCCCACAATATTCATGTCCCTCAATGGTTCAGAATTGGCCGTTATAGATCCTTATAGGATTAATGGTGAATATGTATAGATAATAACTTTTAGTGATGAGAAGGTTTATTTTTACCCTTTATGTTCCAAGTTTAGTTATTAATTAAGGTTGTTTTTACTTTAGTCACTGTAATTAGTTTTAATTACCATCACTGAAATTGTTGATAAAAAACTAAGTTTTCCTTATTCTAAATCATAAATTATTTTAATTCAAAATATTTAATCGAAATATATATTTCTAATTGTTTAACGAACATAAAATAAACTAAAATTAATCCCGCAGACATATCATGCTAACGGGTTTTTAGGAAAATATGTTTAACAGATTAAAATGTTTTCTTATCCCATTTCCTTGTCAAATTGGTTCCAATAAACTAAATTGGATTAATTGATGTAAAATTTATCTAATTTTAATTTCAAACAAAATTAAAATACAATTTTAAAATATAAATAAATGAGGCAAAATGAAGTTATTGTAAAATTCAGTATTTCTAACTATGCATCCAATCAATAATGTTTTTCAAAAAAAATAAAAAAACATCACCCTAAGATGATATAAATTTTTTGAATTAATAAATGATGATAGTTTTATAAAATTAATTTTCTAAAATCTTATAAAATTTATTTTTTTTATTTTCCATAAAAGGACATTAAAAGAAGTTCATTTGAGAGAATACTATTTTCAGACAAATAAAAACATTAAAAAAATTATATGTTTTATTATCAACATGTTTTATTTATGTAAAAAAATTATAAATAGTATCTTATAATTATTTATTACTATTCATATTACTATGTTTAATGGTTATGTTATTACTATCACTTTTAAATAAATATAATAATAAAATGTTGTTTTTTAGAAACACATCATTGTGTTTAATGAAAGAAAAGTTGGTGTTACATGTAGAACAGTCTTATATTGGTTTAGTTTATAAATAAATCGTAAATTTTTGTAGCGTACAATAAATTAATTCAAATAAAATTAATTTATAAAAAAAAGTTTCATAAACTCATAGGGTGTTACAATTTAAAAGGCTTTAGTATTAACTTTGTGGTAGAGTTTATTTATCACCTTGATATGTTTAATTTAATAAATAAAAGGATGTTTTATAAATATATAATTATTGAGAGTCACCCACAAGTTACAAAAAAGTAGGTTATATAATGGTCCTTTAAAGCCTCACCATGACATAGTGAAGAGTGGTGATGGTCTATAACATGACATGTATTTATTCCATGACTAACTCCAACAACAAGTCCATGAAATTCTCATCACCCTCTGTGATGGGTTCCTCGACCTAATATATGCAGAATGTGGTCTTATTAACAAAGTTTTCCAAAAGTAATGAGGTAATATAAAATATAAACAGTTGAATCAAAGGTAAAATGATCTAGGGGAATCATAAATGATTACTATCTCCTCATATTATCTTTAATATTGGAAGAGATCGCATCTGTTTTTGATGAGCATGATGTAGATGAAATAAATTTCTAAAGATACACTCAGTGTGGGGGAAATAGAAGAGCATTCAAATATGGGTGTACCTTTAGGTCAATAATATTGATCATTGTGTGTAGGATGTTTTCATGAAGAACCATGGGAATGACCTCCATAGTTGTTGATTTCATATTAATTTTCATGGTAAGGACCTCCACATCAGTAGTTTTCCTATCATAGGGAGGACCTCTACCACATATACCCTTTTCTATTTCCACCATGGTTTATATCGTATTTTCCATCATGGGGGACCTCTAATTTTACTAATTTGTTATTTTCAGAAAGGACTTAGACAATATAACATGAGGGAGGATCTACATGGCTGATTCCTAAATTTCATTCTTGGGTAGGTCCTACAATTTAGTAATTTTATTTCTCTTATGATGAAAATTTTCATCATATACCATTGTATGTACCTCTAGAGTTATTAACATGATTCTCATAGGGAGTCCCAGCATGGTTAATCATTTCTAATGAGTTTGAAGTGGTATAAATTTCCTACTAGTTGTTCTTCATGACATTGGGTAGAAATTCCCAGAATGTACCTTGACGAGGACCTCTATGGAAAGTACTTTGGGGTGGAAATCTATTATTTCAAATCACGATACCACTGTTAGGACCCTAATGACCATAATTACCTTATCACATGGATGGAAATCTATAATATTCATTAGATACTATCGAATAATGCTTAAAAACCTCAATAATATAATTATTTTTTGGATTATGAGTATATGAATAATCCTAGATAATAAATTTTCCTTATATGTAATTCATTATATATGTTCATCATTGGATGATCAGGTTGACAACCGTGATCATGATTATGATCAGGTAGTGTAGAAAGTGACACATGTATGTCTGATCCCACCTTGGTAACTCTTGTACTTCCTTGAGAATATTCCTTTGATCCTTATAAATGGGTGTATCAATATAACCATGCTACATATCTTCCTCTAAATTATTTCAACAGTCACAATGGATGCGAGTATGAGTACATGACTGCTCCATAGTTTTTTTTCAATATATCATGATAAACTAGTAGATTTGTAGTAGGGATATAAGCTTACTTATATCTCACTATCAAAATTTACAGATGATCCTTCTATATGGGATTTGGTTTATGATACTACAACACAAATTATATTGGTGTAAGAAAATGATCCTCATATATGTTAATAAGAACATGAATATGAGATTTCTATGGAGCTCTATCTACCCTTAGGTTATATTTAAAAACTTCCTCAGTGTAAGGAGAGATATAAACCTACACTTGCATAGTCAATGAGATATTAAAATTATCTTTTTATGAGTGAGGATGGATAAAGTAATTCTGTTCGGTGGTCATAATGATATATCAATTCACTAATTGAGTTTGATGAAGGATATTTTCCTCATCTTTTATAATCATAATTATATACCAATGAACTTCATGGCATTGAAAATAGATATAGGGCTTCTTATTTAGTATCACTAGGATATAATTATGTATTCATGAGTTTTAATGGAAATATGAAATATATTATAGCCTTTAATTTTGACTCATCCTTGGTGAGACCTCGATAGCACCCTAGTGAATACCACTAGGGATGAGGTTTCCAAATCACATTCCTCATAATATACCCAAGGGATTCAATTTGTAGAATGATGGATAAGATCGTTAAAGCCTGGGTAGTTCTTGAGAATTCAGAATAATGTGACCAACATCCTTATGAACCTCCCTAAGATAGTGGAGATATTTTCTATGTTGCTATAAGAATAAACTCTTGAGGTAGTTGATCCTGAAATTATGGAATGTATGTTTCTACATGGTTCATCATTTGTTGGATGGGAATAGTGGATTTATCATTTAAAATATTTCATGATCCCCCTTTATAGTCAGAATATGTTCATTAAGACAATACTCACATACTAGGTCATTCGACACCCATCATTAGAGATGTTGGTATGATTAAAGAATCTATGGGGATTACAAGGATACAACCTTTTTCATTGTCAGGACATATATAAGTCAAATCAATAGGTGATAGACAATAGTCATAGGGGTCATACACTAACTAATGGCCTATCTAAGGAGATTGATGTATTTAAAATAATTGAATGATTCCATTTGTATTTATGGGATTCCTAATAAATAAAACAAGCACTACCACAAAAACAGTTTTTCGCAGCGCCCCCCTTTATCAGCACTAACAAAAAAGTGCTGATAAAGGGTGCCTTTATCAGCGCTAAAAAAAGTGCTGATAAAGGCACCCCTTTATCAGCGTTTTTTTAGCGCTGATAAAGGGACCCCCTTTATCAGCGCTTGCTTAGTAGCGCTGATAAAGGGGGCCTTTATCAGTGCTTTTTTAGGGATGATAAAGGGTCGGCTTCAAAATATATATACATATATTAATATATAAATATAGTTATATTGTTATATAAATATAATATATAATTTTTAAATATATTTTAGATAAGTATAAATGTACATTTACACTTATTATACTTAATATTTAAGATATTTAGTGAAAATGACTTCTTAAAAAATTAAAAAAATATTTTTAATTAATATTTTGATAATCATTATGGAGTAATAGTCATTTAATAACAATTTGAGTACAAAAAAAAAATAAAAAACATTAAAAAAGATCCAAAATATGTTGAAAACGCAACTCAAACTTCAAACGGCCATAACTTTTGATCCGGGTGTCCGTTTGAGCTCTACCACATATCAAATCGAAGCCTGCGACGATATCTACGTCGCTGTGACTCCGGGGGACCCTAGTCAAGCGAATTTAGAGGCCAAAAGAGGCCCAGAAGGCCTCCGAAACTGAGTTTTTTGTCGTGGTACCCCGATTTTTTAACATTTTGGGGATTTTTACCCTCGTTTAAGGGAGTATTATTGGATTTTTTTGGTGGGGTTTGAATTTATTCCATGGTATTACATTCATATTAATATTATGTCTTTGGAATTTCATCATTTTTTATAATGCACTGCTATTTATAATCAAATATATAACAATATATTCACATTTTTTAAATATTCACACCTAAAAATTTAATTATAAATATAAATAATAAAATATATTTACATATAAAATATATTAGCTTTATCTAAATAATAACTAACATCCATTTTATTTAAAATACCAATATATGAATATTTATATACCTACATATTAATCTAACTATATATATATATTAATCTAACTATATATATATATTAATCTAACTATATATATATATTAATATAATAACTATATATATATTAATATAACTACATATATATATTAGTATTACAATAAATATATATATTAATATCACCATAAATATATATATTAATATCACTATATATATATATTAATATAACTATATAAATATATATTCATATAACTATACATATGTTAATATAATTATATATATGTTAATATAACTATATATATGTTAATATAACTATATATTAATATAAATATATATTACTATACAAATAAATATAACTATATATATATATATAGATATATATTAATACCACTATATATATATATTAATATTACTATATATATTATAATATAACTATATATATATATTATAATATAACTATATATATATATATATTATAATATAACTATATATATATATATATTAATATAAATATATATTACTATAAGAATAAATATAACTAAATATATAAATATTTATATATAGAGATATGATGAATTGTAAAGCAAATCAAAATAGAGTAGTGGTAAGGGCTTAGGCGCGTAGGGGGGAGGTCTCGAGTTCAAATCCTGGTGGAGGCAGGGGTGCACGCACATGGGGAATATTGGAGAAAGCGCTGTTAAAGGGTGGAGGGGGGTGTGTGGAGTTCGTGGGGTGTTGTATAGGGGCCGAAAAGCACTGTAAAGGGGGGGGGGTTCAAGCGCTATAAAAGCCCCCCCGATTGGCAGTATTTTTTAAATTTTTTAAATTTTTTTAAATTTTTTTAAATTTTTTTAAAGTTTTTTAAAGTTTTTTAATTTTTTTAACTTTTATAAATGCTTTTTTAAAAGCGCTGATAAAAGGGTCTTTTATCAGCGCTAAAACGAGAGCGTTGATAAAGGAAGCGCTGATATAGGACCCCTTTATCAGCGCAAAAAAAAAGCGCTGATAAAAGACCCCTTTATCAGCGCTTTTTTTAGCGCTGATAAAGGGGTCCTATATCAGTGCTTTTCGGATCACTGATAAAGGGGACCCCCCCTTTATCTACGCTGGCTTTATCAGCGCTTTTCTAGCGCTGATAAAATCCATTTTTAGCACTGATAAAGGCCGTGATTGTAGAAGTGATGAAAAATAAATAATAAATAAAAATAAAAATGTATGGTCTCTTTCTCTCTTTCATGGGTAAATCATTCATGCTAGATTTGAAATTCTATTTGTGATGTACCTCATACAAGTGATACCATGAGTTACTGTGTACCTTCTTTCCAATGCTATGTAATTACTATTACATTACCAATAATTATTTGGTTACACAATGGTGGAGGGGATTTGTTGTTGGATTATCCATTTTGTGTTTTAATACCTACAATTGGACTCTCATAATGATTGAATAATTATTTGTTAATCCTATCCGGTAGTAATATTACTACAAGTTATGGTTATACCGGTGATCATCAAATCCAAGATTTTTTATAATTATTTTACTATGGTCATAATCGATAAAGATAGATAATATGTTATTCATCACCAGTTAGGGATGTGTTTTCTGATGTAGAATTTGAATTAGGCCCATGATAATGGCTTCCCATATATACCTATATAGGGAATTCGAGCCCTCATAGACTAACACTACTTAAAGAGACATTTCATACCTTCTAATCTAATTTTATGTGGACCAATGTGGTTTCATTTAAGGCCTTACATCCATGAAAAAGATAATTGAATATTATTTTCAATTATTTTTGGACATATCAGGTGTTATGATTCTCCCTTGGAGAGGAATTATATATACCATGGATATCAGGAATATTGGGCCACATAGTTTGATTTTTTCATTTTATGGTTACATATCAGAAACATTCCATGTAGATTGATGTCATGTGGTAAGTATTTCTGTTTCATGAAATGGGTGACAAAAAAATATTGATTGGATCTCTTGAAAAAGAATCAATTTCTTGTTACCATGGAAATTGATAACTAGATATGGGAATTTATGATTTGAATCATTGGGGATATAGAACATTGAGGTATAATTTCTTTGTAGAGAGTACAAACCATTAATGTAGAATAGATTATAAGTGATATATACAATAGAGGTTTATTTGGGGCTTAATAATGGGAGAACCATGGCTGTTCAACCTAGAACTTGAGTAAGGTAAAGGTAGGTTCAAAAGATTATAGAAAATCACTGATCTGTGAGGAGTGGATAGCTCATCAATAGAATAAATGGATGAGACCATCAACAAGGATATATTTAGGGAATATACTATGAACGAGGCCCAAAACTATCATTTTATTATTATGTATAGAAAATGGGTAAATTGGATATTGGAATTGAATTTTTTTTAAAGGTTGGGGCCGAAGCCTCAATTTATTATTAAAGCAAAGACCTCTTTAGACCGGGTAGAGGGCGACCCATTACATAGCCCGAAGGCCCAAGGCCAAGTGGCCTGCATACAGGGCTAGAAACCCATTTTTTGGCCCAAAGGACCCCTCGGTGAAAAGTACTACTGTAGTACCCCCGCTGCTACAGTACCTTCTACAGTACCGCTGCAGCTACAATACCCGGGTATAGTCCCTCCGCCGCTATAGTGTTGCCGCTGCTATAGTCTCCACTGCTATAGTGCTGCTACATTACCATCCTACAGTACCTGATAAAGTACTCAGGAATTCTCCCCTTCCCAGATTTGATCTTGGGTCTTTTTTGATGCCAAACAGGAGCCTGAACCACTAGGGTACATGCTCATTGGAAGGATATTGGTATTGAATGAATACTTGATATGGGATACGTCTCATGCACATCATGATCTTGGAGAAGTTCCACTAGTATCTTAAAAAATAGATCATAATTATTATGGAAATACATGATTGTAACCACACACAGGGCATTATTAGTTTGGGATCAAAACCAAGGGACATATATTATCAAAGGAATATATTACTGAAGGAGTTCAAGTTGATATGAAAATTTTGTTATTGAATCTCAGAAGGCTTTAGGGAAGGATTTACAAGAATTATATTTTAGAGGATTTAACATTAAAAAAAGGAATATAGAGTGGTAATTTGTTTAAACTAATCCTAGGTAGATGAACTAAATAGAATGAAAGGTATTTTAGAGTTTCAGTTAAACAAAATTGGGTTAATTCAAAAAAGAACCACCACATATCAAGTATTTAACTATCTGGGACCATTTAGAAAATGATAATATGGGATTATAAAATCACCAATCTCATATAGAATTAGGGTTTTTACATGGTTGCTTAATATATTTCAAAATTATTTTCTTAAAGGTATATCATAATGTAATTAATGTGACATACCCTCCTTGAAGGGTTCTCGAGAAAGTCATTCATGAAGGAATTATGCTGTGAGCTCAATAGAGGTCTTATAGGGGAGGTTCATAACCATGGAAGTATTATATGGTGCTCCCTTACTCCCCCTTTATTGAATAAAAAAAATTACCTTAGAATTCATCAATGTATTTCAGAAAGGGGAATGATTCATGAATGAAGAAGTTATTCTTACATTGATTACAATATAGAATAAAATAAATATCATAGTATCTGCTCCATCCTAGATTCAAATTCATGATTTTTCTAACTTTTACTTTCTATTTCCATTCTCTATGTCTATGATAAGTATTTATAGTCCGTTTTTATAACTAGTTCCTAGAATATAAGAATGCAAAATAGTTATGTGAGAATGAACAATGATCATCTCACCCTTCTATAAAGATAATATCGTTTAGTGGCAAATAATATTCTTTGTGTATTCACAAAGAGTGTCCCAGGTCAAAAAGACTTTATACGAGAATAAAGGGATCTCATTAATGGCTCCAAAATTGAGTCTTGAATGTGAAGACATTTATGTTTTCAAAAATATTATACCACCATACCTGAGAGGATTACTATATGGTAAATTTCCATTTTCCTTATTTTTTGGGCTTCTAAGTCTTCTTAAAAGCAATGATTGTATTTTGTGGATATTAATACATATTAAATTATGTTTTATTGGTGATAATTTATTTTAAAACGTTTTAATTTTAGTAATTCAAGAATTATTAATGAGAAAACATAATGTACCTATTTTCATTTACATTTTGGAATCATGATAAATTAATTTGATTTAAAAATATTATTATTTATCTGAAATGTAATTTTAAGAAATTTTATTGTTGATTTTCCAACAAATTTCACATATGGTTTTCTGAAAGCCTATTTTCCTAATCCATAAATTGAAAATATAATTGTTAATGATTAAGGCTATTTCCCATAGTTAATTTCTATGATTATATTTTCTATACCATCATTTGAAAATAAGTTTGAAGTTATAAATTTTGATGATGTTTCCTAGTATTGTGATTATGTACAATTTTTGTTATATATTTGATAGAATAAAATTCCTTGAAAAGAAAATAATTTAATGATTTAAATGAATTAATTATTTGAAATCTGGAATTAATATGATGATTCTTGTGAAAAGAATGATGAATGTATGTGATAATTTTAAAAAGGATTTATTGAATTGTTATTTTAGTGAAATTGGATTTTATTCACTCTTAGCACACTTGTATTATATATAAACAACTAATAGTCTTTTTAGGGGGTTGTTTTGGGTTTTTTGTGAGGTTTTTAGGTGAGGTTACTTTTTTTTGATAATATTGAGATGTTATGTATTTTTTAGAGGAATAAAATTTTTCTATGGATGTCATGAGGTGTTTTTCCCATGATGAGTGTTGGTTGTTGTGGTTAGTTTTCCTTGTTTGGGATGGCGTGATATATATAATATGTGAGAGGTTGTATGATGGTGTTCATGGTGGAGATGGATTGGTTTTGAGATTAATTATTTTTATTATGGTTAGGTGGTGGATCAATGATATGGTGAATGACATTTTGGTTTTATGAAGTGTAGTTTGAATGAGATTGTATGGAAGGATAACCTATTGGGTGATGTATTTTCCTGTTAAATGATTCTTTTATATATTATTTTTTATAATTTAGTTAGTTTAGGATAAATTTATAATTATTTTATTAGAATATATGATGATAAATATCATCGTGGCATTTTTAATGCGATGTAGAAAAAGAATCATGAGATAGAGTATTATAGATCATTCTATAGCATGAATACCTAAAGTTATATGGTGGTTAATTTTGTTCCATGGATAATGAATTACTATAAGAGATTAAAATTTCTATTGAGTTAGTGTTTCCTTTAAATTGATTTCATTTTTATTTGGCTATTGGATTGTTTCAAATGTTGTGGGGGGTGTATCTTGGAAACATAGAAAGTATGTCATAGAAGTAGTTTTTTAGATTGTTCTTTTAATTTTAATTATATAGTGTAGATGGATGGTAATTGTTGTCCGGATTAGGACACTCAAAAGGGGGTGAGTTGAGTTGCTATTTACATTTCTGCTAAAAACCTTATTTAAAAAAATTCCATCAATTTAAAATTCAGACAAACCAATTAACCAAAGAAGAAAATTTAAAAGATTTTTTAATGTCCAAATAATTTTTCAAAACATCGATTAAATCCCAGTTAGAAAAATTTGAAAGATTCATATAACTTTTGAAAGTAATTAAATAAATAAAAAATATGTACAAAAACTAAATATGATTAAAAATTAATGTAATATTTAGTTTTCTAAAATATGTTTGAAAATAGAGAAAACTAAATTTAAAAAACACTGTGGATAAAAACAAGAGGTCTAGTTTTAGGAAGATGCATAGTCCTCTCCACTTGGTGATCACGTGCCACCAATTATTTTATACTGAAAAACATGATCCACATCCTAGATCAGGGTTCACAATATCCCACAAGACATTCCAGTTCAACTTTAAATCTTCCACATTTATTCGTTGATGAAAATATGACCAATTCACACATGGACCTCTTCCACAATTATATGTGGGTAAAAAATGGTGTAGTATGATGAGTAAGTGAGGATATTTTTTATCCTCCATCATGTCCCTAGAGTCAGTGTGTGGTTACGATATAGATACACACATCTCTCTAAATGTAATAAAAATGTACACAACAAAGTAGATATAATGTGAAAGGGTTTTGAATGCGCTATGTGATGTGATTGAAGTTTGGGAATTCTTAGGTGTAGTAGATATGGAGCTAAATTTCACTTCCGGAAATAGATATCAAAATAGAGTTTTGTGTAGGCTTTATTTTCTGTTTTCTGCTGAGTTGTGATGCTCCTGGAAGATTCTATTCACTAGGGTTTATTTCTCCAAGGATGTTAAGATTTTTAGTTCACAGTGAATCCTTACTCGCTCAATGTTAACAAGAAATGGGTGATCTATAAGTATATGATTTCTTCCACCTCATGAGTTCTCTATATATGAGTGATGTGATTTTTTCTCAGATGATTTATTTATTTACTATATCAGTCTATAATAGGCATGATACAAAACATGAGGTATTTCTCATACCTTTTATTGGTCTTTGAAAATGTCTACAAAAGACAGACAAGGTCATTAATATAATAGGCAGTACTAAGTTTCATAAATATAAAAGTTAGAATTAATCTTGAATTTATGAGTAAATAAAATTTTCTATGTTGTGATCAGTAGGTCATTCTATCTTAAAGTTCTTCTATCAAAAGGATTATATGTCTGAAATTCCTTCTATCGGTAGTTCAATGTGCTGGTGAGTCCTTCTCTCGGTGGTTTGATGAGTCGGTGTGTCCTTATATCAGTATATAGGTTTGTCGGTTGGTCCTTCCATCCAGTGTTGGTAAGTTATTTCTATTAGGGAGTTGTTCTGTCTGTAGGTCAGACAATCATTGACTCAGTTTTGAATCAGTGACTCAACCTATCGGTATTTTGGACTTATATTAGTTACTCATCTATCGGTAGCTCATACATATATCAGTAGATCATACTTCTATTGGTGATTTGTTCGGTCGGAAGCTCATACATCTGTAAGTGAGTTGTTCTGTCAGTATCTCATACTTCTGTCAGTTTTTCAGGATATTAGTAACTCATAGTTGTACATTTTTTTATGTTTTCTTGTATTATATTATAATCATTAATATAATATGTTAAAGATATATTTGAACATAGATAATCATAATTAAACATATTTGAACTTAAAACATAGCACCTGATTAAGCCTGATTTGACATGATTTGTGAGAATTAAAACTGAATTGGGCCAATAATCTCCCACTTTTTAAAAATAAAAAATTATGGAATTATGAAGAACAATCGGTTGATTCATAATTATTAAAGTAGTCATTATTTTTACTATCTCCCAATTACTGATTTTCTTACAAAAATGTATGTTCATTCTCCCCCTTTCCTGTTTCTATAATATCTAATGTTAAAATAATGCATAATTCTTTCTACGCCTTTTGGAATTATCAAAAAGAATAAATTGTATCAAATAATAAATTCTAAATAAGAATATAAATACTGAGTGGACAAAGAAAAATTATTAAAGAGATACTAAATTCCATAATGAATTTAATTTACATTGGAAAAGAATATAAAAAATTACAACAATGAAGCACTACAAAAAAAGTGATCCTAAATAATTCTTCTTCAAAGGGTACTCCATTACTACCTTTCCATTATCAGAAGCTATAGGGTTAGGATCAGTAGTTGTAAATATATTGGATGGAGGTTCAGAGTGAATTCTATGAAGAGTTATAGGAACTGCAAAAAAAACATTGAATGTGCGAAGCTTGGTCTAGAGGAGGGAGGAGGTCTAGTAAGATCTGGAAAAATAAAATGTTGGATCTTCCTGAAATCTTGAGTAGTAGATACTTCCCGAGGAGGTAAGGAGATAGTCGGGGAGGTAGAATATTGGACATATGGTCCAAGAGGTGACACAACTGGTACAAAAACAAGAAAAATACTTTGTACATGCAGATAAGGCATGAGAAGGTTGAGGAAATCCATGATAATATTTCCACCATATACCATAGTCTTGGGAAAATATTCCTTGTTTTCTAGAAACACCTCAATTATTAGTGTAAACTACTTAAGCGACTTCACCTAATATCTGAAGGCCTGTGTCACTGGATAAAGTTTCAGATTCTCAACTAAATTCTTGAAGTGGCTGGTGAGCAGATGCTTGGTGTAAATTATCATGAAATAAAAATCAACTTACTTAGTAATTTCTTCTTGTGAAGTTGTATCACCTTTGGAGTAGAATCTCACCATGTCATATATGTGATCAAAGTTCTTATTAATCATGGAGTGAACCTTCTGTTTAGTACCACACATCATTTTTTAAAGCTATTCTCAGATCACATTTCTCACCATCTGAATGCCTGGAGGGTGTGAAACTGGAGCTGCTAAGCTAGATGCACCTTCGACAATATCTCAATGTTCTTACATCAACTAATTCATATAAATATAAAAGGTATGACGTTAGGAAACATAATTTCTAGAATCTACAACCTTAGAGGTCTATAGCACTTTATCCATGGATGTTCTATAATCAATAGACATGTTTTTATAGAAGAAACCATTTCAGTCAACAAATGCCTCGTGCTATGGATATCCTTCACAGCATTTTCAAAAACATGGATAATCCTAGGTTCCACATGAGATATCACTCTTTATGTTAGAACATAAATATCTCATTCACTGAGATTGGGAACATGATAAATTTGGGGTTGAGATGAAGTTCTAAAAAGAGAGATCATATCTATATTGAACCTTTCAAAATGAGATTTGGTGACATAATCACTTGGTTCTGAAGCCACGGGAGGTGTAGGAGCAGTAGAAGATGAAACTTTTGGATGATTCTTAGAATGAACAAGTTCATCAACTAATGGTCTCCCTAGAACAACTACACCATCCTCAGCATCTGAGTTAGAATATTCCAAACTGAGAGAAATATAACTAGGATTCTTTCTCATTCAGATACCATACTATAATCAAAAGGAGTGAGTGTATCAAATCTCATATTCTTGGCTTGAGGTTCCACCTAATTTTGATACCTTCATATTTCATATACTAATATTGGTATAGGGGCTACAGGTTATTCTACATCATAATGAAAATCATGTAATTCCCTTTATTCTGCCTGAGCTTTAGGAGGTTCTACAATATGTTTCGGAGACACATTACCAACATGTTCTCCATTAGCATATTGATCATCACTACGATGATCCTAACTACTATCACTTCCACTAATTTACTGTTGATATTCCTCTTCTCTACCATCTCCATTTTTATCACCAAATTCATCATCCTCTTCCTCACTACCACTACCTTCATCTTCACCACCACCTTCCTTTTGCTCGTGCTTTCTTCCTCCTCTATAGATTCGTCATCTGAACCACCAAATTTATTTTTTTACTCCAAACTCCCTGATTCCTTAGTGTCATCATTATCAACCTGAACTAGAATAGTTTCCCTAGAAGGCAGAGATAAAGGTGGAATAACATTCCCAAAAGTCATGCTATTATGACATTCACCAATATTAGGGTCACTCATATCATATATAGTATAATTAGCTTCTCTACTAGTTTCATCCACTTCCACTTCCTTTAAATAGACAACATTAGTATCTGATGGAAGATAAGGATGTACTACATATCTTTTCCTAGATTGACGGTCAACACTGTTAAAAATTCTTGTATATATTCTCATCATCTTTAACCCACTCCCTCTTCCAAAGATCACAATTTATCCTCATTCTCTTGAAAATATCCTTACATAGGTAGATAACACAACAAATAGAGATTTTTTTTGTCAACTTCACTTACACAAAATTTTTATTTTTACATTGAAGATATAATTATTGGGTAAAATAGAGAATTTTTCATGCAATAAGGCTTTATCATTTTACTTATATGGATTATCAAATACCTACATAGATTTAACATATGTTATTTCTTCAGCATGTATTGAAGGTATACATCTTTATACATGATTGAAACAAATTCCCCTTTCCTAGGACTTTCCACTATTGGATGAACTTGAATATCAACATGCTTTGACCATCCGACTCAGTATAAATTGGTCATCTATGCTCTGCATTACCAGTTAGCTCACCCAAAACTATCTTATAGTAGAAGAAATAACTTGTGGGGGGAGTAATCCCCTTATATTCATCATTGAACCCTTCATGAGGTACCTTTAGACACTCTTCCTAATGTCATGAAGAAAATGATACTCTCCCTCAATTTACCCGAGAATTAATAAAATACATTTCACTTGCTTCCAAAATAAACTCATAATTAAGATAAATTTCTTGTACTAGCCTAGGATAATATTGTCTTTCATTGCTTATGTACAATTCTAACTATACTTGCGTTTGCAACACATGTTACAAGAGCGACATACATGTTAATACCCATTCTCAATTCACTTATCCTTCAGGTGTTACCCCATTATTTTCATGTCCTAGAAGAATAGAATTAGGCTTGGATGATTCTCCTTTCTGTCTTTCTGAGGGTTGTGACCCATCTCCATATCCTTCCTAGAAGAATTTTACTCTATCCATTTTGAGGGTTCAATTGAAGGTCAGACGGTAAAAGGGGAAAATGTGATGAGAGCTTAAGTGTGAGTGTGTGAGAGTAGAAGAACGAGTGTAAAAAGTAAGTAGGATCAACTTGATTTTATAATTTTTTGGTTTTATAATCCATAAATCGTGTAATCAATGGAAAATAAAATGAAATAAGAAAGTAGAATAGTGTAGTTTTTAAAAATAAATTAAAAGAGTTGGAAAGATCTATAAGTGAGTGGCCATTAGTGAGACATCATTAGTGTTGGTAAGACATTGTCTGCCTGACCTTGTCAGTGTCAGCATGAAACTGTCTGTGTCGGTAAGGAACAATCATCATGAAACTGTCGGTGTTGGAATGAAATTGTCAGCATGACATAGTTAGTGTCGACATGACATTGTCAGTGTCCTATCAGTTAGTCATCCATACTACGTTTTAATAGTGAGTTCTTAAAAGTAGGTCCTCAAAAATTAATCTTCATGAATTCATGTTTGATGTTACTCTTTCTTTCAGTTTTTAATGTATTAGTAAATATATCATCAAGAAGAAGATTTATGCCAATAAATTTAACATTTATGTCACTTTTTTGATAGCAACCTCTAGAAAGTGATCCCTTACATAAATATGTTTTGTTATAGTTTGACTAACATTATTATTTGATATGTCAATAGAAATTGTATTATCATAGTTTTTTGGTACATGTCCAAACTGATATCCATAATCTAGAAATGTTTGTTTCATCCACAAAATCTAAAAAGAAAAACTACCAGCATCTGTTTATTTAGCCTTTAATGTAGATAATGCAATGGAATTCTACTTTTTTTCTACACCATGACACTAGAGACTTTCCCAAAAACTGGATGTTCTAGAGTCTATTTTTCTATCTCACATACAACCACAAAAATAAGTATATGAATAACTAACTAAATCAATTTCATGTCATCTAGGGTAGAATTATGTTATCTTGGTAGTATACTTGAGGTATTTGAAAATTATTTTTACAACATTTAAATAAGATTATTTGGGGTTTCCTTGAAAGTAGGAACACATACATACACTAAACAAAATATTAGGCTGGTTAGCAGTCAAATAAATAGAATACCAATCATCCCTCTGTCATTGGTTTGATAAACAAATTTACAATTTCATGAAGGTCCAACATATAGGTGGTACTCATTAGAGTGCCACAACTTTCTGCATGATCAAATCCAAACCATTTTAAAATATCTAGAGTGTATTCACTTTGATTTCAAATAATAACTTCTTTATTTTGAAATATTTTGAAATCCAATATTAAATTTGAGTTTTCCCATTAAACACATTTTAAATTCACTTTGCATCATTTTAGATAAATTAATACAGAAATAATTATTTGATGATCCAGAAATAATTTTATCAGCAGTTACTAAAATATCATTAGAAATTATTTTTATAAATAAATTAAGATTAGCTATACATTTTGTAAAACATTTATAAATAATAAAAGCACTTACCCTATCATACCAATCTCTTGGAGACTGTTTAAACCCTATAAAGCATTTGTTAACTTAAAATCATGATTTGGAAACTCAGGGTTTGTAAATCCATGGGGTAGTTTAACCAAAATATCCTTAACCAAATACCCATTTAATAATGTAATTTTAAAATCCATTTGAAATAGTTTGAAATTAAGATGAGACAGATATGAAAAAATAATTCTAACGTCTTCAAGTCTATCAATTTGTGAAAAGGTTTCTTCATAGTGAATTGCTTCCTCTTGAGTATATCCTTGTATAACTAGTCTGGAATTATTGCTCACTATTGTTTATGCTTAATCTACATGGTTTTTAAAGACCCAATTAGTTCATATGGTCAAGATGTATTTAGGTCTATCCAGTAGTTTCCAAACATTATTTCTTTCAAACTGATTCAACTCTTCTATCATATCCATCCCCCAAAATTTGTCATTGATTGAATCATTAATGTTTTTAGGCTCAAACTATGATTAGAAGGCTTGATGCTTGACATGGTTCCTAATAGAAGATCTAGTATGTGTCCCTTTATCTAAGTCTCCAACTATTGCATCTAAGGGGTGGTTCATAAGGGTCATTGCTAGAAGCTTGACTTATCAAACTATTATGAAAGGCCCAAAAATCATTGGTATAAACTATACCAATATTTTCTCAAAACTTTGGCTTGTTAGCAGTGGGGATATACATAAACCAATGGTTATAGTATAATAGTTGGTGTATGTCTCTAGAATGCATATTATTTCAATGGTTTCAGCTAAACATTGGTATATCATTATACCAATGATTGATACTCGCTGGAGATTAAGGAATTTCATATCTATTCCAAAGGTTTCAAAATCATTGTAATAATCCTTTTCCAAAAGTTTTCATAAGACCGTTGATATATAGTTTTACAAAATGTTTTATGTAAATCGTTGGTATAATTTTACTTTTCATATTTATACCAACAATTTTCAACTGTTGGTATAGCCTTGCTGAAATTTCAGCAGCCAGCCAGCCTACCTCTCCCTCTCTATGCACCTACCAATTGAGAATTCAATTTAGATACCAATTACCCTATGCAATACAGAATTCAGAATTAAATTCTCAATTGAATGCTTCTGAATTTTAAATGAATAACAGATACAAAATGAAATATGAATAACATATAGAATTCTGAAAGTGTATTCAATTCATAATTAATTAAATATAGAATTTAATTATGTATAGAACAAATAAAATATGGAATAAAAAATTGAATTCAGAATATGGGGGTGTCTTACGGGGGTAGGGGTGGGGGGGTATTGTCTAGGGGGTGTGGGATGTCTAGAGCTAGGTGGGAATTCCAAAGGGGCAGGGTTGTCTTGGGATTGGTGGTGTTTGGGGGGGGGTGTCCAAGGGGGGTGGGGGGTGTATAGGCGGGTGGGGGGATATCTAGGGGTGGGGGGCTATCCAAGGTTCTGTGGGTGGGGGGTTTCATGGGATGAGGGGGGGGGGGGGTCTCGTCGGTGGGGGGGGGGGGGAGGGGGTGCATGGGAGTGGGGGAATGTCTAGTAGGTTGGGGGGAGGCTTTCCAAGGGGGTGGGGGTTTCTAATGGAGGGGGGGGGAGTCCAAGTGGGTGGGGGTGTCTAGGGGGTCTAGAGGGTGGGGGGCTATCGAGGGGGGTGGGGGTGGATGACTTGGGGGTGGGTCTGTCCACGAGGAGAGGGGGGGGTGTCGAGGGGGGTGGGGTTGTTCAAGGGGGAGGGGGGTGTCCAAGGAGGTGGGGGAACCAGGGGGTGGCAGGGTGTCCTGGGTGTAGGGGTGTCCAGGGGGGTAGGGGAGGGGGCTGTACATGGAGGTGAGGGGTGTCTAGGGGTGGGGGGATGTCTATGGGGGAGGATTGTGTTCAGGGTGGGTGTTGTACAGGCATGGTTGGGGGTGTCTGGCGGGGATCCAGGGGGTGGGGGTAATCCAAGGGTTGTGCGTATCTATAGAAGGACCCAGACCACCCTGTGGTGAAGGGGGGGGTCAGGGTGTCAAATTTTTCTCCTACTTTATTTGATCTTGTCCCAAGTTTGGTAGGAACTTGTTTAAACCTATATGATGAATACGTGTAGTAATTGAAACATGCATAAGGACAAAACATCACTTTTTTACTTGTTTGCCAATAAGGTAAACATCCAATGAGAACCCACCAAAAAGTTATTGTTCATACATAATTCCACTGAACATCACTAGTTGTGGATCACAATGTTCTGGTATAGTCACTCTATCTCGAGCACAATGCCTTTACAAATGATCGGGGTTAAATATCTGTGTCCCTCGAGTCACTCCCGTTGACTCCCCCTAGGTCAGTGCCTTAGGTGAAGTCACACTCAGTTTTTAGACCTGAAGGTCTCTTCAATAGATAAGCATGGAATTCATTGTCTCTTGTTCATCATGAGACTTTGCTTGTATCAGAGTCCTGAATTGATTCCATTTTGTATTTAATCTTCTCCTTTTGTGAAATAACTAAATGAAATAAATATCCTTCACTTCTTGGCCAGAATAAAAAATTGTTTTGTGACTATTCAAGAAATTAATATCATCTCAGAAAGGAATCAATACAATTGTACTACCCCAAATAATTTACAATATTCTATTGGGCACACTCTGTTCTTCTTCTTCTTCTTCTCTTCCTTTAATTCACCATACCAACACCTAACAATATTAATAAACTTACTTCTCTCTATGTATATTAGAGTTTATTTCCATGTATTATTATTCTTCTCTTCACAAATAACAATGAGGGTGTTAAAAAACAGTCGTGTGTGTGCGGTAATACTTCTCTTTGAAAACCCAAATGGTTCACGGTACTTCCTTCTTCGCAAAACCACATCGAGAGTGATAAGAACCTATCAAAGGCCCGTGGTTCCCCTAAATTTTTTCACACCCTTCTAGGTTTCTTGCGCATAAAATTCAAACCTTTCACAAAAAATCAACTTTTCGTGTGCAAAGTCTTTTCGCGCAACTCTTCTTTTTCTGCACCAAACTTCCCTTTTCGTGCAACACTTTCTTTTTCATGGAACACTTCTTATTTTCGTGCACCTCTCTATTATTCAAATTTCTTGCATGTCAGAGCTTGGTATTTTTCTAAGTGATTAGCATTAATAAATGAGAGGTGGTCACCTTGTATTTATAGGCAATTTTGATCCTATGCAAAAAACACTAATCTATGCATAAAACCCTCTTTAGGATCGTAAAAAATATTTCACGCAACAACATATCCCTCGAAATTTCTTGAGTTTTTTTTCACACTTCATTCTTTCGAAATGTTTCTTTATTATAATATCAAAACACAAACTACACAAAAAATCGTAAACATCATTCCATATTGCGTGCAAAACCAATCTTTCGTGAAACCTCATTTTTTGCACACTTTGCCCAATTTTTCATATACTCCACGCCTATGAAAAATTATGATGTTATGATCCTAAATAATAAATTGTGTACAAAAAACCCGTTGAACTTATCATGCAACTTTCTCTACCAAAAACACGTTCTTTCATCTTCTGATTTTGAGAACAAAAAATATGGAAAACAATGGAGAACAATGCCACCTTCAAAATATGCTTTGGAAATAACCTTCATTCTTCTTTTCTATGATTTATATTCTTCAACAACTCCACTTATTTCATCACAAACTGCACTATCAAGATATATATCCTTTGATAGATTATATTTAGTATCGTTAGAGTTTCCATGGAAAGTACTATAGCTTCCCTATCTTCCACTAGCATATTTCCTTGCAACCAAAACTGTATATGAATGGCATCACCATTACTCCCCCTTTACATTATAAGGCTTGTATCATAATTTATCCTAACTTATGATACTTGTTAAATACAAATCAGAAAAGCATTGTCTGATTTATATACAATGTGAAGTGCATGGCCGTATCTGAATGCCTTGCCCTTCCACACTCTCTATTATTCAATCATTATTCTATACTTCATGAAAATCAAATGATTCTGTTTTTCATGTAATCTATTGTACGGTCCTCAAGAAATCACGATGAATGTCACGTTTTTCTTCAATTCATCATTCTTCTTCAATCATCCTTAGAGGGATGACACCTCACCATTCCTCCATTTCATTGGAGTTCTTATTGACCTCTTTCATTTTGATATTCATTGACAACTATTGAAAACAAATAAAATCTTATACAAAATTTGGTCTGAACATCTAGGAGGTTGTCCAAGGGGGTGGGCATGTCAATGCGGTGTGGTAGGGGAGGGGGGTCCAGGGGGAGGGTTAGTTTCCTGGGGGTGCCTATGGGGGTGTGGTGGGGGGGGTCTGGGGGGTTGGAGTGTCTGTGGGTGGTGTCCATGTGGGGGGGGGGTCTAAGGGGGTGGGGTGTCCGGGTGGGGGGGGGTGTCTAGGGGTGGGGATTTTCTCGAGGGGTTGGAGTGTCCAAGGTGTGGGGTGGGGATTTCTAGGGGGTGAGATAGTTTCCGGGTGGGTGGGGGGGTTGTCCAAGTTGGTGGTGGTGTCTAGGGTGTGGGAGTGTCCATGGGGGAGTCGAGGGTGGTGTCTGGTTGGGTGGGGGCATCCGAGGGGATTTCCAGGTGGTGGGGGTGTTCGAGGTGTGGGGTGGGGTCTAAGGGGTGCGGTCCGAGGGGGGTCCAAGTGTGGGGTGGTTTCCGACAGGATTTCTAAGGGGGTGGGGTGTCCACGAGGGTGGGTTGAAGGTGTTCAGGGGTGGGGGCTATCCAATGGTGGGGGTGTATAGGGGGTTGTGGGTGTCTAGGGGTGGGGTGGTGTCCGAGGGTGGGGGGTGTACAGGGGGTCAGTGGTGTCCAGGGGGGGTGTACAGGGGTTGGGGTCGTGTCCTTGTGGGGGGGGGGGGCTATCCAAGGGGTTGGGGTGTCTAGGGGAGGCGATAAGGTTGTCCATGGGGGTGGGGGTGTCCATAGGGTGGGGTTTCCAAGGGGGTGGCAGTGTCCAGGGGGTGTGTGGGGGGTGTCTAGGAGGTGGGGGGTGTCCGGGGGGTTGCGTAAGGGGTTGGTATTTCAAGGAGGCTTGGGGAAGTCTAGAGGGTGGGGTGTCTCGGGGGTGGGGGGTGTCCATGGTGAGTTAGGGGTTTCCAGGTTGGGGTGGGGGTGTCCAGGGGGTGAGGTGTGACCAGGGGGTGGGGGTGTCCAAAGGGGTGGGGTTGTCTAGGGGTGGGGGCTATCTTGGGGGTGTAGGGGGGTGGGGTGGGGGTGGGGGTGTCGGGGTTGGGGGCTGTACAATGGGGGGGGTCCTGGGGGGTGTCCAGGGGGCGAGAGATGTTTAGTGGGTGGGGGTGGGGGTGTTTTAGGGAGTCAATACCAATATAATACCTTGAAATTAATTATATTCAATCCAACCAACATCACCATTTCCATCCATCACCCAAGAAACAATCAATTCATCCTGAATATCACTACCCTTGTCATTATTCCTTGAACAAAAATTATAAATACAAAATACAAATCCAATTTTTAACTACTCTAAAGTCCATGGAGACTACCATATCACCCCACTACAATAATGGAAAACCACCTACACCACTACCCCAACCATCCCCAATTACTTCAACTGGACCATCCTTATATCCATTACCCACCACCAGACAATATGTCTAAACAAACCCTTTACCATCTTTGAGTGGGGATACATCTCATCCGCACCTCCATTAATAAATATGTTTCATGAACTCTACATAGAAGGAGTGGATATGATGACTTCAAATAAACGTACAGACAGGGGAACCAGATCTGTTGTAAATTTGGGGGAAACCTTTCCCAACAGTTTTAAAAAATCATTGGGAAATATAATGTTTACCAACAATTTTGAAAATCCATTTGTATACATTAGAAAAAGTAAATATTTCCCAACCGTTCACTAAAACCATGAGGAATGTTTGATTCTAAATATTGTATACTAATGGTTTGTTCAAACTATTGTGGAGGGTTTATCTAAAAATAGTTACCAATGTTTTGTTCAAATAGTTGTCACAAAAGTGTTTGGAAATCATCCATTTATACCAGTGGGTTCTAAAAGATCTACAAAAATAAGGAATAGTTATTTCAGGTTCATCTGTAGGTTTAGGTTCACTCTGTTTAGATTCTATAGATTTTATAGAATATTAGTATTTATCAATTTTCTTTACAATAGAATTAGGGGGTTTATAATTTATTTATAGATTGGATAAATAATCCTCATTATTTTTAAGAGGGTCTTTAGGTTCATGTGGATATGTTTCATCAAATTTAACATGTAGAGATTCTTCCACACATTTGGTTCTTTTATTAAAAATTGTATTGTATCTAATAGAGGTTGAGTAACCTAAGAAAATACCATCATCACTTTTCATTTAAATTTTTTAAATATTTACCTTTTTTATTTAGAATATAAACCTTTAAGCCCAATTATTTAAGTTATTTTTCTTTGGGTTTCCTATTATTCCACAGCTTATATGGTGTTTTCATAATAGTTCATCTGATTAAGACTCTATTAATAATATAATAAGCTATATATATAGATTCTACCAAGTAATAAATAGGTAAGTAATATTCATTAAGTACAGTATGGGATATATCTTGTATTGTTTTATTCCTTATTTCTAGAAATCCATTTTTACGGGGTGTCCTAGGTTCGATGAATTAATTATTATAGACATTTTTTGAGAAAAATCACTCAAAATCTTGGTTCTCAAATTCCTGGCCATGGTCACTCATTAAGGTTTTTATCCTAAGACCACTTAAGTTCACAAAATATCTATCATTATTGATTAAGTAAGAAAACAATTCACTCTTGTGAGCTTAAAATAAGGTCCATGTATACCTAGGGAATTCTTCTACAAGAAGATATAAATAATGCTTCCTATTAATAATTGAAACTCTAAATGGTCCAAACAAATCCAAATGAACCAACTAATGTTTTTGAGAATTTGATTTTTTTTTTTGAAATATAAAAAATGTTTTTTTCAATTTTCTAAAATATTTCATACTTTATTGTCCAGATATTATAATTTTGGATGATCCTTGACTAACACTTTCCTTACAAGATCTCTAAGTGAGTGAGTGTTACAATGGGATAATATCCTATTGAAAAGCAAAGATTCATTATGAAATATACCTATGAATGATTTTTTTTGAGAAATTAAGGAATCTATGTTCATAGAATAAAGAATATAATTTCTAGAGGCATTAAATACAAACTCATTTTTTAAATTAAGAACATTACATGAATCGTTTTAAAATTTAAAATTGAAACCATCATCACATAATTGATATATATTGAGTAGATTTTCATTTAATCCATAAAATAGGAACATCAATAAATCAAATTGAATTAGTGTAACGGATATGGACAAGGCCAATTATTTTTCCCTTATAATTTTCTCCAAAAGTGACATTCCCACCATCAATCATTATAAGAATCCTGAATCTCGAGCAGTCCCCTTCCTAGTGTCTTGAACATCGACTATCCAGGTAATATAATATTTTATAGGAGATCCTTATGCATGATTCTTACAAAGATAATTCAAACAAGAAAAGGTTTTGGAACCCAGACATGTTTGGGTCCAGTAAAATTAGTAATTAATTCTTTGAGAACCCATACATACTTCATGGGATTCCTATAAATAGTTCATAAAGTAATGAAAAAATAAACTCTATTTGGTATTAAAAAAGTAGAATACTTAAAATATAGTTCACTACTAGAACTTGTAGTAGATTTTTCAAATATTGATATAGATATTAATTTTCTATATTTTAATACAAAATTACTTTTCTCATAGTATCTTTGTCCTAGTTGATAACATATACCAGTAGCATATTTTGGTTCAACCTATTTACCAAGAATTTGGGTGAGACAGTTCTTTCTAATGGTAATCTTTTCTAAGTCATTTTTTTAACTAGTCGTTTGATAAATGAATCTCATTATTTTATTTAAGAAATTAATCATTTTTATCATTCTTTGTAGTAAGCTCAGATTTAACAATAGAAGTGAGGGAATATTGATTCCTCAAAACATTATATTTATCTTTCAATTATTTTCAAGTGTCCTTATGAATATTTTAGTAATAAAACATTTCTTTATTGGCTATTTTTTCAGAGTTATGTTCATCTACAAAATATTAGGAATTTTGTACTAGAGATTCATGGGTTACCTTAGAAGTTGTTTTTTTCATAAATCACATGTTAGCTTTATTACCATTATCATCATGTGAAGATTTAGACTCACTTGAGATATCCTAAAAAGCACTCCAGGTGTCCTTCATTGACTACTTTTACCTTTTATCGTTGTCCTCATATTTCTTCTTTAACTTTAACATAGGAAAATTAGCCTTTATGTTTCATCTTCTATTACATTCATAATAGACTATCTCATTAGAGTTATCACCACTCTTCTAGTCCTTTTTCAAGTTCCCTTATAGTTATAATTTCCTTTGTAGTTGGTATTAATAAAGAAATTATTCTTTCTGTAAATTTTTCTAAACCATATAGCTAATTGAGACACTTTCTCATCACTGTCCCATGGTGATTAATCATTTTATGAACATTCACAATGATTTTGTTCCTACTTCTTTTCTTTGTGTTTAAAAGCAGTGAACTTGGAAGCCACTAAATTTTTATTTGGTTCATCATCTTCTTCTTTGTTGAAATTCAATTCTTCCTCATACTTCATCATCTTACCTATAAGTTATTTTACTAGAAATATTTTGATATCTAATGATTCTATAATTGACCCTGAGGTTTCCCTCCGTTTATCTGGTAGATATCTGAGAATTCGCATGATTTTTTCATTACCTATAACTTTAATTCCAAGAGAAGTCACAGTATTAAAAATTTTATCAAAACTGATATAAATTTCATAGATATGTTCATTAGGATTCATTTTGAAGATATTATATTTAATATTGTATGTGTTGAGTCTCATTTCATTAACATTAGTGGTTTCATCATGTGACATAGCTAGTGTATCCCAAATTTCATGGGATGTTTTAGATGAAAAAATCCCATTGAATTATTCATATCCTAAAGAACAATATACGGAATTTATTTCATGGTAGGATTTATTATAATCTAACTTATTTGGTTTATCCAAGGTATTTCGAGAAGTAGTAGAACTCTTATATTCATCTATAATTGAATACAAAATCTAAAATCCCATACTTTCCAAATGCATTTTCATCTTAATTTTCCACTATGAAAAATTAGTTCAATTGAAAAATAGAGGTCTTTTGGTAGAAACACCAACCAATATAATATCCATAATAAAGAACAAAAAATAGGTTTTTAAAGAGCAAAAAATTTATAACAAAAATAAATTTAGAGATATTTAAAACAAAACTAAAATAACAGTTTAAATGATTTGAAAACACTTTGAAATTGAATATAAAAAACAATAACTTTGTTACAAAATGTTTGTCAGAGTAAGAAAATTAAGACGGGGTGAATTGATTTCCTATCAAAATTTCTATAAAGACACTATATAAAAAATTTCACCAATTTATAATTTAAAAATCCCAATTAACCAAAGAAGAAGATTTTTAAGAGTTTTGAATGTTCAATTAATTTATAGAAATATTAATTAATTCTCAGTTATGTAAATTTTAATGATTGATATAAATTTTTAAAGTAATTTAATAAATTAAAAACACGTATAAATGTTAACCAAGATTAACTGTCAATGTAATATCTAGTTTTAGAAAATATATGTGATAAAACAGAAAAATAAATTTAGAAAACACAATGGAGAAAAATAAGTGGTTTAGTCTCAAGTAAAGACCTATTCCTCTCCAATTGGTTATTACCTTCCACGAAGAAGTTTATATTAAATAACATGAAGCACACATTAGATTGAGCTTTAAAATAACACCCAAGCCTTTCCAGGACAACTAGGCCTCTACCATAGGTATTCATTAAAGAAAAATACTACCAGGTCATACAAGGACCTCTTCCACAGTTATACATCAGTAAAAAAGGTGTAGTAAGATGAGAGAGTGAGGATATATTTTATTCTTTCAATTGGAGTAAGAGACAATGTGTTTTTATGATACAAAAAAACACACTACTCAAAAAGTAATAACAACGTAAACAATGTAGGAAAAATAATGAGAAAGGGTTTATGATGATCTATGTGATGTGATTGATGCTTTTGGACTTGTTAGGTGTATCAAATGCGAATTTGGAGTCCACTGCTAGAAACAGACACCAAAATAGAGTTTCATGGAAGCTTTTTTCTATGGTTTCTAGTGAGTTGAGATGCCTCTCCAGGATTCCTTTTACTAGGGTTTGTTACTCTCAGGATGTTGGGATTTTATGTTCATATTTAATTCTTCCTTGTTCCTAGCATGAAATGAATGAGTGTTATTTTCATATATTATTTCTTTAAATTATTATGTTCTCTCTATTTCAGTGTTTTTAGTTTTTCTCAGATGATTTATTTATATACTATAGATGTTTACGATAGGCATGATCATTAATATGAGGTCTTCCTCATACCTTGAAGTAGTCTATGATAATGTCCACATATAATATACAAGGTCATTAATATAATAGATAGTACTATGTTTCATAAATATGACCCATATAATTAATTTTGAATTTAAGAGTAAAGAAAATTGTAACGTCCCAAAGTTTCATTAATGGAAAATCCCTCTTGATCTTATTAAATGTCTCTTTATATAAAATGTTTTTATAAAGCTTCAACTTCTTTGGTTTTATGTTAAGAATTTTGACCATTTCTAATATAGTCATTGAACAGTGATCACATGATTAGTATAAATATAGGACTTTAACAAATCCAATTTACTCAGAAAGAAGTGATGGCCTCATCTAGTAGAATTGCACCATACGAAGACCATTTATTGGAGCTCGGAAAAGACGCGGCATCTTTGGGCTTCGCACATGAACAAGCCCAAGCTGAGTTTCATCATGTCAATCTCTAACGTGACCGTCTATGGGAAAAGTGGAATTTGATTGAAATTACCACTCGAGCGATGTTATCTGAGCCACCCCAAGAGTCTGTCACCATCGCACTCCTTACCCTTATGTCTTATGTGGCTGTTTTAAGGGGTTATGTAACAAATAAGTAGTACTATGTTAATGTACATTTTTTTTATATAATAATGAATATAATTTCTAGTCATTTTTGATACATTGTAAATAGTTTTTAAAGTACAAATGGTGTTTTTAGTTATTATTTAATTAAGAAATATATTTTATTAAATTATGGGATTTTGGAATTAAATAATATTTTAATAAAATAATAATAATAATATTAAATTAATTTTTATTAAATATAAATGATCTTATGATTTTTTGAATGCGATTAAATTTTTTATTAAGGTTTGAAAGTCATTTCTGTCAAAACCTGGGAATTTTCGATAAATGTCAGTTTTTATTTTAAAAGTGAAAATTCACATATTTTTAAAATTAGTTAGATAAAATAAATGTTATTTCTTGAATTAGGACTTTGAAATTATCCAACGGTAAATTTTTCATAATTTTCTGAGACAATCAAATTTTTGGGTAAAAATTAAATACCGTTTAAATATATAATGTGTTTTATGACATCATTATGACCCAACCGTGATGTAATAAAATACTATGATCTTTATATGTTTTACCATTAAAATAATGTGATTTTGGGTTTGTTTGAATTACTTTTCAAAGCATTAATGGACTCCTCAAGACTTATTCAACACCTTTCCTTTTTAAATTAATTTCCATGGGAGTGTGACTCACCTCCACATAAGCAACCCTAATATTTTTAGAAGTTCGGAATTTGGCCTTATAAAATATTTTTTTCCTCTTCCCTTTTCCAAAAACCTTGGGCAAAAACCATGGGATGGTTTTTTGTTTGGATTAATTTAATATAAGGGGTCCCAAACCTAAATAATAAAGAATTCTCTCACCTTTCCTATATAAACCCACCCAAGATCCCACTTCCTCCTCACCCAAAAACTTTGGAGTTCATCCAACCTCTATCCTACTCTCTCCATAATCCTCCCAAGGTGCCCCAAGCTCCCAAGAATCCTCTCACAAGCCTTTCTCTATCCTTTGCAAGCACACTTCCAAGTAAGGGTGTTTTCTTCCTTTCTCGTTTTTGTCAATTTTATTTAAGTTGTATTACCCATTTAATTTCAATTATGAATGCTAGGGTATGGTTTCTCACCTCCGCCATACTACCCTCTTATTTTTTGAATGATGGGAGACCCCTTTCGCTCTCATTAAATGCCTCCCATGTATACCCGTTACTATGCCGAAATTCCGAAAGGTACTTCTCTCTCTTCTTTTACATTCAAGCAATAATTTTGTATCATGAATCTAAATTCCATTACAATTGTTGGAAAATGTATCTATATGACCTCCTTACTATACATTACATGTAAATATGATAAGTAACCCATTTCTCTCTCGTCAACCATTTTTATGAATTCTTATGTCATGTCGGTACGCTGACGAAATCGCACCAATTTTCAAAGCCAATGCCATTGTGTAGTGGATACCATTCCCATTTCTCCATCAAGGGTATCCACCTTTATGAACCTTAACTTATTGATTACAAAGTTTCTTGTCTGAATTATACATTCGTTTATCATGGAGTAAATGATTATGTTTTATGAATCCGTGTTTTATGATCCATGTGGCACACTTATGCATGAAATGAAATGTTTATGAAGGGTGATCCCTTATAGCGCTCCAATGCCTTGGGTAAAGTGTAGTATCATTATAAGTCATGTGAAATGAGTGTTTAGTCATGCTAATTGAAAGCAATGAGGGTTTACTCGTGCTTTATGTGCAATGAGGATTTACTCATGCTCCATGTGCAATGGGCCGTGGCTCATGCTAATTCCATGTTAAGTGTTGTTGCCCCATTTCCATGTTATGATTATAATGCTTTATCATGCCTTTATGTTCATGATTTTATTATGCTCTATTTATATTCCTATTGTCTAACATGTATTGTACCTGTCATGTTATTCCAGGTGTACTCCCTTACTGGGCTTTATAGCTCACCCTTTTCTTATGCATGTCCTCAGGTTATCCCATGCAATGCTAAGTACAAAGGAATGTAGTGGTCATGAAAGGGAAGTTTTCAATAAAGATGTTGTATTTCATGTTTTAAGTTTTTATGTAATGATCCTAATCCCCAAAGACACTAAACCTCTCGATCTTCTTTGTTGTATCAAGTGAAGTTTTATGTAATAAATCATGTTTAAGTTGTATTAAAAAGGTGGGTTGTCATAGTTGGTATCAGAGGATAGGTTCAGTTATTTTTGGGATTAGGAAACCCTAGTAAAGCCTAAGATACAAGACTAAGTATAATAAAAACATCCCTATGTTTTGGTAAGTACTGAGTAAGTGGTTTATCAAAAAAATACATCCCTGTTCGGATACGAGCAGGTAGAGGCGGCTCTGGAACAGATGTATCCTAGGGGTAAAACCCGAAAACACTGCTCTGAGCTAGACTCGAACGAGAACTGGTGCATGACAACGGGCCTTGCTGCACTCTTTGTTACGACACTCCCGGGGGATATGTTTTGATAAATTCACAAGCTTAGTATGAACCCTTATTAAGGGAATTAAAAAAATGCCCCTAAGAATATATGTTAGAAAGTAGATCATGAAAATCCTATATTGAAGCCTATAGACTCATGAGTTAAGGAAATTAAAGTATATTTATAAGTCATCAACTTTTGTCTTTGGATTAACCTTTATGTGCTACCCCTAACTTTCCTTTTCTTCCATCCAATGGCTAGTAATAGGAGGACTCGGGCTAACAACCGTTGTGAAGATCAGTGTGATGATTGTACTAATGAGATGCCAATTCCAATGGGAGTGGGAATCGCTAACTTTATCACACTTCTCTCTCATCTAACTCAAGTTTTGAATAGAAACACGGGTCAAGTGGAACGTTCCACCCCCCCCCCCCCAAGAAAGAAAATGTCGCTATCGAGAGCTTCATGAGACAAAGGCCTCCTACTTTTAGAGGATCATCTGATCCCACGATAGCTGAACAATGGATCAACTCCATTGAAAAGATCTTATCCATCCTCCAATGTTCTGAACAAGAGAAGGTTCTCCTGGCTGCTTATTGTATGGAGGGTGAAGCTGATCAATGGTGGACGTTGATAAAAAAATACGAAGCTAGAGGAGTAGATCGAGGATTTGGAAGGGAAGGATTTCCGGAAGATGTTTTTCGATAAATATTTTTCGTGAACCCTCCAGCTTAATATGGAAAGGGACTTCCTTTCCCTCAAGAAGAAAGATGAAGAATCTGTTGGAGCGTACGAGGCAAACTTCACAAGTCTTGCACGATACGCTTATGGCTTTGTCGTTACCCCCGAATGCAAAGTTGACCGCTTCTTTTGTGGGCTGAAGCATAGCTTGCAGAAAGCCTTAGTGATCCGTGACTTCGACAGCTATGAGGAAATTGTCCGATGTGCCCTCAAGGTCGAAATGGAGATCGGGGAATCACATGGGTATCATGGGGACAAGAAGCTTAAGGTGGACTTCAATGCTGGTGGTTTGATGGATAAATCCAATGGTGCTAAGAAGATCCAGCACCCCACTAGCTAAAAGTGTGGAAAGAAGCACCCTGGAAGTTGCCTTAAGGGGATGAGAAAATGCTTCAGGTGTGGAAGAGAAGGGCACCTAGCTGTTAACTGTCGGCAAGAAAGACCCACGACTGCAATAGAGGAAGGAACGCTCTGTTCGAACCTCAACACATTTCTCAATGTTACAAAAGCAAAGAACCGGGTCATTTTGCAAATCAGTGCCCTAATACAAGGGTTTTCGGAGACAACCAACAACCTCCAAGGCAGCAAGGAAGAGCTTTTTCCATCACTTCCGCAGAAGTTATCCCCGACAACGAAGTGGTGACAGGTATGTTAGTTATTCATTCAAGAATAGAAAACGTAATTTTTGATTCAGGTTCTACGCATTATTTTATATCTTGAATCTTTAGTAGAACAATACCAGCACCACCAAAAATCATGGAAGTAAAGATATCGGTGAGTACGGAAAATGGGGAAATCATTTCATCCCATGAATATAAGTCCTCCCATATTATAATATTTGGATTGAATTTCCCGATGAACCTCATCATACTCCCTCTGGTGGAATTTGATGAAATTCTTATCAAGGATTGACATTCCCTATATAGAGCCAACATAAATTATCGAGAGAGGGAAATCACACTCCATATGGAGAATCGATCCCTGATTCTTTACAAGTGTCAGGAGGAAGATGAATCTCCTTTAGCTCCATCATCTCAAGGATGGATATTACTGCCCTATGAGCACGTGTATCTGGCTCAGATGATTGAGTCCAAAGAAGAAACCATCCTTGAAGAAATGCCTATTGTGAGGGAAATCACGGAAGTGTTTCCTGAGGAACTGCATAGTCTTCCTCCTAGAAGATATGTTGAGTTCTCAATCGAACTTAAACCTGGGGCGCTACCAATATCAAAGACTCCGTATAGAATGGATGTTTTAGAGCTTGAAGAGCCTAAGAAACAACTACAAGAGAAACTGAATAAAGGGTTTATACGCCCAAGTACTTCACTATGGGGTGCACCAGTCCTCTTCATCAAGAAGAAGGATGGGTCAATGCGGCTTTGCATCGATTATCATGAACTTAAAAAAATCACGATAACGAACAAGTATCCTCTCCCAAGAATCTATGACTTGTTTGATCAACTGCGTGGAGCACAATACTTCTCCAAGGTGGATTTGCGGTCGGGATATTATCAAGTAAGGGTGAAGAAGGAAGATGTCCCCAAGACTGCTTTTTGTACAAGGTACGGGCACTATGAATTCATAGAAATGCCTTTTGGACTCACCAATTCTCCAGAAATATTCATGGACTTGATGAATAGAGTATTTAGATATTACCTTGACAAATTTTTGGTAGTCTTTATAGATGATATTCTGATATACTCTAAAACCAAGGAAGATCATCAGGAGCATTTAAAAATTGTTCTAGAGACATTGTGCAATGAGAAGCTCTATGCAATGTATAGAAAGTGTGAGTTCTGGTTGAAGGATGTCTCATTCTTGGGCCATATCATCACAAGCAATGGTATATCTATGGACCTCTCCAAACATCGGTAACGGATATCCGTGGCTTCTTGGGGTTAGCTGGATATTATCGACGATTTGTGAGAAATTTCTCACGATTGTCCAATGCTCTTACCAAGCTAACTGGAAAGGGAGTAAAGTTTTCTTGGAGTGATGAATTCAAACAAAGCTTTAAAGAGTTGAAAAGGAGGCTTATCACTGCACCCGTGCTCACTTTACCCACAAGTGGGGAGCTTTTGTGGTATTCAATGATGCTTAGAAGAAGGGAATAGGGTGTGTGAGGATGCAGAATGATAAAGTGATATCCTATGCCTCAAGGCAGTTGAAAATCCATGAGAGAAACTATCCAACACATGATCTGGAGTTGGCAGCTGTGATCTTTGCCTTGAAAATTTGGCGGCATTATCTCTATGGAGCGAAATGTGAGATATATACTGACCACAAGAGTCTTAAATATATATTCACACAGAAAGAGCTTATTATGCACCAGAGAAGATGGATAGAGCTCATCATGGATTATGACTATTCAATACATTACCACATTGGGAAAGAGAACAAGGTTCTAGATGCCCTAAGTAGAAAGGACCCATCAATTCTATCAATGATGAGAATAGAGAAGGATTCAATCTTCTTAGACTTGATAAAGATGGACATGAGAATCATTGAGAAGGGAACATCATCAATCCTTTCACAAATTATTGCTTAACCGTCTCTTTTGGAAAGGTTAAAGGATTCTCAAAAGGATGATGTTGGAATTCAAGAAAAAGTAGAAGCTATCAAAAAGGTGAAATCCATGGAGTTTAATGTTAATGAAGAAGGAATTGTGCGATTTGGGAATAGACTATGTGTTCCATCAAGTCCGGAGCTAAAGAAGGGACTTTTGGATGATGCACATAGTTTAAATTTCTCTATCCACCCAGGGAGCACAAAGATGTATCAAGATCTTCGAGAAAACTTTTGGTGGGATAATATGAAGAAAGAGATCGCCGAATATACATCAATGTGCCTGGTGTCTCAGCAAGTGAAGACAGAGAGGCAGAAGTCTAAGGGGATGATGCAACCATTGCCCATAATAGAATGGAAATGGGAGAACATCACCATGGACTTTGTCACCGGACTTCCAAGGACATCCAAAGGCAACAATGCAATCTGGGTTGTTGGGGATCGCCTTACAAAGACATCACACTTCATTTCTATTCGGGAGGATTTCTCATTGGATCAACTGACACTGACATATATTCAGGATGTGGTAAGGATGCATAGAGTACCACTATCTATTGTGTCTCATCGAGATCCATGATTCACCTCTAAGTTTTGGAAGATTATTTAACATGCTCTGAATACTGAACTGAACTTCAGTACGGCCTATCATCCTCAAACCGATGGCCAATCCGAGCGGACTATCCAAACACTTGAGGATATCTTGAGAGCATGCTCAATGGACTTTAAAAGAGGATGGGATCAACATCTTCCTCTGGTTGAGTTCTCTTATAACAATAGTTTCCACTTGAGCATCCAAAATGGCACCATATGAAGCCCTATATGGGAAAAGGTGCAGAACAACGGAATGTTGGGATGAGGTCGGTGAACATAGGCAGCTTGGACCAGAAATGGTCGAGGAAATGGTGGAGAATGTGAAAACCATTCAGCAGCATATCAAGGTAACCCAGAGTCGACAGAAGAGTTATGCAGATAATCGTCGACGAGACCTAGAGTTTAAAGTTAGAGATATGGCATTTCTACGCATATATCCATGGAAGAAGGTCATGAGGTTTGGAAAGAAAGGGAAGTTAAGTACAAGGTACATTTTCCCCTTCGAGATTTTTGATCGTGTCAGGGTTGTGGCCTATCGACTAGCACCTCCACCTACTATGACCAAAGTACATGATGAATTTCATGTATCCCTCTTAAGGAAGTACATACCAGACCCTTAACATGTACTCTCTTCTGAGGTGGTGCAATTGGAAGATGATCTTTCTTATGTGGAGAAACCAGTGAAGATCTTAGATCGTAGAGAAAAAGTTCTATGAAATAAGACAATGCGCCTCGTCAAGGTGTTGTGGAGAAACCACAAGTTTGAAGAAGCGACTTGGGAGTCGGAGGATATGATGAAGCTGAGTTACCCACATTTGTTTTGGTGTGGGAGAAGGAAAATTTCGAGCGAGAAATTTCTCATGGGGGGAATATTGTAACGACCCAAAGTTTCATTAATAGAAAATCCCTCTTGATCTTACAAAATGTCTCTTTATATAAAATGTTTTTATAAAATTTCAACTTCTTTGGTTTTATGTTATGAATTTTTACCGTTGCTAATATAGCCGTTGAATAGTGATCACATGATTAGTATAAATATAGGACTTTAACAAATCCAATTCACTCAGAAGGAAGCGATGGCCTCATCCAGTAGAATTGCATCATATGAAGCCCATTTGTCTGAGCTCGGAAAAGAGGTGGCGTCTTTGGGATTCTCCCTTGACCAAGCCCATGCTGGGCTTCATCATGTCAAGCTCGAATGTGACCTTCTACAGGAAAAGTTGAATTTGATTGAAATTACCACTCGAGCGATGTTATCCGAGCCACCCCAAGAGTCTGTCACCATCACACACCTTAACCTTAGGTCTTATGCGGCTGTTTTAAGGGGTTATGTAACAAATAAGTAGCACTATGTTTATGTACATTATTTTTTATATAATAATGAATATAATTTCTAGTCATTTTTGATACATTGTAAATAGTTTTTAAAGTCCAAATGGTGTTTTTAGTTATTATTTAATTAAGAAATATATTTTATTAAATTAAGGGATTTTTGAATTAAATAATATTTTAATAAAATAATAATATTATTATTAAATTAAGTTTTATTAAATATAAATGATCTTATGATTTTGTGAATGCAATTAATTTTTTTTATTAAGGTTTGAAATCCATTTATGTCAAAACCCGTGAATTTTCGATAAATGTCAGTTTTTATTTTAAAAGTGAAAATTCACATATTTAGAAAATTATTTAGATAAAATAAATTTTATTTCTGGAATCTGGATGTCGAAATTATCCAATGGTGAATTTTTCATAATTTTATGAGATAGTCAAATTTTTGGGTAAAAAATAAATACCGTTTAAATATATAATGTGTTTTATGGCATCATAATGACCCAATAGTGATGTAATAGAATACTATGATCTTTATGTTTGGACAATATATTTTTTACCATTAATATAATGTGATTTTGAATTTGTTTGACTTACTTTTCAAAGCATTAATGGACCCCTCAAAACTTATTCAACACCTCGCCTTTTTAAAATAATTTTCATGGGAGGGTGACTCACCTCCACATAAGCAACCCTAATATTTTAAGAAGTTCGTACTTTGGCCTTATAAAATATATTTTTTCTCTTCCCTCTGCCAAAAAAAATGGGCAAAAACCATGGGTTTGATTGTGGTTTGGATTAATTTAATATAAGGGGTCCCAAACCTAAATAATAAAGAATTCTCTCACTTTTCCGATATAAACCAACCCATGCTCCCACTTCCTCCTCACTCAAAACCTTTGGAGTTCGTCCAACCTCTGCCCTATTTTCGCTAGAATCCTCCCAAGGTGCCCCAAGCTCCAAAGAATCCTCTCAGAAGCCTCTCTCTGGCCTTTGGAAGCACACTTCCAAGTAAGGGTTTTTTTCTTCCTTTCTCATTTTTGTCAATTTTCTTTAAGTTGTATTACCCTTTTAATTTCAATTATGATTATTGGGGTATGGTTTCACACCTCCCCCATACTTCCCTCTTATTTTTTTAATAATGAGAGACCCCTTTCTCTCTCATTAAATTCCTCCCATATACACCCGTTACTATGCTGAAATTCCAGAAGGAACTTCTCTCTCTTCTTTTACATTCAAGCAATAATATTGTATCATGAATCTAAATTCCATTACAATTGTTGGTACATGTATCTAAATGACCTCCTTACTATCCATTACATGTAAATATGATGAGGAACCCCTTTCTCTCTCATCAAACATTTTTTTATGAATTCTTATGTCATGCTGTTACGCTGCTGAAATCGCACCGATTTTCTAAGCTAATACCATTGTGTAGTGGATACCATGCCCATTTCTCCATCAAGGGTATCCACCTTTATGCACCTTTACTTATTGATTACAAAGTTTCGTGTCTGAATTCCACATTTTTCTATCGTGGAGTAAATGATTATGTTTTATGAATCCATGTTTTATGATCCATGTGGCACACTTATGCATGAAATGAAATGTTTAAGAAGGGTGCGCCCTTATAGCGCTCCAATGCATTCGGTAAAGTGTAGTATAATGATACGTCATGTTCAATGAGTGTTGACTCATGCTAATTCAAGTGCAACGAGGGTTTACTCGTGCTTTATGTGCAATGAGGATTTACTAATGCTCCAAGTGCAATGGGCCTTGGCTCATGTTAATTCTATGTTAAGTGTTGTTGCCACATTTCCATGTTATGATTATCATGCTTTATCATGCCTTTATGATCATGTTTTTATTATTCTCAATTGATATGCTTATTGTCTAACATGTATTTTACTCCTCATGTTATTCCATGTGTACTCCCTTACTGGGATTTATAGCTCACCCTTTTCTTATGCATGTCCTCAAGTTATCTCATGCAATGCTAAGTACGAAGGTGTGTAGTGGTCATGAAAAGGAAGTTTTCAATAAAGATTTTGTATTTCATGTTTTATGTTTTTATGATTTTATGTAATGATCCTAATCCCCAAATACACTAAACCTGTAATGGCCCAGACCTCTCCGGCCCATTCCTTTGTCCAAAAGAAGGCCACGAAGTGTTCTAGAGGTTAAAATGGTCTTTTCCCACACTTTCTAGAATTTTGAAACTACACGTCGTGTAGTTTGAGTACATGCCATGTACCTCATTTCCGTGTATACCCCATGTCGCAGGCCGTGTCCTCGCCGTGTGAAGAAAATGAGTACACGCCGTGTATTGTAACTACACACTGTGTACCACCTTGTCGGGTGTACCCAGTGTTGAAGGTCGTGTCCTTGCCGTGTGCAATAAATGGGTACATGCCGTGTGTCCAAACTACACGCTGTGTAGTCCCTCCCTGCGTATGTGTTACCCTCAAGCCATGTGTTGACCAGTCAATGGCTGCGGAGCCGTGTTGGAAGCCGCGTGGAGATCGTGTTAAATAACCGAGTACACGCTGTGTACCATAAAGTACACACCGTGTACTTTTGATTTTCTCGCCTATAAAAGGAGGGGTCCCCTCCTCCTTTTCAACTCACCCCTCTCCTCCCCTTTCCTCTGAGCAGAGCTCTCCCAAGAGACTCGAAGGCTCTTTCTTCCATAACTTCTTCGTCTGAGCTCCGATTTACGATCTGTCAGCGGCCACAGGATCGTAACGACGAGGCAAAACTTCTGATCCTAGACCCGTTGTCTTTCCATTGGCCTTTAATTTCCAACTTCCACCCGAGGTGGTTTTGCCGGGACCCGAAAAAAGTGACAGACGTCGATGTATGTCTTATATGGTGGATCCGGGGGTGCGTTGCGATTGGAACCTGTTGAGGTAGGTATCTTACCTTCGTCTCTGTAAATTGTGCATCATGCGGGGTGGTTATTCTCTTGTTTTCATGAGAAACAGTTGAACCATTAAATGAAGATAATAACTGGTTAAAGAACGGGGTTGGGAAGTTTGTGATTTCTGTTACATTATATCCTGTGATATTATGTTGTTAATTTAATAGGCTTATGCCTACTGAAAATCACGGTTTTTGGGGTCCATTGCTTGAGCAATTAAATGTTTCCCTATGTTTCTTGACCATTTTTGTGGATGGAACTTTGTTGAATGTGGAAATTGGTTAATCACGTAAAGTTGGCTGTTTAAAAATATGGAGCCCTTGTGTTATCACCCCGGTTGAACAAAATGGAATAATGAACATGTGGGTGTTGTCTTGGTTACGTGGCATGTGATGGGGGTGTTTTGTGGGTTGTTGTGGATAGGGTGAGCAGCGGGGTTGTGGTTGCCTTGGCTGGGGGTTTGTGTAAATTCTATGTTAGTAATGGGAAGCGGGGATGTGATAAATGGTATTAAAGGGATAATGATGTACGATGTGGTTGTGGTTATGGCGGTTGGCCACGGGGCTGCAGGGATGGGTTGGAATGTGAACGGACTATGGTTTGTGAATAATAAATAAAAAGTGGAAGAGTTAATAAATGTTGGGTTATGGTAATGGAACATGATTAATAATCAATGGGGTTGGTTGGTTGATAAGAAGGGTTTTGTTTTGCTACTTGTGTTTCCCTAACTTGATTTGTGGATGGCAGGGATATGTTTTACGAACGATCGATGTGGTTGGTTGTGGATAGTTGCCAAGTAGTTAAGGAACTAAATATACTAATTCTGCTGAAATGTGAAAACATAAATGGGGTTGGGGTTGTTTGTTGTATGAATACTTCATAGTAGTTGTGCCGAGGCGCGTACTCAGTTTCTCTGTTTAGTAGCCATAGGTTGGGCTGTGTGTTTGGTATATATATATATATATATCTGTATCTTTTGTGTTTTATCGCACCCCATCCATGTTGATAACTTTGTGCCGAACACTCCCATTTCATGGGAGAGTGTGTTTTTCCTTTAGTTACTAGCTCCTTCATGCTCTTTCTCCCCTAGGCTGTGATGGCTTGAGGCGACCTTACACCTAAGACTCTTTGGGTAGGTTTCGATTGGGGTGTTTTTAGCCCAAGACTCTTCGGGAAGGTTCTTCTATTTACCAAGAATCTTCGGGATGAGGCCCAGGTGTGTGCGGGTGGGATACGTGGTTGTGAGGCCTAGGTGTGTGCGGGCAGGATACCTGGTTGTGAGGCCCAGGTGTGTGCGGGCGGGATACGTGGTTGTGAGGCCCAGGTGTGTGCGGGCGGGATACGTGGTTGTGAGGCCCAGGTGTGTGCGGGCGGGATACGTGGTTGTGAGGCCCAGGTGTGTGCGGGCGGGATACGTGGTTGTGAGGCCCAGGTGTGTGTGGGTTTGATACGTGGTTGTGAGGCCTAGGTGTGTGCGGGCAGGATTTGTGGTTTGTGAGGCCCAGGTGTGTGCGGGTGGGGAGAGTGTGGCAGCGTCAGGACATTCACCGTTAGGAAGAGCAGCTAACTACTGGGAGATAGTGCGGGGTACCCAATACTCTTGTTTCTTATATACTACTACCTATTGTGATTGTGTTTTTGGTGAGTGTGGCAAGTGAGGTTGGGTGGATAGAATTCCTTGTTAGGTTTCTTCTTTTGTTCTCAAGGGACATTAGGATTTCTCCCCAATTTTTCATGAGAGATTTAGGTTTCCCTACTGAGTATACTTTTATGCTCACCCTACGTTTACTTTCAGGTTTCCAGGAGGACTACCAGGGCCATGTGGGACCCTACTAGTCCGACAGTTGGAGTTGTTGCTGTTGTTGTACACTTGTTTCTTTTGGTATTATACTTTGAGCATTCTTGTACTTGTACCTTGTTATAAAATTGTTTAAACATGCATGTGGGATTGGTTTGGGTTTATTTCTATACACTTGTTCTTTTCCTTTTTGGTGGTTGACTTGTCCTATTTCCCGATCTTAAAATAATAAAAGGGTAATGCCTCCCATATTTGTGAAAACTCATACCCTTGGTGCTAGTCACCAACCCGGGGCCTACTGGACGTGGGACTCAGGGGTCATTATCTCCCTTTCACCATTGCCAGCTCATGAGGGGCATCTTTGGTGGTAGGGGGTCATGACAGAATGGTATCAGAGGTGATGGTTGAGAGATATGATGGAGTCTGAAGTTAGGAACAGTGAGAATTGCATGGGATGGTAGGGAAAAAATGTTAGTAAATCTTGGTGCATGACATAGGCCAGGGAAGACCAGCTAGGACACAGGATTTTAGGGCCCCCGTGATCCGATGCAATGACTCTGAGCCTACCAAACGACCAAGTGAGACTACATTTATTGTAGGGTAGAGACCCTAGGGAAGGTACATGCATCATCATGATTGTGTTTTACTTGATTTGGGTGTTCTGGGAAGGAAATTGAAATAAAATGATAAAATAAAACCATGAGTTTTCCTTACTACTTGGGCTTAGGAGATATTTGTTTACCATATAGATATGGCACCTGGACGTTGTCCCCAAGTGGCTCAGATGGCCGAGGCCTTGAAGATCCAAGCGGTCGATCAGTTGAGGATTGACCGAGAGGAGGAAGATAGCCAGTGGAAGAAGAATCCTTGTTTTGTCCAGCGGCAGACCCTCAAGAAGTACGAGGGTAGTACCTCGGATACAGAGACTGAGGGGTGGCTTGAGGAGCTAGGGATTTCTTTTACCTTGATCTATGCTTCGAGGGAGTACTGGGTTCCCCTAGCGGTAAGTTAGCTGAGAGGTGCATCGCGACAGTGGTGGACACTCTACCTCGGAGAGAGGATAGAGGCAGACGTTCTGTGGGATGACTTTGAGAAGGAATTTCGAGAGGAATTCCTTTCTTCCATGATCAAGGTGGGGAAGCAGCAGGAGTTACTCTCCCTTCAGCAGGGGAGTATGTCAGGACGAGAGTTGGGGATCCAGTTCAAGGATCTCCTGCGCTTTTCTCCGAATCTCTTTCCAGATGAGGAGTCTCGAGCGAGACGTTTAGAGGAGGAACTTAGTCCTTCGCTCCAGTATGCTGTCACCCCATTCACTCTTCTGACGTACTAGGCGGTACAGAAGAAGGCATAGGTTGTAGAGAGGATGCACTCACTGGAAGGTTCACCCTGATAGGGGATCCATCTGGGCTCGTCGAAGGGGAAGGTAGTCAGCAGCAGGTCTCCTGTGACTAGACCTTCTAGGTTCAGGCCAGTGGGGAGCAGGCCCCAGCAGTTCCAGTTCAGATCTTCGGGTCCTCGTCCCTTTTTCACAAGCCCATGACCGAAATGTTTTTCTTGTGGAGGTTTTGGGCATGTTCAGATTCGGTGCCCGACCCAAGCTCAGTACGGTGGAGGTCGGCAGGTTCAGCGCCCACCTCAGCAGCACCAGTTTCCGGCGAGGCCCTTCCAGCAGCAGTAGGACCATGCTCCTCTGAGGGCAGACTTTGTGGGAGGGAGCCGACCTCAGGGTTCTCCTTAGGTACCTTGACTAGGGCGTGGTCGGGGAGGTGGACGACATTAGAGAGGCAGAGGAGCTGGGTGTGGACAGTTTCACGCAGCAGAGTTGACAACTCCAGCAGGACCAGAGGTGGTGCGAGGTACGATTTGTTTGTTCAGCACTCTTGTTTATTATTTATTCGATTCGGGAGCTTCACACTCCTTTGTTTCACCTAGTCTAACCCATGCTTTGGGACTAGACGTAGAGAGAATTTCCGTACCATTGGTGCTGAGTACACCAATTGGAGGCCAGACCAGCGTATCTTGTGTTTTGCCTTGTTCTTCCGAGCTTTGTGTTGATGTTGTACTTTGTACCTTTGATATATGGAATGCTTGGCTTGTCAGTTGTGAGACCTTTTGTTTCCTTGGTAATGTGTGAAATGTTCGGATGTGTGGGGTAAGGAAAAAACCTAACCCTTAATCGAGAAGCATTAATGTGGATGCGATTGAACCCGTGTGGGAAAGTCAGTTCCAACTAAAGTGGATAATATCTCAACATAGGAGAAGGAATTTCCAAAAACCACATGTTCAGGCAGTGCGTTGGTTGTGTGGTGTTGTGGGTAGTACGAGTTGAAAGATCCTAATGTATGAAAGTGGGATGACCCAAATCTTAATCGAGACGCATTAATGAGGATGCAATTGAACCCATGAAGGCGAGTCAGTGCCTCCTAAAGCGGATAATATCTCGACATAGGAGAAGGAATTCCTAACACATATGGTTAGGGTTGTTGGTTGGGTTCCTATTATAATGAGAACCCTGAGAGGTATCTTATTGGGTTTCCTCTAGGTTGGTTTTTGAATTCTCGAGGACAAGAATGTTTTAAGAGGTATCTGATGTAATGGCCCGGACCTCTCCGGCCCATTCCTTTGTAAAAAAGAAGGCCACGACGTGTTCTAGAGGGTAAAATGGACTTTTCCCACACTTTCCAGAATTTTGAAACTACACGCCATGTAGTTTGAGTGCATGCTTTGTACCCCCTTTCCGGGTATACCCTGTGTTGCAGGCCGTGTCCTCACCATGTGAAGAAAATGAGTGCACGCCGTGTAGTGTAACTACACGTCGTGTACCACCTTGCTAGGTGTACCCCATGTTGAAGGTCGTTTCCTTGACGTGTGCAATAAATAGGTACACGCCGTGTGTCCAAACTACATGCCGTGTAGTGCCTCCCCGCATATGTGTTACCCTCAAACCGTGTGTTGACCAGTCAACAGCCGCAGAGCCGTGTTGCAAGCTGTGTGGAGACCGTGTCAAATAACCGAGTACACGCTGTGTACCATAAAGTACACGCCGTGTACTTTTTCTTTTCTTGCTTAAAAAAGGAGGGGTCCCCTCCTCCTTTTCAACTCACCCCTCTCCTCACCTTTCCTCTGAGCAGAGCTCTCCCAAGAGACTCGAAGCCTCTTTCTTCCATAACTTCTTCGTCTAAGCTCCGAATTACGATCTGTCAACGACCACAGGATCGTAACGAAGAGGCGGAACATCCGAGCTTGGACCCGTTGTCTATACTTCTTCCTTTCCTTTCCGACTTCCACCCGAGGAGGTTTTGCCGGGACCCAACAGAAGTGAAAGACGCCGACAGACGTCTTCTAAGGTCGATCCAAGGGTGTGTTGCGATCAGAACCTGTTGAGGTAGGGATCTTACCTTCATCTCTCTAAATTTTGCATCATGCGGGGTGGGTATCATCTTGTTTTCATGAGAAATAGTTGAACCATTAAATGAAGATAATAACTGGTTAAAGAATGGGGTTGGGAATTTTGTGATTTCTATTACATTATATCCTGTGATATCATGTTGTGAATTGAATAGGCTTATGCCTACTGAAAATCATGGTCATTGGGGGCCTTTTCTTGCACAATTAAATGTTTCCCTATCTTTCTAGACCGTTTTTGTGGATGGAACTTTGTGGAATGTGGAAATTGGTTAATCACGTAAAGTTGGCTGTTTAAAAATATGGAGCCCTTGTGTGATCACCACGGTTGAAAAAAATGGAATAATGAACATGTGGGTGTCGGCTTGGTTATGTGGGATGCGATGGGGGTTTTTTGTGGGTTGTTCTGGATAGGGTGAGCAGCAGGGCTGCTTTTGGATTGGCTGTGGGTTGGTGTAAATGCTATGTTAGTAATGGACAGCGGGGCTGCGATAAATGGTATTGAAGTGATAATGATGTACGGTGCGGTTGTGGTTATGGTGGTTGCCAGCGGGGCTGCAGGGATGGGTCAGAATGTGAACGGACTATGGTTTGTGAATAATAAAAAAAAGTGTAAGAGTTAATAAATGGTGGGTCATGGTAATGGAACGAGATTAATAATCAATGGGGTTGGTTGGGTGATAAGAAGGGTTTTGTTGTGCTGCTTGTGTTTCCCTATCTTGATTTGTGGATGGCAGGGATATGTTTTATGAATGATCGATGTGGTTGGTTGTGGATAGTTGCCCAGTAGTTAAGGAACTAAATAAACTAATTCTGCAGAAACGTGAAAACTTAAATGCGGTTAGGGTTCTTTGTTGTATACATGCTTCATAGTAGCAGTGCCGAGGCTTGTGGTCAGTTTCTCTATTTAGAAGCCATAGGTTGGGCTGTGTGTTTGGTATATATATCTATCTGTATCTTTTTTGTTTTATCTCACCCCACCCATGTTGAGAACTTAGTGCTGAACACTGCCATTTCATGGGAGAGGGTATTTTCCCTTAGTTACTAGGTCCTTCCTGCTCCTTCTCCCCTAGGATGTGATGGCTTGAGGCGACCTTACACCTAAGACTCGTCGGGTAGGTTTCTATTGGGGTGGTTTTAGCCCAAGACTCTTCGGACAGGTTCTTCTGTTTCCCAAGAGTCTTCGAGATGAGGCCAAGGTGTGTGCGGGTGGGATACGAGGTTGTGAGGCCCAGGTGTGTGGGGGAGGGATACGTTGTTGTGAGGCCGAGGTGTGTGCGGGCAGGATACATGGTTGTGAGGCTGAGGTGTGTGTGGGCGGGATATGTGTTTTTGAGGCCCAGGTGTGTGCGGGTGGGATACGTAGTTGTGAGGCCCAGGTGTGTGCGGGTGGGATAGGTGGTTGTGAGGCCCAGGTTTGTGAGGGCGGGATTTGTGGTTTGTGAGGCCCAGGTGTGTGCGGGTGGGTAGAGTGTGGCATCGTCAAGACGTTCTCCGTTAGGAAGAGCAACTAACTAATGGGAAATGGTGCGGGGTACCCAATACTCTTGTTTCTTATATACTACTACCTGTTGTGATTGCGTTTTTGGTGAGTGTGGCTGGTGAGGTTGGGTGGATAGAATTCCTTGCTAGGTTTCTTCTGTTGTTCTCACAAGACATTAGAATGTCTCCCTACTTGTGCATGAGAGCTTCAGGTTTCCCTACTGAATATACTTGTATACTCACCCTACGTTTACTTTCAGGTTTCGAGGAGGACTACCAGGGCCGTGCGGGACCCTACTAGTCAGACAGTTGGAGTTGTTGCTGTTGTCGTACACTTGTTTCTTTTGGTATTGTACTTTGAGCTTTCTTGTACTTGCCCCATGTTATAAAATTGTATAAACATGCATGTGGGATTGGTTTGGGTTTATTTCTATACACTTGTTCTTTTCCTTTTTGGTGGTTGACTTGTCCTATTTCCCGATCATAAAATAATAAAAGGAAAATGCCTCCCATATTTGTGTAAACTCATACCCTTGGTGCTAGTCGCCACCCCGGTGCCTACTGGAGGTGGGACTCGGGGGTCATTATCTCCCTTTCACCATTTCCAGCTCAAGAGGGGCATCTTTGGTGCGAGGGGGTCGTGACAAAACCTCTCGATCTTCTTTTTTGTATTAAGTGATGTTTTATGTAATAAATCATGTTTAAGTTGTAATAAAAAGTTGGGTTGTCATAAAAAGTTTCTAAGTGATGATCGGTTGGTCATTCTATCAGTATTTTCTTATAACAGTAGGTTGATGTGTCGGTAGTTCCCTCTATTAGTAGGTCAATGTGTTAGTGAGTACATCTATCCATAGGTCATTGTGTCAGTGAGTCCTTAAGTCGGTAGATAGGTCTGTAGGTAGGTTATTATATCTAGTGTCAGTGAGTCATTTATGTCGGTAGGTCAGACTATTAGTGACTTAGTCTTGTATCAATGACTTATCCCAACTTTAGTTCATAATTCATTCAATGAATCATCCTTTGGTAGTGAAAAATTCTATCAGCGAATTTTTCAATCTGTAGATCATACATCTGTTAGTGAGTTGTTCTGTTGGTAGCTCATACATCTATTTCTGAGTTGTACTATCTATAGCTCACGCTTATGTCGGCGAGTTAGGATATCAGGGACTCATACTTGGCCAATTTTATCTATTATATTACATTATATTATAATAATTAATATAATATCATAAAATTATAATTGAACATAGATTTACATAATTAAGAATATTTGAACATATAACTAAAGATACGATTAAGTATGATTTGACAGGATTTGTGTGCATTAAAACTATAGAGGGCCAATTGTAATTCTTAGAATATTTAAAGGATTTAGAAATGTGTAAATAGATTTGATATATTTGGGAATAATTTTCTATATTTGATTAGTTGGTTTTGTTCTTTTCTTCGTAGTGAGGAAGAGTGGGTGAACCATTTTGTTTACACCTTTAAGAAATAGAAAAATCAACTGTCATTATTTTTAGTGAATTCATGGGTAGAGGTTATTGATCAACCAAATATAAAAGAAATGAGTTATCTATAATGGAGGATTTCTACAAAGACCCCTCCAATTATTTTGGGAAGGTTATGATGAATTATTTGTGTTACAATCCTCTCAGTTCCAGAAATAGGATATAAATGTAATATTTTAATTCTAGATCCCAACATTGAACCTTATGTTTGAGTAGCCCGAGGATTCATATGTTTTGTGAGGTTTTTTTCTTATGATGAGTTACTATTTGGAATCTTCAGTATCGATTCCCCAATATTTATTGTGCTTCCCAATATTTGATGGTGATTTAGATGGGGAAATTTTTTATCGTTTTCCTTTTAGTTTCACTAAAACCTCTATGATAAATTTTGAACCTATTTTAAGTGTATGTTATTTTATATTTGAAATACAATGAAATTGTATTATCATTATAATTTTTTTTTCAAATGATTCAAATTTATAAAAATTGGATTCATTCAAAGTGTATTTATTTTTTAAACATGGATTATATTAAGGGAGTAGTTAGTGGGGTGTCATTAATTTTTAAACATGGTTTAGGTGGAGGGAGTAGTTAGTGGGGATTCTATTATAATATAAGGTGGTTAATGATGTCTATAGTCCCTTTAGAGGGTGATGTTATTTTTTGAGGGGTAACCTCCATTGATGTATAGGTTTCATTATATTGAACTTGTTGGAATAGTGTTAATGTTGTGTTTTATTTCATTCTTTAAGGGTTGTGATTGAACATTCATCTAGTTTGAGGGTATATATACATTGTTTTATAGAATTAATGTAATAATTTTCTATTTTTGATATTCATTCTCATGGTTGATAATCATTTTAAAGGGATCTAATGAAATGGGTTGTCCCTTATTAACCTATTATTTTATTTCTTTTGGGTATAGAATGAGTCAACATGAGATTAGAAGAAGAGAGATGAGGTTGGAGATGATATTTATGCTATAAGGATAGTGGCATGAAAAATCCTTAAGAATAATAACATGAAAGTATTTATAGAAAATAATGTTGTTTTATAGTATAATGTTTCAATCTATAAAGAGATGAGTCATGATGTGGGTATTTGTGTCATGATATTAGTATGTTTAAAATTTAGGGGCGCTGGCCATAAGTGTTAGGCAATACACTAATTTGGTATTGGAATTTTAGTTGTAGTTTAGTGGTCTCATTTATAACATGAAGTGTTTTGGATGTAATTTTAGAAAATTAAAAAATTATGGTTGAGGTTAAGCCCTTACATATATAATTTTCGAACATACATATTCGCTTAACTATTTTATTCGTTCTGTCATGAGGGGTGTTGTTCATAGAGTGAAATAATTTCAGTGTGAGAATAATTATTATTTATGTGTTGTCATCATGGAATAGAAATTGATTTCACATCATGGGGCCTAAATTATCTGATTTGGTGGTTCTACATTAATGAAAATCACACTATAGTTGTTCGTTGAGTTGTGACTTGGATCGAGACCCCTCTATGAAATTTATGAATTCAGATGTTGTGGTGTTGTGATTTTCATCACATTATGACCACTGTATAATATGTCAAATTCAGGGGGATTGGGCAAATTATAAATTGGAGGAAAATAGTGTAGATCAAATAATGGATTTCAGGGATTTATTAAATTTATATGATCATGGAAGGATGATTATGTGAAACATTGTGACTCTGTAAATTTCTAAATCCATTATAAATTTCAAATCTCTATCATAATTATTGTTTATTTCTTCTTTTTCTCCACACATTAGGCGACCAATGGTGTACCCTTGTAGATAATTTTAATAAATTTTATTGGATTTTCCACTTTGAATCATGGGATCAATCATATGTTAGTAGAGTTACGTGTATCTTCATATATATTTATATTGTCATTATATCCATCATGTTTTTAGTGGTTGTGAAAATTTATCAATTCTGGTTTTTTATACATGGGTCATGGATTTGGGGGGTATAACTATGAAATTGGTTTTTATGATTTTTTGGATGTTGTCTTGGGATTTTGATCATCTTATCCTATTTTTATAAAACATAAGTTATTGAATTTATATTTAAGGTAAACTATTTCGAAAATCATATTCTTTCATCTATATCAATATATTTGACTACATTTTTGAGTTAAATTCCATGTATTTTCTCATATTATTTTATCACATGTTTGGTTATAGAATCATGATTGTTCTCAGTTGTGAAGAAGTAAAAAAATAATAAAATTACCTTAAGGAAAATTCAATTATATAAATATAGTAAACTGGGGTATAAGAGTTGGAGAGATATTTTTCGTAGGTGACCAAGAGAAGACTGATTTTGCACATTCGATTACAAAAATAATAATAAATATCCTGTCACATTATGTAGGTTTTTCTGCTTAAAATTAATGGAATAATTTACTTTGCGTATTTGCCACATCAATTTTTATAGCAGTTTCCAACTATAATGAGATCCTTGAAATGATATGATAATATTATTAAATAAATATCCGATTATCTAGATGACATTCATCTTGCATGAAACAAATTATGTGCAACTATCAGTTGTTGGATGCTCATATGTGAATGATTCTTCATCTCATTGAGTTTCACACTTTATTATATCCTTGAATATAGGTAAAAAGGATATATCTACCAATATTAACTCAAAATGTATTTTGTGTAATGAAATTTTTCTATCTATAGTTGTTTTTTTGATCCTTATAATTTATATTATTATTAATGTATATTGTGAATCATAATTTATATTTTATTAATAATAATCCTGATGATATATGCTCATTGTCAGTAAGGGTATATTTAGTGAATCATATGAGATATTATATTTTTTTTAATAATTTAAGAAAGTATTTTTCACATCCATTTTAATAAAATATAGTATCTTAGGAACCTTGATTAAAATGGAACTGTATGATTAAATCAATGACTATGGTAATTTATTAATGTTTCTTCATGTAGTAAAATAAACATAAATAAACATATTCATAGATGACACAAATATGAAAGCTTCTTGTTGTGATATCATGAAAATTAAATTATATTAAATCATAGGAATTCATATTTGGTTGTTTCATTATGAAATTAACTTTTTTCTCTACGTGAGCCTTGATGTGTTACTTGAAGAAAATGTTGTATGTCGGAAAATTATCCTAGTTTCTCTATGAAGGATTTTGGGGCAAGGGGAACACACTAATTTCATCCAGAGTCATAGTTAATTTCAATTTTAATTTAATATTGAGGGTAATTATTTTTCTCGGTATTGGAATATTATTTTTTCAATTTACTTTGATATAATAAATTCAAAAACCGTTTATGTGAGCATAGAATAAATATGGGTTTAATATTAAATAAATATTTATTCATGAGTGAGTGAATATAACATATATTTATTAGTTTTATATTATTCTTACTATAATAAAAAACATCTAATATAATATTTATCGTGATACATTAATAATAATTTAGATTTTTGTTCACATGTGTCATGAATATAATATGTATTTATTTATTGAGTGAATAATATAAAAATATTTATTCATGAAAATATATATTTATTACTAAACATTCAATAAATTATGAGGGGGATTTATGTGTTGAGGTTGGTGCTCGATAGAAACAATATATATAATTAAATATCATTTAAAAAAATATTAATTAATTAATTTAATAAATGATTTCTAAATATTATTGAGTAAATGATTTTCATGGAATATATTGATGATAATACAAATATTTTTTTCATGGAGTTTACTTAGAATAAATTAATAGATGAAAAACGTCTATAAAATTCATAAGTATTAAAAGCTAAATATATATTCTAGATTATATTATTTATTATGAAATAGTAATTTTTGTGCATAGTGCATTCTCCCTAGTGAATAATCTCAAGATCTAAAGAACCTCTTATGAAATCCTCAATCCTATGATTCATAGAATATGATTTAATTATTTTTTGACTAAAAGATTATTTTTTGTGATCATTAGAGAATGATATAAGGCACAAGGTTCTCCCATTCTAAAATACGAAGTTCGAACTACAATGTTTTAAGAATAGTGGACCATATGATGATAACCCAAGAGAAAACATATTTTTTATTCTTCTATCACAAAAATGTTTTAAATGTGAGAGTGGCTAGAAAATAGACTAACATAAAATATTACTTTTCAATCCAAGGTGATTATGTTTTCAAGTTAATTATTAATTAAATGTGAAGGGATTACACCTCTATATACTTTAGGGTTGAATTTTTCATGTTATTTATATTTGTCAGTTGAAATTGATAGAAATGTTTTTTAGAATATTCCCAATCACTTCCATTTCACCCCATAGTAATGCCCATAAAATCTATCAAGGAACATCATGGTTTAGATTTTCTACTAGACAAGTCTATCATTGTTGTTTTTGGATGTTTTTGGTGATGGGATAATACAGATGTGAGTTTGAAAGGAATATAATGGACTTACAGATGTTTAGGATCTATATCTTGACATTCATGGAGTTTCATAGTTTTTCAAAATGTGTAAAATAATAGATAGTCCCTAAGGGTGTGTTATCCTGAACATTCATGGCATGAAAGTGATTTTCACTCCAATAAAAACTTTCGGTCAGTGTTATAGCTATTTTAAAATGGGGGACACAGTAGGTCCCCTCAAACTCAACCCCATAAATTACCTTACATGATTTTGGATCAGAATAGAGGGTTTTGGCTACTGGGAGCTTCTCCAACCTCATTACCTTGTAGATCGAAGATACAAGGTTGAAGTGAATAGGGAAATGTTTTATTAAAATTTTATGTTTGTGCAGATTTACAAATGGTATGTAAAGGTGAAGAAGAAAACCTATATGTAATAAACTTTATGCCTCACATACGGGTAATATTTCAAATTCATAAGAGAATTCAATGTACATTGGATAAGAAAATATACCAAGATACTATATTGATCACACTTGACATTTTTGACGAAGATTTTAATATATTAATTTTTTCTATGTTTTTACACAATTTTATAACGTGTGAAATGTTTGAAGAGATAATTAATACAATAGAGTGAGAGAACAATGTCAAATCTGTAACCATATTGAGAAATAATTTTGTGAGAGTGGTTTTTAGAAGTTAAAAAATGTATCCAACTCTATTTAACTTCCCATGTTTATAGGACATCAGATGATTATGTTTGATAAAAAATAAATAATATGATCATCAATGTTGATTTTTTTTGTTATAGATGGTATGAAGTACACGATTTATAATTTACCAATAGTACTATAGAATAAATTACAATATATCAAGTCATTATATGAATTTACATCATACATGAAGACATCATATGAACATTATCGATGCCTTTAGATATAATATTCAGAGAAGTTTTAACAAACTTAGGTATTTAAATCATAGTGATGTATACTGTTTTAGATAATGTAGTATGACTAGACATAGTCAGCAGGATGAAGCAAAGTGGTTATGTAATTTTTGTCACCGGGTGGAGGAGTTCCTAGAAAGGACATTGGAAAATCATTCAACTGGATGGATATTTTGTGAATATTTTTATAAATATGCACGTTTATTTTTAATTGGATTATTTTGCGTTGATTTTTTCACAATTTTGTCATCATCTATATGAGATAAGTAATTTTTAATAAGGTTCTTATCACTGATGTTATGGATAGAAAAAATGCATTTTATCACTGTAGAATTCTTAATGCTTTTACGATGTTATTGAATGTTATATAATAGTTGATAATCATCCATTAAATTTCATTAGAGTGGGAAAGTGAAATTGGGTTCCTGTTATTTATACATTGGGCGGTCCTTTAGAAACAGTTGTTTTTATAGAATGAAATGAAATTTTTTATCTATAAAAGAAATTAAATACTAAAGAAATTATGCATATGTTAGTTTCTAAAAAATATTAAATTTCTATATGAAGAGAGGATACCAGCCAAAGTTTCTTGTATGATTTATTGGAATTATTTTCTTGAAAAAACTAGAAAAAGGGTAAATCCAACACAGCAAATAGAAGAACTAGACATATTCTGAGGTATAATTGTTTTATTTATCAGAAAGAGCTCAAAATATTATGAGCATATTTAGTGAGGTGTTGTAGAAAACCTTTAAATGGAAAAAGGTAGGGTGCACTAGACATACACTTATCAGAAAAAAAATTATATGGAGGAATTTCAGATAAAAATTTGGGGTGTTTTTTTATAAAATTTCATACTATTGTATTAGATATTATTTCTTAATTTACATTTTTAACCATAGATTTTGTTTATAGTCATTCCTATTAGAAGATGGATTTACTATAATTTGTGTTGGATCATGTTTGATTTTATTTTTATTAATAGTAAATTTCTATGGATTGACATGATTCTATATGGAATGGATGTAAGTTCTAAAACACAAGACAAACTGTGTAAATCATGCATTCCATGATTACATTATTATCACATCATGATTCCATTTTTTTATAAAATTGATAAGGATAAAAACTCTAGTAATATTCTTGGGTAAATTAAAATTAATTTAAAATTATAAAATATCACCATAGATTTAGACCTCCTTTCTTAGTGGTTCTCACAATCCAAAGGAACTTCTATTAATATCATATATAAGGATCCCATGTTTTATATTTATCACAGAGACTATCAACTCATTAAATAATGGAGGTACACCTACCATTGATGGAAAAAACTATCACGGTTGAAAAAATAAAATGATACCTTATTTCTATCTCTTGGAATGGAGGTAATTTATGTGGGCACATTTAGGTTTCCACCCATAAATAAAAAAAATTTCATTGAATTTTTTTGAAATAAACATTTTGATAAATAAGAATACTAGAAATTATATTTTAATGTCACTACTAATTTTTTTAAAGGTAATGAGTCTCAAAACACTTTTTATTCTTGGGACAAACATGAGTTTATTTTTTGTGAAAATACCAAGGTTATAGAGGGAAATCTATAGATATGGTGTAGAAAACTCTATGATATTATAACTATAGATGTAGAAATTGTTGACGAGTACTTCACTAGATTTATTGAATTTTTTTAACAATATAGGATTCAAAAATGTCTTTGAATATTGTACCATTTAGAAAAAACTCATGTGAAAATGCTTAGAAATGATTGATTAAAAAATATCCACTTTAGAATATAATGATCATTTATCTATTTATAAATTACATAAGATTCATATATCATATGATATAAGGAAATCTTAGAAATTTAAATAGAAGATCATGGAAAAAATAAATTTTTACTCTATAAGAATGATGAAAATACATGATCTTAATACTATTAACTACAATGACTCAAAATATAATTAATATGAAGTAATTAAGGAAAAAATCATGTCTCTATTCTTTAAAAATAACCATAGAGGTTGAGAAAAGTGTGGTGGAAAGCTACCACTTAGATTTTGTAGGTGTATATGAATTTCAAATTTTTCTATGAACATTACAACGAATAATTTTTGACAATATGAAGAATATTATGAATAAAAACCTTAGTGTAATAGGTAGTGATATAATTTATAGATGATAGAAAATCCACTAATCATAACATTTAATTTACTGGATAAAAAATAATCTCATTTAGTATGAATGATAAAAATATATCTTAGGAAAAAAATTCCTTATAAGATAAAAAATATATAATTTTAAAACATAACTTGATAATGTTATGAAAAAAAGGAATATTCTTTGATTATAAAAGAAAAGAAAAAGAATAAACCTATAAAGAATATTAGCAATGTTAAGAATTATTGGAAAGTCAGGAGAAAAACAAAAATCACAAGAAATAAATAAGAATATTGATGATATAAATTGTGATTAAGAATATAGGATATTAATATCTTAATAAAAAATATGTTTACATATAAGATATTAAGAACCTCAAATTGAAGGTTAAAAAAATAAAAATGATGTTAGAAGATCTCAAAAATAAACTTATATATAAGAAAGATAATATTAATAAAATTAAATAAAGATTTATTTAAGATCATGTTACATTATAAAATATGAATGAATATTTCAACTAGATTCTTAGGTAAAATAATTAACATCTTAGTCTACCGAGAAAACTATTACAATTAATTCGGTGACATCTTTTCCCAATAAACATAAAATCTCATCAATTCTTTCTGACTATATATGTGTTGGATAAATTTTTTTGAATTGAAATATTGAGAAAGGATATTGGAAAAAACCACATAAAAAAATGTTTAACATAAAAATTTAAATAAAGTTTCCTCATTATTTGGGGTAACAAGGACAAAATTTGTTGTGAACTTCAAATAATTTTCTACAGGGAACGATATTTATTATATAAATGGATAAGATTTGTTAATATTTATTTTTATTGTGTCATATATGGGTAAAAAAATTATAACTATTTAAACAATATATCTCTCTCTAAAAATAGGCATGAATATAGGGGAGAAACAATGGAAGATGTGAGAGGACCTTTCCCATGTCCCATGAAAAATGAAAGGAAAAATTATAAGATACTTGAAAGTATCCAATGAAAAACTAGTTTAGTTTCTTCAAGGATGTTTATGGAATATGTGAAACAAATTTATCAATTTGATGGGTAATGTTTGAAAACTAATAGAGGGAATGTTTTTATGCTAGAAAAGAATTTGAGTCTAGAAATTAGAAAATTAAAGAAATACCTTTTGTTGTTATGAAAGATCTGAAATCTAGAAAATGAATGAAACCATGGATTCTTCAGAGTGTTTGTTCCAAAAAACTGATAGGATAAGTAAATATCATGAAGTATATTTATTAATTTTATGAATGAGTAGATATTATTGGAAATCATTGATCCTTAAATACTAGGGAAATAATAACTATTGATATAGAATCTCAAAAATTGTAATCAAAATATGTTTTTATGTTGATGAACTCAAGTAGTAATTGAGGAGTGTGAGTTAATATTTTGATGATCAGAATACATTTTTTATTTATTCAATATTACTATATCATTATACGTATATAAAATTAAAATGTTGATACCAAGGTATACATAACGAGTTAATATCTCTTCTAAATTGGAGCCTATTGTAACTTAGGTTCCTTTAGTGCTGAGAAACAAAATATGTTGTGGAATAAAAAAATGGACATCTTGAATAGAATATCATGAGTTCACGTTTTATAGAAAATGATATTAGAATCCCACCCCCAATAAAAATGTTGATAATATTTTTAAAATATGTTAGAAGGGAAAGATATTTATTGGAAGGAATATGAAGGTTTAAAAGAAATCCACTTGATGACTTCAGCTTATAAACTATAATATTTATGGGTTGATGAGAAATTAATTACTAAAATAGAATTTATAATATACCACTTTTCTTGATGACTTCAATCAGATGAATAATATATTTTTTATTAAAAATATATCAAAGGTTTCAAAAAATTAAATTTTTTAATTAACAAGTTGAGAGAGACATTGGTGCATATACACTGAAACAAAGAACTGAAAATGGAATGTAATACAAATGAAATTATTTCAATCTCTATCTGAAGAAACATGGAATCAATAAATAATATGGTACTCGTATAGTCATTAAAAAATTTGATTGGAATAAAGGAAAAATATATTTTTATTTGAAATGGGAAGTATACTAGATGAATATAAAATTCCTATGTTTTTCTGGAGAGAATATACCAGTATTGCTGTTCATATACAAAACACATGTTTATTATAGATAGAATCCAAAATTATATCCTATGTGATGTGTGATAATATAAAACCTTCAAATATAGAGATCATGAATTTTGGGACTCCATTCATAGTAAAGAAAAAAAATCCAATACTTGGGGAATTTGATGAAAAATTTCATAATTAATTTTCATTAGATTTTTATCCAATAGAGTATGTTGTAAATATTATAATAAATGAATAAAAAAGTAGGTTTATTATTATAATTTAAATTTTTTGAAAATCCAACTTTATAAATAACTGTTCTTGTAAATGTTACTAAAGATAAATTGAAGACGTCCAATTAGAATAACATAAGTGAAGATAAATGTGAACCAAAACTTGTACATAATGATTTAGTTGAAATGTGTGATGATAATTGTGAGAAAAAAAAAAGAAAATAAATAATTTTTAAAACCCAATAAATATGTGTTGAATCCGATTAAATAATGGAAAATAACAAAGCTTTAGTTTATACCAAATGAATGTTAGGTTAAGGAAATCATACATCACTTATCTCATAGGATGAAACAAAGTTATTTTTATAGGATGTTGAATGTCTAGAGTCGATAATAGCTGTGAATTGATAGTTAGAGGAGTTTGATAAGAATGAAACCTTAGAACTTGTTACAGATCGAGAAGGAAATAATATTATATGGATAATGTGGTCGGTCAGAAACAATATTAATGAGCATAAAGAAATTTCCTGAAATAATGGTCATTTTTTGACAAGGTTACTCATTGGTGGAATGCTAAAATGATTAGGAAACGTTTCCCCTCAAGTGATACTGGAAAATATAAAATTATTCTTGGTAGTTAGTGCACATCATTGTTACAAAGATTATCAGATCGATGTCAAGTAGTATTTCTTAAATAAAAAAACTATTAAAGGGAATTTTACCTTGGGAAATATAGAAGGTTCTTTCATTATAAATGCGGAACAATTGTGTGTATGCTAATGAAATATTTGTGTGGGTTGAAACATGATTCATGAGTTTGGTACTCAAAACATGATACTTTTTTTAAGAAGTTGAATCTTTCTTAAGATAAAGTGGGGATAAAATTATATGTGAAGAAAATGAACATATGTGCTGTGATATTTTATAATTTATGTTGATGACATAATTTTTCTTAGGGATAGAGATGAAGCATATAATCATTTTTCTATTGAATTTATGAAAATCTTTGAAATTTAAATGCTTAGAGAATTAAAATTCTTTCTGCCCTTACAAGTTCGTCTTATGGAAAGAGATATCCCTCTATCATAAGAAATGTATGCCTGAGATTTTCTAAAAAAGTTTGGTATGTAGGATTACAACGATGTTTATACTCTCATTCTTATTGGCATGAAGGGGAGTAAAGATGGATGGTTGAAAAGTGTGAGTCAAAAATAATTTAGAATGTCCTTACAAATAATTATAATTATTATAGATTCGATACTATAATTGTTTTAGGATATTGAATTATTCACATGAAATCAATGTGAACCTATGAAATCTCACATGTTGGAATGCAAAAAAAGTCACGCATATAAAAGGAGATCCTCTTATTTTCTGTCATATAATTGTGACAAAACATTCTTGCATACACTAATTCTTTGTGGAATAAATATTATAATGATAGAAAAAAAATCAGGGGGATGTTTTTTCTTTTGTGGATGTTTTTTGAGTTATCATAATAAGAAATGATGTAATGTTACCTTGATTCTAGTATAAGAAGAATACTTTTCTTTCCACCCATGTTTGTACAAAAATTATTTGAATGAATAATATATTGGAAGAGTTGTGGGTGAAATTTGTTAAACCATTGGAGATTATATTTTATAATAAAAAGTCCATTTATATTTCAAAAAGAAATATAAAAAATTCAATAAAAACACATTGAAATTAAGTAATCATTAAAAAAATTGAATGTTGACATGGATATTTTATACATGGGTACATTTGGACAAGGTATCCAACTGTGGATTCATTAACTAAAGATATGATAAGAGAAATATTTGTCGAATTTATGTTTCTGCCTAATGTTCAATCATTACCAATTAATTCATAAAATAATTAAGAAATAGACCCCTTCTTTCTTTGGATTATGTTTCCAAAGGGGGATAATAGTCAGAAACTTGTTATAAGGGGTATAGATAATTGTTATATGAATTTAATTCTCTAGTTATCATCAAATATAAGGGAATATAAAATTATGGTGCATTTTATCTTAACATGAATATGAACATTCTTATCACCGGGTGATATAATTATTTAAAAATTTTAATTTATCCAGTAATGTAGGGTCAAGAGATTCCTTTCCAAAAAGTATTTGATTTGATAATTGCTGTGAAAATATGACAATTATTTTAGAAAAACATGTTTTGAAAAGGATTGAATTGTTAAACGTTTTGTGAATATTTTCAATAAATCCAAAGCGGGTGATGAATAACCTTAGATTTGTTTTTTTAACAATGCTTGTTTTTTTGAGAAAATACTTTTTTTATATATGTTTTAATTAAACATTTGACAAATAATTTTAGAAATTTTATAACAAATGTTTTCTTTCAGATGAAATTTTTGAGGAGGGGAATTAAGTTTCCTTAACTTTTTTAAGAAATGTTCAATAAGTTAGATGATTCTAGGACATTCTGAAGTATTTCCACTATCATGAGAACATCATTATCCAATATTTTTTTTCAGCATTGGAGATCATGATTACTATATATAGACCATTGGATGAAGATCAAAAAACCCTGAATTCTATAAATAGTTCTCTAGTTTGAATATACACATACTATGTGGGTGAATATAGAATAGTATGAAGTGATAAGGAAAAAAATTAAAAAATCACAATTCTCATGAATAACTCTGGTTGGTGTGATCAGATGAATTTTTTTTAAAATTTTATGTTTGATAAGTTTTAAAAAGGCTATGTAATGTTATATGAATCCTGAATAAAGTTAAGTCATATTATTGTTTTATTAAGGTAAATATTCCCAATTCATAAATGAAAATAAAGTAAATGAATAATGAAAAAAAATACACCAAGTGGAATATAGTTCATGTTCTAAATGATGAATTGTATGAAGATGATATTTATGATGTTGTCCACAGGTGTGAAAAGTGAATGATGTATGTAGGGAGAAAATGTATAATAGAAAGTGAGTAAAAGTAAATGTTTAAAATAGATATATAGTGTCTTTTTTTGAAATAAGTCATTATAATTGTTAACAATTTAGTAAACAGTATTCAATAGATCATGTTTACAATACAATGGATGGAGGATTTCAAGATAAAAAGTTAACATGACCATTAGTGTAGAATGTTTTTGTAGGGTGTGCGAATTGAAATGAGGACAAGATATGATGTAGACTTCTGAATGATGAAAATCATATCAATTCCATTGGATGAAGATCCATATTGTGAATATACACCAGATGGACATTATCAATGTATTTAGATAGATTATTCAGAGAATTGTTTCTTAAATGGGTTTAAAAAATGAAATGCATGAAGTTTGAGATAAGGATGGAAAACCGAACATTTCTAGTTTGATGATTTATAGTGGAGAAGTGATATTTTTTCATCGAATGGTTGAATTTCTAAATAGGTCAGTCGAAAAAATTTCAACAACATTTAGATTTTGAAATTCATTACATAAGATCACAATGTCCTTTTTAATGTGGTGATTTTGGGTTTTTTATTTTTCCAATTTTTTTTCTATCTAGGATAAGGATGTTGGAAAGAGTTTCTGAACACATATGTTTAGGAATAATGATGAAGGTTTTGGTCATTAGATTATCAATGAAGATTTAACAATGTTAATAAATGTTCTAGAACATTTGAGAATCTCGTAGCGAATGTCATTTGAGATTGAAATTGAAATTGGGTTTCCAAAATTTATATTTCAATAATTCCTATATAAAGGGGAATTTATATTGTATTAACTGACACTATTAACCTAGAAAAAAAATCTAAACCTCTAATGAATTTTTTTAGAATGAGATTCCAACCAAGATTAATTTTAGGATAGTGAAATGCCAATAGATGAAGTTTCTAGTAATTTTTATTGGATTTTTTTATCAGCAGCACCAGAAAAAAATTAGAGAGGTGAAACTGAATTTACGTACCAGATAGAGTCCGAGGTAAAATATTTATTTATCACATAGTGATTAGAATATCTAGTAAATTTAATGAGGATAAATAGATATAGTTTCACCAAAAGGATTCAGGGCACACCAGATGAACACATACAAGATGGAGGAAATCTGAGAGAGGAAATTAAGATGAAATTTTTGGGAGCACATTACAAGGAATCATACTCTTGTATTAGATCATTATTCATAATATACTTTTTGACTCAAGAGATTCAATATAATCATTCCAATTGGGAGATTGAAAGATTATTTTTGGATTTAGTCAAAGGTGTGTTTTCTTCCTATTAATAGTAGCATTCCATAGAACGATGAGTGTCTCTATGGTAGTTATGTAGGCTCTCACACTAATGATATAATTTATAAAGGTTATGTTCTATATTTAGTTTCATATCAATTCATGCCTGTGATATTTTCTTATAAATATTATAAAGATAAAAATTCTAACAAGTTTCCAGCATAAATTTAGGAAAATTTAAAATTATAGAAGTTCACCACTCATTAAACCCCCAATTCTTAGTGGTTTTGATGATTCTAAGGAACTTATAATTTCTAAATGGAATAAAATAAATTATCGTGATCAATTTCCTTGAATAAAATTCTAATGAAAAATTATAACGGATTTTCCTATGTATTTTTTAATTGAAATTTAGTTTAACCAAGGATCAATTGGGAAAATTATTTGTAAAACCATGTAGTGAAAATATAATTTCATGATAACTTGATTAAATTCTTCTACATCATATTCTGAAAAAAATTTCAATTTCAATTTATAATATTTTTCCTCTCTACTCGTAATAAACATTTTTCTAGATCTTGTTGTGAAATTTTTGTTACTATTTATAAGAAGATCACGGTGATATAGATCCTATTTATATGATGTTTACCTTTGTGTGTATATGATTTTGACTCTTGTTATGGGTAGTTGGGGCTATTGAGATCACCTATGTTATGATATTTTGTTTATATTAGATGTACATGATAGCATGATTCTATGACTTTTGTGAGTTAAGTTTCAAATTGTGGATTTATTATTTTTGATAAGGGTTGAATATTTGGAATCCTTGTGGGTTTATTATTAACATAATAATGGCTAGATTATATAGTAATGATACTTGTACATGATACCATTACATGTATGGGCTATATAATAACGATGATTTGTGTTTTATACAACTATTTTTCCAATGTTGTGTAAGAATATGAGTCGTGGATAACCCAATAACGGGTAATTAGATAATCTAAGGATGGATGAGATATAAATGTATGAGTACCCTATACGGGGGAATGTTTTTCTATGAGTTGCCTTATATTGTGAGATATGGCTCACGATATTCATGAGTAAGGAATTGTGTAAGAGTTTTAAGATGTTTCCCAACTATTGTTAGAGATTCAAATGGTATATGAAGGAATACATTTTTGGATTCATAATGGATTAGAAGAATTTTAGATTAATTAATTTATATTTATTCAGGGGAGTTCTAGAATGTTCTTCGAATTTTCATTTACATTCCTTGGATGTCATTGGTTTAGATGCCTAGCCTCAATGCTTTGAATGGTGTCTATGGTTTGAGGGGTAGGATCAATTATATTCATGGCCATTATATTGACCATGTGATCCGATAAGGCTATACCTAGAGTGACTATAACATTGGTATATTCTTATAATTTGATATTGATATTTGGTGTGACTGGTAAACACATTGTAGGTCTTGACATGAGTAATATTCCCCCAAAAAATTGAGAGGAATTACTAATCAAGAGGATTTTAGCTAGATTAGTTGACTTGGGATGTGATTTGTTAGATGGTTCATTAGGAATGTGATCCTAGGTCCAAGGGTATATGACTCGGGATAGTTGATTCTAATTGTATAGTGGAGTGACATAAGGGTGTACTCTTGATGTGTTTACCTGGTTGGTTACTAGAGTTGTTGAGAACAACTGTGAACTTTTGAATGAGATTATTAATTACCATGTTCTAAGTGTGTGGATTTTTTTACCTATATAGTAGGTGGGTATGTTTCATCGTAATACTATAATTATATAGGTAATAATTTTGGTAGAAATTATATGATTCATTTTGATGTCATGTGATCATGTTAATGAGTCGTTTTTGAGGAATTTTCTTTATTAAATGTTTTAGTTTTGAGTGTTCTGCAACTCCTGATGAAATATCACAATAATGGATGCCAAATGTATGGTGGTTTCATGTGATAAAACTATTTGGACAATAAGATATTTTAGGATTTATATATTCTTTCCATTGAAACTCATTAAACATAGTATATTATGTGGCAATACTATATTCTTGTGGGCTCTGGGACTCCTTGGTTTTCTAGATTCCATGAGGTGAGGTCATGGCTACTGATGGGATCGGTATATTATCCTCAAAAATATAATAGTGTAATTTTGTGAGATACCTTGATTTAGTGAGAATAGAAATAGAGTATAGACCCTTGATTCTATAACATATACTGGTCAGAGAAAGTTCCTCTCATGGGTATGACTAGGTATAGTTAATTATTGAAAGTGAATGCATTTGGGTATAACTGATGCTAGAGATGATGAATTTGTTAGTGATAATGATATGATCAATGGGTTATGGGTATCCATTGATGTCAAAATGTTTAGTGTATTTGAGAGATGACTTGTGACTGATAGGGAAATGTGTGAATTAAATTTTGATTAAATTTAACTCTCGCGAAATGTAGTGTGATTGAGTGAGTATGTGTGGAGGGTATGTGATTGGATATTTCCTAAAAAAAGTTGATATAAGTGACTAAAATATAAGATTCTCACGATGTTCTAGGTAGGGACCTTAGAGAAATAAACACAAGTCCCCCATGGTGGTGAGAAAGATTGTGGGCTTTGAATTAGAATCATCAGTTCCCAGTGTGTGGTAGATTTTTTCTCATAAAAAATGGGAAGCATTTTCAGGGGGAACCATTTTTTAATTGTGTTTTGATAATAAATCGAGCTAAGAACATATTCTAGTAACATGATAGGGGATTGAGAATTACAATTCCTTGTGGATGATGAGTATGAAATAGGATCTTGGTCATTGATAGATAATAATGAATTTTAATGTTGTAGAGCATGCAATGGATATTTTGAGTATGTAGTAGTCCTTTTGGTAATTTTTTGTGAACATCATGAGTAAAGTATTGATAAAACCAACCAGACTTTGTTTTAATTTTTTAATGGTTCATTTTCACAAGAAGAAAAATTGTGAACAAAAAGTGGAAAAACTCTAGTATGGGTCGTATTTCATTGTATTAGGTGGAATTAATATAACAGATATTTAAAATCTAGAAAATTGTGTTTACGATCTTGTGGTGTGACTAGTTTTCAATAACCAAATTATGTTGGTGAGTAATAGGGTCTATGAGACTTTAGATCATTGAAAAAAATTTAGATGTTAATAATTAAACAACCTTATTTTTTAGGTATTTTCAAGAGTAAGACTATGGATTGTAATAATATTATTCAGGTGAGAAATAAACTAATGTGGATTAATAAAAACCCACGAAATGTGTTGGAGGAATTTTTATGAGTACATAAATGAAACTTGAAGATGGGATTATTGGTGGTGTTAGTTGAAGTAATCAGTTTTTTAAAAATGTGTGGCATGGTGAGGTTTTGATGCAGTTCTAAGGATTCCATAGGGTAGTTCCATGGTTTGGTTGGTAGTGGATCAACTGACAATGATAGCTCACATCATACCAACTAGAGAAATTTTCCTTTGGTGATCTTAGAAATTTCATTGCCTTTCATGCCTTATGCTTACAAGGGTTTACTAAGACCAATTATTTTAGATCAATATTTCCATTCCACATCCCAATTATAGAAGGGGGTGTGGAATGAAATTGGTATGAAGGATCATTTGATCAATGTCAGCCATAAATAATTTAATTTATAGTTTGAGAGGGCAATATTAAATTTTGGAGGACAAAATACGGGAGTGTGTTTTAGTATTAATTGGTTATTCAGAGGACTATTTATATTAGTGTTGTTATACTCTTCATCATAGGTAGATTTGGGAGATATAATGGGTCATGCACAGTGACATGGAAGATACTCGATGTATTGTTTAGTGGATCTGTTAATGGATTGATTATATATAGAGTAGGTTGAGGATTTATATAGATACTAATTTAGATCTTGTTAATTTCATCACAACATTTAGGGTGTGAATATTTTTCAATTTGTGATTTAGGGTGTGAACCAGTTGCATTTCTTGATTCCAGGTGGTGAATCCAAATTTCATTGCAAGTTTTGTGGAGGGAACTATGTGGGAAAACAAAGTGAATTTATGGGGGTGTGGGGATTAGTTCTTATTTATGTGAGGGGAGTCAGTGTTGTGGATCATGGGTGTTATAAGAACTTTATTTTGGGGGTAATTAGTAAGATGACCGGAAGTGAGAACCATACAAGATGGATGAGTGGATAATGATTCATTCTAACTTCTATAGTGATATTCTGTAATGCAGCTTAATTATAAAATTATATATGGTGGGAAGGTTGTAAAACTCAAGGAATTACTAAGGTATAGACCTATTAATTTTTTTCAAAATGAATATTTTTTTCATATTGTTAAGGTTGTGATTTTAATTAGTGGTTTGGTAATGGTTTCATGATATGATTCCGGGGGTGAGTCATGTGCAGAACCATAATATGTCATATAGCTTCAGTGTTTCTGTTGTAAAGATATTTTCAAAAAGAAAACATGAGTTCAAATGAAATATGTTTGTTTTAGGGTCCATGTTATTCCATAGAGGCCCCTATGAGTACCTCTTAGAGATGATATGTCAATATACTCTGAGTTTTGTCATTCCCCTATAAATTTTTGTGGTATGTTTTGGTGATATGTTTTCCTAGACATATGGATTATAGTTATTTTTTATCAATTATATGTTCTAGGATCGTTGGTGGTTGAACTTCGGAGAAATATGATGAATTTGGTACTATTTTAGGGGTTTCAGTTGTATATTCATGGAATGACATAGTCTGTCACATCCTGAAAAATCGTGTCCAGGACCCTAGGTGAAGTGGCCCGTGGTTTCATAATATGAAACTGTGATTCATGTTGTAAACTACTCTTAGAAAGTGTCTTAAGTATTTAAAAGTGGTGGAATAAATAAAGATTCCTCAAACCCAACTTAATCAACTCCCTTACAAGATTTTTTATCAATATAGAAGGTTTTTTCTTACAAGAGATACTTTGACATCATTTATAAATGTTCAAAGTATTATTTGTTATGAATGATGCCTCTTGGTATATATAATCCTATACATTCCAAATATAGATATATTATTATCCCATTCTTTTATTTTTTTCATTAAATCCCTAATATGTTGTGGTCTGGGATGATGTTAGGGATTTTGGTTTGTTAGGATTGAATTGTTTGGCGGTTCTTGATGATTAGCTCCAATACACATTGGGAATGTGGTTATTAATAATTAACCTAATAGCCTCATTATTTTCAATTGTATGTATGTCATGCGATTGTGTCTGTAAACTATGATATTTTATTTAGACCAAGAAAAAAATGGGTTCTGTGAATCATGAAACTAAACCCCTCCATGGTGTAAAAAACCAGATTGGTGAGAAGACCAAAAATTATCTACCCATTGGGTGTTCTTGGCCGTGGATTAAAATATAGAAAATTTAAAAGTAGAATCATTGGGGATTCCTAGAGTTATGTTACTCAACTATCCATAAAAGTTAAAAGATTCCAAGGACCTATTCTATGATTAAGTGTAAATTTTAACTATGTAATTAAAAAAACCATAGCCTCTATACAAATAATTATATTATTTTAAAAATAATAAAAAAACATATTACAATCCAAGGTTCGTGAATTATAGTATCTTGGTAGACTAGGTAAATAAAATAGAAATCATGGGAGTAAATAAAAAATTTCATTATTTAATCTTCATAAAGAGCTCCTAACATCCATTTTGCTCAATCATATTCATATGATATCCTAGGGACAACCTGAGAAAATGGATGATCAAAATATCCTAGTATGTGAATGGACATAACAATAAAGATTTAGTTCATGGGTTAGAAGGCATAAAACAATGATAGAAAAAGACATGGAACATATGGAATCATAAAATATAAACATTGAATCATATAAACATGGATATATAGTAATGTGGCAGAAATATAAAAAAATACTTTATCACGAGTCAAGGCTTGTTTCACATAGAGGAGGATAAGTCAAGGTTAACCCCCAAGAGCATTACAAATGGTTTCATGAGTCATGGCTAACCACAATGACTGTTGCACATGGTAGTAGGAGTGAAGGATAAATGCAAAGACAATTGCACAAAAAATCTCATGACAAAACAATTTACCCAATGCGATGGAGCACTATCAGGGAGAACCCATCATAACATGTTCATGAATATTCTTTCCAAATATATAATCATAAATAATCAATCATACATAAACACAAGGGTTTCCCACGGTAAGAATTGAATATCATAATCATGTCATTTGGAAAAACCAATGGGAGTATAAAAAATGTTTCCATGAAGGGAAGGAATTAGATCAAACAAAGATAATAATATGGTATAATAGGAATATATAATGAAAATTTACGTCATAATTAAGTAATAACTTGTAAAAAGATCATTCAAGGATCTTTAGAATTAAAATATTTTAGTATAGTTTACCAAAAATATCAAAGGTCATTTAAATATAAAAGGGAATTATATTTTACAAAAAACTAGAGGTGAACCTAGAAGGTTTTCATAATAAAAATATTGGTTTTATAAAAATAATAAGGATTAAAATAGATTATATAATGTACTTGAAAATGGGCAAGAATTCGGAAATTTCTCTTAAAATGGGCTTGCTTATCAGGAATAGTTGAGGAGTAAATCTTTTTAAAAAACATATATCCCTAAAAGTGGGTGATGAATGGATATTAATAAAAGAGCTAGAAAATATAAAAAAAAAATTAGAATATGTGAATAAAATAAAGATAACAACATTTGGGTGAAAAGAAAGATAGAACAAGCTGATTGAATAATAGATGTTCGGGTAGAATCCCTTACCTTAAATATGATGGCGTCCTTCCCTGGATTTTAATGTCATGGATAACAAAATTACATCAATTAAATAAAATTTCATTAATCTCTAATTCATGTTATTTATTTTTTATAACCTTATTATGTTCATTCATGGCCTTTTTGATGGGTTAAGATGTTCACTTTCATTGTTTGGGAGCATTTCTTTCCTTGGTTTTCATGATTAACTTACTTTCATACACGTAAGGATGAACATGTAATATGATAATGGTTGTCTAGAATTGATGTTGTAACTTATTAGTGAGCATACAGATGATTACATGGTGATAACATTAATTTTTTAATTTGGAGTGAAGATGAATCATTATATAAAACTTTAACGATAACCATTTTGGTTAATTGGATGTTTTTTATCACATCGAACACATTTTTCATTATACAATAATATCTTGTTCAATTTTTTTTACATATCCTTAAATTAGACATAATAAATATATTATAGTCTTTTTAAACTATCTAAATTATTTCATGACAAAAATTTAAGTTGATAATAGAAACTGAAAACCCGTCATCCTTGAATGTGTAAAATTAACACATCTGAGATGGTGTTTTCATTTCTAGTATAAAAGGATAGGAAACGAGAGGTGATGATGATTTATTACATTTTCATAAAACAATGTTATTACATTTAAGGTATTGGGTTTATTATGAAATATGTATGAAAGGAGGTAATGAATGAAAAATAAATAAACATTTATGAAAATAGAATAAATGAAAAGAGTAATTTACCTCTTGAATATATATTCCTTGAAAACCACTTTATGTGAGTGGATTTTGTTTTTTGAAGAAAATAAGGGCTTATGGATGTGGGAGATATTATTAGTGATATATTGGAGAATAATTTGGACTATTCACAAGGCTTTAGAGGTGTGAAGAGAGGAGGTAAAGAGGGGTGGTATTTATATGAGAGGAGTGGAGGAGTTTCACAATATTTTAATCATTAGTTTGATATTTTTGTCAAGACTATTAATAGTCTTCATTCTTGTGACCAAAAGTAGTAAAGATATCATTTCATTTTTAACCAAATTCCATTTACACAATTCATGGCTCAAGAATGATGCATAAATTTATTTATTTAGCATTTATGGTAAATTATCGTATTTTACTTTTCAACAAAAAATTCATGTATTTTAGAAAAATACAAAAAAATCACCCAACCACCTTTTAATGTGGATAATTAAAAAAAATATTATTATTTTATTCATATAATTTCCTAAATATGATAATTTTAATTTTTAATTAAAATGAAAATTTACTTGAAAAATACAAATTTTAAAATTAAAACTTATAATCAAACACTTTGAAAATTTAATTAAGGTATCTTAAAATTATATTATAATCATAAGTCATAAAAATAATTATTTATGAATACAATTTATGAAAAGAATTTTTCTTTTAAATTATTAAATTAATCATAAAATTGTAATTAAATATACATGACTTACAAAAATACCAACCCTTTTTTAATAATTTATTAAAATATTTACTGATTTATACTATGATATAATAATATCATATTATCACTAATAAGATGAATAAATTTTATTTATACTTTCATTAGTTAGTTTAATATTCAGTTGGCTGGGTAACTATTCAAAATAGTCACATTACTATTACAAAGATCATGTTACCATTTTATCGGTATACATTCCTTAAGATTTAGTGATAAATTTTGTTTCACTCAATATTCATTTTAAGGGTATTATTGTGTTATATACATAATATTTTATAATTATACTATAATACATAATGACAAGAAAGGAATTTCATTGATAAAACACTCAGGCGTTATATTCATCCCCCATTATGAATTTTTTCCCTCGAATTTTTCTTTTACATTCTATATCATAAATAAGTGTTGGTACTTTTCCTTCATTGCCTCCACCAGTTCCCATGTTGACTCTTCGTACTTATGGTTTCACTATGGTACTTTAACTAGGTATGTTTCTAGAATTAATAAGACTTTATCTCTACAATCGAAGATCTTCATTTGATGTTCCTCTTAAGAAATATCTTTCTCTAACTATACCACCTCTGAAGAGAGTACATATAAAGGGTATTCTCTGTACTTACATAAGAGATATAGGTGGAAAACATCATTTACACTATAAATGATAGGTTTAATTTCTAGTCAAAATGTTATAGCTCACAGACCATCAAGAATCTCGAAAGGGCTGATGTACTAGGGACATAGAATTCCATTCTTCCCAAACCTTACGAACTTCTTACATGGAGATATATAGAGGAAAACCATGTATTGAACTTTTAATTCAACGTCTGATCGAAACTTTTATGCATAAATATTCTGTTGAATTTAGGTGTCCATGATGTGCTTCAGAATAATTTTCACCTTCTCGACCATTTTTTCTACCATTTCAGGTCCTAGTAGCTTACTCTCACCAACTTCATCCCATCATGTCGATGTTCTGCACCTTTTCCCATTAAGGGTTTCATATGGTTCCATTTGGACGATCGAGTGGAAACTATTATTCAAAGAGAATTATAAAATTGGTACATGTTGGTCCCAATCTATTTTTAATCCCATATAACACACTCTCCACATATCTTCTACTTTTAGAATAGTTCACTCAGATTGGCCCTCAGTTTAGGGGTGATAGGCGGCGATGAAGTTCAACTCAATGCTTAGAGAATGTTAAAGGATTTTCTAGAACATCGAGGGGAATCATGGATCTTGATTGGATACAATAGGTAGTGTTAATCCATGCATCCTTATAACCACTTTGATATATATCTGTGCAAGTTTATCTAGTGAAAAGTCCTCTCAAATTGTGATAAAGTGAGATGTCTTTGTAAGATGATCCACAAGGACCGATATTGCATTGTTTCCCCTATATATCCTTGGATGTTAAGTGAAATATTACATACTATTATTCTCCCACTTCCATGTTGGTATGGATATTTGTTCAATAATCCCCTTAGAATTTTTTATTTCATCATTCACTTGATGACATACCAAGAACTTTAATGTATTCTCATCGGTCTCCTTCTTCATCTATTCCTACAAATAGTTATCTCATAGATGTCAATAAATCTATGTGTTTCCTAGGTTAATAAATAATGTTGAGATATGTGTATCATTCAAAAGGTCCTAATTTATCTTTGGATCAGATGGTATACATAATCATCTCCCAAATATTACAACTCCATCCTCATCAGTCTTGAACTCATAGGATTTCCCTTTTCTAAAAGCTTCAAACCTTTTCATGATTTTCACATCATTTTGGTTATCATCCTTTATTTTCAATATAAGGGATGGTTGAGTAATCATTTCATGAAAAATTGATAATGTTCCTCACATAATGATTCCCATATTCATCCGATGAATGTTTAAGAAGATATGATCATTTTCAATTCTCATCATTGATAATGATTCATGATCCTTTATTCTTAGAGCATCCACAACCTTATTTTACGTAATGAGATGGTAGTGGATTGAGTATTCATAATATTTTATGAGATCGAACCATATTTTCTGGTGCATGTTAATCTCTTTCTATTTCAATATATATTTGAGAATCTTATTATCATTATATATCTCACAGTTCTCTCTATAGAGATAATGCTGGCAGATTTTCAATGCAAAGATCACAGCTGCCAACTCCAGATCTTGCATGGGACATTTCTGCTCATTTTTTACCTTCCTTGAGGTGTTGAATATCACTTTATCACTTTTAATTACGAAAAATCCTAAGCCCTTTTTTTGAATCATTTGTGTTCACCATAAAGAGTTCCCCACTTATCAGGAGTGTGAGTACAGGAATAGTGATAACCATATTTTTTAGATCCTTAAATATTTATTCACATTCTTGAGTCTAGATAAACTTCATTACCTTCCATCTAAGCTTGTTCTTAGGGTTTAAAAATTATGATAAGTTCTTCAAAAATCATTGATAATACTTGGCTAGACCCAAAAAAATATAGATCTCTTTTACAAATGTTATCTTGGGCCACTCTTTAATTACCTTTATCTTGGAAGAGTCCATAGATATTCCTTTTCAAGTGATAACATGCTCCAAGGATGATTCTTCCTTCATTCAAAGTTCAAATTTACTGTACATTGCATAAAGTTTATACATTTACAAAGTCATAAGAACCATATACAAATTATCTTTATGTTCCTCCTTTCTCTTGGAGTAAATCAGAATATCATTGATCAGGACTACCATAAATTTATTGCGTTAATATCTAAAACATTATTCATTAAATCCATGAATTCTTTTAGAGCATTAGTGAATCTGAAGGGAGTCATTATGAACTCATAATCTCCATACATAATCTGAAAGGAAATTTTGGGAATATAATCATTTATGAACTTTAATTGTTGATATACCGACTAAAGGTCCACCTAGAGAAATAACTGGCCCCATGTAGCTGATCGAACAAGCCATCAATCCGAGGTAGGGGATACATGTTATTTACTTTGATTTTTTTGAGATCACGATAATCAGTGATAAGAAACATTTAAACATCATTATTCTCAAAAAATAGGACTAGTGCACCACATGTGAAGCACTCAGGCATATAAATCCATCTCCAGATTCTCATGTTACTACTTCTTCAGCTTATCCAGATCACTAGTGGCCATTCTATAATGTTTCTTTAATATAGGTAGGGATCCAGCAGTAATTTCATTTGAGAACACAACCTCCCAATAAAAAATAAGACACTGAAATATTTTAGGGAATAAATTTGTGTAATCCCTCAAAATGGGAATATATTCAAAAAGTAGCATATCCTTTGTCTCAATCATTTGATAAAGATATACTAGATCAAAAAGAATCATTATCCACACTTGAGATGATGATTCTGAATGAGATTCATCTTTATCTTTGCACTTGTAAATGGTTGGAGGATACTATAAGATGTGAATTTTGTTCTCCTTCTATCGACAGTTAATGTTGGAATTGTTAAATGATAGCCAATCAATTCGCAAAGTAGCATCAAACTCCACCAATTGAAGTAAGAAAGAATTTTATAGGAGTTTCAGTCCACAAAAATTTACCAGGGAGGAATTATAATCCTTGGATACAATAATTCCCCATTCACTATTCTCGTAGATGACTCAACCTCTAAATTTTTGAGGTGGTGTTTGAATAGTTCTACTAAACTTGCATGATATTAAAGAATGCATAGAACTAAAATAAAAATGAGCATTCACAATTTTTTGATTGACTAACTAGTGTTCCTATCCGCACATCATTGTCCAGCTCGACCTTAGTAGCAGTGATATCATACTTCCTTCCTTGATTCCTTAGAGTTGGTTGTTGATTGCCTCTAACAACCCTTGGATTAGGGAAATTGTTCACATAATTCCCATGTTCCTTAAATTTGAAACACTATAGTACTAGATGAGTGTTGATATGAACCTTACATTTTTCTTCAACAAAATCATAATTCATCATATCTCTTTGGATGTTCTTTTCTAGATGTCCCATCATTCCATGTTTTATGAAATTATTGGTTCCCTTAAGATAGTTCCTAGGATGCTTCGTCCCACGATTTTGACACATGGTATGTTAGATATTTTTTTCATCAGGGGGTTTATTTATTGAACAACTCATATTAGACTCCATTTTACGCTTTGTTTTTTCAGTGGGCCTACGAGACAATTGAGAGTCTCCAATATTAATTTCAATATTGAGGGAACTATGAAAAATCTCCTTATAACTTTAAAAATCTCGAATTTCCAATTTTTTTTATATTTAGGTTTAGTCCACTAAAGAAGCGATCCACCTTGAATTTGGTTTCATGAAAAATATGGAGTTGTTTCTGGAAATCCTTAAAATGTTTGATTCATTTGCCCCGATGGACATATATGTTTATTAATTAATTCTAAGGAAAACTCATTCCTTCTTGATACGGAGGGTTCAAGGAAAATATTTAGTGAAAAAAATTCTTGAATTCCTCCCAGTTCATGGAATCAATTTCCTCTAGGGGCTTTGTATTCTGAATCAGTTTGCACCACTGGTCATCTTCCCCCTCAAAATGCTAGACTTCCAATACAACATTATCTTCTTGTGAGAACTAGAGGATAAAGAATATATTTTCACTTGAGTTAATCCACTGTTCTGCATGGTGGGGATCAAAAGATACACTAAACATGGACGACCTTTACCACATAGAGGATTCAATAACAACTTACTCTTTCTTTATAGGAGGAGATAATTTAACATAATTCCTATAATTACTCATAACTTGAGATATCTGAGCAAGTAATGTCATATATTTTTTATCACCTATACCCATCATATTTGGAATATCATTTTGGAAATATTCACATTACCTATCATAGTGATTGTTGGCATGTTTTCTTCTATTTCTATCCATTAACTAAGAAAAATAATATTCAATTAGGGGACTTGAATAATTAAAAAATAAGAATAAAAAAGGAAGTATTAAACACAAAATGATAAATAATAAAATGAAAATTATACCCTATCTTGTGATTCACTATGTTTTAATCTAGGTTACCCCAGATATTTTTCAAATATATATTCTTATGGGATTATTATTTTTGTTCCCTTAATAATGGTTCACACTAATCTTATGAATTTACCAAATCATATCCCTTAGGGGTGTCAAACCAAGAGTGCAGCAACACCTATTTTCATGAAGCAGTACCCATTCGAGTATAGATCAAAGTTTTGTTTTCAGGTATGACGCCTAGATAAAACTGTACTAGAGCCACATCTACTTGATCGTATCTATACGGTGATTTATTTTCGTGGAAAACCACTTACTCTATACATACAAAAAAATTTGGGATTTTTTTATACAAAGTCTCATCGCGAAGCTTCTAACTAAAGTTATCTATTTCTAATATCCAAAAATAACTGGACCATGATATGATATGAACTATAGTGACCCTATCCTTTTACACATATCATTACATAATTTTAATCACATTAAAACAACATCTTACATTCCATGGATTGTATACTCTAGTGTTTGGGAAGACTGGGTACATAAAACTTAAAACATGGGACTAAATAAAACATTTAATCATTTATTCTTTATAAAGAGATCCTAACTTTCGTTGTTCTCATATATATTCATATGTTAACATGGGGATAACCTAAAAAATGTATGATAAAAAAATCCTAATGTGTGAATAAACATAAGAATAAATATCTATCACATGGGTTAGAAGACATTACATAACGATATAAAAAGGCATGGAACATATAGAATCATAACATATAAACATGGGATCATACAAATATAGATTCATAGTAATGTGGTAGAAACATAATACCTTACTCCAGCATGAGTCGATTCTATTTTCTGATAGAGGAGAACAATTCAAGGTTAACCGTCAAGATTGTTGCACATGCTTGCATGAGTCAAGGATAACGGCTAAGGTAGTTGCACAAAACATCTCATGAGACTCAAATTTACCCAATGAAATGAATCTCTATCTATGAGCACCCATCCTAACATGTTCATGAAAATTCTTTCCACATATAGATTCATACATAATCAATCATACATAAACATAAGGGTTACCCATGGTAAGTATTTGGTATCATAATCATTTCATAAAGCTAACAAATGGGAGTGTCAAAAAAGTGTCCATGAAGGGAAAAAATTTGATTATACATGGAAAATAATAGGGTATAATAGGAATATGTCATTAAAATTGAGCCATCATAAAGCAATTCCATGTAAAAAATTCAATTAAGAAAATTTAGAAGTAAAACATTTAAGTGATTTTTAAGGAAAATATCAAAGTTCATTTAAAAAATAAATGTGAATAATCATTTATAAAAAACCAGAAGTTAACCAAGAATTTTTTAAAAATAAAAAGAGTGGTTTTATAATAATAACAGGGCTTAAAACATATTTTATAGTGTACTTGAAAATGGGTTCAAATTCAGAATGTTCCCTTAAAACGAGCTCTCTTATCAAGAATAATTGAGGGGGGAGTCATTTAAAAAATGTATATACCCAAAAGATAATGAAGATTGGATATTAATAAATGATTTTTTAGAATATAAAAATCATTTTTAATATGTGTATAAATATAATAGTTAACATCATTAGGGAAAAATAAAGATAGAACGACCCGAAGAAATAATGGAGGTTCGATTATAATCCCTTACCTTAAGCCTGATAGTGTCTTTCAATTGATATTAATGTCATGGATAAAAAAATTACATTAATTAATTAATATTTATAGAACATCTTAATCATGTAATTTATTTATTATAACCTTATTAATTTTATTCATGACCTTTTTTTGATTTGTTTACTTATATACATGTTAGGATAAACACATAAGATGATAATGATTTTCCAGAATTGAAGCTTTATGTTACAATTGATCATCTAGAAGATTACATGGTTCTAGAAGACATTTTATTTTATTTTGATGAATCATTATATAAAACATTAATGGTAACCATTCTGGTTAATTGGTGGGTTTTTATCACATCGAACACATTTTTCATTATAAATTTATATATTGTGTACAAAAGATTCCAAAAAAACTAACATGAGACATAATACATATATTTTAGTATGTTTCAACCATAAAAATGGTTTCATGACCAGAAATGAAGATGAGAATAGAAATTGAAAATGCATCGTACTTGAATGTGATAAATTAACATATCTCAGATGGTGTTTTCATTTTTAGTATATAAGGATGAGAAAGGATATATGATGATTAATTATTAAATTAACATAACAAAAATCTTGTAATTTTAAGGTATTGGGGTTATTGAAACATTTTGACGAAATTAGGTGAGGAAATAAAAATAAAGAAAGGAACTTGAAAGAAAATAAAATAATTGAAAAGAGGAATTTACCTCTTGAATATATCTTCCATTAGAACATCTATAGGTGAGAACATTTGGTCTTTAGAAAAGACCAAGGGATTATGTACGTGGGATAGGGTCTTTGGGAGATATTTGATCAACACTTGGACTAAGCACTTGGGTCGAGAGGTGTGAGGAGATGATGTAAAGATGTGTTTTATTTTAGTGGATGATTGGAGGGGTTTCCTGTTATTTTAATCCTTAGTTTAATATTTTTTCTGAAGGATATGAATTGTCCTGATTAGTGTGACAGAAAACAGTAAAGTGATAATTTTAGTTCTAAATAATTGCAATTTACATCATCCATGACTCAATAATGATGCAAAAATTCATTTATTTATCATTTATTGCAAATTATCATATTTTACTATTCACAAAATTGTAGTATTTTAGAAAAATCCCGAAAAATCACCCAAACCATTTTTTGACACGTGGAATTAAAAAATGAACTTCATTTTATAAAAATAATATTCTAAAATGAATGTTTCATTTTTAAATAAAATCACAACTTACTTGAAAAATACAAGTTTTAAAATTAAAACTACTTTCTAAAACGTTGAAAAATCAACTAAGGTATCATAAAATTATATTATAATAATAATCCATACAAATAACTATTTATGAATGAATTTTTAAAAAATAAATTTTCATTTAAATTTTTAAATTAATTATAATATTTCAATTAAATATACATCACTTTCAAAAATACAAACACTTAATTAATAATTTTTTAAAATATTTACTTACTTATACTATGATGTAATTATATCATTTTTGTAACATATAATATAGATAAATTTTATTTATACTTTCATTAGTGAGGTTACTATTTTATTGGCCAGTTTACTATTCTTAAGGGTCACATTAATATTCCAATGGCCATGTTACTATTTCATTGGTATACGTTCATTGACATCTTGAGATACTATTTGTTTTAGTCAATATTCATTTATATGGTATTTATTTTCTTCTATATGTAATATTATAATATTATACTATATGAAATAATTATTTGAAGTGAATAGAATTGATAATACATTGAGTCATTATAGTAATTCATATGGAACATGAAATTATTGTATTATCAAATTAATTGTATAGACATTGGAAAAAATTAACGATTTGGGCCATTTTAGATTTGATCCAAGGGGATGAGATGACTAATAAAATTGATTTGGAAAACTTTGGATTTGATCAAAGGGTTTGGGATGAATACTAAGACTAATTTTACCAATTAGTATTTAATGGGTTGGATTGTGATAACTAATGATATTTATTTATGATACTTTTTATTTGTTCCAAGGGGTATAGATGACCAAAATTACTGATTTATACATATTTGTATTTTATCTAAGGTTTAAGGATGATTACTATTGATGGTTTGGGAAACCATGGATATGATCTTAGGGGATGATATGACTATTGATTAAGGATTCCATGGATTCATTTCTTGGAGCCAACAAGACTTTTGATTTGTGGTGTCTATAGAGTATCTCCTTTGACCATGTTTTGGACCTATTGATATTATGAACGGACAGATCCAGTTTAGGCTAAAGAAAGCATGACTAATATTGAGTTTCACATTAGAACCTGAGGGTTGATGGTGGTTATTTATTTATAAATATTTTTTTTATAATTTAATTATATAGATTAGTATTAATCTTTTACTTAGACTAGTCTAACTTTAAAGAACATTGGTGTTGTCCAACTGATTCATAATCACTCACTACTTAGGCATTAATTTGTACCTAAGAAGACATCATGGCTATAGGGCACGAGAAGTGCTGGAACCCTATAGAAGATGCATGATTTGTTGTTCTGGGGTGGATAATTACAGTTTGGTGCTTGCATAACACTTCAGATTTTTTTTAATAATTTTTATAGTCTTTTTCTTTTATTCTATTTGATATTTATTTTTGCGGGTTTCTATTTTATAACTGTTTTACATTAATATAGTTCATTAGGTTATATAATGGATTATAAAAACCTATTGGAACATTCTTTATTGCTTGTTTACTACTCATTGTGGATTATTTTATGTTTTCCTTTATTTATAATATTAGTTTACCTTTATATGAGGTTATAGTCTCCCCATAGTACAATTATTGACATGCAATGATAGTTAAAAGCCAATAACATAGTGATATGCATGATTGAGGTCTAATGGTACTCTTGTCGAGGAACTTCATAGTGGTTCATGAACAATGGGATGTTACACCCAAAACCATTAATTGGTATCAATAAAGTCACATTATAATATATAATCATTTAATTTTTGGATTCTTTATTATATTTTTGTTTAAGAGAATTCGTTTTTTATTACATTCATTAATTTAAAAATTTACATTACATAATCATTTAGTTTAATAGGAAAAATAAAAGGTCGAGAATAGATGATGAATTCTCAAATATCCCATATAGATGTAATAAGGATTCTCAATATAGGAAACAGATACATTTAATTCAGTTGAGAGGTATACACCATGTAACCTTGTTCAACCATAATATCATAGGTCATGGTAATCATGACATATGATGTGGGTCCGTATAAAATTTATTTACATGTCATGTATTGATATGTAGTTGGAACATGAATGTATAGGTTGTCCATGTTATTTAGATGGAGTACACTCCATGCAACCCCATATGATTTCTTCACTGTTTAAATTGAAAAATCCATGTGGTTAAAGTATATGGTGTGTAATTAATTTACAATTCACTTAATAGATATAAATCGAGAAACCCAACATCACATGAAGTACATGATGTGTAGCTTGCTTGTACACACATTTTAACACAATATAAACAATTTGAGATATACATCGGGTTGTTAGGCATGTAGTGTAGGTGTCCTATAATGACCACGTCCTGTACTTGGATATACAAGCAGTTCAACTTGAGGAACACTTACAAGAAAGACGCTAAGGGAAGCATGTCATGTGATCAAAATTAGAGAAAAAAAATAAAATAACTAAATAAAAATAAAACTTCATGACATGTTACCCAAAATTAAATGATCCTACCATAACTGGTCCTAAGAAATTTATTAAATAAAAGAGGAAGATAATTCAGACATATAAGGTATTATTAAAACAATGTTCAAAAATAATACCACACATACCCGCCTCCACCACTAGATAACAATAATCTACGGTCGTAAAAGACCACATCATGTCAATCTTCATTACTTATTTATTTGAAATAGAATCTCCAACCTGATTGGCCCCCCTATAATCACATGAGACTACAAAATTTAGTTGAATTGACTTGTTGAGATAGCCAACCTAGTGAGGTAACCCTCTCGAAGGCACATTACACATCCGTATTTTCAATGTCTGTACCCGAAGTTTCAAAAGAATTTAAATACTTAATAAGTAACAATGGAAATGAACAAAATACCTAACTACATGAATTGTTGGCCATAGTTCATCTTCATTGTAAACCACATCCTTAGTATACTGACAATAACATCCTTTAACAAAACCATGATATGTGTGGAAAACACTACCACATCCGGAAGGTCCTGGTGCACTAGAAGTAGCCCCATCCACATTCACATTGACCCATGAATTAATTGGAGGTATCCAAGGAATGTATTTGAGCACTCAAGGTTTCTTCATTGACCCAAAACTTCATGTAGCCATATAATCTGTAGGTCAAAAAAAATTATGCATTGTACTTATTTGTACCATCAATTTAGCATACCGATCATTATAGATTGATTCCATCCCATTTTGCACAAAAATATGCTGACTATAAAATAGAGATGCATTTTGAGCTGTCCATATAGCCACAATAACAGATGAAATAGACACCAATAGAATGTTTCACACCTTCTCACTACATTCAGTAGCTGAAAACCCTGCCCACATTTAATAATTGGAATGCATGTGTCAACATTCAGCCCGAACATAAAACTACTATAAAACCCTAGTTTTCTAGAACAGTATGACTCTAGAAATAGATTTTGTGTGTTTTCCTCTACTAACATTCATAAAGAACAAGATGAAATCCATCCTGGTTATGTTTATCAGGAGTAGGGATTCTATTTTTTCAAATCCTACAAATCAGAATAAACCTAGAAGGCTGAATGAATTAATTCCTAAAATGCATCAACCAGGCAGGCAAACAAGTAGAAACCCCACATTCCAGCTCATAGTAATCATTATTATCGAACTAGATATTCCTACTATGCTTCCATATCTGACTATCACATTCCATGAAATCATATGTTTGAATTTAATTCTTAATTTACAAGGGGGTCATGCTATAAAATGTATTCATTTGGGATAAAAAAATTAGTAATGGAAAAAATTCCCAGTTTCAGTAGGAACAACATTTCTCTCCTTAAGAGGTTATTCAAGCCATATTGTATTCCAAAAGCCAATATTGGAACTCTTACAAACCATCCACTCTATTCATGGATGATTCTCATAAAATAAATCTTGAGATATGGCCAAACTGATGATGAAATGTAATGCTAGCATCCATTAATTATCCTTCCAATAAATCAGTTTGCTAAGAAGTCACCAGAAATAGAATTCCAGATCAAACCCCATGATAATTTAAAAATAAGACCATCATTAAAAATCATAAGGTCCTTGGATCCATGTCCTCCCAATTCAACTATCTCGATACATTCCTGCCAGTAAACTGTGACCACCATCCTCTCATGGATAAACCCTGTCCATATAAAATTATGTACCATGCTTTGATGCTATTTGATAAGACCTCTAGGCCATATATACTGAGAAAAAGAATAAAACAACATAGATGTGATCACTATATTAACAAGGCATACCCTCCCAACAAGGGACTTGCCTTTTCCTCTCCAGTTAGAAAGTAGGTTAACAATACCAGAGTATATAACTTCCAGGTATTTCATTTTCACATTTCCCTAAAATAATGGAACACCAGACAATTAAAAGGTAATGACCCTATTTTCACCCCAAGACACTGAATTATGCTATTCTACTTACCATCCGATTTTACATTACCAAAAATAACAATGGATTTGTCCCAAATAATTTCTTGGCTATCCACCTCCTCATAGTGTTTTAATAGGGCCTTGATAGTGGATATAGTTCTCTTTGAAGATTATCCAAGAAAAAGGTTGTCATCAAAAAACAATAAGTGAGGTGGAAGAAAATCATTCTTACCAGCCTTAATCTTCTCATAGAGAAACAAATGAGCACGATCATTAATACATCATATTAGGTCATATTTAAAATAGAAAACAAACATCTAGAGAGAGGGTCACCTTGTCTCACACCTCTAGTGTAAGGAAACAAATACTCTAGGTACACTATCAATAATAATGGATTTATTTGACGAAAAAATAATGGTGCTAGAAAACATAATAAACAAATTGGATAAGACATAACTTTTAAGGACATCCAAGTAGAAACCACATTTTAATGTGTCAAAGGCCTTTGAGAAGTCAATTTTATGTGAAATTTTTCCTTAATTCGTCACTATTCTCATTAAGTTGACACTTTCTGATGATATGAAAAGACAATTTTGAATGCTTCTTCAATGAACAAAGCCAAACAGATTCATAGCGATCTTGTCACTAACCATTCTTGATTTCTTCTATTCTAGGTGTAACGACACCATATAGAGTCAGCTTTATTAATTTGAACTTCAGCTAAGTTTCACTGATCAACACATATAGAAAAATAATAATCTATAATCCTATTAATGTTGCCACCATTTTTCTCCTTAGGTTTCAAAAAAAAGGTTGATTTCACCAAGAGTAACCCATTTTTGGTCCACCCTTCCACAAGTTGCTTTAATATACTCCCATAACTCCCTTATATTCATATAGAAAATGGAAGCATACAAAAACAAAAATTGAAATTTCATAGTCCAAAATTCTATAAGAAATGAGAATACTCTAAGACACAATAAAATAGGAGTTAATATGGAAAATTTCATTCCATAAAAACAATAGATGATCCATATTAGATTCATGAGAGTAGTGCGACACAAACCTGTATCCAAGTCTTTCCCACTTAAATTATTTCTATTTTTTGAAAAGAAGATTTGGTTTAGAAATTACAATAATCATAGGTTTGTAGTCCATAATGAAATGTATAAGGTATTTGGTCATCCAGGGATTTCCCGGACCTTGAAAATGCAAATAATATATCTTCATTGTTAATGGTATTTTCCCCTTTTCTGGGGACATACCTTTTATTCCACATTCATATGGACCTTTATTTTCTTCCCTCTTCCTTTCTTACAAATATCTTTCATGTTAATGGATGATTTTGATGTAAGATAATTCTTGCCCTCATTAACATACTTTTATGTGCAAATATCATGTTCAATGTCAGCATCCATTTTATGAGAGGGGGAAAAATTATCAGGAATGACTACTTATAAAGACATAATAGGACCAACCTGTTCAACTGATCCAGTAGTGGAAGTGGCTTCTCCAATCCCTACAGTGGTTGAATCTTTATTAGTGGTATGGTGGTCCTCAACATCATCTAACCAAAAAACACCACTCATAGGTGTGATGGTATTTCTAGACTAGAGTGAGAAAGGACATTTTTCACTTTTGGCTTCCTCTGAGAAGCTTTAGAGGGAAGAGTCTGAATAAAAGTACCCCTAGATTAGTAACATCCAAAGCCTTATCATGGACATGATCACTCCCATCAATGTGAGGAGGTGACTTAGGTGACCCAACCCAAGTTTTATCAACAAGTACACGGGGTTCATGCAGTATCCTCCTAGATGTATCAATATCCACTGAGGTAGAGTCGCTTCACATGAGGGGATCCACCAACTTTTTCAATGGGTCAACCTTTATTTCATTATTAATAGGGGAATTCTAACTAAAAAGAAGGGGAACCACCATTATATCCAGTCTACAGGCCTCCAAGGAGAGCCTTCCCACCCCACTAGATGCCATCAGCTCTGAACCAGGGGCTGCCTAAGTAGATCAAGCTATTAAAATCTACTATCCTCTTTATTTGGTATCTTCTCATTCATAACACTAGAGAGATGGATAGAAGAAAAAACCTAATTATTCATGTGTTCAGTATGCCCAATGAAGGCCATAACCCTCCTCAAACATAGAATTACTGACCTCATTAACACCCTGGGGATCGAGGGGAAGATTGTCCTTACCCATAATCCTTTTACCTGGACTATCATCATGACCTTTTTCTTTGTAGAATCTAAATTTGTTCTCTCTCTAAAATTAAACAGCTATGTGACAAAAAAACATGCAAATCAAAAATAATTTAGGCTTTATTTCATATAAAATATCCAATTTCATACTGTCATCCCTTTTTGTGAGAGACACCTCATCAACTATGGTTATTGACATGACCAATTTTACTAGTATTCTGGAATATTTCCCACACCTCATATTATTTGTCAAAAGATCCATTTGAATAGTGTTTCCTATAGAAGATATAATATCCCATAAGATCCTTTGGTTCTAATAAATATAGGTTAACATATATATTCTAGTACGTCTTTGAGCATGTGTATTCCGGACACTTAATTTTTTGATATTCCAATCCCATTCCTAAATGTTAAGAAATCTAGGTTTCATAGATATATTACCCTTTCTCCAGGCTCTTATCCTGCATTCATAGGAAGGGAAGATCACATGGTAATAGCATATTCCCATAAAAATCATTTTTCATTTATCAAATCTCCAAAATTCGGCAATCCTTTTTTTAATAACATTTAAGTCCCATAGCTTCTCACCTTTGTGTGTCAAGAGACGTGCAATGATCGAGTACCGACATAAATTGAATCAATCTTCATCCGCCTCCCGATTTACTAACACATGAAAATCCTAAACCTTCTTTATCAACTGCCCAGGTGTAGGCGAATCAATATTAAATAAGGATGACCTAGAATCAGCCTTCACAACTTCAAAAAAATTCGTCATCCGACCAACAACCATGGAAGGATAAGATCCTATAATACATGAATCCTTTTCAACAATTGATAAAATTTACTTTTGAACAATATACTCATCGGAAGATCCTAGATGATCATACCCATTTGAAATTTCCCTAAGTTCTTCTTCACACCATCATCTAGATCTTCATGTTTTGGGTTTCCACCCAACTCCCCTTGTACCGCGATCCTCCATTCTAAATGGCATGCATCACATTATATATTTAACGTGATTAATTTTCTCGACACTAACGACATACTAAATTATCTTCAATGGGTTGTTCTAAATGCAGTAATAATTATTTTCTACATTATTCTATAAATTAGTAATGAATCTGATTTTAAATCATGGAATATACTTCAAACTAATAACCAAGGGAACATTAATTATATATCAATTATATATCATATGGTAATTATTTTTGTGGAGACTACACGACTTAACCTATGGAACTACACACAGTTTAATATTAAGACACACCATGTAGGCATAAATGATTTGTAAAAATACCAAAATAATAAAGACAATATATAATTTTAGTCACATGTTATGTTGTGTGATAATAAATTTTGTGCAATTGTTAACCTCCAATTTTTAATCATATGTATAAGTGTACAATTGGTTACATTCAAAGATTTTGGAATATATTTTCCACCAAATGGATAGAATGTTTGATATATTACTCGACACAGCGCAGCAAACTAAAAAACATGACATGTTAGAATAATATTGTAAATAAAATTTAGGAATAATGTAACAACATATAAAAAATATATATTAATCAATTATAAATTCACAAAAAATAAGATTTAGAAAAATTAAAGCTTAAACAATTCATTTTTTCATTAAAAGTTATATTTATATATATATATATACTTTAAAAATTAATTATTTAAAATATATAATTTTAATTTTCTAAAATGAAATTAATTATGGAGTTTATAATTCCAAAACTATTATTGGATGTAATTTTTTCATTTTTATAAGATATATTATTTTTCATTGAATAGTGAAAAATATAGTTTTAAATAAAACCATAACTTTTATTATCATATCAAGAAGCATGTATAAATTAAAAAATAACTATATATTTTTCACTATTAAAAACTTATTAGTGGCATAATTTAATTCACATAAATACATAAACATAAATTAATAAATCCTACAATTAACATTTTTATTACTTTTGTAATATTTTCCTTTAAAGAATATAATTTTTTTACTTCATTTAAATTAAATATTATAATCATAAAATTGTATTTTGTATTTATTTAAAATTCACATAAAATTTATTAGTTTTATTATAGACTAATTCATTTCATGAAGATAAAAAAACAATGATAAATTCATTCAATATATTTTAGTCTTAAAAAACATTTCATAAAATGACTGTACTCGATTTGTGTGTTAATTATAAAATTATATTATCTGAAACAAACAATTTAAATTTTTATAATGATTTCAAGATACTGAATTGGAAATTTTAAATAATTTAATAATGAAAATCATAGTATCATTCATTTTTTCTTGTATTCTGAACCTGTTGTTTTCCCACCTTTTCCTTAAAAGTGAAATCTGAAATAATAAAAAAATATTTATTGGATAGTATCTTTCATTAATGTTAATTACAAAATTCAATAATCAATGAACATATTAATAGTTAATTAAGGTAAAATTATACAAATTAGGGGGAAAATCCTAAAATAAACTAGGCTGCCAATAAAAGTTATATTTAAGTGTAGTGTTGGAATTACCCTATCACACATTCTATTATTTTGAACATTTTGAGCTTGCCCCGGAATATTATTATGCTATTATTGAAAAATATGTAGTATTTACAGAAATGTAATCTTTTTATCACTTATAAAGGGAGATCACTTCTACAATTTATTATTACACCTATACCATATAATTTTTTTTAAAATTATTCTGTTTTTCTCCTCCTATATTACCTTATAACTTTTATTTTCTTATGTTCCTAATAAGTTAGTTTAAACAATCCATTTCAAAGGAAATTTCCAAGAGAAATCTCCGATTCTCAATGTAAGACCTAACATTTCCATAATATTTTTTATTTTCAATATTTCCCATTAAAATATATTTATCTCAATATTGTATGATGTATTTAGTATTTATATCATACATAATGTTGTTATATTTTTGGTAATAACTATTATCCACCTTTCCCGATTTTTTTAAGAAAACCGACATCGACATTTGTACATGCGTGAAAACTACCACCTCAACAAAGTGTGATGTTTCATTCTAATTCACCACCTAACATGGATTTCCCAAATAAGGAATACAAGGGATAAATATTATTTTAATGAAATTATTAGGATTCATTTAAGGAAAATAGGAAAACCTATAAATAATACTTTTAATAATTTATCATTGTAAATTCAATAGTAATAAATGAATGTAATAAGAGGGAAAATAATTTATTTGTACTATGTAATAGTTTTGTATAAATTTAACTTTATTAAAATTGTATTAAAATATAATTTATAACATTAATAATGTCTTAAAAATTATCATTATTTACATGTAAATAATATATTACAACTGTACCACTTCATAACCATCCAATAACTATGTTATGTTCATGTTTAGGTTAGTCTAACCACAAACATTAAAAATACTATAAATAATATCATGACGGAATATGAGAAATTAATTAGATATTATATATTATATAAATAATTAAATAATTATTTCTTTTTTTATTTAATGATATCATTTATAATAAAATCATTAATTAAGATACCAATATCCGCTTGTTAGAAATCCCCAAAACATGCTCATCAAAAAATTAGTAATTAATTATCATAATGAAAGCTAAAATATAATGAAAGAATAAAATTATAAATAAATAAAAATAGTAATGTATATAAACTTATATAATTTTGGAATGATGAAATTTGAGTGAATAAAGAATAACAACACAGATATTATGAAACTTGTTCAAAAGGATCAAAATTACTCATACATGATGTTGAAAATAGAGAATAACTAATTGATATAAATATAGTGAATAATTATAAATAAAATATATATAATGTTATATATGTGATTATTTTTATGAAACATATTATTGGTATAATTTTCTTTGTGATATAATAGTTTCGAGTAATTGTTGTGGGAGTAGGGAATTATGTTAATGTGTTATTGTTTTCAAATTTAATTTAATAATAAGTATTTCATAATGTGAACCTCAAAATATTTGATATGGTGTGATTAATTAATTAATAATATAGTTTATAATATTAATTTAATTCATGGTGTGTTAATATCCATATCATTTCCCAAATTTAAATTACTTTCAATTCAAATGATACCAAGTTTGTAAGGGTTTTCATTTGAATGTGGATTCATTGAGATATGTTTCATATTCATTACATCTTTCCTATATCTAGTTTATATATTTAATATGTAAATTGTTTTAGAATATTTTTCATGAATTATAATGTATTTAAAAATACATCTCAATTTATACTTTTATGGGGTTTCAATTTGAAAGTTAACAACAATGAAATAGTATTTGGGAACTCAATTCTCATTTATTGAGTAATTATTATTCTTATTGAAAATATTTCATATAAGATAGACCCATTTTTATCTTCGATTTTATTGTGTAGTATTTTAAAATTTTCTCAATGGAGTTTCCTATCTACTACATAATCCCCATTGTAAATGTCCCTTTCTTTATGAATTATGATATCCACATGGGTTTCAGTTAAGTCAATTTTTTTTTGTGTTAAAATGTTATACCATGAGAATATGTCTTATATGTTTGATGAATTATTATAATTCATATTTGGTAATATATTTCCTATTTTATTTAAGAAGAATATGATGTTTTAAACTCAATTTTTTTTCTTGTTGTAATAATTTCTAATATCAGTTAAATGTTTTTACAAAAAAACACAACTCCTTATGTTACATTTTTTCTCATTGGGTATTCATTATTATGAAATATTTATTTCTTTTATTATTTTGGAATCCAAATAATGTTTTATTGAGGTAATTTACTATTTTATAATAAAATATACTAATGGAAATATTTACTACCTTTCTTATGATGTCAATTTTCAACAAATGTAATTAAAAATATTTATAAGTTATTACAATCCTTAAAAATAAATAATTTTAGTTTCCACTCAAATTTATTTTAATATATAATATATGTGTCTGCAACGATTTTTTGTTGAATATTATTTCTAAAAGAAATTTTTTTTAAAAAAAACTACAACGTTTTGAAATATTTATTTCTTTTTCAAGGACCCATCATTAAAGAGTATTTTTAAATTGTAAAAGGTTTCCGAATGCTTTCACTTCACATCAATGAAATATTTTTTTTCCATTTACAGGGACTACTAATGAATTTTCATAATCCAATTAATTAATTTCATGAGTTTTTACTTCACCTTTTAAAAATTCAGTAATCAAAATGTCTATTTAATCAACCTTTTTTGCAAGGATAAAAGGGATATCCAAATTCTATTTTACAATTTCACTTTTAATTATTCTCTATATTACATATTAATTTATTTCCTTGATTTTTTTTGAATCACCCTCTTAATTTTCAAATAAAGTACTATTTCATGGTGTTTGAATTTTTGGTATCAACCATCCAAATTATTGAAGTCAATTCTGGTGATACCATCTATAAATGTTATAAAGCCCACATATAATTACAAAGGATCCTTGTTATGTTATGAATAATAATTTTCAGTTGGAACACATGTAGATGGATGATTAATGGTTTGCATATTATATCACACTAAAATTAATTGGTTAAGTGTTTTTATCACATGAGATGATGAATTATTTCATGAACATGATGCATACTTATTTGATTATAAGTTCATTGTGTGAATGTCAAACATGAACTTTTTTAAACATGTTTATTGGTTGAAAATGATGTAGGAATATTTTTAAATAAATTTATTTTGATTATTGTGAAGTGGGAATATTTTTTTAATTTTCTTTTTTGTAGTAATTATGTAGTAATATTATTTCAGAGGTTTTTATGTGAATTTGATCAAAAAAATGTATTCAATAGTTTTGTTTTGAGAATGTAAAGATGGAAGATATGTTTCCAAGATGTTATATGACTATTATTGTGTTATAGGTTATTATTATGATATATTTCAATAAAATTATACATTTTTTTCATATTCATTTGATTATGTTCCATGGCTCATGTGTATTATCACACACTCTTATTCTGTGGTACCTGTTTGTACATTTTTGATTATATGTCCTTTCAATACTTTTAGACATCTAATATTATTCCATATTATTTTAATATGATATTTAGCCCTTGATAATTTTTTATCACATTCATATTATCTAATCCATGATGATAGGTTTATGAATTTTTAAATATTTTTGTAGTAGAACATATGTTTATTTTTTCTTGAGAAACACATGGGATCTAATACTCAAAGACACTAAACCTTACATTTTTTTTTAATTTTGAGATTTAATGTTTAAAATCCTGTAATTTTTAAAAATAATGTCTGGATTATATAACATTGTATAAAATATTGTGTTTATTTATTTTTTTTAGAACTATAGTCGAGCATGTGGGTCTGTGGTTCCTCATATACCATATATCCTCTGGTGAAAAATTTTTACATAATAATTAGAAATTATTATTTTTAAGATTATAGAGAATGGAAGTCTCATGGACTATATTTATTGTTAATTAATATAAATAAATTAATAAATAAATAATTTAATTGATTTATTTAGTAGATAATTTTATTTTAATAGAGAAAAAAATTGAAGTGATTATAAGAAATTAAACCCTTCATGTTTTGATTGATCATGATCTTGACTAAAATATACATGTGTTGGGATTTTATTTAATTTATAAAATTTTTGTATAGTTTTTTTGATAAATTAAATATAAAATTAAATATGATGATCTAGATAACATCCCATCCTCTTAAATATACACTTTCCAAATTTTCATTCAGTTTTTATATAACCCTAAACCTATGGTACCACTGACCTCTGAGAGAGTAATAATTTATAAAGTATTGTACTCTTATTCATAGGAGATGGTTCAAGACTTAGCCCTTGTGAAACCATCCAAGGAAATACATAGGTTAATGGTGGAATGATAAAACTCCACCCAAGAATCAGCTCATGGATTTATTCCCCCTGTGCCAAGGGTTGGGTTAACCTCTCATATAAAAACTAACCATCAATTAAAATTTCAGGATCATATCACATGTTGATTATATTTTGCAGGTGCATGGTTATTTATTCATTATGATTATTATTTATTTGATGATTAAAAATGGTCAAAAAAAGTAAATAACTGACAATATTGTGATTTGAAATAGAATAAAGTTATTATGTGTAAATTATTTTATTAAATATGCTTAATTAACATTGTAATATCGATATAATATTAACCAACATGTAAAAGATAAAATTAAGAATATTTATTCAAAATGACAAAAAACCAAGGATTATAAAATATAAAATATCACCTTCAGTTAATTGAATTATATTACAACTACAGTTCTATGTATTGGTATCCACCTTGTCAGGATACATTCATGAATTTTGGTGTTTTAATGATATTTTGTAGTTAACCTAACCATGTTAGAAACAATAGTAGTTGCACTAAAAATGTTATGGTTCCATATATATAATAAATTATCCATTAATCACATATCAATATCCTTTCTACTTAGATTATCTATTATAATCAAGAATTATAGAATGAAGAATATGAAAAATCCGCTCAAGAATCTTTAGTAAGAGTTCTATAAGATACCGTATCATTCAAAATTGATGGATTCATTATAATTATCATCAAAGAAACAAAATTCTCAAAGCCAAAGTGGTAAAAAAGAATATATTTTCTATAATTATAGTAGGAAAGGTCAATAGAAGATAAACATAAATGAATTGAATCATAATCTAACAGTAGATTCTAGTTTAGGTATTTTAATCATTCCATATATTTATTCTATTTTAAATCATTGTTATTAAATAAATGTTTAATTTCCAATATTATTATCCAAAATATAGGAACAAAGGATACCCAAAAAAATGATAAGATGTATGGAAAACTATATAAGAATAATATAAATCATGAATCCTAAGTTAGCTATAATAATGGAAAACATTACATTAACATGTGAATAAATCATCTTAAAAAAATATTTTTTTTGTGGGGTGTTGTAGAAAATCTATCTTGGGGACAAATTCTTGACAAAAAAAGAAATTATTTCTTATATTAATTTAATTTTTTATGGTATTACATATGAAACTTGATTTTTTTGAATACATGAAACACATATATCCAATATTAAAAATTTTAGATTAATATAAAATATAACACACATACAAAGTTTTATAGAGATAATTTTTTTTAAAGTATAAATATGTGTAATTTTAATTTATATACTCCTAAGTATATTTAGTTTCTTTGGAGTTTGAACTCTTATGTATTTGACACATATAATAGTTCAGTTTTAGATTAGGAAATGTTTAAATACAAACATATGGCCAAAATATTTCAAGGGTTACATGACTAAGATTATGTGAAATATTCTAAGGAGAAGCTATCGGTAAATTCATATACTCCATGAGATTCTTTTAGTATATTTTAGGAACATATAATGGATGTAATGAATGCACAATTTTAAAGATATTTGATTCTCTTAGAAAGATATCTTGAGAATATATTAACCATGTATTCACTGATAATTTAAATGTTGAGGGGAACTATTCAGGAACACACATTACCTTATACACATCAAATATATATTTTTATTATATATAGTATTAATTAGGAGTCTTATATCTATGACCACTATTCAATAATTTCATGTAAGACATATTTCACAAATAGTTGTGTAATAACTAACCACACTCTAACTAGGTTTACTAATGTATATCATATAAGTGATAATTTACTGGGAATATATTATGTCAAATACTATTTTTTAAAGAGAACTATTTTATAAATGCGGTTTTAGCTATAAATTCACTCCAATGAGAAGACTACATCCATATTTTTTAGTTATCCTATAGCTACCATGGATGTTACTGTCTCTAATAAATAAGGTATTACTAAAGACCAAATGTGATTGTATAAGTAGAAAGCTCCAGAATTATGATATAATCTATGAATTTAAACCTTAATGAAGTCCAATATTTGGGTTCACATGAGTTGGAATTAGAACACAATACCTCACAAGATTCAATGGGGGGATATTTCTAGAGACATATACTTTGTATGAATGTCCCAACTAAAGAGGTTGTTTTATACTATCCATTATATGTGTAATATTATTTGATAATAGAAATGAATCTTATAATGAAGTACTAAATAAAAACATTCTTAGAATTCAACATTTTTATGAATTTAGAGATAGATTAGATGTACCAATATATGGATATGTATTTTGATGGTTTCTCTAGTTGAGGTAACGTTTTTGGTTGATATTAAATAATATAGAAAACATGGATAGTACAAGTTAGTACCAATATGGATTTATTGAACAGTAAAGGATTAAAGTTATTCTTAGATTTTCTCTAATCAAACCCTTTACCCATCATTATATTTAAATATATTAGAATCCCACTTGTCATAACATACTATAGTGATTACTATTTGTTGAAAATTGGAATTCAATGCAACCTTCCTTGAATGAAACCTTGGCAATATGTCCATATGATAAAACAAGAAGGGGTTTGACAATAAGTAATTCTGGTAAGGTAAGAGAGTCAAAAAAGTAAAATTCTATGTTGAATCAAGTATCATTATCAAATAATATTCATTTGATGAATCCTCTAAATATGTTTTTCTATATCAATAATGAATGTGTTCCATGTGTCTATAGGAGGTTATAGGTATAATATTGTTTTCTAGGTAAAATATGTGAATAACATGAGAAAAATTAATGTCCACTATCATATTTCATTAGCACCAAAAAAATTATATTTCTCCAAGAATGGATTAAGGTAGAAAATCAAGTTATAGGGATCAATATATTATTAAATAGATCAATTGGGTTTCTTATATATTTCCATTGTATTTAAATTGATAAGGTATTAAAAAATACTATGTAGAAGATATTATGGTCAAATCTTTCCCTATGTCACATGGAATGAAATATCTCAATGTTTATCTATAAAGGCATATGAAAATTGTCTTCTAATGAATATAACATCTTATAATCATGAGTATTTTGGAATATATCTCATATTTACTAAGGATTGATATATCTTATGTGTAAATAATGGGGATAACATATTAAGAATAACCCGATAAACTATATATACATATTGTATGAACATTATAAGTATACATAAGAAAGTAAAATGGATTATTAATTGGTAGTTAGAGAATTGGTTATTATAGTTAATAAGGGTATATATTACTAGTATTATTTTAGATAATTTAACCTGGAATCCGAATAAGGACTTCGTAATTATAATTAAAAACTTATTATAGAAAAAAAAATTATATAAATAGGCTGGGTATTTTTCTCCTTCTGATGTAGTTGAAGATGTAGTTAGAAAAAGATTTGTTATATATTTTATAATTATACAAATATTCTAATGTGTTATCATACTATATTTTTTTATTAAATCATGACGGTGGAATTATCCAATATTTAAATTTTATGATAAAGAAAAAAAATTCAACTGTTGATGAAGTTAATTCTTGTGGGAATTTCATGATGGAGTAATGTTGATATATATAGTGAACATGTAGAAGAATATGGTTTGACCACTAGCTATAGAATTACATAATTTAGTGAAAATTTATCATTATTATGCAAAAAATTTATTATAATATGATGTGTGTTATTCTATTAAAAATTATTGTGATATTGTCAATATAGTATCTGTTACATTAAAGGTCAAAACAGTTCCTTACTATAATGAGATCCCTAAAATTCTATGAAAATATTATTAATTATATGCCCTATAGTCAAGAAAACATATCTATGAGAAGACATAAATGATATTTTACTATTAAGAGTTGGATGCTTTTAAGGGGATGAAGTTTCTTCTCCTGAAATTTGGAACATGATAAGATTTAGGAAGAGATGTCATGGGAAAAAACCCCTTCAATTGTAATTCCCCATGTTATATATTTCATTGGATATTCAAATTTGCAGTAAAATTTAGTATCTTTTAGACTTGAGATTATTATTAATGTTTACTTTTAATCTTTTACCTTTATTTATTGAAAAAATGATGAAAAAATATTCTCACGATGAGGTATGATATGTTGGGTTCACCATAACAGATATGACATATATTGAATAACTCGAGAAACTATTTTTGTAACATACCAATTAAATAAATAATAATACATTTTCATATTTATTAATTATTTTGAGTTAAATATTAATTTTACTTTAAAGGGAATTCTAGGTTCGATGGCATACCTGATACGCAACAATGAGTTTCTTTGAAATCTTACATTGCACACAACATTGGGTCACACTGAAAAAAAAAAGATAATATTATTTTAAATTGTAGTTAATTCCTAGCCCTTGTATTGGTGGGAATAAATAAAACTAATTAAAATATGATTATATATGCTTGTTAAATGTTTTTAAATTTATCCAATAAATTTTAGAGGCTTAAAATAAGAAAATATCAAATTTTAAGCATAATCCTCTAATATTCTTTTAAGGGTCGAATTACCACATGTTGATGGAGAAACATACATAAATCTAGTTTTGGTAACTTTTATATGCTATATTTGAAAAAATAAAAATCTTCTTTTGAATCGGGACATCAAAATATACTTTGTGTAAATTTTTGGTTTTTTCTGATAAAATTCATTTTTAATGAATATTGAATAATACAATATTTTAATTCAAAACTTCTTTCTAATATTATTTATTTATATTGTTAGATAATCTTTTTAATTGATTTTAATGTTTAATTTGATAATATATTTACAATTTAATCCAATGTTTGTCATTGGAAGTAATTTCACATTGAAATTGGACATAAAAAAGTGTCAATCTTTGGATAGTTGTTACTTCTCAAAAACACATTTTTTGTTTTGACAGCGTGAATATATTTAAACATAATTAATGCAACTTATATGTATTTAAGTTGGTAAAATAGAAATAATTTTTGAATTTGGAATATCAAATATATCTTATTTTTATTTTTTGATATTTTTCTGACAACCTTAAATTTTTTATAAATATTGAAAACACAAAGTATTAGCTAAAAAATAAACTTTTTTCATTTAAATGAAATTTTACCACTTTTGTAAATTGAATTTCAAAAATCGGACATACATGGTTGTAATCAGTAAGTAAAATGTTTTTTAATGAGATAGAGATAATTTTTGGTGAATAGAAACTGTTGACTTTTCCTAACCATGGTTAAAGGTAAATAAGGTAATTCAAGGTAAAAATTGTACTACGAAAATATTAAATTATACTAACATGTGTCCTAATCCTACTGGTTGATACATTTCAGACCATGGGAATCCTTGGGTTAGTTTTCAGACCCCATGAAGCCACTTGAGAGGGATAATGACACTTTATATTAATTAATTTTAAGTATTGACTATGATGACTTAAATATTTATCTTTTAGTAAATCAATTTTTTATGTGTGGTTATATAAGTTATCTCTTCGGCTATAAATATTAATTTAAACGATAAAATTATTTCAAACATCATGGTATTTTTTTATAATTTTTATACCTCAAATAAATATAATTATGTATGACACAATAATGATGCAGTGTTTACCTCATTAATGAAAGATTTAAATAAATATGATTATAAAAATTAAAACAATATTCACAACCTATCCAATTCTCATTGTATGATTTTATTTAGAACATGGGTCTTTTTATCTTTTACATTAATGAGTTTTTGACCTATAGAAACCCAAAATCATTATAAAATAAAATAATATTTTCAACCTTTCTTAATGAGACCCTCCCCCCCTTATAAAACGCCATCACCTCTAACCCAGTACTCACACCTCTCAGGCCCCTTGGCTCATCCAACCTATGCATAAATAATATCTCTACATCCCTATCTTCCTCATAAAATCATTACCTTAGGAATAAGGTATGAATAAGAATTGAACTGTTTGTTATAGTGATGGATCAGTTGACTCAGTTGATAAATGGTGGTTGTGATTATTGATGATATTTTCGTTTATTCTAAAAGAAAAGATGAGAATTAAAGTCATTAAAGGGTTTTCTTGAAAACCATAAAAGAAAAAAAAATATTTGGGAAATTCTTCAAGTGTGAGTTTTTGTTACAAAAAATTCAATTCCTTGGTCACATTGTTTCAAAAAATGACATAACTATAGATCCTACTAAAACAAAAGTTGTTGAATAATTTCCAAGGACCAATAATATAACCAAGATCTATAGTTTTCTTTGTTTTTCATGTTATCAGAGGAGTTTTGTTGAATATTTTTCATGTTTATCTTGCAAAATAACTATGATAACTCGAAAAGGTGTTAGGTTCATTTGGAAAAAAAGAATGTGATGATTATTTTCAAGAATTGAAAAGTAGATTGGTGAATGCTCCAGTTTTGGCCCTACCATCCAGAGATGGTGAGTTTATTATCACATTGATGGTTCGTTGAAAAGACATGGTTGTATCCTTATGTAGAACGATCAGGTAATTTATTATGCTTCATGTTAACTGAAACCACATGAGTGAAATTACCCCACACAAGATTTGGAATTAGATTTTGTTGTTTTTGATTTTTAAATTTGGAGGCCTCATCAGTATGGTGTAAAATGTGAAATATATTCTGAACACAAAATTTTGAATTATATATTCACTTATAAATAATTGAACATTAGAAAGAGGAGCTGGCTAGAATTGATCAGGGGTTATGATTAAACGAATCATTACCATCTAGGAAATCTAAATAAAGTGGCTGATTCATTGAGTCAAAATAGTAATGATATATTAACCAAATTACATTTGGAACAAGATCCTTTGATAAATGACTTATTGAACATTGGAATAGAAGTTGTTGGTGCAGAAAATTCCTGTGGTTTGATTCAGGTGTCAGTGAAGTCATATCTATCAGATAGCATTAAGCAAGCGAAGAAGGAAGACAATGAGATGCCAAAAAAAGGTAGAGTTGGTTTAGGAGGGTATGTTTCCTGATTTTAACATTGATAAGGATTGTATTTTGATATTTGGGAAGATGTTATGTGTTCCTTGTGATTCACAATGGAAGAGTGAGTTGTTATATAAAGCTCATAGTTCTCCATTTTCAATTCTTCCTTGTAGTACTAAGATCTACATAGACCTTCAGGACTATTTCTAGTGGGATGTAATGAAAAGAGATATTTTTTATTTTACAGTGTAGTTTTTGACTTATCAGCAGGTTAAAGCAGAGCGACAGTTACTCAAAGGGATGATTCAGTCTTCACCAGTACCAGAGTGGAAATGTGAAAATATATTCCCAAACTTCATTATGGGATTACCTAAGACATCTCAAGGTAACAATTCAATCTAGGTTATTGCTGATCGATTAAATATATATTCTCATTTCCTTTCTACTCGAGATACTTTTCTTTAGATGAATAATCTCAGTTGTATGTTAAATAAATAGTCAGGTTACATGGATTTACCCACTCCAATGTATCTGATTGTGATCCCGACTTCATTTCTAACTTTTGGAAAGGCCATCATAAGTCATTCGATACTGAATTAAAATTTAGTACAACTATTCATCAACAATCCGATGGGCAGTAAGAATGAACAATTTAGACATTGGAAGATATGTTACGTTCTTGTTCAATGGATTACCAGTGAAGTTGGGACCAACATCTTTCTTTGTTTAAATTTTCCTATAATAAAAGTTTTCATTCTAGTATACATATGGATCTATTTAAAAAATTATATTGAAAATAGTGTCAAACTTATACTTTTTGGGATAAAGTAGGTGAAAGGTAGCTCATAGAACCAGAATTGGTAGATGAGATGGCAGAGAAAGTTCAGTTTATTTAGAAGCACGTGAGAATAGATCCGAGCAGGTAGATACTTTATGTGGATAACTAGAGAACGGAACTTTCTTTTGAGTAGGTGATCATGTCATTCTCAAATTTTCTCCATGGAAAAGTGTGATGTGTTTGGCCAAAAGGTAATGTTGAGTCTGAGGTTTATTGGACCCTATGAAATCATCGAGAATGTTGGATCAGTTTCTTATAGATTGGATTTACCTCCAATTTTATCCCAGGTACACAATATGTTTCATGTTTCAATGTTGAGAAAATATATTCCGAATCCATCTCATGTTTTGAGTCCAGAGGTAGTTCCGTTGGAAGAGAATATCTCTTATGAAGAGCAATTAGTACAGATTCTTGACCGAAGTGTGCAAGTTTTCCAGAATAAGGTAATTCATCAGGTAATGGTTTGTGGAAAAACAAAATGGTTTCAGAGGAAACAGGGAATCAGAAAATGCTATGAGGGATAAATACCCCCACTTATTTGATATGTGAATAAAAATTACGAGGGCACAATTTCAAAAAGTGGGGAAGGATGTAACATCCCATGTAAATAAAGAATATTACATTTTCATATTTGTTAATATTTGTGAATTAAATATTAAATATACTTTAAATGGAATGCTATGTTTGATGGCATACCTGATACGCAACAATGAGTTCCATTGAAATCTTACGTTTCACACAACGTTGGGTCATACAGAAAAATAATAATATAATATTATTTAAAATGGTAGTTAATGCATTACCATTGTATTGGCGAGAATGAATAGAACCAACTACAATATGATTATACTTGTTGATTTAATATTTTTACATTTATCCAATAAATTTTAGAGGCTTCAAATAAGAAAGAATCAAATTCAAGCATAAATACTCTAATATTCTTTAAAGGGTCGATTAATCAGCTTTTGATGGAAAACACTCTTTAAATCTAGTTTTGGTCACTTTTATATGTTCAATTTGAAAAAATAAAATTCTTCTTTAGAATTAGGACTTCAAAATTTACATTGTGTAATTTTTTGGTATTTTTCTGTTAAAATTTATTTTTAATGAATATTGAAAAATGTTGTATTTTAATTCAAAACTACCTTTTAATATAATTTATTTATATGGTTATATTATTTTTTAATTGTTTTTAAAGTGTAATTAGATTTTATTTTTACCATTTAATCCATTTGTTTTCATTGGACGTAATTTCACCTTGAAATTGGACATAAACAAGTGTCAATCATTTGATAGTCATTATTTTTTTTAAACATTGTTTTTGTTTTGTCGACGAGAATTAATTTTAAATAAATTAATGAAACTTCAATGTTATTAATTTCGAAAAATATATATAATTTTAAAATTAAGAATATAAAATATATTTTAGGCATAATTTTTGGTATTTTTCTGAAAACCATCAATTTTTACTGAATAGTGAATACACTGAGTAATAGTTTAAAAACCGCCTTTTTCCTTCAAATGAAATTATACTGCTTCTGTGAATTGAATTTCGAAAATCCAACATACATGGTTATTATCAGTAAGTAAAATGTGGTTCAATAAGATGAAAGTAATTTTTCATGAATAATAACTTTTGACATTTATTTACCATAGTTAAAGGTAAATCAGGTAATTAAAGGTAAAAATAATATTATAATAACATTAAATGACCTTTACATGTTTTCTTAATCCTATTGGTTAATACATTTAAGACAATCGGAATCCTTGGGTCGATTTTGGGACCCCATGGAGTCACATGGGCGTGATAATGACACTTTATATTAATTAATTTTAACTAAAGACAAAGATAAACTAAACATATATATTTTAGTAAATCAAATTTTAAATGGGGTTATATAAGTTATCTTTTCAACTATAAAAATTTATTTTAAAGATAAAAATATTTCCTACATCAACATTTTTTTTATAATTTATATAAATAATATATATAAAATTATTTATGAAACAATAATGATGTAGTGTTTACCTCATTAATTAATGATTTAAATAAATATGATTATAAAATTAAAAAAATATCCAAAATCTATCCAATTACTGTTGGATGATTTTATTTTGAACATGGGTCATCTTATATTCGACATTAATGAGTTTTTGTACTTTTGAAACTAGAAATGAATATATAATAAAATAATATTTTCAATGTTTTCTAAAGAGCCCCTCCTCCCCCTTATAAAAATCCATCACATCTAACCCATTACTCACACCTTTCAAGCTCCTTGGCTCGTCCAGCCTCTACCTATATAAGCTACCTACATCCCTCTCTTCCTCCTAAAAGCCTTACCTTAGGTATAAGGCACTTCAAGTAAACCTTTTGTTTCAAACTAAAGAGAGATACCTGATTTAAAGGTAACATCTTCTCTTTAGTACTTTTCTTTAATTTTACTTCTCCAACCCCCTAAAATATTTTTATTCCATTATTTATTAAAAACACTAGTATCCTCAATATTCTTGGTTTTTTTATGACATGTATTTGAACTAAACTTCCACACACATCCATCTAATGGATACAAACAAACTATTTCTATGGATGGCAAACTATTGCCTCAAGAAACGATGATTGTTCAAATATCTCCAACCACAACTCATGGTGGCCATTATGATGGAACTATACTTATATGTGATATATATTATATTTATATTTTATCTTTACTTATTTATATTTCTTTTATAACATAACTTTATGATTTCCATAATGGGTAAAAGTGATAATTTCATTTGAGGAAGTGCGGACTACCTCCCCTGAAAAGTGATATGACTCGTTAATGCCAAACATTGAATGTATAAAGGATGGAGTTAATGTATATATATATATATATATATTATATTATACTATAATTATAATATACCTATGTATCATTATGTTTTCATTCTATTAAATATGACATATAAATGAAAGTATCATTCAGGTGTACGTACGACTTACCTTCTATATGAACAGTGCATTTTATTTCTTACCTCCAAATGTTATATAATATTATAAATAAATATATAAAATTGATATATATGATATATATAATATCTAAATCATGAAAATAATTCTGAAGATAATGGAACTTGGACCACATGAACAACTTGTAATTATACGAAGTTCATTTTTGACTCAAGTGCCAAATATCGAAAAAATGACCATTATTACCTTAAATGATTACATTATGTTTATAAAATTTTAATAAGTGATATAAAAGGATAATAAACCATAAACAGGTTCTTAAAAAAGTAGAAATTAACATTATTTTATTATTCATGAGATTAAAGAACCAACGGGTCATGTAGGAGATGAGGTAAGGGAATTAGTCTCAATCAGCTTTCATTGAAGCATATTTTTATTTTTTACACGACTTTCTTTTATAAGGTATAAAATAATCCCATTTGACATTGAATTTCATTCAAAGAGAATCTTATCTATTTGAGTCATTTTACTAGAAAAAAAAGGAATGTTTTTAATGTTTTCAGTAACAATGACCTCTCCGCCGCCATAATCGTTAGTTGGCTTCCTCTATAAGCCCTAATGTATTTGAATTGAAAAAGAAACCCCTTATTCTATTTTTGGGTGTTTTGGTATTGAAAACGTTTTTTGAAATTGATTTCTTATTTCAATATCTTGAAATTATTTATTTTGATTTCAAATGAAATGTAATTAGTGAAATATTTATATTTTCACTATTTTATATGTTATGGTTTTATAATGGTACTTGGATATTTGATGGGTGGTTACTTGATAATCTAAATGACTGGTGCTGCTGTGATAAACTAGGACAAGTGGTTATGTTATAACCTCCAATACATTGCGTATAGAAGTCGGTCGTATGGATATTCTATTCAGTAGTATGTGTGGAAGTCAACTGTATGGTTATTCCATTTATGAATGTTTATGTACCAAGTTACCTTTTTATGTTATGTGTTCTTTCTATGCGTTTTATGGTAATATTTTGGTTACAATAGGGTAAGAAATTGTCTTTTATTCAGTGAAGAGTATTTACTACTTCATAAAGGTGAAAAAGATTACTTATGATATGTATTCATGGTTTACATGTTGTTATGAAAAATCTAATAGTTTTATTTCTTTGTGTATCCCTTAGTGATCTTTTTATGCACATTTCAAGTTTATTTTGATATGTTTTTCCAGGACATAATTATGAATAGGGTTAAGGATGGGATTATGTAAAAGTCATGATGTCTAAAATATGGAACTAGACAAGACTCTTTTTTCAGAGTTTTTATTTTATGAAAAAAATGGATACTGAGTAGAAGTGTCTACATGTAATATTGAAATTTCAATGCCGGGTCCTTATAATGTTTCCCTTATAAGTTTATAGAAGATGAGATCGCTAGCCCATTTATTAAAAGAAAAAGTTTTGATTATATCTGAGGCCATGGTAGTACATTTATGAGTATATTTTAGATAGGAAAAAAATCTAGTATTTAGGTCAATGAAATAATTATGTAACCTACTTGATGAGATATCATGAATGATATATAATATTATACATTAAGTGTTCATATGAGGTTGTTGTTACTAGGACATTGAATTCTTTCTCTTTGTCTTTATTGATTTTTTTATATATTTTAATAATGGACATTAAATAGGTTCACTAAATTCAACTAAGAATGAATCCTAGATGGTCACACAAAAAGAGTCCAAAATGATAGTGAAATTCTATTTGAATTTAATATTATGAATAAATAATATTCTTAGTTTTTTGAATTATAATTATTCAAGTCAATTTCATCATAAATATTCAATCACCAGTTATTCATGTTTTGAATATATGGGATTTGAATATTAAATAGTTTTTTATCCACGAGTTAGTGAATATAATATTTATTCTACTATCATATATTTTTCAAGGAAAAAATTATATTATTAATATAAATATCTATTTATTCAAATGAATATTAAAATAGAGGTCTTTATTGAAATAATATATATTATATAATATCAGATAAATAAATTTTAATTTTTTTATTTATAAAATTATATTTTAATATCTACGAGTCAATAAAATTCATTGATTATTATAATTGAAATATTCTAAATATTTGATAAGGGATTTACGTAGAATAAAAACATAGATAAAGAGACTTTCTATAATTGCTAATTGTTTAACCCTTGTTGTAAATTCTTAATTATATCTCTAGGGAAATGAGAATTAGTGTTCACAACATAATCCCCCAAGGGAATACCCTCAAGAATCAGAGAATCTATTAAGAAATATCTCAGTATCATTGAGAATTAATCATATCCCCCTCTCAAAAATGAGAGAATAACCAATAATTATTTTTGGATTGCAAGATTATTTATTATGATCAATAATGAATGACAAAAGATAATTCATTATACTATTATTTTTAATTGATAATGAACGGAGAGGTTATATGATTCATTGAGCATGATTTTATATTATTAATTGAATGCCATTTGGAATTATTCCACTACAGTGGTGTTTGACACAAAAAGTGATGACTGAAATGATCAAAATCAAAGAATGAGATTTTGATATTTGGTAATTTTTATTTTCAATTAATTTGAAATTAAATATGAGAATATCCTATATATGAATATTATATAGTATAATATTTCATTTTTTAGGTTTTTTTATTAAAATCACAGAAAATCATTATTTGGTATTAGCCTAATTACATTAGCAACACCCCCGAACTATTAAAGGGGAAGTAGAATTTCATGATTTTCATATCATCCATGCTATTTTCTATTTGTTTGTATACATAGGTAGTTATTCAGTATTATAATTATTTTCTTTATGAACCATATCATCTTTATAACAATATAAATATTTATAGATAATAATGTAATGGAAATTACTCTAATCTGGAAATATCAGATCTCTCATTATTATTGACTATCATTCTTGATGTCATTTTTTTGTTTCATAAAATTTCTATGATTGGGTTAAAATTTATTATATTAGTTTTTTTGTGTTGGAAATGGGGTTGGTTTGGTTTTTTATGTCCTTAAAAAAATATTGATAAACTAGTTCATTTGTAAAATTATATTATGGGAATGGGGAATGAAGTGGGAGTTCAATTCAGTATGGATAAATAAGTTTAGTTAAATTTATTTTTAAATAATGATGATTGGTTGGAAGGTAATATTGAAAAAATGAAAATATTATGAAAATATTATTTTTTTTAATAAAAACAAAAATTTATATGGAGGTAATAGTATGACATGACATAAAAATTGTTGTAATAAATGTGATTAATGATTGAATGAATAGTTTATAGTAGTAATAAAAGTTGACATGGAGGAATGAATGAGATCAAATAGAATATGGATTGATGAATGGGTGACATGGGTATATTATTGGGAGATAAAACATAATGAGGTTAGAAAAGATAAATCGTGGGATTAAAATGATATGGTAATTTTGGTTTATTGAATACACAGATTTAGATTCTTATAGATTCAGTTTTCCAATTGGTCATAATTTGTTTTAGAAAGTGGTTTTCTCAATAAAAATTTTATGTTTTTTATACTAGGAAAGTGGATATATGTATATGTTATTGTAAATGGGGATTTTTATTGATGTTTCATATGTTGTGATACCTCATTATTGGTATCTAAATACGATCGATGATGGGTTAATGTGATAGTTTGTAATATATTGGATGGTTTGGTTATGTAACTAAGATGGTGATACATAGTGGGGGGCATTCATGGTTTTAGTACCCCCAGTTTCTAGTACGCAACCCATAAATAAGTTTTTTCATGGTTATAAATTGTAAGGGTGAAAGATGGGAGATTTGGGGGAATAATAAAAATTGTTTTGGGGTTAAAGGAGATGGGCACGGGTTTTGCACGGTTTATCTAAATCATGTCTTTGTATTAGGAGAAACCATGAGAAATAGTTGGTTTTAGGTAGAGAGTTTCAACACTATGTCGGAACAGTTAGGGAGAACTTGTGAGGAGGCCATGCAAGGGTCTGTATAAATAGTATCTAACGTGGGGTTAGTGCACAGTTTGTCTAATCGTGCATGTGGTTAAAGTAAGATCCTAAAAGCATGAAGCTTACATGTTTTTTCCTCTAAAATCCTTATTTTTTCTCAAATGTGATCCTAACTTGGGATTTAACTTTCTAGAAGGTTGGAGAACCTCTCTTAAGTGTTTTGGAATATATATAGATCACTGCCTTGGCGTTTTCAAACCTGATTCTCATAGTAAGTACCATTCCTCACCGTTCTTGTTATATTTTCATAGATCTACATAGATCCACTTCATCTCTCTTCTTTTATTCATATATATACACATTTTTTGGTTTTATATATGTGTGTGGATGAAAAATAAATTGATATTTGGTCTTGATCATTCTTAGAGAGGATATCTATGGCTGTTTTTGTGGATAATTATTCCAGTTGCTAAAGCATTCTTCATCTATTGTCAGTTTTCATCAAAATCATCAATGTAGGTTCCTTTAATGTAATATCCTACTATTAGAATAGATTTTATGAATTTAAAATATATTAAATTCAATGATATTTATTTTTAAATCGTGGTTCAATTCATGGAATTAATCTTCTTTTGTGTTGTTTTATTATTATTTTTAAATTGTGTAATTGCGAGGAATTGTTGTGAAAATTGTTTTTCTTTCTTGAATTTAAAATTATGACATTAAATTTTGGATTGTATCAAGTTAATAAATGGGTTTTTGGGAGTGGGGTTTTCAATAACAAAGGTCATTTTATTGAAATTGTTTTACTTTGAAAGAGTTTCAATGGAAAAGTGATTTTCAATAAAAAAGTGGGTTTTATTGAAAAGGTGTTTTGGCATGATCATTGAGAATATTGGTGTGTGAGTTCATATTTTATTTCTAGGGCTTGGTTTAACTATTACATACTATTTTGTGCCAAATTTCAAATGGAATATGGGATATAATTACCTTGTGACAACTTGGTAGATTGATGAGAAACCGCTCATGAGTAAGGAACTGTCATAACGAAGCATGCATGGTTGTTAGCACGGATATGTGGAATGGGATTGTTATGACAAAGGAATATTGAGAAATGGATTTAATGATTTGTTTAGTAATTTTTTTTTAAATATAACATGATGGAAAAATTGGTTTCAATTTCACCTGTTTACTTTTTTTACGGATGGTTTTGGAACCTGATTATTTTTAGTTACGATTTTTTTTTGGGAAATTGTATTATATAAACAGTTTTATATAAATCTTACAAACTCTTCTATCATAGTGTAATAAGTAGGTATGTCATTGAGGAAATACTACTATGTTTTATAATCACCCCTTATTTATGCACAATCATTCTATTAATAATTCTATCTTCTAAGACAGGGGAAAAGGTAACATATCACAAATATTTAGCACCACTTTGTGATACATGGGATGTTTGGTGATCTTGGAACATGGAGCAAGGGGAGAATGGAGTCTCATGGTCTTCTTGGTGTCTTTAGTAATCCATCTAATATTTAATTTTATAGCTTCATTGTCTTCTGTTATTGCGCACTCTGAAGTTATTTTGATATGAATTATTTGGTTGATTTTTCTTTCATTTATTCATGCATTATATAGTGAGTTGTTTGGTTTTGGTTTTCTTGGTTAATGGTTTTATTTATTAAAAGGAAAACCATCCCCCACTTTTATTTGAAACCCTTCAACATCTGTTTCTAGCCTTTGGCGTCATGGGGATTTCTCTAAAAGCCAATAATGACTCATTGTAATCTCAATCCAATGAGAATTGGTGGGCCATTACAAATCATATCAGCTTGTTCAGTCCTTGCCTAACAAGTAGTTTTCAATTTATTAGTCTTGGATTTTAATTCCTTACTGTCCATTCCTTGGTCTCTGATCTCAGAAAAGAGTAGGATTTCCGTTACATGAAATTTAGATGATAAATATGTGTAGCTAATATTTTCATGCTAAACTTCATGTTACCGTGGAATTGGGTACATAAGTTTTTAGAGACACTTATAGGATTTTGTAATCACATTATCATGGGTTTAGCCAATGATACATGAAATAAATGCATTACAGTGGAATTAACACACACTAGGATTGCATAATCCATTTGGATATATGATTTATGAATTTTTGAAGGATTAAATTTTAGAAAAATGCAGAGTTTTTTCTTCAAATGAACGATTTTGAAAAGAGAATGAAAGTTGTATTTTAAAGACTGTTTTATTTTCTATATTAAAAAGGGGATATTTTTTTCAAAAAATGGTTGCATGTGGAAAATTTTTTTTTATGTAAAAAAAATGAAATGATAGTTGATGTGATAGAATTTTAAATGATAATCCAATTAGTTTGTAGGGAGTGAGACTATCTTATTTTGTGTTTTTTTAGTAAATGGCATCATCTAGGCATCATTGGGACTAACTTAAAGAAGATGCAAAGAAATAGGTTGGAATTAGAGAATAGGTGAACCAAGAGATAGTTCAATGTATCGTCCAAGAGTTTCAAGATGTGGATATAGGGAACAAGAGGGATGAGCCAAGGCATATGGATAATTAAATTTAGTTTGTAAAGTAGAATCCACCCATCTTCAGGGGTGATTCTGAACATGAAAAGGTAGAGGTGTGGCTCAATAGAATGAATTTTATCTTTTATTTCATAGGCACACCATTATACAATAATGTTAAGCTGACCACATACATGCTCAAGGATCTTTCATGCCTATGGTGGGAACTAGTACTACATGATAAAGAGGATCACAACTTATGTTGGGAGGATTTTGATGATTTTTTTAAAAAATCATTCTATCTGCACACATTTACGATCCAGAAAATAATGGACCTCTTCAGCATGATGTAGGAAAACCTCTTTTTCACCGAGTATACAGCTAAATTCTTACTGTTAGTGTACATTTCACCCAAAGATGAAAATAGTGCAGCCTTATAGGCATGGATCATAAAACTGGGGATAAGTAAAGATATTAGTTTGATGATTAAGGTTCCCTATATTAAGGATTATATAGAGACGGTGAATAGTATGACCGTGGCTGAGTGTGATATCTAATGATATGTCGGAGGAGGAAAAGTTATGATACCTATAAGAAATGGTGGGAACTCGAAATATGGAAGCAATTGAAAGATAGACACTTATATATAGGGTGGGAGTGGGAATCATAATCAGATAGCTGGATCAGTAAATCTTCCTCCATGAACAAATAGTCAAGAATTGTGCTACTAATGTGTTTACTTTTACCACATCAAGAGGGAGTGTACATCACCACCAATATCATGCCATAATTTCATCATAATGGGACACCATAAGCATTGTGTGAAAGTGATATGATTTTTGGTGCTCGAGACACTTATCAAGTATCTAAGGCATCATATTCTTTGATAGCGAGAGGACAGAATAATCAAAATCATCTGCAGTGGAGATCTTTCCAAGGTGATTCTTGGAATACCATGTATCCTCAGCATGGGAAATAGTAGCAGGTGAATAATAAGAAAAATTTAGTGAAAAATAAATTTTATGGACTTGATAAAAGATTGTCAATAATCAGTATGGACATCTTTAGTGAGAGGTATGATTATTTTAAATTCTACTTTTGTGGAAGTATTGTTAGATTTTGGTACATCACACTGTTTCATTGATTCTTGTTCCATTGACCTACTATTTTTAAAACTGGAAATGATGCCTTCGGTGTTAAAACTACAAACTCATCTTAGTAAAAGAGAATTTCAATCCATTGGGTGTAGATCATGTACTATTAATATTGATGTATATGAGCTAAAATTGATCTTCTCGATGTTGGATATGGGTGTCTATGATGCAATAATGGGTAGGATTGGATGACAATATTCAAGGCTCACATCGACTGTTACAGTAGAATAGTTAGTTTCCCAACTTAGGATGTCCTAGAGAATCTCTTCAAAGGAGAGAAGGTTGTAAAGGTAAGTGAAACATGACTATTGTCACCAGTGGTGGGAACGATCTATTATCCATTATCATCAATGACTTTTGAATCAATGGAAGAGATTGAGGAAGATAGTTTTCCAGCAATTTTGGATCATTTTTCATATTTTCTTCATATGTACTTCTTAGGGTTACCACCTATAAGGGATGTGGAGTTTAAAATTGATCTCCTTCTAGGGACCAATCAAATTTCCCATCCATCTTATAGGATGGAATGAATAGACCTAAGGGGACTGAATGTGAAGTTTGAGGTGCTATGAAGCAAGGGTTTCATTCGGTCGACCATGTCTCTGTGGGAAGGAATAGTTTTGTTCGTGAAGAAAGCATATGGAACACATTGGATGTGTGTTTATTGTCGTAAGCTTAAACAAGTTATGATAAAGTATAGGTAACTAGTTCCATGCATTGATGACCCATTCGATCAATTGAGGGGAGACCAGTGGTTCTCAAAAACTGACTTGTGATCAAGATGTAACCAATTGCATGTTCGGAAGGAAGATATTCTTAAGGCACCCTTCAAAAGTAGAGATAGAAAATATGAATATATAGTTAAGCCTTTATATCTTACTAATACACCATTTATTTTAATAAAATTGATGAATCAGAAATTTTATAGATATTTGGATTCTTTTGTTGTGGTGTTTGTGGAAGATCTATGGTTGTATTCAAGGAAAAGGGATGGACATGAACAACACCTGCCAAAAATGTTGGGAATCTTGAGAGATCATCAATTGTAAGACAAATTATCTATGTGTGATATTTGGATACAAGATGTATTCATTGATGTATATGTGATTTCTAAATAAATGTGTCTCAATGTATCTTGAAAAGAAAGAAGCTATTATATCCTGGAAAATACATAGGAATTTATTTTTTATACGATGTTTTCATGGTATAACTTGTTACTACTAATGCTTTGTGCATGAATTCTCATGACAAGCCTCGCTAATGAATGCTCTTAAAAAGAATAATTCTCTATTGAAATGGACTGAATAATGATAAATATCTTTCCTAGAGAAGAATGTTCATCTTACATCGACACCTATCTTGATTTTTCTAGAATCAGGATAAGAGTACGTGTTGTACTGTAATGCCTTAGGATCTGGATTGGGATGTGTTCTCAATAAAGGAGACTATGTGGTTGATTATGGTTCAAGATGGCTGTGGGTGCATGAATATAATAACCCAAAACATGATTTAGAGTAATTGGTGGTCGACAATGCTTTGAATACTAAGCATCATTACCTCTTTGGAGGGAAAATTATTGTGTTCATGGACCACAATATCTTGAAACAAATTTTCTCACAGTGAGATTTGAATTTGAGGCAATGGTGTTGGATGGAGTATCTCCAGATGTTTAACTTTGACATGATGTTTTCACCAAGAAAAGGTAATTCAGTGGCTGATGCATTAATAAAAAATTGATATGCTCAGTTGAAAAAAGATGCTTCAGATGAGTGGAAGTTGATGTCAGTCATAGTCTTCATGTATGTGGAATGTGAAGACTGAAGTAATGTTGCTTTTTTTCTTTTTAGTTTCCGTTGTTCATGATTTCGTGACAATGGTCAAAGTGACACAAAAATATGATGCCTAATTCTTGATAATGAGTTCAAAAATCAATTTGGGGAGACCATTGAGGTGTGGAAGACTAATGGGAGTATAATGTTGTGGTTCAAATATTGGATGGTTATACCAAATGATTTTTAGGAACAACTTCTTTATGCTTACCACCACTTGATATGGGCTGTACATATAGGCACACAGAAGACATATAAGGGATTGAAGACACAGTTTTGGTAGAGATACATGAAAATGGAGGTGGCCAAGTTCATATTGCAATGATTAACATGTTAGTAGGTTAAAGAAGTAAAATAGAGACTAGAGGGATATTTCAGTCTTTACCAATTCTAGAGTGTTAATTGGAGAAAATATATATGGATTTTGTTACATATCTCTCAATAATAGTCCAAAAACCTGATTCCATATGGCTGATAGTGTATAGTCTCACAATTTCGGATCATTTAATACATATTCTTGAAACTCATAAAGTGGATGATCTGTCCAAAATCTATATCCGATAAGTGCTAAAGAGACATGGAATACTAGTTTCGATCATGTAAGACTATGATACAAGGTATACATCCTGTTTTTGTAACTAAATACCAAAATATATTGGAACACATTTATTTATATATACATAGTGTAATCCTCAGAGGGAGAGACAATATGAACATACGATACAGACAATGGAAGACATCCTACAAGATTTTTTAATGGATTATGGTGGCTCATGGGATGATAACATAACCTTAGTGGTGTTCTATTTTAGTAACAACTATCATTCCTCAATACATACAGCTCTGTTTGCATCATTGTATGAGTCTCCTTATCATTCTCCACATTGATGGGTTGAGACAGGAGAAACATATTTTTTTGGGACATGCCTTGTCAAAGAAACAATGGAGAGTTTTAAGTTGAATAGAAAGAGAATAGTGATGGCTCAAAGTTATCATAAATCGAATGAAGATCAATGTGGAAGACTATTTTAATTCTTTGTGAGTGCTCATGTGTTCTTTAAGATTTCTCTAAGGCATGCATATCATCATTTTGGGAAGTAGGGAAAGTTTTATCCTTAAAAAATAAGCCATTTTAGGACAATGTAATGGGTTTTAGAGGTGGAATATCAGTTGGACTTGTCACCATGGTTTTTTCGGTGCATAATCTATTCATTGTATGTCAATTGAAACCGTATCAACATGATCCTGACCATGTGATCAAATCGGATCACGTTAAAATAGAGACAGATGATTTGTTGGTACATATCTCAATGAATATTATGGATAGGTAAGAGAATGTATTTCTTGGAAAAAGCTTTGGAATAGTGTCGGTTTTATGGAAACATGGTCAAATTATAGAAGAGACTTGGGAACATGAGAAGGAAATTAAAGAGAAATGGCCGAATCACATTCAGGGAAAAGAGGGTTTTATTCATTTTGGGGATGGATGAACTAATGGTGGGGAGAATGTAGTAACCCTTGTTTCTGGTAATTTAACCTTACATGAGGTTCTTCATGGTTATAATGTGTAGGGTAATGGATTGGAGTATTGTTTGAACATTAAAAATGTTTTTGGGGATAAAGGACATGAACACAGGATACACATGGTTTGTCAAAAATATACTGTTATACTAGGATAAACCATGGACAAATGTAGTTTTTAGGTAGGGAGCTTATATATTTTGTGTGCATGGTTAAGGAGACCATGAAAGGAGGCCATTTGAGGGTCTATTTGGATTGTAGCTAACACATAATTAGCACATGGTTTGTCTAACCATTCGAACTAACTGTACTCGTGATCAATGTAAGATATTAAAAAAGCGAATCTCACACATTTTTGTATCTAAACTATTTTTACCTCTTAATTGTCCCAAACATAGGATTTCTCTTCATTTATGTTTTTAGAACCTCTCCCAAGTGTTTTGGAATCAATCTGGATCCATCCATCCATTTTTTAAAACCTGATTCTTATGGTAAGTTCCATTCTTCGCTGTTCTCGTAACATTTTGGTAGTTATACATAGATCTAATTCTCCTATATTATTTGTTTCATAGATATATTCCTGTTATGGGTAGATATATAAGTTTTGGTGCCAAATAAGTTGAGATTAGGTCATTATCATTATAGGAGAAGAGATCTAAGGCAGTGTTTGTGGAGAATCAACATAGTTGCTAGAGCATCCTTCATCCATTGTTGGTCTTTGTCAAAACCTTCAAGGTAGGTATCTCTAAGATCGTCTTTTATTTCTAGACTCTACTGTATTAGTTTGAAATCTATTAAATTGAATAAAATTTATTGTAAAATCTTGTTTCAATGAATGGAATAAAACTTATTTAGTGACGATTTATCAATTTTTTTATATTGTGTAATTTCGGTGAATTGTTGTAAAAATTGTTTTCATTTCTTGATTTTAAAAGGGTGATTTTAAATTTTGGATTTAATGGATTTATAAATGGGATTTTTGGAATGGTTATTTCAGTAAAAAATGGCATTGTATTGATATGGGTTGTCTTTTAAATGATTTTGATTGAAATGTTGTTTTCAATAAAAAGGTGGTTTTATTGAAAATGCTTTTTCATATGACCCTTGGGAATATTGGTTTGTGAGTTCATATTGAATTTCTTGGCCTAGGTTGAAATATGAACTTGTGATAAGTTCTAATGGTCAAGTGGAAAACGATATATAATTACCTTGTGGTGAATTGGTAGATCGATGACAAACCACTCGGGAGTATGGAACCGTCATAACAAAGCATGCATGGTTGGTCGCATGGATATATTGAATTTTTTAGGTTTTCCAAAGGAATATTAGGAAATGGTTTTAATGATTTTATTTTTTATTTTTATTGAAAAGAATCTTTCTGAAAAAAATAGTTTCAATTTCACCTGTATACTTTTGGTTACAAATGGTTTTGGAATTTGATTATATTTAGTTATTTTTTTGGGAAATGTTTTTCTATAAATGAATTTAAATAATTTTTTCTAAATCTTATATCATAGTGGCATGCATAGAGAATTCATTGGGGAAATCCTACTGTGTTTTATACTCACCCCTGCATTGTCACTTTGGTGCTTTAACAGATGCTATCTTTTAGGATATGGGAAAAAGGTAACATATCATGCTTTTTTTGAACTACTTTGTGATACGTGGGATGTTTGGTGATCTTGAATCATGGAGTTATTGGATCATGGAGTCCTATAGACTTCTTGGATTAATTATTTTTTACTTTAACTTTTTACTTTTATAGTTTCTTTGTCTTCAATTTTTGGGCACTTTAAAGTTATTTTAATATGAATAATGTGGTATATTTATCACTGATTTATTAATGCATCATATAGTGAGTTTGTTTTTATTATGGTTTGTTGGGTTAATGATTTTATTTAAAAAAGGGTAAACCGTCCCCCATTTTTATTTGAAACCCTTCATCATTAATTTCCATACTTTGGCATCTTGAGGATGTCATGTTAGGCAATGTAATGACTCATTGTACTCTCATTCCAATGAGAATTGGAATGCCACTACCACACCTTTGGGAGAGATTGAGGTTGATTCCATACATGTTCACAATACCCAACTCTAATGAGGAAGATGTGGTATGTGTATGGTGTTGAATATGGTGATTTATTTATGGTTATGGAGACTAGGATGTGAATATGCAGATATTGGTAGGTGATGTACATAGAAGAAGGGAATGAGGGTGATCTTCTGAATCTTTACATTATACGACCATTGTGTGATTGTGAATGTGGATAAGTGGTAGTTATGTGTGGATATTTGGTGGTGCGTTCTTTTATAGTGGAAATGAGATTATGACTTGTAAGATATGGAATGTAGATAAGTTGAGTGGTGGTCTGTTTTGAGGTGAAAATTTGTATATTGATGTGGTGTTATTGTTGCTTTATTCTCACATTAGAGATTATATAAATAACGGACTTCTTGATGGACATCTATTGGTTTAAGTTTGAATGTATCTATTTACAGGTGAGAGAAGTTGTAATTTATGGGTCCATAATCAATGGTTGTTTTTGATTACGTTTATGTGGTTGATGATATATCTCATTTGTTGACTTTTGAAGTGGAATTGAATCCTTGTTTGGTATTTGAATTGGTTTGGAATATTGGAAATAGTGGAAAAAAATAAGGTAAATGTTGGAAACCATGGTTAATGAGGTGAAATGTGGATCCCAATGATCATATATATTGTGATTATTATCTTTCTATTTTTGGTTACGTTTTCCTAGTTTTTATTACACTTATCTACTATTAAATAATTATTTTGCATACTTGTTCATTTTTTATAAGGATGATCCTATCGAGCACTCCCAAGTGATCACCCATAAAATGTTTTTTGAGTGGTATTCTAGATTTTCTGATGGATATTAGAGTCACTATTTAGGTTTCTTAGATGGAATGGGTGGTTGATCTAGAGTCTTAGGATTTCATCATTGACTGTATTTTCTGGTGTTTATGTTATTTTAATATAAGTAACATCTGGGTTATGGGGTTTCATAATTAAATATCATTTCACTAGAGTTTTTGGGTAGTTCATTTTAATAATTCTAATATTATGAGCGTAATTTTCTCATTCTTGAATTTTATACCCTTGATGCTAGTCAACAAAACAAGTCCTTTTAAGGGTAAAAATCATGGGTCACTCAATATCCCACTACTAGTCTAAGAGGTGTTCCCATCTATGTCATGCCAATATAATATTTATTGATTTTATAATTCCTAATAGCTCTTTGTTTTCAGAAGCTCACTAGTTTTGTTTTGGGAGTTCATGACTGTAGAATACGAAAGGCTGTGAAAAAGGTATTTGAATGTGAAATTATGTTTTTATGTTAATAAATTTAGATTGTAATCAATCCAACTTTCATTGGTGAAATTATATGGAGGTATTCAATAGTTTTCATGGAAACAAAATGGAAGATATTGGTTCAATATTATTGGTGCTAGTTTAATTTGAGTTTTTCCCTAGATGATGAAGACCAGGGGGTACTGTGGTGACACTATAAGGTGATAATGAATTGAATATGTTGTTAAAATGTTTTTTAGGGGACTTTGGGGAAAGTCATTATAATAATCCTAATGTGAGATATTATTAGGTTTAATATATGAATGGAATTATCAAGTCAGAGATTGGTTGGTTTTTGTGTGAAAAATATTTTTTTGGTAATGTTTTGGTGTCTTTGAATGTTTTTTTATAATATATACTTGGTATGACTAGATGGGGATATGATAAAATTCATCATTTATTTCCTTATTTTTTTCAGTAGAAGCATTTTAGTGGAAGTATCTCAGGAGAAAACATTCAGTATAATTTTCTAAATGAATATAGAATTGGATGTAGTGACGTTGATGTGTGGGAATATGGTAGCAAGCATATAAAAATGAATGAACTTGGGGAGAAGTCACATTCCAAAGGATGTATTGATTCAACTAGAAAGAATCTTCCAATTGTGGAATGGATGTTTCAGAGTAAGTGTATATTGGTATAAAATATTATAGGATAGTGGATACTGGTTGAGTACACAAATAAATAATGTAATGATTTTCATATTAAAAAATAATAGTATTTGGGATATTCTGTAAGAGTAAACACATGGAGTTTTTGGATGCCTGCAGTATTCTCTGAATGAACCAGTTGAGGTAGATGTGACTATCTAGTTTCCTTGAAATGTAGAGGATTAACTATGATGTTTGGAAGGTCGAAAAAACAGAAGTTACAAACTGGTCGATCTAGAGATAATATTTATATGATGGGATATCAATACATTTTTTGGTGAACTGAGGACAGATATGGTAAAGGATGTGGTTATATAGGATAGTGAAAACAAAAGGACAAACAAATTATAATTATCCCTTTGGAAGGAATTTATTATTAGAGTTCTTACAATAGAAAGGAGCCACTGAATTCATTTCTCTGGTTATTCAAGTATGGTTCTTAAAATTAATATAATCGTAATTTAGATGGGTAGGTTTATCAGAATATTGGGTTCCCGTATAATACATCTTTTTATTAATTTAAAATAAATCGTTTCCCCCATGGATTAAAATAAACATAACAACCATTTAATATTTTGGTGTTGGGTCTTTCACATTAAATTGTGTGTTATTATTTCTTATTCATTATTTATTAATGTCATTTTTGGATTTTTATCATGAAATTTGATGTGATGGATTATGTCAAAAAAATTACTCTAAGTTATGGAGAAATTATAGTCATACGTTCACTCTGATATAGAGGTTCTAGACATTTTTTCCATAATGTATGTTATAGGGTTTAAATTGTTAGTGATTGGGAGGTTCGTTTGACCCAATATAGTGGTGATTTATTGTATTATAAAGTGTTATTATATAAGTATTTATGTGATGTATAATGATACAATATGGGGTATAAAAGTTCACATAGATATATGAGTGTGTTTGATCGAGGCAATTATCAACCATTTTATATCATGAGTAGAAATGTTGTTTAAAAAGAGGGAACTCTTGGATTTAAAATAAGAGTAATGGATTTCCTAATTTTTTTTCATAGATACATTGGCCTACTTGGTTACACATAACATCCTTGAATGAGTATTAGTTTTTCTATAAGCATTTTCTCTAAATTTTAGAGAAATGATGAAAATATTGTCTAAATAGGTTTGGATGGGTTCAATATTTTTTTTGATATTGTTTTTAAAATCGGTGTAGATTTATTGAATGTGGGATATTTGAAAAGAATATGTATTAAAACAAAGACCGTGTAATTATGAATGTCTCCATACTTGGGTCAGTGTATTCATTTTTTAATTTAGACAACATTAAAGTGCATCGAAAGACAATACAAGTTAATTTTTAATCTACTCTTTTACAATGATTATCATTTTTATTTAACTTGAGACACATTATGATATGATGATTAATTTAAATTTGAATACAAAAATAATTTTAAAATATAATTTTTACAATTAAGTGTGGTTGGATGAGTTTTTTTGTTTCATCATATTTTGAATATTTTAAAATAAATGGGTAATTACCATTTGACAAAATTGAACCATATAAAATAGTTTTATCACTTCATTATGAAACAAGGTATTATTCTCATATAGGAAAAACTCAATCAAAATTGTTCATCAACTTTATTTTGGGGAGGTGGTTCTATCCCATCATTCATAAAAATGAGTTCCTACTAAATCCTTCAAGGATTATAGTGGAATTGGATATCTCCAGTGGGAAGAACTTATTTATTTTTGTTGAGTCCACTTGATCGAACTCACTTCCATTTAAAATTGATATCTTAAAGAGTGAGTAAAATTTGTTTTGTTTTTGAATTATTTCTTCTTCTAGATTATTCTAACAATCAATATTTTCATGGATTTTTTCTATTATTCCAATATTAATAAGAAGAGGGATGTATCATAAAAATCATCGGTTCCAATTCAATATATATTTTGTACCTTTTATAGAAAAATATAAAAATTAAATGTGTAATTACTGAAATAATAGAAGTTAAATTTTTAAGTGTAAAGGCTAGCAGCATATACATTGGGGATGCGTTAGTGAAAAACATTATTTATTTTTGTAAAAAAATCATTCAACCTTTAGTTAACAATAAGATAGATTGAATGGATACATTTTTTGATGTACCTGAATAATTTGTATTCATAATATCAACTAGTGTTATTATGTGGATGCAATGAGCAAGGTATATCATTTCACTCATTAAAAATAATGTTTGTGTCCTGTGTACTTTTCTAACATATAAATATATAAATTATTTCAAATTGTAATAAAGATTATATATACTTCTTGTTATCACATTTTACACCATAAATGAGTCTCACAAAAAACCTGAATATACACACAAAAATAATTCAATGATTGATCTTAATGAATTTAAAATAATCACTATAATTTTAAAATTCAACCAGCAATCACTTAATATGGAATCCCATTATATTCTACCATAAAACTCTAATATTTAATTATTTATATTATATATAATTCAAAAAAACTAAACTAATAAACATTCCAATCTTATCATAACATTATTCAACATCAATACATGTAGGTATCCAATATCTAATTATTTGTAATCACAGGTAAAACATTGGATGATTGATTTTATTCCACAAAAAATCCAAAACATTTGTGTTAATATACTCTCTCCTTTATTATACACACTCTTGTATCATGCCACCTTTAACCCAAAACATCAACCAATTTCCCTCCCTTTAACGGTTAAAAAACATTATAATTTTAAAAACATCCTAACATCAATCAACCAAGAATGACACAACTTTTATTGAGATCCATTAATCATATAAAAAACTATTAGTCACCATAGATATGGATTTTATGTGTAATGAGTTTTGTTTCTATTTCTGCAAATATTCAAACCAAACATATGTCTTTAGAATAATATATTTAGTATGTTACTATAAAAACCATACTTTCTACCTACAAGCCATCACTAAGTGTCCATAAAATTTAGATGAAATTTAAATGATCTTCTTTAACTATCATTTTGTGCATGCTTAGGAATAATCAACAATTTATGAGATATTGGTTCTCATTAAAGGTCACTTTGTACTCAGTGATAAAAATATATTTCACATTAATTTTGGTTTTTTACAATGTTGTCACTTGAAATATACCAAGTAGCTACTGGTATGCTCCTCATTATTCCATATCTAAACGTTACAATATTAAAAATAATATCCTTTGTAACCACCATACACATTGAATTACTCATTGATCCTCCCAATAAATATTCATCAGAACTCAATGAACTATCTCTATATTATTTCCAATGTATATCATAGATTGAAGAAAACCAAAATATTGGTGAACATGTACACATGTTAAAATGATTTCACTAAATAAACCATCTCAATAAATTTCAATATCGTTTATTTCTCCTCAATTTTAGCCATAGTAATCTCACTATTATATTAATTTATAAACCAAGAATATATTATTAGTGTAATTATATCTATCTTTCAAGTCTCTCGATAAAGATAGGAAATATAGAAATAATTAGCGGTAAAAAATCAAAAATCAAAACATTAATTATTGATACTAAAAAAACGCATTAAAAATTTAAAAGAATGATATCATTATATATATTTATATTATTAATAGAATCATGATATAATGAAATAAATTCTAAATATACATGATACAACTCAGTGTAAAAGACAAAATGGTTAAATAATATTATAAACGCTATTTATAAATAGAACTTACCCCCTCTCAGTCTTACAATATTCATTTTATAATTTTTTTTATGAATCTTATTACTCTAAAATAATTCAAATCACTTCATAATAGGAGGGTTGAGTTAAATTTTGAGTTAAAATTTTGTTCATCCTTTAGATTTATTTTGTTATTATTCTGTAAAGTACATTGTAAACATGTTGTTGTCAAACACACAAGCATTTCATACATATGATAAAAAGAAAATATTGTAACACAAATATTTTTATTTTTCACTAATAAAGGATACATACAAGGAAACTATACAGAAAATTTGTCAATTTTAAAAATAAAAGGCTAATATTTATTGTGATTACAATATTTAAATAAGGTATTTATACCAATATTAGGGTCACTGCCTTATGTTATCATTGCACTCATTACATTGGGTCATGAAACATGATAATATAAAATGAATAATCACTCAAAATAATTTCATCATAATTTAATAATTTTAAATATTTAGTGTGTCTTATTTATGTTTATATATTATCCATGAAATTTGATACATTAATAGAACTCTATAAAAAATCTATATTTCTATCCCAATTCCCAAATTTATCAATTATTCTCTATATTTATTATGTTCCTAAAATGTTAAGTTTTTTAATTTTATTATTCCTTTTTTTAGAAACATCTAATCTATTCCAATTAATATTTTATTCTTTTCACTCATTGATTGGAAACCAAAAATGACAACTGGTGTCATGATAAATCATCCATGTAACCTTATAATTACTCCCCTTTAAAAAAGATTAGAAAAATTCAAAAACATTTAAAACATAATAGATCCTTAAATAAGAATGATAACTACAAAATATTATATTTTAACCACAAACCACTTAATAAACCGTTACATGTGTTATAAAATTTCATATTTTGGTATGGTGGGATGCTGAAGCCAAATATTTTCATACCTTGGAGAACTATTCATTATATCTATACATTATTGTGTGAAATTATATAATGTGGTTCCAAACAAGTTTTTTTATTTATCCTAACTTAAACATCTTCAAACTAATCTTTATTATGGTGTGATATTATGAATTTCATTCTAATGTCACCAATTAAATCTAAATAGAGATGCACCATTTACTCAAACCCTATAATTTCAACATAATTCACTCTACATATTTATCATATAAAAACCATGATGTTGCATTACCTCTATCTTTTTAGAATGATTACATAAATTTATTATCCTACCCTATTTAAAATTTTCTCATGGTATAACTTGTAATATATTAATATTCTTTATAGTGTAATGAAATCCACTATGACAGGAATTATTAACCATTTATTTAGTTTGAATTTTAAATTTTTTTATTCATTGTTTTATCATAATCATTTAATTATGGTTTTGTATTCCCTAAAAAACATCCATAATTTTCTAATTTCTACCAAACATCTTTATTTTTATAGAAATTACTTTGATATCACCAACAATATGAATTTATAACAAGTAAACAAATTCATGAAAATAAAATATAATGAGGAAAATCTCACATTATCTTCATATATATGTTCTAACAATCTCTATACTCGAAAAACTTTTACCCACTATTTTTTCCCATCATATTTTTTGGAAATCCAAACTATATCCACATTCCAAGAAGAAATTCTTGTCAAATCAAAAATGAAAATTTAATAACATGGATATCATACCAAACATACTTTATTAGTACTCATTGTTAAAAAATATATTAAGAAATATATGTAACCCTCAACTCAATCCTTTAATATTCAAATCTAATAGACAAATTATTATTAATACTGTGTAACTCCTTCAATATCCAACTATCTTTATATTTAAAAATATACATATATCTCTTCCCCATAAAATGAATCTTGGCCAAGTAATATACAAAAACCACACACAAAGTTATACTCCCACTATGACACAACATAATGATCTAGTTGATTTGACGATGTGATATATTAAATTTCCATAAATATTTGGTATTTAATTTCTTATATTCAATTGATTTCATAATTTGTGTTAACTGCATCCAAATTACATTGAATTCTCTATTTTCCACCATTAAAAATAATCCTACATGGTTAATCATTTTTTTATCTTCAAAAATCCATGTTAAATAAAAAATTAATATTGGGTTAAAAATATAGGTTTAATAGATTAATTTAAGAATCTAATTTGTCCAATGTTTTTTATTATCATGTTCTTTAATTATTGAGTTATTCTATTATTCTAGATATTGATTTTCACATGATATAAATTTATATTTAATAAATTGAACATGCTTCTAATAAATTTTATGTGTGATTGTTGTATTGTATTCTCAATTAATTTAATTGAATATTATTATCACAATGAGTCACCAAAGTTGTATTCACATATTTTACATTAATCTCAAATTGTAACATTAGTTAGAGAAATAAAATATATTATGTCATAGAAAAAATATAGTCCACATTATTCATGTTAAGATATTTTCTATTTTTTTTCTTTCTTAACCAAAAAATACACTTGATTCCCAAAAATAATGTGACTCATGTGCTTTATTTTATAACTAAAATGTATCCACACAAATCACAAACTGAATATAAAATTAAATATATATTATTATCTCTACCAAGAAAAAAATACATTATAGTTTCCTCAATTTAACCAATTATTCTCTCCACAATAGCGAGGTGTTCATCCTTCACACTACTTTAATGTCGTGCCAAAAAAATGTTTAATAAATAAATTTTTCTTATTTTTATAATATAAAAAAAGATCTCAATCCTTGATTGGTATTTTATTGGTTTGAAAACATGTCTACCATCATGTTTATTGGGATTGGTACAACTGTAATTGGTATAGATTCTATTAGTATGAGTGAGTAACTCAGAGAGGGTGAATTTATTACCTAATAAAAATTTAAGTTAAAAAAACTAAAATAAAACCTCCCAAGTTAATTAAAAATTTTCAATTAATCAAAATAGTGGAATTATATAAGTTTGATCATTCATAAAATTTCTCCAATTCAGATTACTGATTAGTTAAAATAATATTTTAAATTACACTAACTTTTGAAAATATATTTATAAGGCCCTAGTCTTAAACCTCACTTAACATCGAATTAAATTAATAATTCCCATTGAGGATCTTTTCAGGTTTAGAGTTCTAGAGAATTAGATCTTAACTATTACATCTCAAAAGATTACAAAGTAGACACTTCTACTAAGTTTCCATAAAATAAAAACTCTTAAAAAGAAACTTGTCTAATTCCATGTTTTATATAGCATGACTTTCCCATGATCCCATCCTTGACACTATTCCACATTAAGTCCTGTGAAAACATTTCAAAAAAACATGGGGTGGGCATAAAAAGCTTAGTAAGGGAAACACAAAGAATAAAAACGGTAAGTTTTTTAAAACAATAAGTAAACCATGTATACTTTATCAAAGTAATACTTTTCGCGTTTATTTAGTAGAAAAAACTCTTCAATGAATAAAAGATCATTACTTACCCTTTTGTAACCAAAAGATTATCATAAAACCAATATAAAGAACACATAACATATAAAGGTAACTTGGGACATAAACATAATTAAATGGAATAACCATATGGTCGACTTCCACACATATCACTTAAATGGAATAGCCATACGACCGACCTCCATACCCAATGCATTGGAGGTTCTAACGTAACCACTCATCCTGGTATTCACAGCACCACCCGTCATATGGTTTATCACGTAACCACCCATCAAATGTCCAAGTACCATTATAAAATCATAAGACATAAAACAAATATAATGGAAAGAAAACATTTCCACATTTTGATCACAATATATCACTAAAATATATTTACATTACAAAACCATTATAAAAACCATTTTCAATACCAAAATACATTAAAGAGTATATGGTATTTATTTTATTTTAAAAAACATTACGGCATGTTGAGGAAGCCAAAGACCAAATAATACTCATGGCGTTGGAAAAGGGTCATTGTCACCACGTACGTTAAAAGAAACAATCATTTTTTCGTTTAGTAAAACACTTGGTAGAAAAAGATTCCATTTGAATAAAAGTAAAAGTAAAAGGGGTTTAAAAACCATATAAAATAAATTTGTGTATAAAACAAAATATGCCTCAATGAAAGGAGATTGAGACAAAGTCCCTTACCTCGGGTCCGACTTGACTAGATCATTCTTTAACGTCCTGAATATTAAACTTGAGTTAATTTATATTTTCTTAAGAAGACTTTTCATGTTAATTATTCTTTTTATATGACTTATTACAATGTTATGAACACTATGTAATTTATTTAGTTAATAATGTTTGTTTTGTCGATCAATGATACTTGAGTCAAAAGTAAACTCTTTATAATTACAAGTTGTTCATGGGGTAAAATATCCATTATATAAAGAATTATATTCAAGATGTAGATATCATATATGTCATATATATCCTGTATAAACATGCATTTATAATATTACCTAACATTTAGAGGTAATAAATGAAATGCACCGTTCATGTAGACGGTAAGCCATACGTACGCATGAACGCTACTTCCATTTCTATTTCATATTTAATGGAATTAAAACATAATGATACATAATAGTATTATAATTCCAGTATTGTATCATATATAATATCATTAAATCTATCCTTTATATGCACCACATATGGTATTAACGAATCAAATCACTTTGAGGGGGCGGTAGTCCACACTTCCTAAAATGAAGATATCGCCTTTACACATAATGGAAACCATAATGGTATGACATAAAAAAAATAAAGAAGCTTAAGGAAAACATAAACATATTATATATCATATATAAATATAGTGACATATTAATGGCCACCTTTGAAGGTGTTATATGAGTGTTGAACAATCATCGTTTCGTGAGGCAGAAATTGACCATCCACGAAAACAGTATGTTCTTTAACCATTACATGTATATGACAACGTTGCTTTTGTTACAGACTTAAACATGATTTATTACATAAAAATTCACTTGAAACAACAAATAAGATTGAGAGTTTTAGTGTATTTGGGTCTTATGATCGTTAAATAAAAACTTGAAACATGAAATACAACATCTTTATTGAAAACTTCTTTTACATGACCACTACATTCCCTCATACTTAGCATTGCATGGGATAACCTGAGGACATGCATAAGAAAAGGGTGAGCTATAAAGCCTAGTAAGGGAGTAAACATGGAATAACATGAGGAGTACAATACATGTTATACAATAGGAATATCAATAGAGCATAAAATAAACATGAACATAAAGGCATGATAACACATGATAATCATAACATTTAAATGTGGCAACAACACTTAACGCGCAATTAGCATGAGCCAAGCCTCATTGCACATAAAGCATGAGTAAATCCTCATTTCACATGAAGCACGAGTAAACCCTCATTGCACTTGAATTAGAATGAGTCAACACTAATTGCACATGACGTATCATGATACAATACTTTACCCAATGAATTGAAGTGCTAAAATGGCACACCCTTCTTAAACATTTCATTCCATGCATAAGTGTGCCACATGGATTATAAAACATTGATTCATAAAACATAATCATTTATTCCATGATAAAGTAATGTGGAATTCATACATGAAACATTATAATCAACAAGTAAATTTTCATAAAGGTGAATACCCTTGATGGAGAAATGGGCATGATATTCACTACACAAAGGCATTGGCTTAGAAAATCGGTGCGATTTCGGCATCGTAACGCCGTGACATAAGAATTCATAAAAATGGTTGATGAGAGAGAAAGGGGTTCCTCATCATATTTACATGTAATGGAAATTAAGTAGGTCATATAGATACATTTCCCAACAATTGTAATGGAATTTAGATTCATGATACAAAAATATTGCTTGAATGTAAAAGAAGAGAGAGAAGTTCCTTTCGGAATTTCGGCATAGTAACGGGTGTACGTGGGAGGCATTTAATGAGAGAGATAGGGGACTCCCATCATTCAAAAAATAATAGCGCAGTATGGGGGAGGTGAAAAACCATACCCCAACATTCACAATTGAAATTAAAAGGGCAATAAAACTTAAAACAAATTGAAAAAAATGAGAAAGGAAGAAAAAACCCTTACTTGGAAGTGTGCATCCAAAGGCTAGAGAGAGGCTTGTGAGAGGCTTATTAGGAGCTTGGGGAACCATGGGATGATTCTAGAGAGAGTTGGGCAGAGGATGGACGAACTAAAATGTCTTTACGTGATGAGGAAGTGGGAGCTTGGGTGGGTTTATATAGGAAAGGTGAGGGAATTCTTTATTATTTAGGTTTGGGACCCCTTATATTAAATTAATCCAAACCACAAACCATCCCATGGTTTTTGCCCATGGTTTTTGGAAAATGGAAGAGGAAAACAATATTTTATAAGGCCATTCCTAACTTCTTAAAATATTAGGGTTGCTTATGTGGAGGTGAGTCACACTCCCATGGAAATTAATTTAAAAAGGCAAGGTGTTGAATAAGTCTTGAGGGGTCCTTTAATGCTTTGAAAAGTAAGTAAAACAAACCCAAAACCTCATTACTTTAATGGTAAAACATATATTGGCCGAAAATAATGATTATAGTATTTTATTACATCAATATCGGGTCATTATGATGTCATAAAACAAATTATATATTTAAATGGTATTTAATTTTTACCCAGAAATTTGACCATCTCAGAAAATTATGAAAAATTCTCCGTTGGATAATCTTGACGTCCTGATTCCAGAAATAACATTTATTTTATCTAAATAATTTTCTAAATATGTTAATTTTTAGTTTTAAAATAATAACCGACATTTATCTAAAATTCACGGGTTTTGACAGAAATGGCTTTCAAACCTTAATAAAAATTTTAATTGCATTCATAAATTTATAAGATCATTTATATTTAATAAAAAACAATTTAATAATAATATTATTATTTTATTAAAATATTATTTAATTCAAAAGCCCCTTAATTTAATAAAATAGAACTCTTAATTAAATAATAACTAAAAACACTATTTGTACTTTAAAAAATATTATACAATGTATCAAAAATGGCTATAAATTATATTCATTATTATATAAAAAAATAATGTACATGAACATAGTACTACTTATTTGTTACATAACCCCTTAAAACAGCCACATAAGACCTAAGGGTTAGGTGTGTGATGGTGACAGACTTTTGTGGTGGCTCGGATAACATCACTCAAGTGGTAATTTCAATCAACATCCACTTGTCCCATAGACGGTCACGTTCGAGCTTGACATGATGAAGATCAGCTTGGGCTTGGTAAAGAGCGAAACCCAAAGACGCCGCCTCTTTTCCAAGCTCCAATAAATGGGATTCATTTGGGGAAATTCTACTGGATGAGGCCATCGCTTCTTTTCTCTGAGTAAATTGGATTTTTAAAATTATATATTTATACTAATCATGTGATCACTGTACAATGACTATATTAGCAACGATAAAATTTATTATCATAAAACCAAAGAATTTGACATTTTATATAAACATAAAGAGATATTTAATTAGATCAAGAGGGATTTCCATTAATGAAACATTGGGTCGTTACAATATCCCCCCCTTAAGAAATTTCACCATCGAAATTTTCCTTTTCCCACACTAAAACAAATGTGGGTAACTCAGCATCATCATTTCCTCATATTCCCAAGTCGCTTCTTCAAACTTATGGTTTCCCCACAACACCTTGACGAGGGGCATTGTCTTATTTTGTAGAACTTTTTCTCTACAATCTAAGATCTTCAATGGTTGCTCCTCATAAGAAAGATCATCTTCCAATTGTACCACCTCAGAAGAGAGTACATGTGAAGGGTCCAATATGTACTTTCTTAAGAGGGATACATGAAATAAATCATGTACTTTGTCCATAGTAGGTGGAAGTGCTAGTCGATAGGCCAAAGCCCTGACACGATCAAGAATCTCGAAGGTGCCGATGTACCTTAGACTTAACTTCCCTTTCTTTCCAAACCTCATTACCTTCTTCCACAAAGATATGCATAGAAAAACCATGTATCCAACATTAAACTAAAGGTCTCATTGATGATTATCTGCATAACTCTTCTGTCGACTCTGGGCTGCCTTGATATGCTACTGAATGGTTTTCACCTTCTCCACCATTTCTTCGACCATTTCTGGTCCAAGATGCTTAAGTTCACCGACCTCATCCCAACATGTCGATGTTCTGCACCTTTTCCCATACAAGGCTTCATATGGTTCCATTTGGATGCTCGAGTGGAAACTATTATTATAAGAGAACTCAACAAGAGGAAGATATTGATCCCATATTCCTTTAAAGTTCATTGAGAATTCTCTCAACATGTCCTCATGTGTTTGGATAGTCCGCTCGGATTGGCCATCAGTTTGAGGATGATAGGCCGTAGTCAAGTTCAGTTCATTATTTAGAGCATGTTGAAGACTCCTCCAAAACATAGAGGTGAATCTTGGATCTCGGTCAGACACAATAGATAGTGGTACTCCACGAAACCTTACCACTTCCCTGATATATATCCGTGCCAGTTGATCCAAAGATAAATCCTCTCGAATAGCAATGAAGTGTGCAATCTTTGTAAGACGATCCACAACAACCCAAATTGCATTGTTGCCTTTGGATGTCCTCGGATGTCCAGTGAAAAAGTCCATGGTGATGTTCTCCCATTTCCATTCGGGTATGGTCAATGGTTGCAACATTCCCTTATACTTATGCCTCTCTGCCTTTACTTGCTGACACACTGGTCACTTTGATGTATATTCAGCGATCTCCTTATTCATATTACCCCACCAAAATTTTTCTCGGAGATTTCGATACATCTTTGTGCTCCCTGGGTGAATATAGAAATTTGAACTATGTGCATTATCCAAAACATCCTTCTTCAGCTCCAGATTTGATGGAACACGTAGTCTTTTCCCAAACCGCACAATTCCTTCTTCATTAATATTAAACTCCGAGGATTTACCCTTTTTGATAGCTTCCACTTTTTCTTGAATTCCCACATCATCCTTTTTAACATCCTTTAACCTTTCCAAAATAGGCGGTTGAGAAATCATTTGTGAAAGGATTGATGATGTTCCCTTTTCTAAGATTCCCATGTCCATCTTCATCAAGTCTAAGAAGATTGGATCCTTCTCAATTCTCATCATTGATAGAATCATTGGGTCATTTCTACTTAGAGAATCGGCCACCTTGTTCACTTTCCCAGGGTGGTAATGTATTGAAGAGTCATAATCCTTGATGAGCTCTATCCATCTTCTATGGCGCATATTAAGCTCTTTCTGTGTGAATATATATTTAAGACTCTTGTGGTCAGTATATATCTCACATTTCTCCACATAGAGATAATGCCGCCAGATTTTCAAGGCAAAGATCACCACTACCAACTCCAGATCATGTGTTGGATAGTTTTTCTCATGGATTTTTAGTTGCCGTGAGGCATAGGATATCACTTTATCATTATGCATCAACACACAACCTAATCCCTTCTTTGAAGCATCACTTAAAACAACAAATAGTTCCCCACTTGAGGGTAAAGTGAGCGCGGGCGCAGTGATAGGCCTCTTTTTCAACTCCTTGAATATTTCTTCACATTCATCACTCCAATCAAACTTTAATCCTTTTAGAGTTAGCGTGGTAAGAGGGTTGGACAATTGTGATAAATTTCTCACAAATCGTCGATAATATCCTGCTAACCCCAAGAATCTATGGATATCCGTTACTAATGTTGGCCTCGGCAATCCCTTAATTGCATCTGTTTTGGAGGGGTTTATAGATATCCCATTGATTGTGATGAAATGACCCATGAATGAGCCCTCCTTCAACCAGAACTCACACTTGATGTACTTTTCATAGAGATTCTCCTTGCGTAAAGTCTCTATTACAGTTTTTAAATTCTCCTCATGATCCTCCTTAGTTTTGGAGTATATTAGAATATCATCTATAAAGACTACCAAAAATTTGTCAAGTTAATCTCTAAAGACTCTATTCATCAAGTCCATGAATATTGCTGGAGCATTGGTGAGTCCGAAAGGCATTACTATGAATTCATAGTGCCCGTATCTTGTACAAAAAGCTGTCTTGGGGACATCTTCCTTCTTCACCCATACTTGATAATATCCCGACCACAAGACCACATTGGAGAAGTATTGTGATCCATGCAGCTGATCAAACAAGTCATCAATTCGTGGGAGAGGATACTTGTTCTTTATCGTGGTTTTTTATGTTCACGATAATCTATTCAAAGCTGCATTGACCCATCCTTCTTCTTGACGAAGAGGACTGGTGCACCCCATAGTGAATCAATTGGGCGTATAAACCCTTTATCCATATTCTCCTATAGTTGTTTCTTGAGCTCTTCAAGCTCAACAACAACCAATCTATATGGAGTCTTGTATATTGGTAGTTCCCTAGGTATAAGTTCAATTGAGAACACAACATCTCTTCTTGGAGGAAGACCATGCAGTTCCTCAGGAAACACTTCAGTGAATTCCCTCACAATAGGCATTTCTTCAAGGATGGTTTCTTCCTTGGACTCAATCATCTGAGCTAGATACGCGTGCTCATAAGGCAGTAATATCCATGCTTGAGATGATGGAGCTAAAGGAGATTCATCTTCCTCCTGACACTTGTAAAGAATCGGGTGTCGATTCTCCATATGAAGTGTGATTTCCCTCTCCCGACAATTTATGTTGGCTCTATATAAAGAAAGCCAATCCATGCCAAGAATTGCATCAAATTACACCAGAGGGAGTATGACGAGGTTCTCCAGGAAATTCAATCCACAGACTATGACAGTGGAGGACTTATATTCACGGGATGAAATGATTGCCCTATTTTCAGTACTCACCGACATCTTTACTTCCATGATTTGTGGTGGTACTGGGATTGTTCTACTAAAATTTTGAGATATAATAGAATGTGCAGAACCTGAATCAAAAAGTAAGTTCTCTATTCTTTAATGAATAACTAGCGTACCTGTCACCACTTCGTTGTCAGGGTTCACTTCGGCATAAGTGATAGAAAAAGCTCTTCCTTTCTGCCTTGGAGGTTGTTGGTTGTCTCCGAAAACCCATGGATTAGGGAACTGATTTGCAAAATGACCTGGTTCTTTGCATTTTTAGCATTGAACAATGCGTTGAGGTTCGAATGGAGCGTTCCTCTCTTCTGTCACAGCCGTAGGTCGTTCCTTCCGATAGTTAACTGCTAGGTTCCCTTCTCTTCCACACCTGAAGCATTTTCTTGTCCCCTTAAGGAAATTTCTAGGGTGCTTCTTTCCGCCCTTTTGGCAAGTGGGGTGGTGGATCTTTTTAGCACCGTTGGATTTATCCATCGAACAACCAGCATTGAAGTCCACCTTACACTTCTTATCCCCATGATACCCCTGTGATTCCCCGATCTCCATTTCGACCTTGAGGGCACATCGGGCAATTTCCTCATAGCTTTCAAAGTCACGGATCGCTAATGCTTTACGCAAGCTTGGATTCAGCCCACCAAAGAAGCGATAAACTTTTCATTCGGGGGTAACAATAATGCCGGAAGCATATCGTGCAAACCTTGAGAAGTTTTCCTCATACGCTCTAACATATTCTTCATCTTTTTGTTTGAGGGATAAGAAGTAAATTTCCATCTTAAGATGGATGGTGTGTAAAAAATATTTATCAAAAAACATCTTCCAAAAATCCATCCATTCCAACTTATCGATCTCCTCCTCAGGCTTCATATTTTTGATCAATGTCCACCATTGATCATATTCACCCTCCATATGATAAGAATCATGGAGAACCTTCTCTTGTTCAGAACATTGAATGATGGAGAAGATCTTTTCAATGGAGTTGATCCATTGTTCAGCGATCGTGGGATCAGATGATCCACTAAAAGTTTGAGGCCTTTGTCTCATGAAACTCTCGATAGTGACTTGTTCTTTCTTAGGGGGGTTGAACATTCCTCTTGACCCGTGTTTCTATTCAAAACATGAGTTAGCTGAGAGGGAAGCGTGAAAAAGTTCACGATTCCCGCTCCCATTGGATTTGGCATCTCAATAGTATGGTCATCACACTGATCTTCACAGTGGTTGTTAGCCCGAGTCCTCCTATTACCGACCATTGGCTGGAATAAAAGGAATTTTAGGGGTAACACATAAAGGGTAATCCAAAGAAAAAAGTTGATAACTTATAAATAAACTTTTATTTCCTTACTCATGAGTCTATAGGCTTCAATCTAGGATTTTCATGATCTACTTTCTAACATATATTTTGAGGGGCATTTTTTAATTCCCTTAATAAAGGTTCATACTAATCTTTTGAATTTATCAAAACATATCCCTCGGGAGTGTCGTAACCAAGAGTGCAGTAAGGCCTGTTGTTGTGCACTAGTTCCCATTCGATTCTAGCTCAAAGCGCTGTTTTCGGGATTTACCCCTAGGATACATCTGTGCCAGAGCCGCCTCTACCTGCTCGTATCCAGACAGGGATGTATTTGTTTGATAAACCACTTACTCAGTACTTACCAAAACTTAGGGATGTTTTTATTATACTTAGTCTTGTATATAAGGCTTTACTAGGGTATCTTAATCCCAAAAATAACTAAACCTATCCTCTGATACCAACTATGACAACCCTGCTTTTATTACAGAGTTAAACATGATTTATTACATAAAACTTCACTTGATACAGCAAAGAAGATCAAGAGGTTTAGTTTCTTTGGGGAATAGGATCTTTAAATAAAAACTTGAAACATGAAATACAACATCTTTATTGAAAACTTCCTTTAAATGACCACTACATTCCCTCGTACTTAGCATTGCAAGGGATAACCTGAGGACATGCATAAGAAAAGGGTGAGCTATAAATCCTAGTAAGGGAGTAAACATGGAATAACATGATGAGTACAACACATGTTAGAAAATAGTCATATCAAAAGAGCATAAAAGAAACATGAACATAAAGGCATGATAACGCATGATAATCATAACATGGAAATGTGGCAACAACACTTAACATGGAATGAGCATGATCAAAGGCTCATTGCACATAGAGCATGAGAAAATCATCATTGAACATAAAGCATGAGTAAACCCTAGTTGAACTTGAATTAGCATGAGTCAACACTAATTGCACATGACGTATCATGATACTATACATTACCCAATGCATTGGAGCGCTTTAAGGGCGCACCCTTCTTAAACATTTCATTTCATGCATAGGTGTGCCACATGGATCATAAAACATTTATTCATAAAACATAATCATTTATTCCATGATAAATGAATGTGGAATTAATACATGAAACATTATAATCAACAAGTAAATGTGCATAAAGGTGAATACCCTTGATGGAGAAATGGGTATGGTATTCACTACACAAAGGCATTGGCTTAGAAAATCGGTGTGATTTCGGCAGCGTAACGGCGTGACATAAGAATTTATAAAAATGGTTGATGAGAGAGAAAGGGGTTCCTCGTCATATTTAAATGGAATGGAAAGTAAGGAGGTCATATAGATACATTCCCCAACAATTTTAATGGAATTTTGATTCATGATACAAAATTATTGCTTGAATGTAAAAGAAGAGAGAGAAGTTCCTTTCAGAATTTCGTCACAGTAACGGGTGTACATGAGAGGCATTTAATGAGGGAGAAATGGGTCTCCAATCATTAAAAAAATAAGAGGGAAGTATGGGAGATGTGAAAAACCATACCCCAACATTCATAATTGAAATTAAAAGGGCAATACAACTTAATGAAAATTGAAAAAAATGAGAAAGGAAGAAAAAACCCATACATGGAAGTGTGCTTCCAGAGGCTAGAGAGAGGCTTGTGAGAGGCTTCTTGGGAGCATGGGGCACCCTGGGAGGATTCTAGAGAGAGTTGGGCAGAGGTTGGACGAACTCCAAAGGCTTTATGTGAGGATGAAGTGGGAGTTTGTGTAGGTTTATATAGGAAAGGTGAGGGAATTCTTTATTATTTAGGTTTGGGACCCCTTGTATTAAATTAATCCAAACCACAAACCATCCCATGGTTTTTGCCCATGGGTTTTAAAAAATGGAAGAGGAAAATAATATTTTATAAGTCCAAAGTCCGTAATTCTTAAAATATTAGGGTTGCTTATGTGGAGGTGAGTCACACCCTCATGGAAATTAATTTAAAAAGGCAAGGTGTTGAATAAGTCTTGAGGGGTCCATTAATGCTCTGAAAAGTAAGTCAAACAAACCCAAAATAAAATTATTTTATTGGTAAAACATATATTTGCCGAAAATAAAGATTATAGTTTTTTATTACAACACTATTGGGTCATTTTGAGGTTATAAAACACATTATATATTTAAACGGTATTTAAATTTTACCCAGAAATTTGACTGTCTCAGAAAATTATGAAAAATTCACCGTTGGATAATTTCGACATCCTGATTCCAGAAATAACATTTATTTTATCTAAATAATTATTTAAATATGTTAATTTTCACTTTTAAAATAAAAACCTACATTTATCGAAAATTCACGTGTTTTGACAGAAATGGCTTTCAAACCTTAATAAAAATTTTAATTGCATTCATAAATTTATAAGATCATTTGTATTTAATAAAAAATAATTTAATAATATTATTATTGTTTTATTAAAATATTATTTAATTCAAAAATCCCTTAATTTAATAAAATAGAACTCTTAATTAAATAATAACTAAAAACACTATTTGTACTTTAAAAACTATCTACAATTTATCAAAAATGACTACAAATTATATAAATTATTATATAAAAAAATAATGTACATGAACATTATAATACTTATTTGTTACATAACCCCTTAAAACAGCCACATAAGACCTAAGGGTAAGGTGTGCGATGGTGACAGACTCTTGGGGTGGCTTGGATAACATCGCTCGAGTGGTAATTTCAATCAACTTCCACTTTTCCCATAGATGGTCACGTTCGAGCTTGACATGATGAAGATTAGCTTGGGCTTGGTCAAGAGAGAAGCCCAAAGACGCCGCCTCTTTTCCGAGCTCCGAAAAATGGGCTTCGTTTGGGGCAAGTCTACTGGATGAGGCCATCGCTCTTTTTGTCCGAGTAAATCGGATTTGTTAAAGTTCTATATTTATACTAATCATGTGATCACTGTTCAATGGCTATGTTAGCAACAGTCAAAATTCTTCTCACAAAACCAAATAATTTGACATTTTATATAAACATAAGGATATATTTAATTAGATCAAGAGGGATTTCCATTAATGAAACTTTGGGTCGTTACAATATAGGTGTGTGTGAGTGTAGCTTGTATACTTATTATAACAACATCCTAGTATATTTAGCATACTGGTGTTGTTACAAAAGAAATGAATAAAAATAGTTTAGGTGGTTGGAGAAGAAAACTAAAACATAAAAACACAAGAGAAGACACTGCCTTTAAAACAGGTAACTCTTTTTGATTTGAGCTCAAAGGCTTTTTTGGGAAGACTTCTGCCTATAGTGAGGCTTCTAGGAGTAAGAGGGGGATGTGGAGAGACAAAATGGGTAGGGGTTGGGCGAGCCAAAGGCTTGAGAGGTGTGGGTAAGGTGGTAGAGGTGGGGGCGTTTTATAAGAGGAGAGGAGGGGCACTCTTGGAATGTTATAAAATGATACTTCATTATAAAATGCTTTTCGGATTTTAAAGGTCCCAAAATTATATATTTAGAGGATAAGGTTATAAGAGTTCAAAATCCACCCATCCAATAGGTTTTTTGACATGTGTAGGTCATATATTTTACATTATCGTCCCATTTTATTTAAATCATTAAATAATGAGGTAACCGCTGCATCATCACGGTGTCATAAATAATTTAATTTATTTAATGCCTAAAAATTATAAAAAACTTTCATGATGTAGGAAATCTTTTTAAATTTCTAAAGAATATTTATATTCAAACTTATGCCTTGTATAACCCCATTTAAAAATTGTTTTAGTAAAACAACTCATGTTTGTGTCATTTTTACTTTTACTTTAAATAAAAGGCATTAATGTCATTATCTTAACCAAGTTGCTCCATGGGGTCCCAAAAAACTACCCATGGGTTTTCTTGGTCGGCCATGACACATCCAATAAGGTTAGTACATGTTTCAAGGTCATTTGATATTTTTAAAATATTATTTTTACGTTAAATTAAACTAATTACCTCTAATCGCGATTAAAAACTTAAAAGTCACTATTCACCAAAAAAATATTTTAATCCCATTGAACCAAATTTTACTTCTTAATGAAAATAATTTATATTGGATTTTTCAAATTCAAATCACAGAAGTGGTAAAGTTCCATTTAAATGAAAAATCAGTTTTTGTAACTACCACTTTGTGGTTTCACTATTCATCAAAAATTAAGGTTTTTCAGAAAAATTCCAAAACTTCACCCTAAGCTATATTTGATATTCCAAAACAAAAAAAGATGTATATTATAAAAAATTTAAAATATATAAGTTGCATTAATTAATTTAATAATTAATTCCCGCTGTCAAAACAAATAGCGTGTTTTTATGAAGCAATATGTTTCAAAAGATTGACACTAGTTTAAGTCCAATTTCAAAGTGAAATAAATTCCAATGACCACCATTGGATTAAATGGTAAAAATATATTCTAATTTCACTTTAAAACCAATTAAAAAGATAATATAATAATACAAATAAATTAGATTAAAAAGGGGTTTTGAATTAAAATACAACATTTTTCACTATTCATTAAAAAATCATCTTTATCGGAAAAATACCAAAAACTTACACAAAGTAATTGTTGATGTCCCGATTCCAAAGAAGAGTTTTATTTGGTCAAATAAAATGTATAAGAGTGACCGAAACTATATTTAAAGAGGGTTCATCATCAGAAGGCGATAGTTCGACCTTTTAGTGAAAATTACAGTATATTTTCCTAAAATTGAATTCTTTTCTTATTTTAAGCCTTTAACTTTTATTGGATAAATATAAAAACTTTTAAAAAACATATATAATCATATTCTATTTATTTCTATTCATTCCTGCCAATACAACGTCTAAGTGTTAACTACCATTCAAAATAATATTATTATATTACTAGTGTGCAATGTAAAATTTCAAAGAAACTCTTCATTGTGTATCAGGTATGAAATCGAACATAACAACCCCTTTAAAGTGAAATTAATATTTAATTTGTAAATATTAATTAATATGAAAATGATTTATTCTTTATTTACCTGGGATGTTACATCCTTCCCCCTTTTGGGAATTGCATCCTCACAATTTTATTCACTTATCAGAATAAGTGGGGGTATTTATCCCTCATAGCATTTTCAGATTCCCAGGATGCCTATTCAACCATATGGTTTTCCACAAAATATTTCCCCAGTGAACTACCTTATTTCGCAACACTTGCTCTCTTCGGTCAAGAACCTGGACTGGTTTTTCTTCATAAGAAAGATTCTCTTCCAACTGAACTACCTCTGGGCTCAAAACTTGAGATGGATCTGGCATATACTTTCTCAACCTCGAAACATAAAAAACATTGTGTAACTGAGATAAACTTGGAGGTAAAGCCACACAGTAAGAAACTGATCCAACTTTCTCCAGAATTTCATATGGTCCAATGAACCTTGGACTCAGCTTTCATTTCTTACCAAATCTCATCACACTTTTCCACAGTGAGACTTTGAGAAAAACATGATCACCTACCTCGAAAGATAGATCCTTACTCATGTTGTCTGCCTAACTTTTCTGTCTGCTCTGAGCTGTTCTCATGTGTTTCTGAATCAACTAAACTTTTTCTACTATCTCTTCTACCAATTCTGATCCCATCAGCTTCCTTTCACCTACTTCATCCCAAAAAGCAGGAGTTCGACACCGTTTACCATATAATGCCTCAAATGGAGCCATCTGTATACTGGAATGAAAACTGTTATTATAAGAAAACTCAACCAAAGAAAGATGTTAGTCCCAACTTCCTTGATAATCCATCGAACCAACACGTAGCATATCCTCCTAAGTCTGAATTGTTCGTTCTGACTGCCCATCTGACTGAGGATGAAAAGCTGTACTAAAATTTAATTCAGTAACCAATGACTTCTGAAGGCCTTTCCAAAAGTTAGAAGATAACCTGGGATCACGATCAGATACAATGAATAGAGGAACTCCATGTAACATGACTATCTCTTTAAGATAAAAACGGGATAGTTGATCTAGGGAAGAAGTATCTCGTATAGCATGGAAATGAGCATATTTTGTCAATCGATCAACAATAACCCAGATTGCATTATTACCTCTAGATGTCTTCGGTAAACCCACAACAAAGTCCATGGATATATTTTCCCATTTCCACTCTGGCACTGGTAAAGTCTGAAGCATCCCTTTTGGTAACTACCGCTCTGCTTTAACCTGCTGACATGTGAAACACTTCACATTAAAATAAGCAATATCTCTTTTCATTCCATCCCACTAGTAATACTCCTGCAGATCTCTGTACATCTTAGTACTTCCAAGATGAATTGAAAACGGGGAACCATGAGCCTCACATAACAACTCATTATTCAACTGTGAATCACTAGGCACACATAATCTCTTCCCAAATCTCAAAAACAAATCATTATCAATGTTGAATTTAGGCAACTTACCCTTCTGAACCAGCTCTACCTTTTTCTGTAACTCGCTGTCTTACTTCTGTGCTTTCTTAATTCTGTCTGATAGAGAAGATTTAACTGATACATGAAACAAAACAGAAGGACATCCTACACCAACAACTTCTATGCCAAAGTTCATCAAATCCTTAACCAAAGGATCACGTTCCAAACGCAACATTGTCAATGATGCATTACTTTTTCGACTCAAATCATCAACCACTTTATTTGATTTTCCCGGATGGTAATGAATTGTACAATCATAATCCTTGATTAATTCCAGTCATATCCTCTGTCTCATGTTCAATTCTTTCTGAGTGAATATATTCATTAAAATTTTGTGATCTGATAATATTTCACACTTTACTCCATACAAATGATGCCTCCAAATTTTTAAAGCGAAAACAACATCAGCTAATTCCAAATCATGTGTAGGGTAATTTACCTCATGAGTTTTCAACTGTCATGAAGCATAAGAAATTACCTGATCATTCGGTATTAGGACGCAAACAATTTCTTTCAATGAAGCATCACAGTAGAAAACACACTCCCCATTCCTGGAAGGAAGTGCCAAAACTGGAGCATTCACCAATCTTCTTTTCATCTCCTGAGTCAACTAATCCATCACTGTAACAAACTGTTTTGTTCTGATTCTGACCATCTCAAGATACTGATTTTAAAGGTCATTTCCCTCTATATGCATTCTCATAAAAGTTGTTTTGTTTCCTCTATGAAAAATTATTCTTAACACAGAAATATCTTAGGCGAAGCAACATGGTAATCATTAAATGCTATATCATTTCAATTTGACCATAAAAAAATATTTTTGGATAATAATTTTATAGAATTATAACCCCTAAAGTTATATAATCCAACCTCTGATACCAATTTTAAGGATCCATCCTTAAATCTCACTTAACATTGAATTAAATGAATAATTCCCATTGAGGATCTTTTCAGGTTTAGAGTTTTCGAGAATCAGATCTTAACAATTACATCTCAAAAGATTACAAAGTAGACAGTTCTACTAAGTTTCCATAAAATAAAAAATCCTAAAAAGAAACATGTCTAGTTCCATGTTTTATATAGCATGACTTTCCATTGATCCCATCCTTGACACCATTCCACATTAATTCCCGTGAAAAAAATTTCAAAAAAACATGGGGTGAGCATAAAAAGCTCAGTAAGGGAAACACAAAGAATGAAAACTGTTAGTTTTTCAAAACAACAACTAGACCATGTATACTTTATCAAAGTAATACTTTTCACCTTTATGACGTAGTAAAAACTCTTCACTGAATAAAAGATCATTACTTACCCTTTTGTAACCAAAATATTACCACAAAACCCATATAAAGAACACATAACATATGAAGGTAACTTGGGACATAAACATACTTAAATGGAATAACCATACGGTCGACTTCCAAACATATCACTTAAATAGAATAACCATACGGCCGACCTCCATACCCAATGCATTGGAGGTTATAACGTAACCACCCGTCTTGGTATTCATGGCACCACCGGTTATATGGTTTATCACGTAACAACCCGTCAAATGTCCATGTACCATTATAAAATCATAAGATATAAAATAAATATAATGGAAAGAAAACATTTCCACATTTTGATCACAATATATCACTAAAATATATTGACATAACAAAACCATTATAAAAACCATTTTCAATACCAAAATACATTAAAGATTATAATGTATTTATTTCATTTTAAAAAACATTACAGCTTGTTGAGGAAGCCAAAGACCAATTAATACTCGCGGCGGTGGAAAAGGGTTGTTGTCACCGCATACTATAAAAGAAACATTCCTTTTTGTCATTTAGTAAAAATCTTCATAGAAAAAGATTTTTTTTGGATAAATGTAAAATTAAAAGGGGTTTATACACCGTATAAAAGACATTTGTATATAAAACAAAATATGGCTCAATGAAAGGAGATTGAGACGAAGTCCCTTACCTCGGGTCCGACTTGACTCGATTGTTATTTAACGTCCTGAATAATAAACTTAAGTTAATTTCTACTTGCTTAAGAACCTTTTTCAAGTTCATTATTCCTTTTATATCACATATTACCATGTTATGAACACTATGTAATTTTTTAAGTTAATAATGGTCGTTTTGTCGATCAATGGTACTTGAGTCAAAAGTAAACTCTTTATAATTACAAGTTGTTCATGGGGTAAAATATCCATTATATCCAGAATTATATTCAAGATGTAGATATCATATATGTCATATATATCCAGTATAAACCTGCATTTATAATATTACATAACATTTACAGGTATGAAATGAAATGCACAGTTCATGGAGACGGTAAGTCGTACGTACGCATGAATGCTACTTCCCTTTATATTTCATATTTAATGGAATTAAAACATAATGATACATAATATTATTATAATTACATTATTTTATCATATAAAATATCATTAAATTTTTCCTTTATACGTACCGCATATGGTATTAACGAATCAAATCACTTTGAGGGGGCGATAGTCCGCACTTCCTAAAATGAAGATATCACGTTTACCCATAATGGAAACCATAAAGGAATGACATAAAAGAAAAATACATAATCTTAAGGAAAACATTAACATATTATATATCATATATAAATATAGTTACATCTTAATGGCCACCTTTCAATGTGTTATATGAGTTTTGAACAATCATCGTTTCGTGATGCAGAAATTCAGCATCCACAGAAACAATATGTTCTTTAACAATTATATGTAGGTGTGTGCAAGTGTAGCTTGAATACTTGTTATAACAACATCCTAGTATATTGAGGACACTAGTGTTCTTACAAAAGAAATTAATAAAAAGAGTTACGGGGTTGGAGAAGAAAAATAAAACATAAGAACACAAGATAAGACACTACCTTTAAAATGGGTAACTCTTTTTGATTTGATCTCAAAGGCATCCTTGGAAAGACTTCTGTGCAAAGTGAGGCTTCTAGGAGTAAGTGAGGGGTGTGGAGAGACAAAATGGACTGGGGTTGGGTGAGCCAAAGGCTTGAGAGTTGTGGGTAAGGTGGTAGAGGTGGGGGCCTTTTACAAGAGGAGAGGAGGGACACTCTTGGAAAGTTATAATAGGTTACTTTATTATAAAATGCATTTCAGATTTTAAAGGTACCAAAATTATATATTTCAAGGAAAAGGTTATAAGAGTTCGAAGTCCACCCATCCAATAGGTGTTTCGACAAGTGTAGGTCTTAGATTTTACATTATCATCTCATTTTATTTAAATCGTTAAATAATGAGGTAACCGCTGCATCATCATGGTGTCATAAATAGTTTAATTTATTTAATGTCTAAAAATTATAAAAAAAATATCATTATGTAGGAAATATTCTTAGATTTATAATCAATATTTATAGTCAAAATTGTGACTTGTATAACCCAATTTAAAAATTGTTTTATTAAAACAACTCATTTTGTGTCATTTTTACTTTTACTTTAAATAAAAGGCAATAATGTCAATATCTTACCGAAGTGGCTCCATGGGGACTCAAAAATCGACCCATGGGTTTTCTTGGTCATCCATGACACATCCAATAAGGGTAGGACAAGTTTCATGATTATTTCATATTTTTAAAACATTATTTTTACCTTAAATTTTCTATTTGCCTCTAATCACGAATAAAAACATAAAAGTTAATATTCACCAAAAAAATTATTTTTATCCCATTGAACCAAATTTTACTTCTTAATGAAAATAATTTATATTGGATTTTTGAAATTCAAATCACAGAAGTGTTAATGTTCCATTTAAACAACATGTATCAAAATATTGATAGTAGTTTAAGTCCAATCTCAAAGTGAAATCAATTCCAATGACCACCATTGGATTAAATGGTAAAAATACATTCTAATTAATCTTTAAAACCAATTAAAAAGATAATCTACTTATACAAAAAATCATATTAAAAAGTGGTTTTGAATTAAAATACAACATTTTCACTATTCATTTAAAAATGATCTTTATCGGAAAAATACCAAAAATTTACACAAAGTAAATTTTGATATACCGATTCCAAATAAGAGTTTTATTTGGTCTAATATAATGTATAATAGTGACCAAAAGTATATTTAAAGAGGTTTCACCATCAAAAGGTGATAGTTCGACCTTTTAGTGAAAATTAGAGTATATATGCCTAAAATTGGATTCTTTTCTTATTTTAAGCCTTTATATTTTATTGGATAAATATAAAAACATTTAAAAAACATATATAATCATATTCTAGTTATTTCTATTCATTCTCGCCAATAAAATGGCTACGTGTTAACTACCATTTAAAATAATATTATTATATTACTAGTGTGCAACGTAAGATTTCAAAGAAACTCTTTGTTGCGTATCGGGTATGTTATCGAACATAGAAACCCCTTTAAAGTAAAATTAATATTAAATTCGTCAATATTAACAAATATGTAAATGATTTATTATTTATTTACCTGTGATATTACAATATTACCTTATCAAATACTTCATATAATCATAGTCTAAGAATACATATCAATGTAAAATGTTTTATTTATAGTTCAAAGAACAAATAAAATTATATCTTTGATGAAAAAAAAAGAAAACTAAAAACCCACAACCATATAAAGTAAGTGGTTCAACCTCAAGATGAAACTTAATCCCCTCCACTTAGAAATCCCTCAAGGGAAAAAATATTATTAATCTAATAAGATAATAAACAATGTGGATCAATTTTATACAAAGAACAACAAATATTTATCGAAACATGAATCTTCTTTGGTAGTTATACATGGTAAGAAAATTAATAAAGTCTATATATGATCACTTCAATAGTTTTTGTGGGTATAAAAATAAATTGAGATGATAGTGTGTCCACCACACTCTCATTTGAGAAAATGAGATAATGTGTAAAAATAAATTTCGTACAATATCACACTAGTCACATGAAAATACAAAAAATAGAGATAAAAAGTGTAGAGATAGGAAGATGTGATTATTCTTAGACTAAACTACTTTATAATCTCATAGATCCGGGTATTTGGATTTACAAGGAGATCGAACAACTTTCTATGATTGGTTAGGAAAAAATTATGTAATAATGTTCTATTTTTTTATCTATAGATTCTTTAAAAACATATATAATGATCTCTTGATCCAATGTATGAAAGGTTATTGACCTTATGTATCTTCCAATATTTCAGATATGTATATATATCATCTTATAAGTTCCCAACTATGTCCACAAGGGATTACTCCATAATACATAACTTTGAAGATCCAAATAATCCTTTGAAGTATAAGATTCAAGATATCAGGAATCCTCATACAGTGATAAATATAAGAAAAACACAAAATTTTTCATCAATTCATTAAGATAATTGTTTAGAAATAATAACTAATAAATCCATGTGTGGTTTCTTGCATTGAAAAAAAAACTAGATGTTGGAAGCATTAAATTTGGATGAATGAAAAAAACAACAATGGTCACAAACATATGATATAATATAACAATGGTGTACTAGATGAATGGTATAAAGGTCCCGTAATTGAGAAATGAAATGGTAGAACATTTAGGGGTACAACATCTGGTGGTAGCACATCTAGTTATAACAGTCTGGTGGTAGCACATCTATCTGTAGAACTACTATGATGGTAACACAAGTCTTGTGGTATATCATATGATAGTATGATAGTTCTAGTGGTAAATATTTATTGGAGGTAGCACATCTAGGTGTATGAGATGTATGGTGGTAGCATATCTACCCATTGTAGATGTCTGTAAGCATCATATGTATGATGGCAGAAGATGTCTAATGGTATATGAAGTCACTAGTCGTAGAGCCAATGATTGATCATTTTGAACTACCGGTGAACATTTGAAATAACAACGGATCTTTTATATGTTGAGAAAATTTTACTAGAAAAAATATAAACTATCTGAAATTATTAATCTCATTAGAAACAAAATTATCATGATTTTTGAGCATTAAAATAAAGTTGTTCCAACAATATCTATCCTTTTGATGATTAAAAATCATTACCTTTTATAACCAATGTATAAAAAATATATATAAGAAATGTAAATGTAAAAATATGCTCAAGATTTAAAATCAATAGTGTGAGAAGCCAGGTTCATTGAAACATATGTACATGAAATATAATGGAAGATTTATCTTATTTTTAAAAAATGTGAAGTTGTAATCTTAAAAATTAAAAACATAAATTCTATAACCATCAAAATAATTTTTACACATTTATGAATTTTCAAATATATAATAAAACTACATAGTTAAGAAAAAAAGAACAAAATAATTATAATAGACATGCGGACACACACACAGAGAGATATATTTATATAATTTTGAGGGTTACATCACAAAATGAATATAGGGGAAAAACAATTCCAATCAAGGAATAATCCATCCTTGAATCATTGTATGCTCTGTGAGAGGTAGGATCAAAAGGGCCTTTTTCATTTACTAAATGTTGGTGGAACTAAGTTAGAAGCTAGGGTTTAAAATTTAGTATTTAGGAAGCTCTTATGTCACAATTGTTCTATAATGACAAACATATTCATCCGGTGACATACTGAAAGGAAGAAACTATGAAGGAAAGGGTGTAGAGGATGGTGTAGAGGTAACACAAGTCATATGAATAACATCATATGAAAACAATTATACTAAAGATACATATACAAAGTTATTCATTAGGTTCAAAATAGTCTATTATCATGTTCTCACTTTTCTATATAATAGCGTTGAAGTATTTATTCTCCTCTATAAAAAACCTTAGAAGAGGGTCCAAGTATTTAAGCTAGTTTACATGTTCCTTAAACTCCATAAATACTTGTGAAATTCGTTAGTTTTCAGCTAGAAACTTAAAATGAGAATTCAAATCATTCTTGTTATATATTCTGAAAAGGTAGTATTTTATATCCTTATTGACTCTTTCTCAATAACTTCATCCTTAGTTCCAAGAGTCCCATATAATTTTTTATACATGCTCACAATCCTATCTTTTTGGTAGAAGGTACTTCTAATGATATGTATAGATATCACCCATGATTGCATGAAACTCCACTCTAACCATATCCCTGGTAATCTCACCATAAATAGATGAATAAAGAGGTGGGATAGTTGATGTGGTTGAAAAAAATGGGGGTAAAGTACACAACCTTTCTAAAAGAGCAGTCTGTGTAGCATAAAAAGTTGTCCACATCTCCTTCACAATGTATTTCATGTCTTCTATCTCATTAGAGAATATTCTATATTCAATATCATTCTATTTAAACATTGAAATCATCTTGGAATGAATATGGAAGATGATTAGCCCAAATATATTCCAGGGATAATCATAACTAAGATGAGTAGCTGGAGGAGCCAAAGATGTTGTAACTTCATTAAGATTAGAAATCATTCTAACTATTATGGCTTTTAAATCTTCCTAAGAATAATAATATGAAGTAACATTGTAATCAATAGTAAGAGGTGATACAACCCAATCCGGATTAGTAAAAAAATCATCTTCATGATCTGATTTAACAATTGGAGAATCAGAAGGAAATGATTTCAGTTGAGTAGCTTCATCAATATTCTCCACTAAAGTCCCTTTGTATCCTTCTCAAGAAATGAGATAGTAGTTTTACCATGCACTTGTGGAATGCTATGATCATCATCACCATCAACATCACCATCAAAAATTGGATAAAAAATCCCATGATACTTTGAAATAGGTGATGTCTCCCCCTTGTATATAGCTCCATCATCAAGTGTGTTAGAAGGCTCATCCCTATGAAATGACTTTTTTCCCAGTGGAATTTGAGAATTAATCTCCCTCCATGATCACATTATATCTTCTATGAAATAGAAATAATCATCCACTGGATGGACAATACTTGTTCTCTCTAATCTCATAGAACTATCCAGAATAAATGCCACCTGATATAGAAGCAATTAATCCTTAACATTGTCATCCTCATCTTGGTCATCACAACCTTCCATGTCATGAAGTCCATCACAATTTCCATTATCATAACCATCTTTAAAAACAATTAAAACATCCTATACATATTTATAGTTATATAAATTCCACTAAATCGATTCTTCCATAGAGAGTTCAGTCACATACTCTTCTCCTTCAGTCAAAAGGTTTTCTCTAGATGGAAGTGAAATAGGTGGAATTAGTGATCCGTAGGATACCATTTGGATTTCAGAAATGTATGTATCACTTCCCTCTACAACAAATGTATCAAATTCCTCTTCATGGACCACAACAACAACTCATTCCATTTACTTATCTAAATACACCACAATTTCATCTATCTAACGTCCAGGATCCACTATATTCTAAGGTATGACTGTTTGTTTTATAATATCAAAATCCTCATAAATCGTTTAATTATATTCAACCCATTTGTTTATCTAGGGATTATAGTGGAATTTAATTATTTAACAAATATTATTTATTAAACAAAAATAACAACAATTTATATAAACATCCACTTCCCCATTAACCATGTACTTATCTCATAACACAGTTAAGATCAACTTAGTGTAAAACAGGGAGTTGACCAGGATGAGGACTTACACATCACTGTCATGTGAAATATAAGATATCTATATAGATAAATATTATCCCCACATTTTATAATGAATAATAGTGGGATTTACTAATACCTCATCATAATAAAATCCCCTTTCTTGGACATATCATATATGGAATTAGTTTGAATAGCATCTAACAGTCACCATCGATTTTGGTGGCAACATAAATTATCATGGTACCATTTCCAATTAGTTTCAATAGTGCTTAATCATACCAAAACAACTCACTATCACTTGGAAAATAATCTTTATAGTCATTATAGAATTCTCATTTATGTATTATTAATCAATGATCCTTTTTTTTTGAAAAAAACATAACCATTTAAAAATCTATCATACAACGAATGAAATATTTCATCTCCCCAATGTTGTAATCTTTATATTGGGAAATATAGTGAACCAACAATGGATCAAATGGTATTTTATTTATTATGGACCAATCTATCCATCCCCATTCATGAATCCCAAAGATCACCAAAAGAATTCTCAAAATCATCCATTCAACATTTATTCATTTTTCATCAACAACCACATGGTTTCCAAGTAGGGGTTTTTTACTTGACTACAACACACGTTAATTCTCTATGACATTTATTTATTGGTTGTGATAATTTATGGGATGAAACTAAGTAGTGATAAAATAATACCATTTAAATAAATCAATAGGTGAATGAAGAGCATAAAAATATTTGAAAGATAGGAGAGAAGGGATGTCAAAATTGTTCTATGGGGATGCGTGAGCGAGAGAGTGACAAAAATTTGGATTTAAGTCAGATTTTATCCCTTGGGGATTTGAAAAAAATAAAAAAATAAAATATAAACGAATTTATCAAATAAAATTTAACATAACAAATAGTACTTGTAGAAAAATAGAAATTTAGGTTTGACTAGAAGATTATTAACATTGATCAACAAATAGTGGATCACCCAATGATGGATCTCTCAATAGTGGATCTCTCAAATGGTGGATCTTTAAATGTTGAATCACCAATAGTGGATCAAAAATGGTGGATCCCAAAAAATGGATCACCAATAGTAGATCACCAATGGTGGATTACTAATGTCAGATCTTCCAAGAGTGGATCACCCAAGGATGGATCCCCCAATAGCGGATCACTAATAGTGGAAATCGTTAATAGTGGATCTTCGAATGGAAGATCAATACAATAAAGGATTAACAAATAATTATAATACCTAGTTCATGTTTGATATAGTTTAATCTATCAGGAATGAAGGGATTTGTAAAAATATCAGTAAGATGATGTTCATTTATATGAATTCAAGAGTTATATCTTCATTCTGGAAATGATCTCCCAAAATATGATGTCTTATATCGATATGATTATTCCTAGAATAAGATGAAGGATTCATGGAAATATTTATCACGCTTGTGTTTTCATAATTTATAGGTACATGTCTAAATTTATAACCATAGTATATCATGTTTTGTTTCATAAACAGAATCTATCCACAGCAACTCCAGGTAGCTATGTATTTATCCTCCATAGTGGATAATGAAACATAGTTTTTATTTTTACTAAACCAAGATACAAGTGAAATTAATAAAATGTGACATGTTTTAGTGGTTCATTCTCTAACCGATATATAGCCATGAAAGTATGCATCTAAATAACTCAAAAGTTCAAATTCTTATACTCTAGGATATAACAGTCCTAAATTTTTTGTACACTTGAGGTATTTGAAAATTATGTTGACATCCAGTAAGTTAGACTCTTTAAAATTTAAATAAAAAAAATCCCATATACACACGCTAAACAGAATATATTGAAGAAAAACAGTCTAGCATAAAATGATTTTAATAATAACTCTATAATTGGGTTGATCTAATGAATTTCCAACTTCTTCAAGATCCAATATAAAATTTGTACTCGTGATATAATAACTAGTTTTAGGGATATAAAAAAAGTTTTAGAAGGTCTCTAGTGTACTTAAATTGATTTTCAAAAAGGTTAATACTGATTTTAAATAAATTTAAAACCAAGACTATGTTTAATTTCAAACATTAATTTCATTTCAAATTCAAAATGCATAATTTTTAAAAACCTAGTACACAAATAATTTTAAGAATATAAAAAATTAATATCATCAACATAAATTTATCTAATAAAATATCAGTTGAAATTATGTTTATAAATAGAGTAGGGTCATCTATTCCTTTCAAATTTTTTATCAAATCATAAAAGAGACGATCCTATAATACCAAGAACTAGGAGAATTTTTAAACCAATAAAATATTTAACTAATTTAAATACATAATTTCAAAAATAGTGATATTGAAATAGAAGGGTTTATTCATGAAAAATGTACTCAAATATATAACCAATTTAGAATGCACTCATGATGTCCATTAGAAATAGTTTGAAATCCTAAATTTCTACATAGTCAATAAATATTGTAATAGATAATATTCTAGTAATTAGTGTAAAGGATTTCTCATAGTCAATACCATCTTGCTGACTAAATCCTTGTGTGACCAATCTGGATTTAATTAGAACTACAGTGCCTAAATCATCTACTTTGTTTCTATACACCCACATGGATCTAGGGGCTATAGTGTTCTTAGTTATAACTAAAATATCCCATTATCTATTATTTCCAAAATGAATAATTTTTTCTTTTCCTTCCATCATCTAGAATTCATCATTAATCACGTCATTAGTGTTTTTAGGTTCCTGATGTGATATGATTTCTTGATGTTCAACCTTATTTCTAAGAGATTCTCTAGTTTATGTATATATATCTATGTATCCAGCTAAAATATCTATTGGATGGTATGTATGAGTCCTAAATATTATAGGAAAAGAAGGGATGGTTATATAATTTCCTTTTATAGGTTTATGTCCCACTCCATATTGTTCCTTAGAACTTTTTGATTTTTCATCTAGTTTTATAGAAATATCATATGGGTTTTGAATTGAAATTTTTATTTGATAAATCATCCTCAAGGATGTCAAAAAGTGTCATAGGGTGTAGGGGATTTGTTTCTTAATGTTTTACATGAAAAAATTCTTCTAAAATCTATGTTATTTTATTAATAACCATATATGACTTTCTTGATATTAAATACTCAAGGAATGTTTCTTCATTATCCTTAAATTTATTTTTAGGATTATAATTACTATTAAGAATAAATACAATAAAACCAAAATCATTAAAGTAATTAATTTTTATTTTTCTAATATTCTATAATACATAATGTATTTTATAGATTAAATGTATTATTAGAAATATATTGATTACATATGAATCGATAATCGTATATTATGAACGAAAAATGACGTGGTAATTAATATTTATTTATAATAGTATTATAAATTTCTTAAAGGGTTATATTTCTACATTTCACTACGTCATTCTGTTGTGGGGTACTTGGAGAAAAAATGTTATGACTATAGCCATTTCGTGAGAAAAAATATTCAGAATATTGATTTCCACAATAACAATAATGATCACTTATTAAGGCCTTATGTATATGTCCACTATGTTTATATATAGATTTGGAATTATTTCTAAAATACGAATATGCCTCACTTTTGTGAGACAGAATGAATTCCCCAGCATATTTACTAAATTCATTTATAAGAACTAACACACAATGCTTCCCATTTAAGATTGAAACTATAAAATATCCAAATTTTTCTATGTGATCAGACTCTAGGGGTTTATATATTAAAACTAATTTTATTTGAAGGCAATTTAGTGATGATTTTCTTTTTAAAATGGGTTACAGACATTATTATTTATGAATTATAGTTATGGTAGTTATTTGACCAAAAATATCCTAGTGAGTTTTATAAGTGATTGAGTATTTGAATGGTTGACTATACAATTACAATTAGAGATTCTATATGAAAATTATTTAGAATATAAATATTCTAAGAAATAAATGAATCTAAATTAATAGCATAAATATTATTATTTTTTAAAGTAGTAAAAACTAATGAATTTTTGGAATAAGAAATAATGCTAATATTATTTTCAAACATGACATGTAGATCATAAAAATATATCCATGATGTTCAAATAATATTTTACTTTAAATAATCTTCATATAAATCATTATAAATAAAAATAGTTTTAGTATTACCAATTTGACCTAGACCAATTATGTTTCCTTGAATTGTTACCAAAAGAGACATGTCTACCATCAACATTGATCTAACTATTCAAACATGAATACTGATCAATCATATGTCCAAAAGGTCCACTTTCAGGATACCATACGTTTCTAATGATTCTTTTAAAGTATGTTTTGAAACAATTCATCAGAAAATAATTTTAGTACCCCAACTATTCATGGGTTTACAAATGTCAGTAATAATTTTTTTTGGAATCAATAATTTCATAAAAGGCTTTCTATAAGTATATTTTAAACTTTTATAATTAATAAAATTATTATATCCTAAATAATAATAATTAGTTATAGAACAAAAGGAACTAGAACTAGGAATAAAATTAGTTTTTATGATCGTTCTCTCTTCATGTTAATACCATATCCATGTTATATATTTTGTGATGGTTTATTACCAATCATTTGAGTATTCAAATATAAAACATTTTAAATATTTTAAAATATGTATTTAGTTTAAAATTGGATAAAATTATTCAATATTATCTTTTAATAGTTATTTTTTATCTTTCTTAATGTATAGGTCATTTTTAAAAATGTAAACCAAATAATGTTACTTATTTAAATTTATATAGTTATCCTTGATCTCATTAAAATAATCTTCTAAAAAAATATAGTATTTAAAATTTTTAATTATTAGGCATGTTCTCAATACTATTTTAATTTTTTGATTAATTAGAAATATAAAAAGCTCAAGTATGAATGATACTTGAAACCTCAGATGTGTTTTTCATAAAACAAATATTGAACATATTATTATTACTTTTTCCACTTGAATCGGATTCTATTGAGATGTACTATGAAGAACTGAAATGTACTTTTACAACATTGTTGTACCTTTTATCCTTTTTATCATATTTCTTATTGAATTTTACCGTTAGACAGTCATCTTTTAGTTTACAATAATTTTCAATCATAGTAAATTATATCATTTTTAGTATCCGTATTCTTACAATCATTTCTATAATTACATTTATTGTCTTATTTTCCTTTATAACTTGATTTCCTAAAAAAATTATTTAACATGAAGAATTATTTAAATATTCTACCCAAATAATCCATATCTTCATCAATATCTGTAGGTGACTCCACATATCTTGTGATATCATATTGGATTTTCACTTTTTAATATAAAGTAGTAGATTTAAAGACTATGGATTTTCTATTTGGTTAGTCCTCATCTTCTCTTTTCAATTTTTTTACCTCTTCATATGTCTTGAGATTTATTATTGGCTCTTTAACATGAAATCATATCACATCAGATGAATCTAAGAATGAGATTGGGGCCCCCTCCTTCTATTTCTAGAACATATCAACAATCACATCAGTTGATCATTTTTAGAAATAGGTTTCCCTTGTGAATTCATTGTGGTTAGAATCTCATCACTTGATTTTTTTTAATAGTATAATTATTTATGTTTATTTCTTTATAATTATATGTTCCCTCATCATAAAGAACTAATGTATCTAAAATTGAAAAATAAGTTATTTTGGAATAAATTATTCTAAATTAATCATCATCTAAAGAATAATATAAAACATTCATGTCTTTACATGTATTCTAATATACAGCTTTAGTTTCATTTCTCCATGTTTCTTAGTAGTTTGCAGTTTCTCATATTGATATTCAATTACTGTACAAATTTTATAACCATACATTCTATGTGAATTTTTATTTTACACTTACAAGGAGTATAGTTAGTTCTATTAAAATAAGTATGTTTGTTTTTAGTACATCCCCCTTATCTATGATCATTGGTAAATAATTAACTTTTGAAACAAAGGAAATTTAATATCCTTAAAATATATCTAAATAATTGTTTTAAGGATATTTGAAAGACCCCTATAACACCAAATGTTGTTTGAACTGAGTAAGTTAAGAGGGGGTGAATTGAGTACTTAATAAAATTTAAGTAAAAAATAATTTTAAAAAAATCCCCCAAGTTAATTAAAAACACCCAATTAATCAAAATAGTAGAATTATGTAAGTTTTATATTTCACAAAATTTTTCAAAGTGGGATTAAGGATCGGTTAATATAATATATGATATTACTGTATCTTTTGAAACAAAATTACTCAATCAAAGCGTTCATATAAATAGAGGCTAAGACTAACTATAGAAGAAATTTTTTTTATATGTTATAAAAAAATGTTGTTTTAGATTTGAAAATAATAAAATAAAATTAAAAACACATAGAGTAATAATACAAGGGGATCAACATTAAGATGTGCCTTAATCGCCTTCACTTGTAAATGACCCACTTCAAAGAATACTATTATACCAATAATCTGATCCAAAACTTGGTTTGGGTTTTTTGCAACAAAAACAAGCCTATTTCCCAAGATCACATCCTCTCCCACAATTATACATCCGAAGAAGAACAATATAGGCCAGAAAGGGCTAGTTCTATAGTGTCTATGTGTATAAAAATAATGGGAGATCATAGAGTGTGTCCACCACACATTAATCATTATGTAGAAGATAGTGTGCATAGATAAACAAAGTACAAAATCACAGTACTCAAATTTCAAGAAAATAAAAAAGGGAAAGAAAGGGTAGAGATAGAATGATGTGGTGCAGCTCATTTTGAAAAGCATAAAATGCTCGTGGGTCCTTATATTTGACGTGGTAAAGACCATGAACATGTTTTTATAAAAGTTTATGAGAATAAAGTATCTTAGAGTTTAAATTTCTTTATTATATACTATTCAAAAAATCTATATTGATCTACTGATTCAATGTATTAAAGGTTATGGATATTTTATATATTACACTCTTTCACATAGACATATCTATTTTATTTTTCTAATCATTGAAACATTTATAATTTGTTAAATTTTATAAATTTGGTGGAAAAATAATTTTTACATTGGTCAATAAATTACAAATTTCCTCAGATGAAGACTTATATATGTCTATAAATAAATGTATAAAAATGTAAAACAGACAAAATTATGTCTAGATTTTGATAAAAAGTGCATCGGACTATGGTAGACAAGTTCTCTAAATGAACATTTATTAAATCCATTGGGTAAAAAAATTATATTTTATCATATCTACAATTTTTATTCCATTATATGAAATTTTCATACACCGTATTGGTGTAAAAAATGAGAATCAGAAAATCATATAGTGTACAACCCTTTAAAGTAAAGAGGGTGTTTTTCTAAGGCCATTGAAACCACCTTTGAAATTTTTGGATATGACCCCTGAGACATTGCTAATAAATAGGGAAAACATATGCGGAAGAGGGGTATTTTTCATTACTGACTATCAAGATTTCCTATAATTTTTTTATAACATATTTTTACTTGGAGAAAAATTCACTATAATCACATAGATTCTTTTTTATAATGCATCACTGGGAGGATATTTTTTAAATTCCTTAAGATGTTTTTTGTTTGTAATTGACTGTCCAATATGGACAATCAAGGGCTACCATGGATAGTTAGATTCTAGTGGGTATGATCTTTCTAATTGAGGGTTTCTATAGATAGGCTTATAGATCTTATTGTAATATTATTATCATGGGTTTTTAGAAAGAAATAAAAATGTTACGGTTAGGTAAAAAACATTGACACCCTATGTCAGTATTTGAGACTTTATTTATAGTTATTATTGATGTGCGTAAATATTTTAAAAATATTTGTGTGATTCATTATTCATTTTTAAAGGATTAATTTTAACATTTTTTCTATAATATTATTTATTTCCCCATGAAATTATATAGAAAATTTTTACTTATTGTTAACTTTTCTAAAATATGATAATCGGACAATCTGTCTATTGAATATATAAAATCTATGAATAAGATGATGTTTCTATCTAGATAATCTTTATAATGTGGTTATGAAAATTATAATTTTTATTTTATAAAATAATATTATCTCCCTATTTTATGTGCACTATATAAAATTTTTATTCTATGATAAAATTAAAATATAATATAAATCATAAATTTTGACTAATTTGTTTATAAATAAATTAGGCTTGTTAGTTCATCCAAAAAAGCATAGACATTCATCCTATGATCACACCAAACCAAGCTCACCCTCCATAATATTACACTCTAATTGATCACTAATATTCATCTTAAATCGCCCATATACACAAAACCCACATGTATTGATTTCATTTTATATCACTCCTCACAAAACTATTTTGAAGCTCAAAAGGTTTTAAAAGTGATTTTACTCATAACAAGCCTTCCATAGAGGTATAAAAATAAATAGGGAAGTTTAATTCTTTTTAAAAAACAAGAAAAATGGAAATGATAGTTAAGATAATATATTTAATCAAAAAAATTATAACAATAAAAAATAATTGTTATATCATCCCTAATATCTCATGTTATATTAGATGAGATTTCATTATTGAAACATGTGACATTAAGACATTTATTGACATGGAACTATAAAATAGAGTGCAAAATATTATTTATTATCTAATAATATTTTGTGTTTCAATAAAAAATAGATACTTTTCATACATAACCACCACTTGTAAGGAATGATTCATTATAAGGTTCAAGTTCCAACTATAAATGTTTATTAAAATTTATATTTAATATGATATGTTCATATATATATACCATGTTGTTAAAAAATGATAAATACTATTTTTCATTATAAATTTCAATTAAATTTTATATAGTGTTTATCTATCTTATGATAGAAAAACAATTAAATTGAAAATAAGTTTCCATGGAAAAAATAAGTGAATAATTGTAATAATAATATTATTGAAATAACATTTTTGGAAGGGCTATCATGAATAGTCAATTCAAAACTGTATAAACTCATAAATTGAAGAGCAGTTAATGTTAAAAATAATAGTTAATTTAGTAATTTAGTTGAGAGAAAAAATATCTTTTTATTACTAATCTACTAACCTTATCAACAACAAATAACATTCAAATACTAATTATTAACTAGGCCCAATAGGGTACAAGAAAAAAATATGAGTTCATAAGAAGGAAATAAATATATATTGGTCAAATAATTAAATTATTTGAAGTATTCACATAATTTATTATATATATCCATAATATATTTCCAAGTTAAAATTTCCCTAAATGATAAAAAAATACATTGGGAAATAGAGGTTCATTTTTAATATAACCTATTTTGTGGTACAATAATCACTTCAAAATCCATTATAAATCACCAATGTATAAACCACACTTATAATATAATATTTAAAAAAATAATGAAGGTAAAATTAAATTTAATAATTTTATCATTATTTTATTCTCATATAAGATGATCAAAATATTTTTTAAGGTCAAAATTAGTAATAATCCAATATTTTTTTTAAAATTTATTTCCATTTAATGATTCCTATTTTAAAGGACGTAGTTTTTTTTATAATTTTTTGTTTGATAAATTGGTATGAAATGAAAAAATGTGTCTATAATTTATTTTTTATATCTTGTATATAATGATATTGGTATAAATATTTTAGGGAACTATATGAGGATAAATGGGTTGAAGGGATATTCATGAAAAAATTATATTGTAATTGGAAATTAAGATACTATATTTTTATTAATTTCGTGATCAAGAAACTTATATAACTGAATAATTTTCATTATGAATTTGAGATATTGGATGAATTGATTCTAATTTTTTTTGGTAGAACATAAAATAAATACTATCAATATGGTAGACCTTATAAAAATTAAATTTATAGATTATAGAGTGTGTTTCCTCAAAGCTAAGGCATTTATACAACATGATTGGTTCTAAAAAAGATATTAATATTAACGACCTAACATTAAATCATTAGTTATTATTGAGTTTGTAGTCAATAAATCTCTTTTTTACATTAATATTATCTTTATGATTTAGAGTTTGAGATAATTAGGTTACGGATCTCAAATTCCATACCCTTGTATTATATAGTGGACACTTCTAACCAGTATAATATTTTCACAATATAAAACATTTAAAATGAAACACAAATTCTCTTATGAAAATAATTCAAAAAATTTATCTTAACCTTATACATTTTCATACTCCTTGTAATGAACCCGACCCTAGTATAAATGATTAAGTGGTTACTTTAATATATTTTTATAAGATACAAGGAATTTGTCCCAAAAGGAATAAATAGATTTGAATTATTGGTAAACTAGATACATAGTTGAATCCCATATTATATTATGAATCATAAAATACAGTATTTTATTTTATATGTTTACACCATTATTACCTTTCTAATATCCCTATATATCAATCATAAAACACTTCCTGACATCTAGGGGAAAGAAAAAATAAATAGGGGTGACCTCTAATGCACAATAAAGGTAGGTTTATAGGGTAATCTATAATGAATAAATAATGCGTAATCAATATAACATGGTAAATGACTGAAGATCATTTCATTCTATTTATTACATGATCATAATATGGGGAGGCTAAATTATTATCAAATAATGAAACATAAATAAACACATGAAATTAAAAGGTAACAATGTATATTTTTACTTATAAAATATTAACATGGATATTGAATAATTGATTTCAGAAAGATGGATTTGATAATATTATAAATATAGAAATTTAAGTTATTTCTTTGTGATAATCAAACAATACTATTGATCCTTAATTCCAAGACATTTTATATAAATGAGAAAGGCCTCATCCAAAAACACATGCAAGTTTGTCTCGTGAGGCCTACCGGTGTCTCGAGGGGATATAGTTCCCCTCAACAATAACATATTATGTATAATGAACTCATCATATGAAATGGATGAAACATAATCAATATAAAAATTCTAATTTAATTACTAGATTATGAAATGTTAAAAATTACCCTAATCAAAAAAAAATAATCATAATCACTCAAGTGTAATATGAATGGTTTAAAACTGGTATAACACTATTTAAACTGATCATAAATAATTTATAGAAATAATTATGATGGTATCACTAAAAATACCACAACTGTATAATAAGGTGAATAATATTTGTTGTCATTTATAAATATAAATTCCATACACAAATCATTACAACCATTATTGTGGAAAATAATCTTTTCACTATGAAAATATAATTTTAAAACTAGAAATTAGAAAAGTTATTTAATTATTATTTTCATTACAAATATCCTTTCAAAATTATATTATAATCTTTAAAAAATGAGTGGTTATGATTAAAAGAAGTTCTGTAAGTATAGAATAAATTAAAATCATTCCTTTCATATCTTTATTAGAAATGTCAAAAAGTGTCTTGTTGGGAAGATAACAGGACGATTTATTTCATACAAAATTTTTGAAAATACAATAATGGATAAATACTCCTTTAAAATAATATTTGGGTAATGTCAAAAAACATTATGATTTTTTAGAAAACATGGTTTTGGAATAAAAATGATTCACGACATAAGAGTGAAATAATGTTTAATATTGTAAAAAACAATTTCTCAATTATCTTATGTACCAATGAGAGGAAAATGATAACTTTACGTTAAAAATTCCTCAACAACCATAGGATTAAAAATTCATGAGTTTCTTGCTTTTTAGATCATAATATTTAATCATCATAAATTTAATCATAAAAAATCCTGATAAATGATGATATTGTTAAATAAACCCTTAACACTTTGGTAACTTTTGAATCATACTCCCCATGAAAAGAATAAATACAAATGAAATTTGAAATACCATGAAGATAAATGTATTCATTCTATATCATATAAAATTTTTAGTATATACACATCCAGAAAGATAGATGTGGTGAAAATGGCATATGTCTCATGGAAGTAAGAGTGAGACAAGAGACCCTTACCTCAGTTTCGACTTTGTTCATATTTTTTGAACCTCCTGTATAATAAATTCATGTTGATTATAAATATATTTCAAACCATTCAGATATATGTCATACTGTATATGACTATCCTATGGTTTTTTATCAGCCATTTATTAACAATTATTTGATAAATCACGGTTTCAAGTGATAATTGCTTCATTTTTCATGTATGTTTTAGTTCCTTAATTTTTTCCTTTTTTAATATAATCATGGTTACATTATTTATATAATTATAATAATTAAATACATATCATATATATTAATTATATTTGTATTTAGATTAATATATAAAAATTAGAGAGGGAAAATCGATTACATCATTTATTGAAACCATGTTTTTGGCCTTATAAGAGTTTGAAATATATTATAAAATATTATTATAGCCAATAATTCAAGATACATTAGATTCTGAGGCATAGTGAGCCTATAATTGATATTATAAAAATATTAAATATATTAACATCACTAGAACACCATTTTTAGATATAATGGAATATCACTTTAATGGAGTCTCAAATCGAAAATATGAGACCACTAATGATTTTGGAACGTGGGGTCTATCCTAGGAATTATCTAAATATGGTTGGAACCGAATTTATAGTTGTGGAAACCATTGGAGAGTTCATTTAATTTAGTTAAGTAAATTAATTGTTCATTTTTTTCTTAAATGAACTAAATTAAAACCTATTTAAATACTCATATATTTTAATTCTCTAGGTTTTGCGGTATAAACCTGAGAAAATTTTAGAATATATCTAATGACATTCATTGATGAATCGACATTGGACAACAATAGGTGATCAGATTGGGGTGGATCAATATAAATAAAATGAAGTGGTCTCCCCATGTCATTTGTGACCATGTTATTCACTATAAAATATTGACGTGGGCCTCATCAAATGTAGTTTACACATTTGATTAAATGTTTGGGAATAGATGTTAGATTATCTGATTTTGATCTATATATTCTCACCCTTATAAAGAGATAATTTTTAAATTAAATTGTTTTATTCCATTTATCTTCCCTCTCACATTTTTCATTACCCATGTGAAGCTTGCAATTTATGATCAATGTTCAAGAACACCTAGATAATGAATGTTTCATAATTTTTATGTGATTATCTCCATCTATTCTTCATGTTCATCATTATTTCCCTATGGGAGTATGGTTTTAATTTGGTGAGGAAGGTTTGAGCATTACCAAACCCCTATATTCATGAAATATGCGTATGAAACAACTAAATTTGTATGTAAAGGATAGATAAAGACATATCATATGTTGTGGGTGATGATTCATGGGTCTATTGTCCAGGGTGGTAATAGGATGAAGAAGATGATAGCATCTGATGGCCTGATGGCTTCATTCAAATGAGCAGTTTCAAAATTATGGACATTGAAAGTGCTAGAATCGATTGAAATAAGTTATATCTGGATATGAGAATGATCTGGTACCTGGGAATGACTAGGTAGACATACAAGACCCGACAGACATGGGTAGATCCATGATCACATAGGCAGGCCTTAGGTGTTTGAGAGACAATGCGTGGGCCCTGTAAATGCTATGTACGGTGACATGCTCACATGTCTATGGCTAGAGGAAGACACAAATAAATATTGTAGTAGGAACACATGGTGTGGGGGACCAATACATTCCTTGTAGCCCATCCTTTTTGATATTATTCATCCTTTCATATCCTTTTTCTCTAGACACAAATTTTGGATCTTGATTATCCTTTATTGGGTAAATTTTCAAACAAAACATGATGATATATTTTATAGTGGCTTTCAGGATATGATATAGAATGTTCTGAGCATGATGCTTCTTTACGTTATACTTGATGATGGCAGTGATCAGGTAAGACTATGATAGAGAGACTGGGGTAGGAAAACCCCAATCATACGAGGGTTTCAGACCCCATTCTCCTCCCATTGGTTTCACTAATGGAAATGTGACCTTTCCCAACACTTCTATACCCCCTTTCCCAATGGTTTTGCCAAACCATTTGGAAATCCCACTTTGTGGCCAAATTTCCCAACGGTTAGCCAAAACTGTTGGGAAGGGTAGGCATTCCCAACGGTTTTTCCAAACCTTTGGGAAAGGTCCAATTTGTGGACACTTTTCCCAACAGTTTGGCCAAACCATTGGGAAAGGTACCCAATATATCAACATCACTTACCAATACCAACGGTTTTTAAAACCATTGGTATTGGTCCATACCAATGGTTTTGACAACCGTTGGTATTGGTCCTTTGATTTTTTATCGGATCCTCTTAACCAGAACATTCTATAAAACCAAATTTAAAATAATTCTGATAATAGATATATATATTTATGTAATTATGTTCACAAAAGTCATGTTAGGTTAGTGGTTAGGTCATTCAATGATAAACTGGAGGTCCTGGGATCAAATCCCAGTGAATGTTTTTTTTGGAAATACATATACCAACGGTTTTGTTGAACCGTTGGTATTGATTTTCATATTACTTGTACCAACGGTCTTCAAAACCATTGGTATAGGTCTATACCAATGGTTTTCCAAAAACCGATGGTATAGACCTATCCCATCATCTTACTTGCCTACATTTCTCCAAACCGTTGGTATAGGTTATACCATCGGTTTGGAGGCCTCTACCAACGGTTCCAAACTGTTGGTATAGGTTAATTTTTCAGTAGTGTTTTTTAGTAACCTTCATGAAATAGGGAGTGTTTACCCTGTGTTTCACCCCTAGTGAATTAGGGAATGGGTTATCTATCATGATTGTGTCACCTGTTAATTTTCATGGGAGTGGGTCCTCACCCTTTTTATTGGCACCCCCATATACACTAGGGTGTGGGTCCTCTACCTGTTGAGTGACACCCCCCAGACACACTAGGATATGGTTCATCAATCTACTAAGTGAAAACCTTTGACACTCATGGATCAATATCCTCTACTTGTAGATTGTAACCCCTCAACTATGTCACATAATAATGAGGTTTGGGTCTTTACGCATTTACTTCTGTAGAAAAACGAGATACTAAGCATCATATAAGGAATTTTTGGATATATTGGAAAACTCATTTTCTTTTGCTAGGATTTGAGACATAGATCAATTTTCTCTCTCATATGGCATTATGTTTTGAAAAAATATAGTGTTGGGTTTTATTTACCATTTACATTGGGTTCATATTATTTCTTCTATAAAGTCTTCTATTTCTCCATCCTTGTTTTTAGGGAGTCCTACTTCGTGTGTACAAACTCACCCATTCATGGGATTTTAGAACACTGGTCATGTAATTTACAAAAAAAACCTATCAGTGGTGATTTTATAGGATAATAAGCACACATAGATGAATACACTATTTATGGTGATCTGTCATGAATATTATGAGCCAATATGTCCAATATTTTCTTTATTCCAGATGCATTTTGATTCTAATACCATTTCTAGTTGGGTGTGTATTCTTTCTCATTTCATTTTGGTTTACACTGGAATACAATTTTATATTCCCTATAATTTATTTAAATAATGATATTCACTATAGATATAATAATATATTTTTAGTATTCCAATACACTTCTACATGGAGATGTTTGAGTACATTCTTACAATTACACAAGGAAAAGGCCTCCCATTTAAGTTATTCCTTCTTAGAATTTGTCTCCACCGCTAGCCTATGGAGGAAAAATTAGGATTGTGAAGGCTTTGTATTCAACCATCTAGGTGGGATATAGTGGGTTAGGTAATTAAATAGTGTAATAAGTGTGGTTCATACATTGTAATTATGCTTGGATTTGTCCATTTTCAAGGATTTGGATGGGAATATAGGAAATAGTGTTAAAGATTTTTATGTGATGATTTTGGATTTGGAATCTTATGTTTATAGGGAAGCCAAAAAAAACACACACAAAATATTATTAACTAAATTTCAACTAGGAGTACTAATAAATTGATTAGAGGGGACATTAGTTTAGGGGTCATATAAGATTTAGTTATTTTAATTTCCATAATGAGTCGTCATTTTATATATATGTATATATTCTCATATAACTGTGGTATGTAATGATCACATTTATGATGGCACCATGAATACTTCCATATAGGTTACTAATTTAGGATCATTATGATGACATGAGGAGAAATCAATCAATAATTTAAGGTATGATTCATGATTTATTTCCTCTACGATGGAATGTAGTAGCACCCCCTCGTATTGATTAGTTTATTTTACCCATAGAGATTGTTTAGGATGAATCATGATTATTTCACTTTGCATGTTTTATCTCTATAGGGAATTGAGGTTCTATGGTGTGCCAGATCCCCTGGAAAAAGAGGATTGTCTTGATTTAGTGATCTGAGTCCTCAAATCGAAGTAGACACCAGCCAATCATAAGTTTGTGATGGTAGCCAATATTTTCTAAGGAGTTGTAGGGAGCTAGAGGAGGATAGTCACACATATGCTTGATGAGTCAACACAACCATGGATGAGATTACAGAATCTATTTTGTTGGGATTAATACCCCCATTTTATTCAGTTGGTTTGGATTTAAGATATTTTATTGTTTCATTAGGTTACATAAATATTCAGGGTGCATTATTTGAGGTTTACTGAACTTACATAGTACTCCCTCGATAGGGTTTTAAGATCGATACTTCTCGGCCTATATGTTATGTAGTATTCTCTACAAGAAAATCCATACTAGTGTGGTGACACAATGAATTCTAACATATGAAAGAGTGACAAAGTGGTTGATGGTGATGGATTGATTCCTATTTGAATGATTTCATTTAGATGGTTCTAGAAGTGGGCATCACGGGGCTGAGTCATTTAAAGTAGTTTGTAGGGACCTGTTTGTATGATATTGGAATAATAAAAATTCTTAGGGCTAGAATCAAGAATTTTTCCATGTAGCACATGAACTATTCAGAGGGAGAATGAATCATGAAGAGGGGATATTCTATGAATTTAATGGGTCATGTCATACAAAATGTGACTTCTCGACCCGAAATACTAAGGATGGATGTCATATAGTAGATATACCACCATGATATATGTAAATCCATGATCAATAATAACCTAGGTGAAGCTAGGATGTCCCCCAAGTAGGTGATTCTAGAAGAGGATAAAGTATAGCTCTAAAGAGAGGATTTGAGGTCGGTGGAAAACGTTATGAGCTACTTCTACAACCACCACAACCACCACCAGGTGGTCCCAGCCAGGATCAAGGAGCCAGCAATTGGGACCATGAGTAGATGTTTTCTACGAAGGGTTTGGACTATGATTCTCATGATATGACCAAATATATTATATGAGTTTATTATTCACTCTCTTCAATACTATTAGACATATATCTAATTCATTTCTTCATATAATTACTTCTGATGAGGGATCTTGAGCTCCAAGTTGAGAAATTATCCCAATAGATTTAGCTTGAGGTTCCTACAGGGAACAATACCTCAATATCACTTTTCTTTCTAGTAGTGGGAGATATCACAGTGGTGAGAGTTTTTCACAGGTCTTATTTTTCATCATGATGAGTCCTTACGAAATAATCAATGGTATGGACTAGTTTTCCATGGTCTAAGTCAAAATTTACTATAACTGAAGATGAATTAGATTCATCGAGATAGATGAGACGAGTTTCTAATTTTTTGGTGAGGGAGTTATCATGGATGTGTGAGGGGGTCCTATGATCAAGAATCTTCAACCCATCACCCATAAGTTACTGAGCTTAGACCTTGGCACAGTAGGATCTTTATACATTTTTGTTTCTTTGGGAGTGGATTACATTGTGGACATCTTTCCTGAGGAAATTTTAAGAATACCTCCATGGCGGGAGATAGTCTTCTGACTTGACTTTCATCCCAAATCTGAACCGATATCTTGTAAATAATATCAAACATGCCCTAAAAATCTTCAAGATATGAGGGTGATGTTGGAGGAACTTCAAGAGGATACATATATGAGACTTAGTGAATCCACCTAGGAAGCTATAATTTTTATAATGAAAAAGAAAGATGAGATCTTGTATTTTTTTTGCTGATTACTTTCTCCTAAACCAGGACAAGATAAGAAAAAAGTACCCTTTTTTGGGGATTAATGAATTCTTTTATTAGTCGTAAGGAATGGGGTTTTTTTTCAAATATTGATCTGAGGTCCTTCTACCACTAGTGGAGGGTTTATGAAGCTGACATTCCAAATATGGAACATTATTGTAGATATGGACACCATGATTTCTTGGTGATACCTTTATGTGTGAAAAATACCCATTCCATGTTTATGGATTTTATGAACTGGATTATATTTCCATAATGGGACCATTTTAGGGTTTTCTTCACTAGTCTAATACTAATCTTCTATGTGTTAGTGGAGAATCATTCAGAGCAATTGAGGATGGTTTTGGACATTCTATGGGAGAAAAAAATTATAGTAAATAGTCAATATTTAAATTATGGATCCCTAAGGATCACTTTCTGGGGAAGGTCATTTGTAATCATGTATTATATTTGGACCATGAAAAGACTGATACAATTATTTCCTAGTAATAACCAAGAGTGTGTTGGAGGTGTGGAGTTTTCATGGCTTGGAAGGGGACTACATTAGGTTAATGGTTAAATTTTCTAGGATTCAACCCCATTGGAACACCATGATATAGAAATGAAATATGTTTAGATAGATCGCATAGTTGTATAGTTCCCTGTAGCATTTGAGGTTGATATTGACTTTTGTTCCTATATTAAGGCTATGAGAGGAGTTCATGGAGTATATTGTGTATTACAATGCCCCTATATCAAGAATCATTAATGTGTTGGTTCAATGGTTGGTAGTGATCTCATATGTATTGAGGTAGTTAATAAACTTCAATAATAACTACACATATAATGACCTATAGTTGGTAGCGGCAATCCTCGATCCATGTATGTGAAGTCAATATCTTATGGGGGAGTGCTTTGTTGTTTACTCAGACCATCTGTGTCTTAGTTATGTCTTCAGATAAAGTGATCTAAACATGAGATAGACGCACTGGTTTGATTTTCAATAAGACTATATATTTGAGATATTCAATACTCATAGGAGGTATATGTGGTGTATTCTTCTCTCAGGAGGACGTCTCACTCTCGTTTGGTGGAGTAAGAATCCAATTCGATTGATTATTTGTAGTTAACCCTGGTGGAATAGAGGGGGTAGCATATATTCAAAATATGGTATGGAATCATCCAATTATACATCATGTGAGAGTGTCTTAGTTGGGAGACATAAACCTTGTGGTCTTATGTGATCATAAATCCTCAAAAGATTAACCAGATTGATTATTTGAAGTATGGAATCACATCATCATTTTTGTGGAAGAGGCAGTGGATCTAGTAACATTGTGAGTTGGGGTGATGTTGTATATTTATAGTTCTCCTTTTTATACAAGTAATGTTATAGGAAAAACGTATGTAGTCCTCTAGAATAAGATTCCATGGAATGTTATGAGGCATAGTGTGGATTATTTTATCTCTCAGTGTCTTACATATTAATTTGTGGAGTTTGATCACCAAGTTATGAAGGGATTGTTATAGAATCCAAAAAATGAGGAGTTGATGTGGGAAAGATATCCCTGGAAATTGTAAAAAAAAACTTCTATAGAAAATAAGAGTCCATGGTTCCATATGTTTTATTATTGACCAACTATCCAAGTCATCACACTTCATCACCATCAAGAAACAGAGTTCAGTAGAGAGTTTGGGGTAGCTGTATGTGTGGGATATTTTATGCCTTCAGGGGGATACCTTGACTATTGTATCAAATTATGATTCAAGATGAATTTCACTATTTTAGATAGGTATAAAGGTATAATTTAGGAACTAGTTGATTATGAGTATTGAATGTCACCCATAAATGGATGGGTAAACCAAGATAACTATCCTGGTTTTAGAGAATATGCATAAGGAGTGTGTGTTAGACTTTAGATGAATCTGGTTGGATCACATGACTATGGTAATGTTTTTTTATAATAATATATATCTAAATACTCTCAAATTGACTTATTTTGAGGGCTTGTATGGGAGACCCTACATGTATCTTGTATACCAGACTGAGATCAGTGAGGCATATCTTATTGGGATAGATATGGTTTTAGTGATAGTTGATAAGCACTAGGTTATCTATTTTTGAATGAGGATAGTATATAGAATGATAAAATCTTATATAGACCGAGGTACTATGAATTTTGAAATTTTGAGAAGGGAGACCATATTTTTTGGAGATTCTCCCCACAACAAGGATTATGTAGGTTTGGCCATGATGGAATGTTATCCCTGAGGTTCATTAGGCCATTTGTGACCCTATATAGGGTTGATGATGTTTCTTACCACATGGACATACCCCCAATGTTAGAGCAGGTGTGTGACATATTCCATGTGTCACAAAGAAGGTGATAAATTCATAATACTCTGCATATTTTTGACTCGGAGAGCATGAAACTGAGGATGGATCCAAATTTATGTGGTAATCAGTGTTAAAAAAATTTTGTTAGGAGAGGATTCTATATGGATGTTCCATTCCTTAGTTTCTTTTCTTTTGGAAGCAAGAGAGAATGAAAAACATATAATTTGATTGGGTGTTTCATTATTTGAGGCCCAATGATACCAAAATCGATATTTTAAAAATATTAAATATATTAAATTCACATGCTTGTTGGATTTTTAGAAGTAAAAAAATATCTCAAAAAATGGAATCTGAAATCAAATATCTATGAGCAGGGTTCAATATAGATGAATCATTTACCCTAGGCACAACCTGATATTTTTTGGTGCAAGATATTTGGTTGAGGCAACCATTATGTGGTGCATTTAATTAAAATAAATAAATAATTTTTTTGTTATATTAATTTCCCTAAATTAAATCACATTTAAACAATCCCTTGAAAAAATTCTCCAGGTTTAGATGCTTAAACCCTAGGATAATTTCTTGGAACGTCAAAAACCATTTTGGAGAATCGATATCAGACAATGATCTGTGATTAGATCCAGGTGGATCGATATGAATCATGAATAGTTCTATACTCACATAAATGGTGAATTTCTTATTCACCAATGATCGATTCAACAATAAGGCCGAGCTCATCAATTGTGGTTTCCACCCTTGATTAAAAATTTGAGCATGGATATTTTATTATCTGATTGCTCTCTAAATATTCTCACGCATCACATGATACCATTATTGAATTAAATAGTTCTATTCAGATTATTCTCCAAGGTGAACTATTCTCCCCACATGGAAAATACCTAATTTATTATCCCTGGACAAGAAATATTATCCGATGATTGTTTTAAATTGTTTATGTTCTTCATCCTTCTCTATTCTTCCTCATTTCACCACTGTCTGATGAGTTCGTTTTTTGCATTTTCTAGGGTAGGTTTGAGCATGATCGAAGCCCCAGATTCACAGAAGAGGCACATGCAATAATCCATTAAGAAAATTGGTGATGATGATCCATGGATCTAGGATCCTAAGTATGGTCAAGAATGAGTGTCAAACATCATTCAGAGATATGATTTTTTGTGAAAATGAATATATTCCAGATTCCTTAAATCAGAGTTCCAAAATAAATATTTGGAGGTGGTTTCCTATGATAATGGGTAGTCAACATCCATGGTTCATGGAAGGTATTCCAAATCTACTGAAACACTTGAAGAATCTGTAAATTATATATAAAAACCATCTACAAGATATGTATTATTATGAACACATGCTATGTAGTACCCCTCGTTGTGGAACTATGATTTTGGTGATGATAAGGTTATAAGATGTGTGGTTTGGATGTCATATTATTTCATCCTTCTTAGGTTGTTGAGCCATGTTACAGCTTCAAAAATCTTAGACACCATGAGGGATAAATCACCATTTTCTCTGAGATTACACATTCATAGGTTGGTACCCGTGCATTCTAGGTACATGAACAACTACACAGACATGACCTGTCATACGCAGGTATAACCATGGGCACAGGGGAAAGCCCCTGATGGTGGGGAAACACCATCTGGGCCCTATAAACATCATGTATAGTGACATGGTCACTGAGCCATCTCTATAGAAGGACATATCTAGAAAATGGAGTGTAACCACACACCATTTGGAAAAATACATTCCTTGTTCCCCGTTTCCTTTTAGATAAACTCTTATATTTTGAACCCCTTTCATCTGAACATGGGTTGTAGCATATGATTAGCCTATCATGATTAGTTTTCCTTGTAGAATGTGATCTTACCATTTTTAGTGGAATTTGAGATATGATTTGGAATTTTAAAATAAAAATTATTATTTGTATAATAGTTAAAATGAATGTGATCATAAAACATCAATCAAGAGTTGACGAGGTTGGAAAATCCTTGTCATACCTGGGCGTGTGACCCCCATTCTTCTGACATTGACTTGAGTGGTAACCTCTAATGTACTAGGGAGTGTTCCATAGACCAATTTAGTGGAACCCCTAATGCACTATTGTGTGAATCCTATACTTTTGGAGTGGCACCCCTGACCCACTAGTGAATGGGTCATCGACCATATGAGGGGATCCCCCTAATGTACTAGGGTGTGGTTCCTCAACCGTCTATGTTAAACCCCATGATGCATGTGAGAAAAATTCCTCCTTATTTTTGTTAAAACCCTATGAATCACTAGGTCAAGGGTCCTCTAACTTTTGATTGACATCCCCTCCTGATGGATTTGGGTGTGGGTACACTATCTACTGATTGGAACCCCCTAGCCCAATAAGGTATGGGACCTCTAAATAGTTATTAAGACCCTCGACTATATGGTATAATGGTTTGTTTGGTTCCCCCACACATTTACTTATTCAGACACATGATATAGTGGCCATCAGATATAGACTACATGGAGCTATTTTATTGCAACCCAACTTTTTGATACATGAATATTACATCATATTAAAAAGAAACTACATAATAGTTATATATTAAAGGACCTAATGGTCTAGTATATTGGTCATATCATGATCATAAATCCCATATAAATATTTAAACATAAATTTTTTTTAACCTTATAAAGATCACATTCTTCTTAGTACATATTGTAAAATGAGGATATACATCAAATAAAGGGGTGAGTTTATGTCCAAGTAAGTAGAATAATAAGGGGCACGAATCAATATAACATGGGTGAGAATAAAAATAATCATCATATCATAAGCATAGGATCATTAATATAATCATGAGGGATACATTTTATAATGTCATGAAAAATAGAAATATATAAAAATTAAAAATCACGTGATAATGGTCAAAAAACACACATAGTTGTGAAGAAATTTAGTGGAAAATAGGTCATATAGTAATAATAAATATGAAAATAATATTTTTGATTCATTAGTGGAATTTAGATATGTATTTAGAAAAATGTTATTAATAAAAAAATCCCCTCAAATACACAGTGTAATCCCACAAGCATATGGTTTATGGATTTGTAGAGGGGTCCAATGGTTGTTTTCATTTGTCCTTTACTTTATCCTAATTTGAAGAAATTGGTGAAAGATAGACCGATGAGTCTCTGAAAAAGGTACATGGATCAGCAGTTGAAGTCCATATTCAAATATAGGAGGTCATTTCTCTACAAAAATAATTGGTCTGAGTTGTATCCTTGCTTGGGGAGAATAAATAGGGAAATTTTGTGATTTTTCAGGTAGCGGTGCAGTTGGATCCCTGATAACTTTTGGACTAAGATAGGCATTAGGGGTAATAAGAATGAATTCCTAAGAAACTACAATAGTACCATTCACATGATGAAATGGATTCATGAGATTAATATGGTTCATGATAATCTAGACACATCTCTATATGACATTAATGTAATCTCATTATTCTTCCATAAATTGATTTAACAGATGGATCATCCCCTTTAACTATCTTACACTCTCTTTAATGTCCTGAGTAACTAGTGGATCCTTAAATTCTCATCCAAATATTTGATGCTACTATCCAGGACATGTTAGTTTTAAATCATTGAGAGATAAAATTTAATTGACAAAGAAATTTTCTCTTAGTCAACATTCATAATTTTTTCCAAAACTCTTAATAATCACACGATCATCCATAGTACCCTAATCAAACTTCCTTAGAATGTCAAATTATAGGACTGATTTTACACTAGCAGGACCACTTAATGAAGTAGAAAACTCTTCTATATTTTTTTTGGATCTGATCTACATCAACTATACGAAATATTGTAGAGGTAGAAGTTACTCAAGACACATTATCAAGACTATAAAGAATTCCTTCTAAATAAGTAGCGAAAGTGGACTTCATCTAATCCATCATATATTTAATAGATTCTACATATTTAATTATCCTTTTGTTTTCAAACACATCATCTTGGATGTGATACATCATTTTATGTTTTATGTGTGAAATCCACAATTCAATGAGATTTGTTTCATCATTATCACTAATATTGGTCAAGAGTGGATCTAGATTCTTCAACCATTAATCAAAACAAGAATTTAAATTTTTACCAAAAGCATCTATGTCACTCCATTTGACTAAATAAACAACAACAATTGGAATATGATTAGTAGGTTTAAATTCATGAGGTCCAACTAATGATGTTTTTTAATAGCCCATAAAAATAAACTTGAGCTATCATAGATCCCTTGGGATCTACTTCATTTTGAACCTCATGTCCACTATCCTTTGGTGGAATCATACTAAAATTATCCCATTCCTATATTGGAGGATCAACCTCAATTTTTGGAATATTAGAAACAACATGTGCACAAATATATAGATACAATATATGGAGGGATAACAGTAGGGGTGTCAACATTTTGAGAAACCGAAATCTTTTCACCAAAAGTTTGTTAACTATATTCATGTTATTCTTCCTTATTCTCAAATTTTTCTATAAATAATATTTCTGGCCAACAACCATAGGTGAAACTTTATCCTAGATGTCAAGAAGAAGCTCATAAATAGACATATCAACCAATTAAATATCACTTCAAAACATAGATTAATGAATCTTTTTCAAATGTTTCTCAACTAAATTCTATTTCATAGTAGTAACCCTAGACATCTGTTCCACCATAACAGAGTCATAATCTTCTTATTCATCCCCAAATGAACTCACTTAGGTTCCATAAATAGTTGTATGACTTGGAGATTTATCCCCATCAACAAATTTATATTCCACTTTATGACCTGGGTTCACTTCTCCTGTCAAATATACTTTTTCAGTAGAAATCATTGGTGAAGAAAGAAGCTCTAGAGGCATCTCTTCATCTCTCATTACAACACTTCTTCCAGAACCATTAGGGTTAGAATCATCATAATCATCCTCACTATTATTACCATTTTTATTATCATCAATTCTATTTATAATTTCATTTCTATTTTTAGTCACATTTCCTTCTTCCTCCTCTTTATCTTTACCATTATCTTCTTCATCATTAGTTTTTGAATTGATATTTAATTTTTCCTCTCATGAGACTTATTTATCTTATTCATCACTTTTCACTAACTTTTCTATTTATGGAATGTTCATATTTGGTCTAGGATATCCATAAATAATTGGAAGTGATTGTGGTAAAAAATATCGGTTTGTACCTTCATCAACATAAGGGTAATTTTCCACTTCTTCTTCTATAACAGATTCTTTTAAATTATATGAGTACTCAAAAACCTCATCAAGCTCCAAACTTGGGGAACAAAATCCCTCAGTCTTCTGGTATAGATCACCAGGTTAAGATCATTATAAAAATTTAAATTGTCATATACCCACAACTACTTCCAGGGGTCCCAACAAATTATAATCCTTAAGCATATTTATTTTGAAATGAAAAAACCAGCAAAGTCAACAACTAATTTTCATAATCTGAAATAATGTATTTTTCATTCAATATTATAGAATTCATCTTAGGATAAATCATGGAATTAGATAAAGATAGATGGTCGACCATTTCAGTTTAATGAACCATATTATATCATCAACGATTGATCATAATTATTATTTCCATAAGTCTAAGCAATTAGACAACATAATATCATAGTGTAAACAAATAATCCTTTATTTGGAAAATCATATGATGAATAGATTTGAACAAAATCATGTACTCTCTACTATTTTCTAAAGTTATTTTCCTTCTAGATATCTCTAAACTAGTATGTTTTTCAAGAGAATTTTTACAAATAAATAAGTTATTATCCCAAGGAATAGATCATTAGTAGTCATCATAAACACCTAATGAGGAAGTCCAAAGAATTGGGACTGCTATTTTGAGAAAAATACTATTTGGTTACCATTAACTATTGATCTTATGAAATATTATTCTTCATAATTAAAACCAAACTCAACATATTTGAAAAACTTGTAAATAACCATAGGATAAAATGGTATCATATTTGAAGAAACCATTCTAAAAAGACTTGATCCTAAAATACATTGATCACCAAAGACATACATGAAAATAGAAAATTTTCTTGCACTAAATTTTTGTGTAAAATATTCCTATTTGAAAGTTTTGGGTTCACTGATGAAACTGGATCAACATCACTTGGTTCACCTTTTCAATTCTTACCTGATCATGACTCATTTGGAGAAGACTCATAATAATGCTTCATTCGTTACATGAAGACTAGTTCTACATGCTAGGTCATGGGTAAGGACAAGGTTTGAAATCTTGAAGGTTATAAAAAGGGTGATCACACTAGGCATGAGAGCGAAATGTGCGAGAGTATAGGTGTTGTTGGAAATTAAAAAAGTGCCATTTTTGTATCATTTGGTATTTCAGGTTTTCTAAAAAAAATTTAAAACAAAAAAATGAGAAAATACATTTATCGGTTTACTAAAATAATATTAAATAGAAGAATGTAAAACAATTGATCAAAAATTAATCTCTATCAAAGTGATCACACAATCACACACTAAACATTATATATGGTTGGATAGTAGTAAGGTAGAGAAAATTTCAAATCACACAACTATTACTGGTTTGATCCAATGGCTTCCCAGCTTCATGAAAATACAATTTATAGGTAGTACTCAGAGGCGCATCAATAATCTTGGTTCTATTCATGTTAAATCATTTTAAAATATATTTTTTATATTTAAACTCATTCTAAATAATTATTTCTTTATTTTGATTGATTTTAAATCCTAGAAAAATCTCATGTTCTCCCAAAAAACCAATTTAAATTTATTTTACATCACTTTAGAAAAATAAGTCCAAAGTTAATTTCTTGGAGACCAAAAAATTATATCATTAACATTGTTTTTTAATACTAAAACATATTTTAAAATTCATTTTACAAAAATGGTAGGATCAACTTGTGAAATAATAAAATTGACGAGCCTATCATACCAAGCCCCAAGAGCCTATTTAAAATGAAATATATATTTTGTTAATTTAAATACATGATTTATAAAATATGTATTTTTAAAGATAGGGGGTTTTTCTACAAAAAATACTCAACTATAAAACCATTCAAAAAATGCACATTTGATGTCCATTTGATAAATTTTAAAATCTAGATGTGATATATAAACAAGAAGGATTCTTATGGACTCATTTATAGATATAGATCAAAAGTTTTCATCATAGTATATATATTCTTCTTGACTATAACTTTGTACAATAATTCTCTTCTTATTTCTAACTATATTACAGGACTCATCAACCTTTTTCTTGAACACCAATTTTATGCCAATAGTCAATGTGTCATTGGGTCTATCTACAAGTTCGAAAACTTTGTTTCCTTAAATATAATTTAATTCTTCTTGTATGTATATTGTAAAAAATTTATCATCAATGAATTCATTGATGTTATTAGGAATAGGATGAGACAAGAAAGATTGATGACCAACATGATTTCTTAGAGAAACTACAGTATTTGTACCTATTTCTATATCTCCTAAAACATGATATAATGGATAATACTTAAGAGTTATAAAATCCTTATATAATTATATAATGGTTAATTATGGTTTCATAGGTTTGGGTTTAAGATGTGCTGGAAATTATTCATAAAAAGATGTTTTTTATAACTGGATGAGAGTAGATTCTAAAGGTTTAAATTTTAGATTCAAGGAAGAAAAATCATCCTTAGGGGTTTATATAGAGTTTATAGACACATGTGAACTAGTCTCATGAAATTTTATATACACTAATTCTTCCACATTTTTGGTTATGTTATTAAAAAATCTCTAGGCTTTTTTAGATATTGAATAACTTTGTAATATTCCTTCATCACTTTTAGAGGCCACTTTTTCCAAATTAACATTAGTGTTACGAATAAATAATTTTAAATCAAAAAATCTGAAGTAATTAAATTCCGGTTTATTATTCTATAAACATCATAATGGTACTTCATAAGGATATGTTTGATAAAGACTCTACTAATGTTGTAGCAGACTGTATTGATAGCTTCTGCCCAAAAATAAACAGGTAGGTTATACTTATCTAACATGGTTTTGTATATCTCTAATAAAGTTCTATTTCTTATTTCTATAAATCTATTATTCTAAGGAGTCCTAATAGTAGAGAAGTTGTGAGTTTATCAATTATAAGAGAAAAAATATTCAAAATATTTATTTTCAATATCATGACCATGGTCACTTATTAAGGTCTTAATTCTACGTCCACTAAGATTTTCAACAACTTGTCATACTTATAAAAGTAAGAGAAAGATTCAATTTTGTGAGCTATAATGGATATCAAATTACACTTAGGGAAATAATTTTCAAGAACAGAAACATAATTTTTTAGCATTAAATCTTTAAACTCTGGAAGGTACAAACAAATCCATGTGAAACAAGTTGACAGGTCGAGAAATTGACCCTTCTTTCTTTGATTTAAGAGAAACATTGTGTTATTTTCATTTTCGGAATGGGTTACCGGCTTGATCATTTGGGAAATCAATCTTAGATAGTTCCCTAAATAACCCTTTCCTAGTTAGATTATTATGTGATTAAATTTTTAAATGGCTGAATCTCCTATGAAAAATCAAAAATTCAACCAAAAAGAAACTCAAGCATGGTTTTTTGACAAACTATAGAGTTTAAATTAATTACATAACCATTCTCATTTCTTAAAGCAGTAAAAAAATAATAAAAAATTATAATAATATAAATTTCAAGATTCATTTTCCAATTTGACCTAAATTATATCATCATATAACAATGAAATAATATGCATAATATATTTCAAACCATCAAAAAATAAAAACATTAGAAATCAAAACTTACTTTTTGTAACAAATTTGGCCATGGGTGATGATTTTTACATTTTCATTGTCACTAAAGGCCCCATGACCAAACTCTAACTTAATAAGTCTCTTGAGGTAAGAATAATTTCCTTTTATATTTCTCAATAATCCATTTTCAAGTACCATAGACTTATTTATGAGGACTTTAAACAGTTTTCCTACAAACCAAAATTTAAGCAAGAAATGAATTGGGTACCCGTATTTGTCTTGTTCTAGAAATGTTATTAATCAACGATTTGGGAAACCAAAATTTCATAACAGGTTTACAATATACATAATTTATACTTTTTGAAAGAATAATTTTGTCAGATCCTTTAGAAATCTATTAGAAGAATAAATTTCTGGTTTGGACAAAGGAAAACAACTGTTTTTTGTTATTAAACTCTATTTAGGTTGGTATCCTATTCCAGTGGAATATTTTTGTACAACATGCTTACGAAAAATCATTGTGAGTGTGTCTCTACCATTTATAAATTATTTTAATCCCTTATTTAATTTCTCATTTGACAAATTATGTTCAATATTTTCTCTTAATATTTTATCATTTTAAATTTTTCAATAGAAATTTCAGATTTTATATTTATAAATAAATCATGTTGTATTTTTATAACATTACACTCATCCTTAATACAACTAAATATATCTTCTACCATGTTACAATATTCAAATAAGTATTCATTTGAAATTTTAGCTACATGTTTATTTTTGTGAGAATCACCATAAGTATGCACATATGAGACATTAGATTAAGTTAGTAAATTATATAACGTAGGAACCTTAAATTTGTTTGTCCTGAAATACATATTTTCTCAATATGAATTTTCATTAGGTGGAGAATTTTAATCGATGAAACCATCCTCAGATGCACTCTAGTTGGATTTCTTATACCTTTTTTATTCTATATTTATCCTTATATTTATTCTTTTATATGATATTTTGATAGTCCCTTTAACATGCCCTTTCCTTTTACACTCATAGGAGACAACCACATTTTCTTATTTATTCTTTTATTTATTCCATTTTAATTTGGAGTCATATTTTCTATTATTTTTTGGTTTTATATAAAAAATTTCTTCCGATAAAACTTGTTAAACCTTCTAGCCATATGAGCCATATCCTCAGAACTATCTATTAGAGATTTATTGTTACTTCAACTAGTAACTTAAACTTTTCCAATTTATATTTTTTTAGATATAGTACTTTTGAAGACATATTATCTTATTTTAGGCTCTTCATGTTCTTCGTGATCTATCTGTACCTTTTATTAAAACATCATAATATGAGAAATCAGATCCTTGACTGGTATCTTTATAATATCCCAAGACTCTCTAATGGAGACATATATGCCTCTCCATATTACAAGTAGGCATATTATCACACGAATGATCTGATAGGTTGAAAAAAAGGATTCCAAGTGATCTCATTCTGTAGATAATTTCGTTGAATCTAAGGTACATATCATAATTAGGTTCATGAGGCTTCATTTTAAGTTATCAAGTTTAATAGTATATGTTTTTATCCTCACATCCTTCACATTATAACTTCTCTCATGAGAAATATAAAAAGTATCCCAAATCTCATAAGATGTTTTACATGCTAAAATTATTTTAAACTCTTCATATCCCAGTGCACATTAAAGAGTATTCAATACATTACAATTAGTATTGTATGCATGATTTTTAGAATCATCACATTCTTTCGTATTAGTAACAGTTATAAAATATTCATCTTTAATTGCAGACCATATATCAAAGACCATGCTCTATAAATTCATTCTCATATTAATATTCCATTGATCAGAATTATTTATATTAAATAATATAGTTTTTTTATAGTAGAACCTATTTTTTCTAGAATCTATTGAAATAACTAAATTTAGAACTAATATAAATTTAAGATCTTTAAGTTATGATCAAAATCAAAGTGAAAAAGGATTTGAAAACCTTAAAACAAAAGAAAAAATGCTCTGATATGAATTTTTTTCCTAAATCACATGTTTGATAACACTAAAAGGGGGAGAAAAATATGACACTTACCTTTGTTTATTTTTATAAAGAAAATACCTATATAGAATTTATTTCAAATTTACTACAATGATTCTTGTATATTTTTTTGTTACTTGATGTTTTCTTATTATTTCCCTTTAATACAATCTACATGTACTTTGAATGAAATTTCATGTTTTTTGTATTTGATATTACATTTTAAGTCATGTTTTATATTTGTGATACCTTTGATACCATAATTTTTGATCATAAATAAGCAGGAAATTACTGACTTAATTATTTTAATGATCACAAAAGTCATGATTCTAATGATATTATTGAGTAATATGTTTTATATAAGTATCTTAAAATCTAAGATAAGTGACCTCATTTTCCCAAAGTATGAGTTTCTTTTGATGTTGGGAATCCATCAAGATGAATTACCACCAATTAAAGAAAATTCACCACTAAGATAGAATTTTTAAAAAGTTTGAGACACCATCGTACGAGTCACCATTGTCCATTACTCACTATTTTCCAAGAAATGTCACTATGTCCTGAGACCCCATCCAATGACACACCACTAGAGTATAAAATCAGTATGTATGAATCTCCACTTTCTAGACAAACCGTTAGGAGAGACACTTCTAGTGAAGTATATTTTTTTTATGTATAAGACAATGTTAGTGTCATACCACCAAGAGAATACACCATCAGCCAGAGACATTACTATAGTGGGAAACTGTCAAAAATATGAGTTGTTGCCTCTATTTCTAACTTACCATTCAATTTATATAATTTCTATGGATATATAATTGGAGTTAATTTAACTTGACATTTTAATGATTATATATTAAATGATCAATAGAATTCATTTTAGGGGGTGTTATATATGTATTATGATGATCTAGAGAGGAGCCACATACTCATATTACTGCTTATAAAGATATTGGGCTCCCTCATGCTTATAGGGGTGAATGCTTAGGTAAATTAGATAAATATCCAACTGAGAGATCATACTTATAGAATAAAATCATAGAGCTAATGATCTCAAAATCTACATCCTACAATCACTCGATTGAGGAATATAAAGCTCATACACATCTGCTACTTTCCTCTAGTCAAGAACATAAGAGTCTGTGTCACTATGTTCTTATGAATATTTCAAGAGATCATACTTGTAGAATAGAAACATAGAGCTAAAGAGCTCAAAATCTAAATCCTACAATCACTCGATTGAGGAATATGAAGCTCATACACATCTATTTCTTTCCTCTAGTCAAGAACATAAGAGTCTGTGACCTATTTTTTCACTCCCATAGACAATAGTATAAGTGGTCGTGTATGACAAGATTAATTTGTAAAATATTGTAAAACTAAATCCAGGTTGTGGTTAAACTTGTTTATTTTATATAAAGTTCTTCTTGGAGGGTGATCATAAAGTGGAGAGGACTATGTCTCAGCATGAGACTGAACATGTTACTTCAAATTTCCAATTTATGTTATTGTTTACGTCATTACTCTTTTAAAATTTCAAATTTATAACAAAACAAAAACTAATACATTGATATATAATCTTTATATGTTTTTATCATGATTTTAATTAAGTAAATAGTTTTCTAAGGACTAAGTAATATTTTATATTACATACCTGATAAATAATTGATCATTATGAAACCATTAGAATGATTAGAAATTATAATGACATTTTATATTGATTATCTATCCCATTTTTAAATTAAGTGGGGGATTTTAAATTGTCATTTTTAATAGAATTTTTTTGGGTACTCAATTCACCTTCTCACGAGATACTCAATCAGACCAAAAATTAGTATCATTATCATGCACAACATATATGCATCATTATTATATAATCTTTTTGAAAAGATATTGTATCATGTTCACGCATAATAAAAATTATCAAATGAGATACATCATATTAACCAATTAAATTGTGGCCTATATAATTTCACACCCACCTGACATATTATAATATTTACATAATCATACATGACACATAGAACATATAAAATTTGTATTCCTAGAATAACCCATTGAATGGTATAGTTTTTATATGATAGTTTTAATGAATGATTTCATGAATAAAATTGGACATTCCAATTGAATAAGGGGAAAAAAATTTGGCATAAACATCATCATTCATGAGTGAATAAGAAACAACTCAATACGAGAAAGATATGTTATTTGGAAAGAAAATTATTTTTTGATAATTGTTGAATTTCGTTTATAAATCATTGTGTTAACATGTATATTTTAAAATGTAAAGGTAGAATAGTGAAATGAAATTTATGTTAAATTATTGGAATATTCATAATTAAATTTCTATGAAATAGAGACAATTTAAAAGTAGGGTGTTGGATTTTTGAAAATTAATATATGTCATAATAATGACACTTATAATAGGTTGAAAAAATTAATTTAATGTTAAAATACTTCATAATTAATTTTTTAATATTTTTTAGAATGGAATTGGGAAAAAGTAAAGTTAAAAAAATAGGGATGATTTGATTGAAACATTCTCTTTCCCCAGTGTAACGTATCTAGAACGGCCCTAAATCTCCCATAATTCATGGAGTTGGCTTACTAATATACATACAAAAGGTTAATAGGGTCATAATATAGAGTATTTGGGAATGAAATTAGCTTTAGAACGTTTGATATGAGTGGTTTTCCATAAACAGGGATATGGGTCATTTATACTTGTGGATATGTGAATTTTTATAATAAAGTATTAAATAAAATAGTATATCAAATGTAAAACATGTAATAGTGTTTTTCTGACAATAGGAATTTTATATAAATATAATTGACTAATTTTTTACTATAAAACCATTTATAATTTTAATTTACTTTGACTATTAAAATGAATAATGTAAAAAAGAGAAAATTGTTATTTTAATGGATAACTTTAGAATTTTGGTTTTGGGAAATATTTTTTGAGTATTAAAATTCTGTTTATTTTATTTTAATGAATAATTTATGGAATTGAATACTTTTGGGACAAAAATGAAGTTCAATATATTATTATTTCATTATTACACTATGAATGATGTAATCTATAATACAACAGTTAGGTGAAGAACTATATTATTGGAATTATTATATTTATATTTACATAAATTAATTTGGTTAAATATTATTTATGTCGAAAAATTTATTTTGTGGTAAAATAACTATTCCAATGGTCTTGTTTCTATTCTCAAAGACCACATTACTTTTCTAATTGTCAAAATACTACTCTTATGGCAACATTACATCTTGTAAACCCCATTTCAATATTCCACTCAATATTCACTAATATTCTTCCCAAGGTTATATATTTTCGTCTTCATATATTTTAATTGGTTTTAATAAATTTTGTTTCAGTTGTACATTGTTGGTCATGGGTGTATGATTCTAGTAGATTTTGGTGATCCATATTTTCTCATTTTATATTTCCTATTTTATATTTGTTTGTTCAATTATAATGTTTGGAATTTCCATTATATTAATAGTTAACTGGTGTAATGATACTTATCAATGAATTAATGTTTTGTTTAATTCTATATATTTTGTTCAAAAATAATATTATATAATATAATACAACACATTTTATTTAGAAAAAAATTACTAATAAAAAAATTATCCTCACATACTTCACCATTTATAAAAATTTCATCCGAAATATCAAATTTTATTATTGGTTGGTAATTGAGGAAGTTAATATAGTTTCATTATTTCCTATGGTTCTCATATCAACATATTTCATTTATGGTTCTTCCAAATTGCATTGACAAATGGAGTTGAAATGGTGCATATAACATTTTCCCAATGGTCTAAAATATTCCCTGGATACTCCTCATATAATAGATCACTCTCCCCTTCAACCACTTCATGATTTAGTACATGGGAGGGGTTAGTTATGTAATTAATTCAAATATATATTTGGAATAGGACATGAACATGATCCATATTTTCTCAAAGAAAATGTTGATAGAACATTGCTCCAATAAAATTCATAACCTCAATAGGAAAATGTATCTAGGGCTAAGATTCCCCTTCTATAAAAACCACATGAATTTATTCCACGGTGTTGTTCAAATGGAAAAATTATATCCAACATCAATATCTTAGTCCTTTTGATGGTTGAAAATGTCTCTATTTTTTCAAATCAACATATATTATATATTTTTATGCATGTATTGAACTTTACCAATAATTTTTTGAACATGATAGGGTCCAACCATCTTTCATTCTCCAACTTCATCCCAACAAGTTGGAGTTAAAAATCGCATCCCATATAGAGCTTCATATAGAGACATTAGAAAGTTAGAGCAGAAGCAATTATTGTACGATAACTCAAATAGTGAGATATGTTGATCATATCAACTATTAAATTAAATTTAGAAAGATATCAACATATCCTCAAGATTCTAAAAATGCTCTTTATATTGTCCACCTTTTTGGTGGTGATAGACCATACTGTAAAGGAATTCAGTACTCAAATAATATTGAATAATTCTCTAGAATTTATATGTGAATCTTGGATCATGATCAGAGAGAAGTGTGATTGTAACCACATGTATCAAGACTAAGTACTTGTAGTTTATATTGATATGTTGTTATAGTGAGAGATATTCCAAATGGTGATGAAGTATGCAATCTTGGTGAGTCGATCCACCACAACCATATAACATTATTTCCATTAGATGTCTCCGTGTGGTTAGTGAAAAAATACCATAGTGATATTATCCCATTTCCATGTGGGTATAGACATAGGTTGAATCATATATTTCAAATTCTACACCTATTCTTTAACAACTGTCATACAATGAACTTTGAGGTGTACTCGATGATCTTTTTATTCATGTTATCCCACTGGAAGAGCTTTCAAAGGCCATGATACATATTGGCACTTCTAGGATGGATGGTGAAAGATAAGTTATGATAATTATCCAATATACCATTATTTATGTCAGCTGACAAAGGAAAACAATTTTTAGTTCCAAACTGAATGACATTATCCTCATCAATGTGGAACACTGGTAGTTTCCCTTTACTGCATTCACATTTTTTGGAATCTTTAGATCCCCCATTTTAGCTCATTGGGTTTCTCATGAACAAATGTTTAAGAAGTAATTTGGGTATGGTAGGTTTTATTCTTTGTTATATTGAGTTATAGATCTAACCATTATATATACATAGATATTGGGTCATTCTCAATCCACATCATGGATAATGTAGTAGGTTTTTTCAGCTAAGAAAATTAGATTCCTTGTTCAGATTTCCTAGAGGGTAGTGAGTAGAGAAGTCATAGTCCTTTGTTAGATTTAACCAATTTACTTAATTAATATGATATTCATATGTGTTAAAATATAAATTAGACTCTCATGATCAGTATATATATCACACATACCTTTATAGAGGTAATACCACCAAGTCTTCAAGGTAAAGATCATAGCTTCTAACTCTAGATCTTGCATCAAGTCATTTTTCTCATGGATATTAGACTGATACGAGGCTTATGCTATCTATAAATTTTTCTTCATGACTATACAACCTTATCCTTTCTCGGAATCAGAAATGTGTATCACAAAATCACCTCCAATTTTTGGAAGTGTGAGTAACCAAATAGTGATTAGCCTCTACATGATATCCTTATATTTTTTCACATATTTTCCATCTATAACAACATTAACCCTTTCATTATTAACATAGTTATTATGATATAAAATCACGAATATTTCTTAAAAAAACATTAGTAGTACCCTAATCATATGAGAAAAATATAGATTTCTGTGATACTTGGGGGTATGGCCCATTCCTCAATCTTCTTTTAATTTGATGCTTCTATATAAATTCACTGAATTTTGATCTCATTCCCCAGGAATTTTACTTTCTATATCCAAATGTCACACTTTTTAAAATTAGGATACATTTTATCCTTTAATAACACTGATAATAAAAACCTTCTATTCTTATCACATTCTTCGTTTCTATTTGAGTAAATGAGAACATCATTGATAAAGACAACCAAAAATTTGTCGAGTTTGTCTCTAAAAACTATATTCATAAAATATATGAATATTAAATTGGAATTGTTAAGTTTGAAGGGATTGAATATGAAATTATATTTTTTTAAATTTTATTGAATGTTGTCTTATTCGTATCTTCCTTATTCACCTTCAGATGATGATATCTAGAATGAAGATCAACTATTGAGAAGTTGTGATCTCCTCATTTTGTGTTGAAAAATTTATCAATCCTGGATGGACAACACTTTTTATTTATGGTATATATTTTTTGAGATCCTGATATTCTATCCAAAGTTATATTATTCCAACCTTCTTCCTGAAAAAGAACAATGATGTACCCCAAGTTGATTAACATGGGAATATGGATCATTTTTTCAAATACTATTGTGGATTCGTCTTTAGCTACACCAGTTGGACTAGTGACATCATGTATGAGAATTTATTTATATGAGTGGATCTAGGTATAAGTTATGATGATTAATTAAACTCACATTCTGAGGGATGTTTAGGTAACTATTTTACAAATACATTAATGAATTCCCACATAATGGGAATTTCTTACAAGTTGATACATTCCTTTGATAGAACCATTTGGGAAAGATATGATTCCTCACAGGGTATCATCACCCACACAATTTATGGATTAACTAATGGATAATTATGATCTTAATTTCATTTCAAGAGGAGAATGTGATTATTTTTAATATGAAAAGACATTTCATTTTCCCAATAGTTGATGTGTGTTTTATTTAATGAGACCCAATACCTTCCCATTATAGTATTCAATTCCACAAAGGGATGTATTATGAGATTATCTTAAAAAAATTTCCCACAGACACTTAAAGGATAATATTCCAACAAGTTGGTTAAAATGATATACCCACTGGTTTTTATTAATGTTATATATACTACACACTATTGGGTAATCAAATAAACCATTATGTAAAACTTATAAGATAGGAATTCATAGAAATATATTTAAATTAAAATTTCTCTTATAGAGAGTAATTATTTAGATTACCTTTCAGAATTTACTTTTATTGATTCTAGTGACAATAATCTACTTGGAAAAAATTAGATCAAAAATGAAGTCCATAAAGAATTAATAAATAATTTATTACTTTTCATAGTTAAATTTAAAGACATATCTTAGGGGATCCATTTGTTTAGAACTTTAAAAAACCATTTATTCTTTAATATTTTAACAATACATGGAATTATAATTATGGTTTTCAATAATGATTTTAATCCTACATCTAAAAAAAGATAAACTATACCTCTGATCCAAACTATAGTGGCGGCTGTCTTCGCTCGGCTTGGCGTCGTTGGGTGTGAGTTCCGCGTGGTCCGGATTCGTTTTGGGCTCAGCGGAAACTTCGTTTCGGCTTCGGGATCTTTCCTCGGCTGTGGTGTGTTCATCGTCGGCTCTGGTGTGCTCAGAGGTGGCCTCGGCTCTCCTAGATTTGGGATCTCATCTCGGCGTTGGCGTGCGTCGACTCCGAGTGTCTCGGATTCGGGATCTCGGCTCGATGACAGTTTCGTTGCTTCCGGGCCCAGGTCCTCTTTGCGGATCCAGGTGCGTGGTGCTAGATCTGGTGTGCCAGTGTTGGCTTTGGCTCGTCCCTAGTTTCAGGATCTCGTCGCGGCTTCGGATCGTCGTCGGCTTGGTGGGCTTGTCGTCGGCTTCGTGGGACCTGCTGTTCGGTTCAGTCACGGCGGCGGTGTGCTCGGCGTTGATGTGCTCAGCTCCGGCGGATCTTGTTCCTTGCTCGGCTTCATCCTGGATCGACATCGGCCATGGCGTGCTACGGTTTGCTCAGGGTTGGCTCCAATGGCTTGGAGGGGGAGGAGTTTTGATTTGGTGGTTTTTGGTGCGGATGGAAGCTGTTTTGAGGTTCTGATTTGGTGAAGATGGGTTTGTGTTTGATCGATGGCCGCTCGTTCTAGATTTCTGATTTTGTGATTGATCTGTTTTCGGGAAGATCTCTGGAATGAAGTCGCGGTTGCAGTAATTGCAGTGAAGATATGCTGTTGAAATCTGGAAGTTTTGATGTTTTTGAAGATGACGAACTGGTGGTTGAAGTGTTGAATCAGCAGTATGGATCTTTGGTTTTGGGGGTAATGGTTTGGTTTGTAATTGGCTATGTTTGGTGGGGACTTCTCAAAAAAAAATTATTATAAAATATCACGTACTCCATAGTACTCATATTCACATAATGATATAATTCAAATAAAGGGTTGATCTAAAATCCTAGTAAGAGGATGAATAAGGTACATGAATCAATATAACATGGGTGAGCATAATCATCACCATCATATCATAAGAATATGATAATAATAAAAATCCTTAATGAATGATTTTATAAAGTCATGGAATATGTAAATGCATAAAAAAATAAACATCATGTCGTAGTGGTCAAAAATCACACATAGTTGAGAACAAAGCTAGAATCGTGTTCACACATAAAATATGTGTATAATAATAACACCATAAATTTGAAAAAATTAGCTTAATGATCAATAATATTACATATTATCTTAATACAAATGTCACTTTATCTAACGAATTTGAGGTCTATATTATTCTCGTACTACCCATCACATCCTAGCATTTACAAAATCATGCACACCACATTGAACGTATTAAAAATGTATCCAAAAACTAAAAAATGGAAGGGAATAGGTTACATATTGAATTCATACAGAATTATTGATTTAATAAAATTGGGGTTCTCAAATGAATAAGTGGAAACATATTTGGCCTAAAAATCATCACTATTGAATGAATAAGAAACAATTCAAGGGGAGTAAAATATGTGTTATGGAAATAAAGTCTTTTTAGAAAATAATTATATTTGGATTATAAATCAAGTTAGTAATATGTAGATAAAAAACGAAAAGGGAATAATAGCGAAATTATATTTAAGCAACATTATGGGAATATAATCACTAAAATTTACATGAAATAAAGATTACATAAATAATTGGATTTGGGATCGAGAATCACCTTACACTAAATCCCACTTTTTTTCGTCACTTTTTTTCCTCCTTGATAAAAACCATTGAATTATTAAAACATAGTTCCTAATGTGAATTATGTTAATTTTTTACAATAATTTTTCATTATAATTTTAGTATTCTAATTTATAATACAACTTTTTCGATTGTGAATTGTTTTATATCATGTTTTCAATAAAATTTCTTGTTCTGTTTTGATGTCACTCTTTTTATTTGAGGTCATTTATAGAATAGTTTAATTCATTCATGAATATTATAAAAAATTTATTTATACAATTATATATCATAAATAATTTATTTTAACTAACATTTATTTTTGTGATAATAAATGTATTGGGAATATCATTGTTGAAAATTAACAGACCATTGATGGGATATTGTCCAAAGAGTAGGAACAAGAAGTTTGAAATTTATAAATACCATAATTATGATAATTTATTTTGGTTAACTTCATTAATATAATTTTAAAATACTACCAAATTATTATTTTAATTTTTTTAGAGGAATTGTGAAAAAAGAATGAGAAGAAGAAAAATAGATAAGAGTTGACAAAAACTTATTATTTCCTCAATGTAGTTTGTTTTGTATGACACTAAAACACCTTTGATGTTTTGAGTTGGTTTACTAAAAAAAAGTCAATATGGGTTCCAAGGCCTTAAGATATAGGATTTGGGTAGAACTATTTCCTTTTCACATGTGATAGGATTGGTTTTCTAATGGGAGTGAGAGGGGTTATTTATACATGAGGAGATGAGTATTTTCAGAATAAAATATTTAATATAATTTTATATAAAAGTTAAATCCTATAATTGTAAATTTTTAAAATTATAAATCATATATAATTATAATTGAGTTTTTTAGGACTTTAGACACCTTTAAAATACTAATTCACTTAGTTTATTTAAAAGGAAAGTGAAAAAAATGAAAAAATATATTTTTCAGGAATAATTTTTCAATTATGGATTCGAAAATTGTTTTTTAGTTTTGGAAATTATTTATATTTCATTTTAATAAATAATTTATGAAATTATATAGGTTTTTGAAGAACCTAATGTTCTTGAAATTATTATTTTATAACTACATAATGAATGTTGTAATTTAAGATACATCGGTTATGTGAAAATCTATATTTCTACTATTCTATTGAAAATTAATGTATTTTAAAATATTAATTGAATCTCATCCATAGAAAATTTTGACATGATAATTTAAAAAAATGATATTACTTGTAAAAAATAAATTTTTAAAATAGTTACCTTTAATTTTTAATATAAAAATTATGAATTTTAAAAAATTCTGCAAATTATATTTCATAAAAAAAATAATTTCATTTTCATTGAGTTTTTTAATGATGATATTTATTTTTTGGAATTTAAGTATTTATACTTACTTTAATTAATCTGGAAAAATTTTATTTACAATTAAAGTTTTTTATTTTGAGATAAATTTGTTGCTCCAATGTTCTGGTTACTATTCTTAAAGGTCAAGTAAATATTATCATACATCATGTTACTATTCCAATAGTCCAATTATTATTCTAATTGACACATTAAATCATATAAATAACACTTCATTATTTCACTCAATATTCACTAAAATTACTCCAAAGGTTCTAAATTTTCTTTTTCTAATATGTTGACTGATTAAGTAATATTTTGTTATTTCTATCATGATACCAATGGGGTAGATGATTATAGACGACTGGAAGGATCCCTATTTTCTCATTTTAGAATTTTTGATATATATATTTTTTACAATTTTAATGATTTCATTTCTCAATAGTTTCATAGCTAACTAGTATAATGATATTTATTAATGACCTAATGTTTTTTTGATTTCTCTAGATTTCGTATGTGTATAATATAATATTATACTATATAACACACTTTTCGTTTTCAAGAGACTAATATTACTAATAAATTTCTGTTTATTATATTTTGGCAGACTCATCATCCTTGGATGGGATGTAAGATATAGATCCCATTTCTCACTTTTCTGGGTTTCAGTTTTGAGAATATATATATATTTGTATATCATTTCCCCCTTGATTTGGACTGAGCTGAATACTTGTATCTTGTCTTATATTTCTCTCTCCTCAGTTTTTGAGGAGTCCTATTTGATGTGTATATACTCACCCAAAAATTTTATTTACTCACATGTGATATTTATTATATAGATGAATTAATTATTAGCGATGATTTTAGTGGAATATAGGGACACTTGGGTTCTGAAAAAATGTATAGTGGTTGGAATTGGAGATCAGAAGTCAAACTCTCTTAGCTTTACTTTGTTCAATTTGTTAGGTTGGGAAATCATTACTTTTGGATCATGTATTTTTTGCATTTTCATTTAGGCCTAATTTATCTTACCATTTTTTATTCTATAGTGGTCATTTTATGTGAATAATTCACTATAGATGTTACTATATTTTATTATTATTCCACTACACATTTTCCCAAGGATGGTTGGGTTTGGGAGTGCATGTACATACGAGAGACACATACAATTTAAGATATTCCATCTAATCACTTGGTTATAGACCCTGGAATATGTTTTTGGGCTTGAATTTATGTCGGGTAGGTATCCTAAAATCCAGGCAGGGCCCATTTAGTTAGGTTATTACACTATTCATAGAGATGGTAGATAGTACGTCTCCATGAATGCAATTTATCATTCATTGAATGATAGAAAGTATATAAAATAAATATAAATTAACCATTAAGAATAATTATTTTTTAAAATATTTAATATATATTAATTAAATGCTTCCTTATTACTATCTTGGAAGAACTAAAATGAAAAACATTTCACATCACTATGTGGAGGTGTTAGTCCACACGTACGCACAAGTAATGTTATTTCCTTCCAACAGATATGAATGTATAAATTTATTTGTGGTAATATATTTAAAAAAGTATTTTAATTCAAAAATATCCCATTTATTAATTAAAATTATTCCTACTACATTCCATGTAAAGTGTAAGTAAAAAAACTAATCTTATCTGTTTACAAGGCAGTAGTCTGTTGTACACACATGCGACATTATTATATCCCCTATATAATGGTAATTAAGAATAAATAAATGATATAGAAATTATATAAGTATAATAATTTCATATATATTATATACATATGTTATGTAAATCATTATATCCATACTAGAATGGTGGTTGTGGAAAATGAATGACATCGGTTCACAAGGAAATAGTCTTCTATACACACGACTGAAAATTTTTCATTCCTTCTGATGGGAGTGGATATATATCTGGGTTATTAAATTAATATAATAAAATATTATTATATATTATATAATTTTTTATTTATATTATTATATCTGAAAATGAATTTAATGGATTCATATCATGAAATAAAACAAATGCATAGGTTTGAGAATTTTACCACTTCTTTAGAGACCCTCATTTGGTTTATAAAAAATACTACTAAATAGGGATTCATAATCAAAATAATACATTTGGTATGTGGTTATGTAATTATGGAATATATTTTTGTATGGGGTTTCATGAAAAATGTTTTAAAAGTTTGAATAATAGAGAAGAGTGTGTGACCTTTTATAAGTGGGTGAGAAGACACACTTGTATTTTTTGAATGGAAAAATGTTAAACCCATTTTTACTCATTTCTAAATCCATAAAAATGTGTCATTATCAACCTTAAATGATATAAGGTAAAAATAAAACGTTCCAATGTTTGTTTGATAAGTTTCTAGTTCATTTTAACCCTTATTGTATTTATTTATTCCACGATAAACTCCTTTTTATCATAACCACAATAACTTATTTTTAATGTTTTATGATCCATTAAGGACAAAAAATAATTTTATGTTGTTATATAACAATAATTATGATGATTAAAAATATGGATCAAAATTTTGTAAATTAAATTCTCTTAATTTGATTAAATTAATTTCAAAATATTCTCGTAGGGGTGACAAAAATCATTTTTCAAGAAATATAATTTCTAAAGAAAAAATGATTTTATATTAATTATGTAAATATAAATCGTCATAATTTTTATTTAATATTACATAGGTATATTGATAATTAATAAATTTCATTTAAATAACTCATTATTATGGATTATTTTGATTTATTAAAATGGGGAAATATTATTAACTTGCAAATAGTTATTAGAAAAATGTGAATTTAGACTAAAAAATAATTTTTTACTAAAATATAGAATAATGTTGATTGAAATTTAATTATTTTGACTAAATATAAATATATAATACTAATGTTAAATTAAATCAATTTCAAATCATAATGTTCTTCTTCAATTGTTTAATTTATTATAAAGAAATGACTTGTTTTTAAAAATAGTTAATTTTCACTATAGAATGAAAAATGAATAATTTAAAAAAAAAGACAAATATTCTCTATTTGTATATATTATTATTATGATTTCAAAAACATATTTCATTCTACACAATCTATTTTATAAATATTGTAAAAAATAATTTAAAATTAGGTGTGCAGAGCATGACTAAACATCCTTTTACAAAAATTCAATTTTTTATAAGACACTTCATTTTCATTCAAATGGTGAATATTTTATTTATAATAAATGAATAAAGTTTGAAATTACTATATGAACCTATAAACCATGTAATATTCAAATTTTATTTAGTCCTATACATATGTAAGATCCTGGACCTTCTTTTTCGGAATGTTTTTCTTTCTTTTGTTGTTTTTGAGGAAAAAGGAAAATATGGAAATTTTCTAAGTACACGCCATGTACTTTATGAGTACATGCCGTGTACTTACTTTCCGTAGGAGGCCATGTGATAACCGTGTAGTAGCCACACACATGGTCATGTGGGAGTGTTTGGAGGCCACTTAATATAAAGTACGGAAAAGTAGAGTACACATCGTGTACTTCAAAGGTATATGCAATGTATTTTGTTTTTTCTCATTAAACTCGCTGGGGTCACATTTGACGGACAGAACAATCTTCTTTTAGGTCTCGTATGACCGAGAGAACCCATATAACCGTGGATCTTCGACGAACCCCAGATCCTCTGTCTGTCCTCTGAATCGAACAATGTTGGTTGCGTGGGAATCACATTAATGAGTTCTCTCTTCTGCTTGATCCTCATTTCATGATTTCTCCTCTTTCAAGAGTTATCATGGGTTGAAAGTTTTATAATTTTTCATAGATCTACGGCATTATAAGGTGATTCAATCCTCGTGGTTCAAGTATATCATTCCTACAACGCCAAGGTAGGGTTTGTCCCTTTCCATTCAAAGTCTTTGAGTATTATGTGCAATTTCCAACAATACCCTTGAATGGGGTTTTGCGTGGTCACCGTTTTACCCATGTTGTCTTCCTTACATGCTTGTATGCCTGGGTAGAGTTTGAATGGATAAGAATAGATTTGTTTTGCTATGTCTTTGATGCTTTTCCCGTGCATGTTCTGTTTATGACTGTGTGGTTATGTTAGTCAGTTTGGCTATATTGCCATTTTTTCCATACCTATTGCTGTAGGATATAGTGTTTGAATCCTAACATGCTTGATATACTGTAGACTATTTAGAAAAGTAGTTCTGTATGGTTACTTTGGTTATATTGCATTGTTATGCAGTTATGCTACATAGGGTCGTGAGAACCAGTTATAGTATACTACAAGGGGAATTGACAGAGTGAGTTTCCTCAGAGAGTCTTTGAGCATTAGGCTATAAAGGGATAGACTCTACAATATTCCTCAGAGAGCCTAAGATTACTTTGGGCTATAGGGGATTGATCGAGTGAGCATCATCAGAGAGTCCTTGATTTCTTTATACTATAAGGGGAATTTACCAAGTGAGCTTCTTTATAGAGTCTTTGATATTTATTCCTAAAATGTTAAGACTATAAGGGGAATTGAATGTGAGTGATTATTAAGATGGTCTATGAATGACTTGAGTTATAAGGGTAATTGACCGAGTGAGCTTCCTCAAAGAGTCCTTGAACTTGGGGCTATAAGTGTTATCGACTGCGTGAGTTTCCTCAAAGAGTTCGTGACTACCTTAGACTATAAGGGGAATTGACTGTGAGTGCTTCCTTATAGAGTCTTCATATATTGAACCAAAGAGGATATGATGTGTGCACTTCCTATAGGGTTACTGTGATTGATTGATTGTTTGAGTTGTGGAACTATTTACTGTTGATTACCTTCCTGTTTTCTATTTTCTGTACTTTTAACTGCCATATATAAACTGACTGTTAAGAAAGGATCTTTAGGTGGTTGCCTACTAGGATTTAGTCTCACACTCTATTTGGGCCATGATTTTTGGCCCAAACTGATTATATTTATGTAGGTATAGATAAGGGCAAGGGCCCTTCTATTTCAGGTACTTGACTTGCAGTAAAGTTAGAGAGCCTGGGACCAGGCATATGCTTTCTATGCCGAGAAGCTGTTTAAATATTATTTTGTTCTTAGATTCAGTACTATTTGTATTCCAGCATTGTGACTTGTTTGGCTATTTTCCTAGAAATGTGTATCATACATAATTTTATATATATATGTGCTTCAGTTGTTTAGTTTTCCAGTCTTTTGCTGTTTAATATTGTTGGATATTCACTGCTTTAGCTATTGTATGTATTTGTTTACTTCCATTGTGTACTCTGACAATGAGGTCACATTTTCCCCACTACCACACCCAAGGCCCTCACTGCTAGTTGATAGCCTCTGGAGTTCGGGGAAATGCTCTTGAGGCCATGTGACCAACCGAGTACAAGGATCCTCTGGGTGGCTTCCGGAACAAGGATGTTACAAAGTGGTATTAGAAGAATTCTTTTCTATTGATTAACTATTTGGAGCCATTAGCCAGTGATAGGAAGGAATAGGTAGTAGGTCATAAGATGTGCCCTAGAGTAGCTAACCTGTATGCAGGGAAAAGCCAATTTACCTATTTAATGATATTTTTATGGTATTTTAAGTTAACGATGGATTTTATTTTCCCCGTTAGGTGACTCACATGTTTTGAGATGGTTATTATTTATGTTAATGAGGTTCTATTTCTATCGTAACCCAATTAAATGAGGGTATTCCATCTCATGCAACATAGAGGAATGTGCTATAAATCACATGTTATGCATTCTTTCCCTTCCATCTAGGATGCATTAGCAATGGCATGTTGTTGTGATAGATGTTGTGTAGAATATCCATGTTGTTGTGAAGATGCCTTGATAATAATATCCTCTTCTTGTTAGAGCATTGATTGTGTGAGGCATGTTTTAATGGATTCCAAACATGGGTTCTATAGGTGTTATGGGCCCTCATGGACCATAATTTGGTAGATCATTTACTTGTTACCTTGTTTAAAACTTGTTTGAGATGATAATCATTGATTTGTGGGGAGTATGGGCCCTCACGGATTGGAATTTGGAACATTTAGTGTTCGTTTATATACTTTCTGGGCTTCAGAGTAGTTTCTGAGGAATATTTCCTAGAAAAATCCAGAATACATGCCATGTAGTTTTGACTACATGCCATGTGTTCTTCTGTCCGGGAAGAAATAGTTTTTCAAAAGTAAAATCTGTGTACTGTATGTACATGTCGTGTAAACTCTAACCATTTCATAGGCCCTATGGCAGAGACACGGGATGGGGATTTTTTTGTAGGAACACATCATGTACCAGTTTTGCATGCCATGTAGTCTAACCCAGGTACCAAGCCGAGTCACGAACAACACGGTTTGGGTTATCTTTTCACGTACACGCCGTGTCCGTCTTGAACACACCGTGTTGTGTCAGCCATGTACCAGGTCGTGTCACTAACAACAAGGGCCTGGTGAAGCTTGTCGAGTACATGACGTGTCTGCTTTGAACAGGCTGTGTAGTATTGTCTTAGGAGAGAAGTGCAGATTATCCGTGTAGAAGGACTCGGGCTAGGAAAAAGGATTCAGTTACATGCCTTGTTCTGGGAAAACACTTCGTGTGTTTTGGGGGGTTACAGAACTAGTTTTGGCGGGAGTACACACCCATGTGAATGAGTTATGGGAGCATTCTGTGTAGGGTAAATACACGTCGTGTACTCATGTTTTTCATAACATGAATGATTTCTTTCTCCTATTTTTTTCTTGTGCCTTCAGTCTTCAGTCCTTGATAATCTTGAATCTATGTGTGCATTTAAACATTCATAGTCATGCCACATATACATCCTCCAGTTGATCGCCAGATGCTGGGCAGTGATCAGATGCCTGAAATGGATGATCAATGAATTCTTGTAAAACCTCCTATTGTGCCATCCTTGAAACCATCAGTTATACCAGTTATAGGCGCCAATGTTCAGTTTAGGGAGGGTTTTCTGAGGATGATGGAGACCTTATAGAAAGCATCGCCTCCTGCCCCATCGATGGAAGATTTGATGAAGGATTTCCAATAGCAGCATCCTCCCACCTTCTCAGGGGAAGGAGGACCACAGGCTGTAGAGTCTTGGATCGAATCCACACTAATTATCTTCAAGCATATCGAGGTAACACCAAAGAGGAGGGTGAATCTCGAACCTACATGCTCTGAGACTCCGCCAAGAGGTGGTGGCATGTCATCTCTTAGGCGGGACGCCACCAGAATATGGTTTTAGAGGAGTTCTAGTGTATTTTTACGCTTAATTCTCCCCAGATACCTTGAGGGTCGACCAAGCCCGGGAGTTCATGATCCTGGAGCAGGGTACTCTTTCTGTGATGAAATATTCCTCTCACTTCATGGAGCTGTAGTGTTTCATCCCTATTCCAGCAGGGGATGAGTCGTTCCTGGCTAGGAAGTTTGAGGATTGTATCAGGAAGGAGATCCATTCCTAAGTTAACATATTCTGGTTGACTTCGATATCTTCTATCGTGAACCAGGAACTGAACACAGAGCGCAATATGAGGGATTCTAAAGCTGTGATCTAGGGCGGTTCGGCATCCAGAGTTACTGTTCTACTAGCTGATAGTAAGAAGCATCACATAGAGCTTTCATGGGGAGATCAGAGTTGGTGGGATGCACCTTATGGTAGCCATGTGGTGTTATACCTGTGCGGGAGGTGTGGGAATACGAGGTCGCATTGACCGAGAGACCAAATGGAGTGCCGATCTTGGGGAAAGATGAGCCATCTCCAGCGTTTCTGTCAGTTTTTCTCTCCAGCATCTGGAGAGAGGGGTTTTTCTATGACCCCATTTTCGGGAGAATCACCACAAGTTTCTCAGCAGTCTGGGAACTGGAGTTCATCTGGCCATTCAGGCTGAGGTGGAGGTCGTTTCCGGGGTAGTCAATCACCGGTCATTCAGCGACAGTAGGGTGGATCAACTGAGAGTGGTCAGGTAGGGTCATAGAGCCATGGAGCAGGCCAGACTTTTGTAGTGGAGTAAACCGAGAAGGAGGAGGACCCCGAACCCTCTACAGATTGAGGTACAATCTTAGTAGCCTCAATTTTATCTACTGCACTTTTAAATATAGGGGCTTCCCATAGATTTATCTTTGTTGCTGTTGTGGTGAGCCTTGGGCTCTTTATCTTTTATTCTACTGAGATGTTGACGCTTGACACACCGTTGGGGACGAGAATATCTATTGTACGTCAGTGCAAGGAGTGCCCTTTAAAGGATGGTAGATGTCACTTCTTATGGGACCTCTATGTCTTAGAGATGACGAGCTATGATTTCATTCTTGGGATGGACGGGTTAGTTCTAATCTAGGCAGTCGTCGACTGTTATTTCTATAGGGTGAGATTCATGTCACCAGAAGGTGAATATTTTCTTAATAAAGAAAAATGGGATGTCCAGGTGAGTAGAGCGGGTCCAGAGCATCATGGCCTGGGCGGAGTTACATCCCATATTGCTAGTATATATATGGATGATTAGGGAACTACATAGTTTGACGTTCTTCCAGTGGTGGATCTTCTCAGAGATGTATTTCCAGAGGATGTTTCAGGTTTTCCTCTAGAGAGTGAGGTAGTATTTTCTATTGATCTTGTACGTGGAGTGGAACCAGTGTCTATTCCCCCTTATAGGATGGCTACACCCGAGTTTCAGGTGCTCAAGAAAAAGTTGGAGGAGTTACAGGCATAGGTTTTCATCCAACCCAGTACTTCTCATTGGGGTTCTTTTGTTCTATTTTAAAAGAAGGTAGATGGTACCATTAGGCCTTGTGTGGATTATCGGAAGATGAACAAGTTGATGGTCAAGAACTGATATCCCTTTCCTTGCATTTATTATCTCTTTGATCATCTTCAAGGAGCTTGAGTGTTCTCTAAGATTTACTTGAGGTTCGATTATCATCAGTCGCGCGTTAGACCATTTGATATACCTCTTATAGCCTTTCGGAGCATGTATGCTCTATACGAGTATATGATTATGCCGCTCGGTCTCACGAACACGCCTGCAGTTTTCATGGAACTAATGAACCAAGTGTTCATCCATATTTGGATTCCTTCGTGGTTGTCTTCGTGGATGATATATTGGTGTACTCTCACACTCGACATGACCATTCCACACATCTTGAGATCATTTTGAGTACACTGAGGGAGCATCAATTATATTCTATGCTCTCAAAGTGCCACTTTTGGATGGATCAGATTCATTTCATGGGTCATATAATCTCAGAGGAAGGAGTATCAGTAGACCTAGAGAAAGTGAGAGATGTAGTTTCCAGGAAGTAGCAGAAGAATTTCTTTGAGGTGCAGAGTTTTTCTAGGGCTGGCTAGATATTGTTGACGTTTCATACATGGATTTTCATGCTTGGCAGCACCGCTGATAGGTCTGACTAAGAAGAGTGCCAAGTTCTTATGGAAATATTCTTATGAGTCATCCTTTCCCGAGATGAAGGGGAGGTTGACCTCATCACCGATACTAGTATTGCCAGAGACGTAAAAGAGCTATACTATTTAAAACGATGCATTGGGTATCGGGCTGGGAGTTGTGCCTATGTAGGGAGATGGAGTCATTGCATACAGGTGTCAGCAGTTGAGGCCACATGAGCTGAACTACCTGATGCATGAACTAGATTTGGTAGCTATTGTTCATGCCCTACGCTGCTGGAGACATTATCTTCTAGGAGACCACTTTGTGGTTTTCACCGACCAGAAGAATCTCAAGTACATCTTCACTCAACGTGATCTAAATTTGAGACAGTGCAGGTGGGTCAAGTAACTTCAGTCCTTTGTCTTTGAGCTTTCTAATATACTTGGGAAGGGCAACACAATGGCTGATGCGTTGAGTAGGTTGACACATATACATGCAGTTAAAGAGGCCAGTAGTGAGTAGTAGGTTATGGATCTGTTCTCTAAGATGCATTTGGAGGTTCACGATAGATAGGGGTAGACTTTTATATCTTCTGTATCTATTACCTCTAATCTTCTTGATTGAGTTCTAATGAGCCATCTATTAGATTCTGAAGGCATAGTCTTAAAGGATAGTGTGTCAAGAGAGGACCCTATTCCTGGATGGACCATAGATGAGGATGAGATATTCCATTTCTAGGGGTGTGTATGGGTGCCAGTAGATATACGCGAGGAACTGATGCAAGATTTTCATTCCTTTTTTTGGGAAATTCATCCTGGTGTCACCAAGATGTATCGTGATCTACACCATCAGTATTGGTGTCCATGTATGAAGAGAGACGTTGCTGATTTCTTCATGAGGTGTTCCACTTGATAGTTGGTTAAGGCGGAGAATCATCAAAAATTAAGGCTTTAACAGCAGTTACCCATTCCCGAGTGGAACTGGAATGAAGTCGCAATGGACATCATGACCAGTTTTCCGAGGTCGCCTTGAGGGAAGGACACAATTTGGGTTGTCATAGACAAACTCACAAAGGTCGCTTACTTCTTTCTGATCAAGGTGGCCTTTATTGTTGATGAGATGGGATGGTTGTACATCCAAGAGATTTTACATCTATATGGAGTTCCACACTCCATTGTTTCAGACAGTGATGTACATTTTACTTCTCGGGTCAGGAAGGGGCTTCAGAAGGCTTTTGGTCTATAGGTACTTTTGAGTTCATCTTACCACCCTCAGACAAATGGCCAGTCCGAGCGTATGATTCAGGTGCTTGAGAACATGCTCCAAGCATGAATCCTGGATTTTTGAGGTTCTTGGGAGAAGAATATACCTCTTGTGGATTTTGCCTACAATAATATTTTTCAAGTAACTATTCAAATGGCACCTTATGAGGATTTGTACGGTAGGCCACGATGATCACCCTTATGTTGGCTAGAGGTAAAAGAGGCAGCTTTGTGGGGACCTCGTCTTGTTCAAGACACCATAGAGCAGATAGAGTTCATTCAGAAGAGGATGGCTGCACAGTCTCAACAGAAGTCTTATGCCTATCAGCAGAGACGACCTTTGGAGTTTTAGGTCAGGGATTAGGTTTTTCTACCTACCACACCGAGTTTGGGACACAGGAGGTTTAGGAGAAAGGGTAATCTTTCACCGAGGTACATAGGGATGCTTGAGGTGTTAGAGAGAGTTGTGCTGGTTTCCTATCAGTTGTAGTTAACTCAGAGGTACCGAGCTATGCACGACGTCTTCCACATTTATCATCTTTGATGTTACATCTCATATCCATCTCATATCTTTCAACCTGAGGAGGTTGAGCTCGAAATGGATGTGTCGTTTGAGGAGCATCCTTTCCGAAATGGGGATCGCAGTACAAAGGTTCTCCATGGCCGTTCTGTTCCTCTCGTACGAGTGTTATGGCAGCATAGGCGGGTGCAGGATGAGACATGGGAGAGGGAGGCCAATGTAAGAGCACTGTGGCCGAAATTATTCGAGGTTTCTTCTTTTATGCCACGCTAAGGAAATTCAGGGATGAATTCTTTAAAGAGTGGATGTTTGTAAGAACCTGGACCTTCTTTTCAGGTATGTGTTTCTTTATTCTGGAGTTTTGAGGGAAAAGAAAAATCTATAAATTTTTTAAGTACAGACCATATACTTTATGAGTAAACACCGTGCACTTCCTTGCTGCAGGAGGCTGTGTGCTGGCAATGTAGTATCCACACACACGGTCGTGTGGGAGTGTTTGGAGGCCGCTTGAAGAGGAGTATGGAAAAGGAGAGTATATGTCATGTACTTCAAAATTACATGCCATGTATTTTGTTTTTTTCCCTTAAATGCATCGGGGTCAAATCAGACTGACAAAAAACTCTTCTTTTAGGTCTCATACAAGCGAGAGAAACCGCACGGCTGCAGATCTTCGAAGAACCCCTGATAATCCATCTGTCCTCCAAATCGAACACCGTTGGTTGTGTTGGAATGACATCGATGAGTTATATCTTCTACTTGAGCCTCATTTCAAGATTTCTCCTCTTTCATGAGTTATCATGGGTTGAATGTTTTATACGTTTTTATAGATCTACAGCGTTCTAAGGTGATTCAAGCCTCGCGGTTCAAGTATATCATTCCTAAAATGCCGAGGCAGGTGGTTTGTTCCTTTCGCTTCAAAGTCTTTGAGTATTATGTGAAATATTCACTAATACCCTTGAACGGGGTATTGTGGGTTTACCATTTTACCCCTATTTTCTTCCTGCCATACTGGTATGCCTGGGTAGAGGTTGAATGGATACGAATAGGGCTATTTTTCTTTGACTATGATTTTTTTCCCATGCAAGTTTCATTTACGACCGTTGGGTCATGTTAGCCAGTTTGGCTACTTTTCCTATTTTTCCATACCTATTGCTATAGGATGGAGAGCTTTAACCCTGACATGCTTGATATGTTGTAGACTGTTTATCCAAGTAGTTTTTTATTTTTACTTTGTTTATATTACATTGTTATGATGTTATCCAACACAGGGTCGTGAGAACTGGGTGTAGTAGACTATAAGGGGAATTGACTGAGTGATATTCCTCAGAGAGTCTTTAAGCATTAGGTTATGGGGGGATAGACTATGTGAGATTCCACAGAGAGCCTATGATTAATTTTGGCTATATAGGATTGTCTGAGAGAGATTCCTCAGGGAGTCCTCGATTGCTTTAGACTATAAGGGGAATTGACTGAGCGAGCTTCCTCAGAGAGTCATTGATTTTTATTCCTGGACTATTTAGACTATAAGGGTAATTGATAGTAAGTGAAACCTCATAGATTCTTTGAAAAACATGGGATATAAGAGGAATTGACCGAGGGAGCTTCCTCTGAGATTCCTTGACCTTGAGGATATAAGAGGAATTGACCGCGTGAGCTTCCTCAGAGAGTACCTGACTACCTTAGACTATAAGAGGAATTGAATGTGAGTGATTCCTCATAGAGTCTTCATATACTGAACTAGAGAGGATTGTCTATGTGCACTTCCTTGAGGGTTACTGTTCATTATTAATTGTTTGACTTGTGGAACTGTTTCTACTGAGCACCTTCATGTTTACTATTTTCTATTCTTTTACCTGCCATATATTCACTGACTGTTAGGAACAGATCTTTGGGTGGTTTCCTACTAGGATTTAGCCTCACACACTATTTGGGCCACACATTTGGGCCCAAACAGATTATATTGCCGCATGTATAGATATTGGTAAGCACCCTTCTACTTCAGGTCCTTGACTTGTTGTGGAGCTGGAGAGCATGGGACCAAGCATATGCTTGCTATGTTGAGGAGCTGATTATCTTTTATTTTTTACTTGGGTTTAGTACTGTTTGTATTATAACATTGTGAATTTTTTGGATATTTTAATAGACAAATGTATCATGCATCATTGTATATATATATGTGCTTCAGTTGTTTAGTTTTCTAGTCTTCTGCTGTTTACTATTTTTGGATATTTACTACTTCCGGTATTGTATGGATTTTTTTACTTCTTCTATGTACTATACCAATGAGTGCATAGTTTCCCCACTATCACACCCAAGGCCCTCGTTTCTAGTTTTAAGCCTCTAGAATTCGGGGAAATGCGCTTGAGGCTATGTGACAAATCAGGTACGGGGTGCCTCTAGGTGGCTTCTGGAACCGTGACGTTACAACATACACACTAGTTTAATGTCTAGGTTATAATAGTATTCTATATTATGGTTGATTTAGACTTGGGGTTGTGTGTTCCATATTTTATTGAAATGATTAAATTTATCTGAGAAAAATATATCATAATGTTTCAGGTTGTTAAATTCTCTTATAGGATCAGTGTTTCATGTTATATACTCTATTTAACATGATTTTCCTTTTTGAAAATATCAAGGTGTTCAGTTATCCCCTCCTTAAAAAATTGTGAATATATAATTTAAACATGATCTTAGTAATCAAAGGTCTAACATTTGTAAAAACCATTATGAGGAAACCTACATCTTAAAAGGGATAATAAATAATCTTATTGATAATACATAAAAGGAAATATAAAAGTCATACGTAAAAACACATAAATTGTTTTCGATGTAAAAGAAAATTGGTGGGAAGTCAAGATATTTACATGAAATACAATATTCAATAATTTAGGAGAGTGATAGAGATCACTGGTCAAACAAAATTGGGAGAATTAGATAACGTTATTGACCAACAAATCATAAATATATAAATGGTGAAAATACAATTCATTCATCATAAATTAATGTGGTATGATTTCATTTTTGTATCTAAATAATTTATATAGAGTTTAAGAATTACAATATTATCCACAATTATAATATCAGGATATATATTTACAAGATAATTATAATTTAATACATTAATAAATTTTCACCCCAATCTAATTTCTATCACCAAATTATGGGTACTCAATATGAATTTTCCACACCTAAAGCACTAAAATAAAATTTTAATATATCATATCATTCAAAAAGGTATTGTAATAATATTAATTCTATCTTTAGAGGTTATAAAAACCAAATATTATTATAATTTATCTAATAATACCCAAATTTGATCTTCAACCATTCCATAAATAGTTAACTTTAGAACATTCAAAGTCCAAAAGTTTAATAGGGAGGACACTAATAAACACTGTCTTGTATTTAGAAAACAACATAAAGTGTATATTTATGTCACATACCAAATATGTGAATACATTAATGAACATAAAACCTTGATGAAGAGTATTATTCTTACAAAAAATATTTGTTTATATATTCCCTATAAAAATGTTAAATAATCAAATTTATTCCATAATTACAAAAAAAATGTAGTAAACTCGAGAAAAGATATCATAGGCCACTAAAAAATTTAAAGGATACTTATAATATCCTATAAATATATACTTATCATTATTATCTAAACATTGAGAACATATTAAGTGCTATGATCTGTCATACGCATGTTTTCCAGAATGGTCAACTTTACACTGAATAACCTTTCTTGGTAGTATTCAACATATTATTCCAAATCCTTAAACTAATACTAATTAAGTACAATGTTCTTACATTTCATAATTCATATAAATAAAATATCATAGATAAAATAATCTTATAACATAATACTTAATTCAAAAATATATATAATTTTGTTATTCCACTTTTTCTGTAGTAATATCATAAGCTTAACCTTGATCCATTATATTCATCTAAGGTATAATATCTTGATTCTTGAACTATTTTTTCTTAGTTGTATCTATATATAAAGTAGAAGTATTGAGAATTTAAAGTTTCATTCATTCACCTAAAATCATGGACGTGATCTACTTTCTCTTGATATGTTACAAAAACTCCCATTCCATTAATGAAATTACTAGTGTGATTCTTTACATAATTATCACATGTTGGAGTATCCTTCATTACCTTATTCCACTTATTTATAATTTTCTCTATTGTCCCCATATTCTCTTACTTCTCTTGGAATCCATAAGACTTGGTGAATTATCTATCTTTCTTGAAAAAAATATGATATTATGTGCCCATATGAATATAATATTTATGAGATTATTTATCTTCTAAAAATTGTCTTTAACTCGTTAATGAAATAATAAATATTTAAATTTTTATAGGATATATAATTTATAACAGTAATTTCAATACTTGTATGGTTTTATTCATATTTAGAAACATTTTCGTCTTAATGTTTCCACATAATCATTAAAATATTCCTCTATGTCTACTCGGTTCTCAAAAATAAAATTCTATTCAATGAAGAGGACCTTAATATACTTTTATTAAATGTTTTCTAATTTTTCTTTATTGTTACTATTTTAAATCAATCCCAACATTTTATCCATAACCACTAAGAGATGATGAACTCTCAAGAAAACTTAATCCCCTTCCTCAACTTATAAGGCTTCTACTAAACCTCTGCTGATACTAACTATAAATACCCCTAATATTGTATACAATAATTTATGGTTAATTTATTTCATTTCCATATGACAAAAGGAATAACATATCAAAAGAAAAAATAATTTAATTGAAATTATAAAAAAGAAACACACATCAATCTCATATTATAATTGAAAATATAAAATAAAAGATAATATTTTTTTTAGTACACAATTATTTCTTATTTAGTATCCTAATACATCAATCACAAAACACTTCCTGATATCATGGGAAAATGAAACATAATAAAGGGGAGGGATATAATGCTCATTAAGGGTATATGTAAAATGTAAGATATCATGAGTAAATAAGGAATAATCAATATGATAATGTAAATAATTAAAAAAACCCATTTAATCAATTACATGGAAAAAATATTGCAAAAATAAATGTTGATCAAATAATGAAATATAAATAATCAAATGATCTTGAAACATAACAATGGATATTTTATCTAATCTAATAATCACATGGATCATCAAAAACCGATTTCATAATGATGTAATAAATAATTGATGATATTTGAAACTTCATATCATGGACTTTTCCAAAAACATCTATACTTTTAAGGCCTCATGCCAATACATCTTACATAAATGGGGGGGGGCCTCGGTGAGAAACCCAATCATGTTTTTCTCGTGCGACATACCGATGCATCTTGGGGATATAGTGGGCCCCACTAGTCATTTATGTAAAATTCATTCATAATATTAAATGGGTGAAACATAATCAATATAATCATTTATATTTAAATACAATAATATGAAATGTTAACAATTATCTAAACCAGTAAACATAATCATAAATCATCCCATGTGATATGAATGGCATACAAGTATACATTCCCAATAAATATAATCATAAACCATAAAAACCATTTATAAGGATGGTATCATTATTACATATCACCAGTGGGTAATACATATAATATTGGTTTTTCCATTTATGAATTGAAATTCACTAAAGAGATTATTAAAAAAAAATTTCATGAAAATAACATTTCCACTTTGAGAATCAATTTTTAAAACTAAGGATTCAAAATTTATTGTGAAAAATAATTTTATTTCAATATATTCTTGTAATAATATAATTTAATATTTAAATTGATGATTTTTAATTATGGTAAAAAATTATGTACATGCTATTTCCGATAAAAAATATTCCTTTCACATGTTTGTAAAAATAGATAAAAACATTTTTTGGTTAACAAAAGGAATATTCCTTTTAATTTTTTTGAAAACAAATAATATAAAGATTAAATTAAAAATCCTTTTTAGAAATTTGGAAACAATTTCATGAAAATATTTTAATAAAACATGGTTTTGTAAGAACAATGATTTTCGACTGAGTAATGAATTAAAGTCATAATTTCTTTAAACAATTATTAATAATTTTAAGTACCCAAGAAGGGTAAAATTGTGAAATTACATGAACAGTTCATGAATTATTATTGGATTATAAAATTAATGAGTTAACTATGTCATATATTATTATATTTCATTATCATAAATTCAATAATAAAGAATCCCGGTAAATGATGAGGTTATGAAATATTCCCTCACCATTTTTGGAAGTTTTGAATTTTATGGTGCTTGAAAGAAATTAAATTAAAATGAAAAATTAAATACCATCATGATAAAATCACTAATTATATAAAAAATTAATTTTGTAGTATTTGAACCATAAAATATAAATTGACATTAAATATGGTATATATCTCACATAAGTAAATATAATATGAGAAAGACTTACCTCAGGTTCGACTTAAATTGTATTTGGTAAAACCTACTACAAAATAAATATTTTATTATTATGAATATATTATATAACCATTATCATATTTATCATATTATATATTATTTACATTTAGACTTTTATCACCCATTTGTTAAAAAGTTTGTGGTAAAATCATTGTCTCTGTTGATAATTGCTTCAATTTTCTTATATTTTTTTATTGGGAAATTTTAGAACATTTCCTTTGATCATGGTTAAATCATATAAATAGTTTTAATAAATATATAATATAATATATAGTCATTAGTTTTTTAATAAAAAAATTTAGGGTTAGATATCTAATTACACAGTTTATAGAGACGACATGCCATATATATGCACGATAACAATTTCCATTTTATCGATAGATGAAAGAAAACTACAGATTACTTCACATTTACAGAATAATTATTATACCATATATATAATTAATATTAATAAAATATATAGATATTAAAATTTATGTGAAAATTAACTAAAAAACGATTCTTATTGCTATGTAGAGGCGGTAGTCCACATGTATGGATGTGGGATGTTATTGTTTCGAATAGATGTGCATATAGGAATTTATTTGAGACATTATATTAACATAATTATTATAAGGTAATAAATTTAATATATATTAATTAATATTATTCTTAATTCCTTCCATTTAAAGTGTTGGATAAACTCGAAGTTCGTTGCTTCCTGAAGCAGTAGTCTGCTATACACACGATCGACACTATCATATCCCCCACATAATGAAAAGTATAAAGGAATATGTGAAATAATAATAAAATAATTCTAATAATTTAATTAATATCATATACGTATGTTAAATACATACTTATATCTATCCATAGGATGTGATGGAAAACAAATTACATCAGTTCGCTAGGTGATAGTCCTCTATACACATGATCAACAGATTCATTTCCCATTTGATAGAAGTGGATATATATTGGAATTAATACATTAAAATAATAAAATATTATTATATTTCATATAAACATGTTATGATATCATCATTTTTTTATAATTATGCGAAGGAGGTCTAAGATAATATAAAACAAATACAGAGATTTAATAATTTTACCTCTTCTTTAGAGAGCCTCTTTAGATTAATAACAAAAATACATCTTAAGAGGGATTCATAATAAAAATAATTCATATAATATATTTTTAGGGAATTAAAGAATATATTTTTTCAGGTATTTGCAGTAGAAAATTTGGTTTTATGTGTTAACATGAGAGAATGTGGGTAACCTTTTATATGTAAGCGAAAAGGAACACCTAAAATTTTTGAAAAGAAAAAGTGATACCCATGATTTTAAAATTTAAAAATTCAAATAATATTAGTAATTATCAAAATATAGATTATATAAGGTAGACATAAGACAATAAAAGTTGTTTTTAACAATTTAATATTTTTTTTGACATTTATTTAGATTGTTAAATCCCTGGTAAAAACGTTTTTACCATAACCATTCTAACCAAATTTTACTATTTTTAATTTTAATTATGGTCTAAAATTATGTTTATATATTTATTTATTATTAATTATTATTTTTTAAAATATGGATTACATTTTTTGAATCTAAATAATTTTATTTTATATAATTTATTTTAAATTTCATCCCAAATATGAGAAGAAAAATATGTTTTCATGAAATGTAATTTTCAAGGAATATATAATCTTATATTAATGGTATGAATAGATATTGTCATTATATTAATTCAATATTAAAATATTGATGTATAATATATAAATTAAATTTATATATTTTCTCATTAGGTATTATGTTTATCAATTCAAATCGGGAAACAGTATACACATTAAAAATGTTATCATAAAAAATGTGTTTTGAATCCCAATAATAATCCTATAATAAAATTTAGTATAAATGTTATAAAAATGGAATTATTTAGGTTAAATACCACTAAAAAATTCATAGATTAATTTATATCAATTTGATATCGTAATGGTACTTTTAAATTATAGAATTATTGTAATGAAATTACTATCTTATAAAAGTCTACATTTTTCACTATAACGACCCGAATCTGGAGCCACTCCACTGGTTCCCATACCCAGTTCGCCACATGACCTCAAGAGCAATCCCCTGTATGATAGAGGATACCGACTAATAGTGTGGGCATTGGGTAAGGTAGTTGGGGGAACTATTACCTCATAGGTAATGGAAATAAAAGGAAGGAAACGATATATAACAGCAAAAGCAGTAAACAACATTCTCATCAGAATTTAACAGCGGAAGACATTATAAAATAATAAATAACTAGAACTGAAGAAATGATGCATGGCATGTTATGAGTCTAATAAAATATCCAAACCAAACAACAGGCTGGAAACAACACAGTAACAATGAAAAGGAAAAACAAAGCATCCAAAAGTCACCTCACCATCACAAGCCTTAACATGGTCCCATAGTCTCCAGCTCCACAACAAGTCATGTACCCGAAGTAGAAGGGCACCTTCCCTTATCTATACCTGCAATAAAATAGTCTTCTTGGGCCCAAAAAAATGGCCCAAATAGGGTGTGAGACAAAGTCCCAGTAGGCAACCACCTAAATATCTGTTCCTAGCAGTTAATGAATACATGGCAAGTAAAGTACAAGAACAGTAAACAAGAAATACACAGTATCTACAATTCACAGTTCTAACAAATAAGGTACACAAGTAAATAGCCAGCAACAAGAAGAAAACAAGTAACCCTCTGGGTAGCTCTCATAGCCTAACCCCTATGGTTCAACCTAGAAGTACTGGTAACCCTCTAGGATGCGCACACACTGTCACCCCTCTGGTTCAGCTATGAAATTAATAGACTCTCTAGGGAAGCACTCACCGTCAATTCCCCCTATAGTCTTGTATCGTGCTAAAGGATCTCTAGGGAAGCACTCAACGACTTTTCCCCCCTGTGGCCCGTGTCGAGGAACTACAGACTTTCTGAGGAAGAACTCAATGTCAATTCCCCCTGTGGCCTCGCATCGTAATTAAAAGACACTATGGAGAAACCCTTCCGTCAATTCTCCCTTTGGTCTACTACTCTAGGTTCTCACAGTCCTGAGTGAAAGGTAATACATGCTCAGAGCGCATGTACATCATCCAAGTAAACCTCAAGAACTACTTGGCTATCAACTAAGGCTCAACAACATTACAAGGTAGCAGTTCCACTGTCCTACCACTATGCATGGAAACTGGAAAACACCAAACAAGCAGAACAAGCATATCAAACATCCAAAATACAGTAAAGATACCATAATCACCGGAAAAATATCTACTATAGCAATCAATCAAAGCAGGCAATACAACAAAGGAAAAACCGGAACACGCAATACCCCGTTCAAGGGTATTGGTGGAATTTTCACAAAATATTCATCAACTTTCTATGGAAATGAACAAACCACCTACCTCAAGGTGAGAAGGACGATCTACTCAGATGTTGGCTTTCAGTTTCCCCTTGGAGTGGACCTAGGTTAACACGCATTGCTTTTCCGGTCACGTAGTCACACGAACTCGACATTTATGTGCATATATATATATATATACCTATACACATACATGTGACGGTTATATATAACCTTCAATGTAAAGATCAACATATTTCTAAACATCGAAACCAACGTCGGACCAAATAAAGGCCGCAAGGGTTCACAGACTCAAATTCATATTTAAATTGGTGCAAGATATACAACAATTATGTATATATATATATATATATATTCTTACCCAAACGTCGGTTATAAATGTAGTCACGCTCACCCGCGGTTGTCAGAGCGTGGTCAAATGGTCCCGACACGCTGCTGACACAACGTCAATAAAATGGTCAAGCCAAGATTTCTAACTCAAAGCAGTATTTCGTACACATGCACTTCAACACAAGTGTGCACACACTCAAAGTCTGACGCGCAACCTAAAAAAAGTTGTCGTGCCAGAAGAATAGTGTGGAAAAAACCATCACACTTTAAAATAATCATCAAGAACATAGATAAATTAAACAACCTTTAAACAAAGCAGTGCAAACCAAAAATGGGGGTTTTAGAAACTCACCCGAAACAACGACGGTAGGGTGAAACCAATTCGGACTACCTCGCCTTCGGTGGTGATCATCAGAAGACGGACCAATGGGTCCCGATAAATCATTTTCATACCCTAAAACAAGATAAATACCAAATCAGGTTAAACCCAATCCGCGGGTTTCAACCAAAACCCAATTCAGTTGACGGAAAAGAACCCAAACACCCATGCGATGTAGGGTATCCATTTACGTATCATACATTGAATATTTGGACCAAACGATGGAGAAACCGGGCGAATCTGGCCGCGGAAGAAGGACGAGTCGCGCCTCATCCCGTCGCGTGCCAGCGGGTTCGCTGGGTCTCGCGCAGTGCATAGGAGGTTCGTCGGGAGAGAGTAGCTCCAGCTGAGAGGGGAGGCGCCTGCCATGGAGGGAGCCTTGCACCTTGAGGAGGGAGGAGGGAGCTCATGATAGGGAGAGGAGCCCGTTGGTCTATGCGCCAAAGGGAGAGTAGGTCGCTGGTCCGCCGAGGGAGGCCTTGCGCTGCTGTAAGGGAGAAAGGACGTGGCCACCGCCATAGGAGGAGGGAGATCCGTCGGCGCGCTATAGCAGGGGAACCCGCGGGAGGAGGTCTGCATGATTGAAGAAAAGAAAGGGTAGGGGGAAATCACGACCCCTTTCCCAGTGCCCAAAAAAATAAATAAATAAATATTATTATTATTTTCATACTCATATATATATATCACAATATATATATAGTCAAGTATATTAGGTGGATCCTTCATTGTATTAAGTAAAATATTTAACCACATTAATTACCCCCGTTATTATTCTTTATAAGAATAATAACTCTAAATAATGGTAATTATTTTACTTATGAACCCATAATAAGAATTTCATTATTATTATTCAACTACGATTAAAATCCAAGACCATCAATTAAACAAGGCATCATCAAAATAACGCGTCATTAATAAATTACAATTCTTCATTTAAACCTAACCAAATAAGTGGTAATAATAGAGTAATTAACTATAGTAATAATAATAAGAGTCAAATGCCTATTATTATTATTACCACTAAAGTTTTATTAATTCAATGCTCCACATTTAATTACCCTTTATTATTAGTTTCTATGATAATAATAATTTCAATTATAATAATTATAACTTCCCATTTTAATTAAACGCTCTTCATTTAATTAAACGCTTCATTGCGAAGTTGCCACAATTAAGATAATGCGTTATTAAAATAACGTGCCTTTAGTTAAAAACCAACATCAATTAAAATACTCTAACACTTGATTTTAAATTGACATTCTTTGTCAAACTGCAACGTCACATTTAATGGAGTTTGACCGCCACTTAAATAAACACGTATGCGTAATATTTAATAATAATAATCTTCCAAAATTATTATTATTATAACATCCACATTTAATCTCATTTGACCATCATTTTATTAAACGTGTTTCACAACATTTAATAATAATATTCTCTCGCTATTATTATTATTAAAAACATCCATTAATTCAAATTAATTAGATGATACGTTTTGACAATCGGTCAACTGTACGACTTGACCCGCATGGTCTAACTACCCATGCACAGCCTGATGTCACCCCTTGAACCGGTTTGCGCTCTCGGAACCTCATTCCGAAGCGCGGATTTAAAACTAACCCTCTGATAAAAGAAATTTTTATAAAAAAAACTCGTATTTTATCTGGTCTAAGAACACGGGTTCTTACAAACTACCCACCTTAAAAACTTCTCATCCACAAGAAGCCTTCGGGAAGCAACAAAAACATCACCCAACCTACAAGGGTTGTGAAGTTCCGTTCAACATGATTACATTGCGTTCCCAACGCCCAATGCATCTTTAATCATTTCCTAAGAAAACCACACTTGAGCTTTTAAAACCCGAGCCAACACTCACTTTAAAACCCATACACCAAAATGATGATTTACATCCGAGGCCATTACAGGGACCTCATCAATGAAAATGGTCAAACTCAATCAACCAACATAAATAGGTTACACATGCTTCCTAGGAAAACATCACTGACCCAAAACTCACACTCATCCTTTAAATGACGACGTGCCTTTAAACCCATTAGATTATCAACTGTGTATACATCGAAGTCCTGACCCGATCTTCATTGACGTTCCGAAGTCAAAACTTCACAAGGCTATTGAAAAAAAATGTGCCTTACCATGAATAAGGTCAAAGATTAAGAAAATCACCCACCCCATGAACAACTATGAAGGAGATCGCAAGACAAGCCTACAGTTTTAAAACATTAGTGTGGCGTATAACTGACGCTATCCTAGTGCCTCTAGCATGAGTTCAAGGTGGGGACATGCTCGTCGCATTCGAGAGAGTGCGCTAAGAGGAAAACAAGATCATAATCAAGATTATTCTTGCTACCAGGTAAGTATCGACACGTTTATGGGAACAAAAGTGACCCTACCCACCTTAAGATCTTCCATGTCATCGCAAAAATAGATCATCCGCTAACCAGAATGCTCTAAGATAATATCTTAACCCAAGTGTGATGTTCCAAAAACCATTATCACCACGTGAAAATCTTACACGGAAGATGATAATTAAACCGGTCGGCGCGTCAAAACAGACGAGTCAAACGTTCTTCCGAGCAGTGGGATGCAACTTATTCCTTAACACAGAGGTCACTCTACCATGGAGGAAGACCGAAAATCATACTCAACAGTACAAGAAGTTTTTCATCAAGGTCGTGTCACGTCACATGATGATTGTCCAAGACGACGTCATACCAAGTCATCCCTTTAATAAGAATCAATGGGGTCAACAACCACCCATCCGAACGAGGATGTACTTCTAAACTGAAAAATTCCTACATGAAACAACGTCACGAAAGGCACCAACCTTAAAATTTCACAACAGAAACAAGGAATATCAGGCTCTAAGGGTGATATCTACTGTGGGCTAGCCCCTTATAATCCCACGCATTGACTCTATCTCTTGGTCACGCAAAGCAATTCAATTACTAGGCTCAAGATCCATTTTCATTTTAACCATTTAAATTTAATTCATTTCAACCCTTAAACATTTTAAAGAATTCTAAAAACACACAAGTATCGTTCACAACAAGTTTACTTGGTTTTCAATCAACACCCATGGAAAAACATGAAAGTTAGAACAACTTCATTTTAATATTTAATCATTCAATATTATTGAATCATTAGCATGAAATTTAGCATCTAAATTCCTTTTACTGAAAAAGGTCTCCCCGAGGATCCCATTCAAGATCAATTCACTTTATCATTTACTTTAACAACCTTTTTCATTAGTTCAAATACACGGGTTACCTTTTTTCCCAGTTATAAGGCACCCATACACCTTACAACTAAAAAAAACTGGTTCCATCGTATTCACAACCAATAACATTTATCCATAACAACCTTTCATTTATCAGCAAGAGACAATGTCACTACAAATAACTATCACAACACAACTTTTTTAAATCACCAAACATGTTATAACATAAAAGCATGGAATATAACAAGATAGGCATCTTGTCATTTTATCACACAAGCATGTTAATTGTATCACTGAAAGGTGCTATCTAATCAAAACATACTAAATAAATGGAAGACATGCCATATATTCAAGGCACACAATCAATATTAGCATGAAATTTACTAATGAAACTACATGGCATGGCACATATGCATGCATATGAATCTCTAGGTGCCTAATATGATGCATGTAATGCAATTTTTTGTGTTGCCATAACAGGCCAAGGAAAATTTTCTTAAAACATTTCATAATCAATAAGTAGTGGAATGTACAAAAAACACCCAAGGTGAAATCATATCAATTGTAACAGCAACCAGTATGAATATCAATCCCAACCCTAGTCACTTGGTCATTTCCCGTACATGGGATGATCATTCCCAAGCACGGATATTAACACAGGCGCCGCCACATTCCTATTCTCTTGTCTACCTACCCTGAAATTGTAAGTCAAAAGGAAAAGAAAGAACAACCTCCTCTGGTACCACTTTGTAATGACCCGAATCCGGAGCCACTCAACTGGTGCCCGTACCTGGTTCGCCACATGACCTTAAGCACATTCCCCCGAATGCCAGAGGCTACCGACTAGCAGCGAGGGCCTTGGGTAAGATAGTTGGGGTAACTATGCCCTCATAAGTAATGGAAATAAAAGGAAGGAAACAATATATAACAGAAAAAGCAATAAACAACATTCTCATCATAATTTAACAGCGGAAGACTTTATAAAATAATAAATAACTGGAACTGAAGATATGATGCATGGAATGTTATGAGTCTAATAAAACAGCCAAACCAAACAATAGGCTGGAAACAACACAGTAACAATGAAAAGGAAAAACAAAGCAGCCAAAAGTCTCCTTAGCATCGCAATCCTTAGCTTGGTCTCATTCTCTCCAGCTCCACAACATGTCAGGTACCCGAAGTAGAAGGGTGTCTGCCCTTATCTATACCTACAGCAACATAGTCTACTTGGGCCCAAAAACCTGGCCCAAACATGGTGTGAGACAAAGTCCCAGTATGCAACCACCCAAAGATCTGTGCCTAGCAGTTAATGAATACATGGCAAGTAAAGTACAAGAATAGTAAACATGAAATACAAAGCAGCTAAAATTCATAGTTCTAACAAATAAAGTACACAAGTAAACAACCAGCAACAAGAAGAAAACAGGTAACCCTCTAGGTAGCTCTCACAGCCTAACCCCTATGGTTCAACCTATGTACTAGCAACCCTATAAGAGGCACACACAGTATCACCCCTCTGGTTCAGCTATGAAATTAATAGACTCTCTGGGGAAGCACACACTGTCAATTCTCCATATAGTCTCGTATCGTACTAAAGGCTCTTTGGGGAAGCACTCAACATCTATACCCCCTGTGGCCCGTGTCGAGGAAATACAAACTCTCTTATGAAGCACTCAACATCAATTCTCCCTGGTGTCTCGCATCGTAATTAAAAGACACTCTGGAGAATCCCTTCCATCAATTCTCCCTTTGGTCTACTACTCTAGGTTCTCACAGTCCTGAGTGAAAGGTAATACATGCTCAACGCGCCTGTACATCGTCCAAGTAAACCTCAAGAACTACTTGAATATCAACTAATGCTCATCAACATAACAAGGTAGCAGTTCCACTGTCCTACGACTAAGCATGGAAACTGGAAAAACGCCAAACATGCAGAACAAGCATATCAAACATCCAAAGTACAGTAAAGCTACCATAATCACATGAAAAATATCTAGTCTAGCAATCAAGCAATGAAGGAAATACAACAAAGGAAAAACAGGAACACGCAATACCCCGTTCAAGGGTATTAGTGGAATTTGAACAAAATATTCATAAACTTTTTACGGAAAGGCACAAACCACCTACCTCGAGGTGAGAAGGACGATCTACTCGGATGTTGGCTTTATGTTTTCCCTCGGAGTGGACCCAGGTTAACACGCATTGCTTTTCTGGTCACGTAGTCGTGCATACTCTACATTTATGTGAATATATATATATATGCACATATATATATATACATATACACATACATGTGATGCTTATACATAACCTGCAATGTAAACATCAACATATTTCTGAACATCGAAACCAACGCAAGACCAGATAAAAGCTGCAAGGGTTCGAAGACTCAAATTCATATTTAAATTGGCTCAAGATATACAAAAATTATGTATATATATATTCTTACCCAAACATCGGTGATAAATGTAGTCACGCTCACCTGCGGTTGTCGGAGTGTGGTCTAACTGTCCCGACATGCTGCCCACACAACCTCAATAAAATTGTCGAGCCATGCTTTCTAACTGAAGGAAGTAGTTCGCGCACACGTGATTCGACACAAGCACACACACACTCAAAGTCTGACACGCAACCTAAAAACAGTAGTCACACCCAATTATTAGTGCGGAAAAAACCATCACACTTCAATGTAATCATAATGAACTCAGAAAAAATTACACATCCTTTAAATTAAGCAGTGAAAACAAAAAACGATGGTTTTAGAAACTCACCTGAAACACCGACGGTAGGGCGAAACCAACTCGAACCGCCTCACCATCGGCGGAGATCACTAGAATATGGACCAACGGGTCCCGATAAATCATTTTCATATCCTAAAACAAGATAAATACCAAATCAGGTTAAACCCAATTCGCGGGTTTCAACCAAAACCCAATTCAGTTGGCAGAAAAGAACCCAAACACCCAAGCGATGTAGGGAAGGCCATTTATGGATCATAATTTGAATATTTGGACCAAACGATGTAGAAACCGAGAGAATCCGGCCGTGGAAGAAGGATGGGTCGTGCCTCATCCTGTCGCCCGCCAAAGGGGGGTTCACCGGGTCTTGCGCGGTGCACATGAGGTTCACCGGGAGAGAGGAGCTCCGGCCAAGAGGGGAGACGCCTGCCATAGAGGGAGCCTTGCACCTTTAGGATAGAGGAGGGAGCTCGTGATAGGGAGGGGAGGCCGCTGGTCTGTGCGCCAAAGGGAGAGTAGGCCGCTGGTCCACTGAGGGAGGCCTTGCGCTGCTACAAGGGAGAAGGGAAGTGGCTACTGCCATATGAGGAGGGAGATCTGTCGGCGCACTGTAGTAGAGGAACCCACGGGAGGTGGTCCGCGTGATTGAAGAAAAGAAGGGCCAGGGGAAATCACTCTCCCCTTTCCCAGCACCGAAAAAAACGTATATATTATTATTATTTTCATACTCATATATATATATATATATATATATATATATATATATATATATATATATATATATATATATATATATTTCATAATATATATACATATATAAATAGTCAAGTATATTATGTGGATCCTTCATTGTATAAGTAAAATATTTAACCACAATAATTACCACCATTATTATTCTTTATAACAGTAATAACTCAAAATAATGGTAATTATTTTACTTATGAACCCATAATAAGAATTTCATTATTATTATTCAACGACGATTAAAATCCAAGACCATCAATTATACAAGGCGTCCTCAAAATAACCTGTAATTAATAAATTGAAATTATTCATTTAAAGCTAACCCAATAAGTGGTAATAATAGAGTGATTAACTATAATAATAATAATAAGATTCAAATGCCTATTATTATTATTATTACCACTATAGTTTTATTAATTCAAAGATCTACATTTAAATACCCTTTATTTTTATTATCTATGATAATAATAATGTCGATTATAATAATTATAACTTTCCATTTTATTTAAACGCTCTTCATTTAATTAACCACTTCATTGCGAAGTCGCCACAATTAAGATAATGTGTTATTAAAATAACGCGCCTTTAGTAAAAAACCAACATCAATTAAAATCTTCTAACACTTGATTTTAAATTGACGTTCTTTGTCAAACTGCAATGTCACATTTAATGGCCTTTGACCACCACTTAAATAAACACGTATGCGTAATATTTAATAATAATAATCTTCCAAAATTATTATTATTAAAACAGCCACATTTAATCTCATTTTACTATAATTTTATTAAACACTTTTTCACAAAATTTAATAATAATAATCTCTCATTATTATTATTATTAAAACAACCATTAATTCGAATTAATTAGATAACACGTTTTGACAATCGGTCAACTGCACGACTTGACCCGCATGGTCTAACCACCCATGCAGAGCCTGATGTTACCGCATGAACCGGTTCGCGCACTCGGAACCACATTCCAAAGCGCGGTTTTAAAACTGACCCTCCGATAAATGAAAATTTAAAAAAAAACTTGTATTTCATCCGGTCTAAGAACGCGGGTTCTTACATTCACTATTCACTAAAAATTAATATTTAATGAAGAATACAATACAATCATCCCAATTAAATCTATATATTATTATTTAAATAATTGAGTTAATTTTTTAAAATACATTTTCTAAAATATTTAATTAATTAATTTAAAAATATCTGCACAAAAAGCGAAAAAACAATGTTTTAGAAAAATTCAGTTTTTTATAAAAAACATAATTTTCATTCAAATGGATCTAATATTATATAAAATATTTAGATAAAAATTGAATTTGTATTACACATCTGTAAACCATATTATTTTCATAATTATGAATTTCATATTCATATATTCAAATTTAACGTCTAGGTTTTAAATGTATTCTATATTATGGATTATTCATAATTGAAGTTTCATCTTCCACAAGCTATCGAATAAATTGGATTTATTTAAAAACAATATGACAATGTCTCAGGGCATAACATTATCATATGATATTAGTGATTTATACCATATATTATATTGATCATGAGGTTCCTCTTGTAAAATATCATGGTGTTATAATCATCCTTAAAACCCTTTGAAAACCATTTTAAAATGTGGGATGAGAAAAACAATCTATATAAAGGATAGAAAATAATAAATCTATTTGTATAGTAAAAAAACGATAAACCAATTTTTTTTTCACCTTTATCACATTATTCTATGAGCATAGAAATCATTTCAACATGATTTTTTTGTGAAATAAAAACAGTAAAAGTCACACAATGAAATTGGAAAATCCCATTATTTGAATATTAGACAATCTTATTCATAACAATTGGTAATACCATGTATAAAATATATGGATCATAGATAAATCCATAAGAGAAACCACATATGTTAACTCCATACTTCTTGCCTTTGAAGATAAATAACATCAACCAATGAAATGGATACCTATAATGAGGCCCGCCCATCATATAAGATGTATTGGGCTCGTCTGTTTCTCATAAATAATTCCCAATTAACGTATCAGGAATAAATCATTTTATTATTTCACATTCTCAACCTAAAACCCTTGAAAAATCCATTTAACCCATTGGAAAAACACTTTCAGATACTATAATACCCCTTCCTTTTTTAAAAACAATATAAAAACCAAAATACCTCAGAAAGGTATTGAGGGTTTTCATAAGAAAATAAACATGAGATATTGTAACAGAATACAATATTTAAATAAAACTTTTTGTATTGAGGAAAACTGTTGATTCAACATACATTAAAACTAAACATTCCTTTTTTTTTGCAAAGAAAGTAAAAACGTTCCATATGAATATAGTTTTTGAAAACCTTTTATAAAAAGTTTATAGAATCATAAAATTTAATTTTAACACATTTATATTAATATAAATATATCCATAAAATAAAACTATAAATTTTTTATGTAAATTATGTTCAATATTCTCATTATTTAATCATATAAAGAATAATAGTCATGAAATTACTATTATTATAATACATCAATTTTAGTTTTATATCTATCCTAGAAATATGGTTATGAAAAATGTATTCCATTACAATTATAGAGTCGGTAGGTCTTACATACGCCTGAGTAACCTTTCTAATTCGGAATGATCATGATGGAAATAATGAATGTATTATTTTATCATTAAATAATAATATTTATATAATATTTTGATATTATTTACTTAAATAAACATATATATGCCATCCAAGTGATGTGGTTAGGAAAAAAAATCACGTCGCTTCGTAGAGTTGGTAGTCTAAATATATATAAGAATGAAATTATCAATTTTCAATTAATTGAATGGTCATAAAGTATATGATATAAAATTTTTTAGGAATGATAAATATTTCATTAACATCATATATATGAATTAAATCCATTATTATAACTATCTATGATTTGTGGTGTTGGAAAACAAATTACAACGATTCACCAGGTGGTAGTATACCGTACAGATGAACGACATTTCATTTCAAATTTGATTGAAGAGGAAATAAATATTGATTATGAAATTTTCATAATAAAATATAAGTATATATAATATTATTATGTTAATATTTAAAAATGTTTTCTATTGTTTTAATGAGGAAGAATAATAAGAAAATGAAAATGTAGGGTTAACAATGTTACCACTTCTTCAGACAGCCTCTTAATGTTTACAACAAAAGATTTTATAGGATGTTTTTCTTATAAAAAAATACATCTAGGACGAGTAGATATATTTCATTTTCAAAAAAAATTATATATTATCTAAAAAAGGTTTTTTATGTGTGGCTAAAATAAGAGTGGAACTTCCATTTTATACAGAGAGGGGCACTCTCGCAAGTAATTAAAATATAAAATTAATATATATGGATTTTAATAAAAAAAGGATCGAAATAGATATAATTAATATATAATATTAGGATAAATAAAAATAAAATGATAAAATAAAAATTGGACATGTTTAGGTGATTTGTTTCACCCTTATTTTTTTTATTTTAATGCTATGTTGGCCTTTTTGATGATTACCAAGATAAAAAAGGTTTTTTATGATTTAGATGTCAATATTGTAACTATGAAAGGAAAACAAAAAAACAAATAGAATATGGTTTATATTCTAATATATATCCAAATCACTATGATAAATATATTATTTTTATAAATTTTTAATCATTTAATGAAATACTATCTTTAATAAAATATCAGTAATGCCATTTTTTTAACTATACATTTAATTTTGATTTGAAAACACTATAAAAGCCAAAGCATTAGAATATAATATTTATATAAATAACTGAAATGTTATATTTTTCTAATAATTTCATGAAAACCAATACTTATCTAAAATTATATTACTTCTAGTATTTTAAAAAATATTTATTAAATTTTCCATTAATTGAATAAATATAGTGGCAGTGTTGCGTAGGTATTTAAGGTATTTAATTAAATGATAAAAATTACAAAAAATTACCATGATATAAAAATAATTTAAATTTAAAATTTCCATTTATAAATAATCATATTTTTTTTATCTGAATAAAAAAATATTATACATATTAAAAATAAGAGAGTGACATTATTGAATTTTTCGTTTACTTAAATATTATAGACATCAAAATCCCAGCTAAATGGAAATTAAATGAAATATTTTAGAATTTTTTATGCTTATGGATGAACTAAACTAATTCAATTAAATATAGAAAAGTGTTAGGGTAATTTATATTCAATAATCAAAAAAAATTTATCCTTAATTACCTAATTTACCTTTACCGAGGTTCTTTTATTAGATTACTATTCATAATGGAAAAAAATAAAAGGGAACTCTTTTTAACATTTCCACCTACTAATTAACAATGTGAAATCTATTTTTCAATATTCCATTAATAGTGGTAATTTAATTTAATATAAAATTAAACACAGAAAACCCTATGAGAGGTTGTTTAAAAAATGTCTTTTAAGAATAAAATGTTTTAATGCGGAATTTAAGCATAAAATTAATTAAAAAAACATAATTGATTTTTTTCTAATAGAAAATACATAATTAAATTTAAATTTTTTTCTAGAATATAACTATACATTGTAAATAATTATAATTAAATATGATTTTCAATAAAAATTACTATTTTCACTATTCATTAGAATATCAAATTTTTAGACGATTCTAAAATTTTCATCCTAAGTTAATTTTGACTTGTTGAATTTAACAATAATATCATTATTATCATGTTCATTTTATAAAATTTCTATATATTAAATATATTATTTCATCATGAAAACAAATAAAATCATTTTTGAATAAAACATATTTTTGAAGCATAAAATGACTTCACTACAAATTGATGGATTATTAAAAAATAATTAATAAATATATTTTTACAAATTAGGATATATATAAATTTTATATAATGTGGATATTTTTATTCATACTTTGTAATTCAATGACTTGGATATGATAGTCATATTTGAATAATAATATTTCTCGATTCATTTTAGATCAGAGTTTCACATCTTAAATAACATTGAATATAGTCTTTATTTTAAAATATTAAGAAAATACTTTATCTCTATTATAATAAATTACATTCTCAAAATTAAAATAAGAGGTCAGTAATAAAACGTTTAAAATTATTAAATAACTTTTCTGAAATCCCACATGTTTAAAAGGTAAGTATAAATTCCTCCTAAAAATATAGAACGAAAGTATAATGTTCATCTAGAATAAAATAAAATAGGTTTCCAACTTGGATAGAAGTAGTGTGAATTGAAAATATGGAACTGTAGGATAAATTAATATCCCATATAATGATGGACAGTGATATAAATCATTAATCACAAGAATGTAAATGATTACGACGAAGTTAAGGACCAAATATCCATAAACCAAGGAACTGAAAAAAAGACCATTGATTCTTCAAAAAATAAAGGTTATTGGAATTTTTTCTATATCTATTTCCTAGATTTATGGAATAAATTTACCATATATACTAATAACATAAGGAAATATACATGCATGAAAAGTATAATTTCATTCTTAAACCAATTTACACCACAATCTCATATTTTTCTCCAAAAGATGATAATTCAATATGAATGTCTCATGCATGAATAACTAAAGAAAGCTTATATTATATCACATAATTATAAAAAAGTACAATAAGATATTACTCTTATCTTTAGACATTAACCAGAACAAATGTCTAGAAAATGGTATGATAATTCCTCAAATGGATAGACTTTCATATGAAAAAATAATAAGTTAATCTCAAATATTCAATAGTATTAATCCATTTTTAAACTAAATAATTACATAACTAAAAAACCAATATATTCTTCAAAATATTCTTATGTAGTACTGAAACCCAAATATTAGATTTATTTGATTACACATTCATCCAAGATAAATTTATTATTTATCTCCAAATCAAATATATAACTCTAAAAGTGTATATTCTATAATTATATACTCTCCAGGATTTTTGAATCAATACAATAAATGAAACTAATCACCATAAATCAATATTAATATTCTTCTAAATGATAATTTAACTTTTAATTTTTAAGTAAACTCCAAGTAGATTCAGTCTACCTTAATCATATAATGATCCAAAGAAATATAATGATCTCCTTTCAAAATAACACTAATCACTTAATCAGTAAATTAATTTTCAGTCCCATGGTTAACTATGTGATAAATCATAAGTACCAATCCTAAAATTAATCATTATTTGTCAAATTTTTATGTAATGTTAGAAAAACTATGACATCACATAGTCTAGTGGTAGGTGTTTCACTAATTTCTCCCTTTGATTGTGTATTAAAATCTTGTGGTGATGAATGCAACGAATTTTCACATGGACTATAGATTATCACTCTAGTAAAAAATTAGTAATATAATTATTATAACATTAGAAAAAATATTATGAACATCCTAAAAAATGTCAATAATGATCAAATCAATTTTTAAACACTACGGTTTTCAATAATGTTTTTATCCCCCAAAAATTAAATAATATTAATTAAAATTAATTTACTTAACAATAATAACATATTAATACAAAGGTCTATTAATCCTTTTTTCTTATGTGCTTAAATTATTTCACCAAAAATTAACACTTTTTCTCTATACTATATTATAAATGAATAAATTCCATCTATCATATTGTCATAAATTTATTTAGAAATATATTCATTAGTATAATCCTTAGGTGATTCATGATTCAGATTATATTTCGAATATATCATAATATAATTGATAAAATACCACTACATCATAATTATAAAAACTGAATACATGAACACATCCATCACTCATAATAATTTATAAATGTTTAACCATGATTTTTCATCATAATACAGAATAATTTATCTAAAAAGATAAAATATATGAAATATGTTAGTATGGTTCATAAATAAAAAATCATATTTCATACATAAGAAAATAATTCATACTTTAAATATAGACACTAAGGTATCCTTTTATACTATTAGAATCCCCTATATATTTCATAATGAATTCTATTTCTCCATAAATGAATTAATTAAGACATTAAAGATATTTACATTCACAAATTTGATTTATAAGTTGATATTTTTAAATAAAATATTGTAGATACCGTGAGATAATAAAATGATTTATATAGATCAAATAGTTTATTAAAGGTGATTTGGAATTTTAAAAATCTTCCAAATTCATTTGAATAATATTTTTCCATGATAGTTATGATTAAATTATTTGTATGGGATAATATTGTTTAATGAGTTAGTTTTCCATTCATCTCAATAAAAATATTTGATCTATATAAACAATCATCAAGAAATCATAATATTAATTACTCAATGTTAAAATGAAAATGATTTTATTAATATAGTACCCCTAAAATCTATATAATACATTGACCCCAAATACCATTTACCTATGTTGATTTTCCTTATAAATCTAATCTCTAAAGATTAAATTTTTTTCCCTGACATAATAACCCCCAAGGTTATATGAGATTATGAAATTATGATTCTAAACCAACATAAAAATCTATAAAGTGTTATAAATCTTTCAAATGTACACTTATAATAATATGATAACCTCTAATGTTATCTAGAACATTCTTATAATAAAAAATATAATCATATGACCTTAAATCATTACTAATTCTATATTTTTTAGTTAAAATTTCAAATTCTTACAATTAAATGATCATTATGGTTTATATTATTAGAGAACTCGGTCATACACCTTACATAAAAAACCAATACATTTCCAAGTAGTCACTTCAAATCAGTATCCAATGTTTTTCATAATATGAGGAATTTAAAATGAAACACATTATCTTTTTAGGACACATCATCTGTAACGCCCCGACCCCAGCTACCCAGAGTCGGTGCGTTACTTCGTAACATTGGCATGATCATAAAAGATCAAGTCTCGAAAGACCGATTAGTTTAGTAGCATTGGAAACACTAGATACATTCATAAATGTTACATTACATCATAAAGTGAAAAATTAATAACAATGTCTTCATAGTCCACACTCATATCCTCTTCTGACTATCCCTGCAGGTCATTCATAAAATACTTCTTTACATCCTGGAAAATATTAAAACATTGAAAGGGGTGATCTCAGATGCTCAGTAAGGATAGCAATATTGCGGAAGCTTTCATAAATAAACATTAACATTTAAGGCAATGTATAACTAAAACAAAAGCCTTTTAAACTTGAACTTCAATATAATATGGCAAAAGTAAAATGAGATAATGCCATTCACTTCTTCACATGGATATTCTACTGGTCGAATAATCACATGCAATATCAATAACCACTTTCATAATGATGGAATGCATAATGCCAGACTATCATAACCACGTAGCCAAGGCCTCGTGCCAAGACCACAAATAAGATTTTGTCAAGGCCTCGTGCCAAGACACTAGTTTGTCTCATGAGACCTGCCGATGCATCGAGGAGCTATAGCGGGCTCCACCCGTCACTTATTAAGTCCAATGCATTCCTCATATGAATAGGTTTAAACATATCATAAACCATAACATAATCGTATCACATAAAACATGCATAAAGGAAACATACCATTTCCACATTTCAATCAAAAGATATCAATACAACACATTGATATAATAAAAACGCTTTCAAAACCATTTTCAATACCAAAATAAAAGAATGTTAAAACTTTGTAATTATTTTTCATTAAAAAAAATGATGGCTTGTAGAGGAAGCCGAAACTCAAATAATGGTCACGGCGGTGGAGAAGTCATTGTTGCCGCGTAAGTACAGAAAGAAAAACATTCCCTTTTCTTCGTTTAGTAAAACGCTTCGTATAAAAAAGATTCCTTTTGAATAAACGTAAAAGTCAAAGGGGTTTATACACCGTATAAAAGAAAGTTGTGTATAAAATGAAATAAGCCTCAATGAAAAGAGATTGAGATGAAGTCCATAAAAAGAGCATTTTTAAAATAAAATAGATCTATTATGTGTATTCACTATAAGTACACATAAAGAAAGTACAAATACAAGATAGTACATAATAATATCATGACATAATTTAAAAGTAGGAGATTAACCCAAAGAATGGAAATTGGGTTAAGAAGTTCCCTTACCTTGTGTCTGACTTGACTCAACCGTTCTTTAACCTCCTGAATAATAAACTAGCGTTAATATCTACCTTATTAAGAACCATTTTCAATTTCATTATCCTTTTTATATCACTTATTACAATGTTATGAATGTTATGTAATTATTTAAGTTAATAACGGTCGTTTTGTCGATCTTTGATAATTGTGTCAACAATAACCTTCTTATAATTACAAGTTGTTCATGTGGTGAAATATCCATTATATCCAGAATTATATTCATGATGTAGATATAATATATATCATATATATCCAGTATATACATTCATTTATAATATTACGTAACATTTAGAGGTAAGAAATGAAATGCACCGTTCATGGAGGCGGTAAGCCGTACGTACACATGAACGCTACTTTCATTTCAATTTCATATTTAATGGAACAAAATCATAATGATATAAATGTATAATATAATTACAGTATAATATAGTGTATAATACCATTTACTTCATCCTTTATACATCCCACATATGGCATTAACGATTCAAATCACTTTGAGGGGGCGGTAGTCCGCACTTCCTAAAATGAAATTATCGCGTTTTACCCATAATGGAACTCATAAAGTATGTCATAAATGAGAAATACAGAAGGATAAGAAAAACATAAACATAATATATATATCATATATGAAAATAGTGTCATCAAAATGGCCACCGTTATAGGTGTTAAAAGAATTTGAACAATCATCGTTTCGTGAGGCAGAAATTCGCCATCCACAGAAATAGTATGTTCTTTAACCATTAGATGTAGGTGTGTGTAAGTGTAGCTCGAATACATCTTATAACAACATCCTAGTATATTTAGGATACTGGTGATGTTAAAAAAGAAATGAATAAAAAGATTTTAGGGGGTTGGAGAAGAAAAATAAAACAAAACAACATTAGAGAAGACATTACCTCAAAATCGGGTAACTCTTTTTGATTTGAGCCAAAGGGTTCCTTGGGAAGAGTTCTGCCCAAAGTTAGGCTTCTAGGAGTAAGAGAGGGATGTTGGGAGAGTATATGGGCAGAGTTTTGCTGAGCCAAATGGCTTTAAGGTGTGAATAAGGTGGGAGAGGTGGGGGCCTTTTATAAGTGGAGAGGAGGGGCTCTTTTGGAAAGATTGAAATGTTACATTATTACACAATGCTTTTCGGATTCTAAAGGTCCCAAACTTATATAATTCGAGGATAAGGTGATAAGGGTTCGAAATATCCTCATCTAATTGGCTTTGGACAAGTGTAAGCTTTGGATTTTTCATTATCTTCCCATTTTATTTAAATCGTTAAATAATGAGGTCATCGCTGCATCATCATGATGTCATAAATAATTTAATTTATATAATGTCTAAAAATTATAAAAAAAATAATATGATGTAGGAAATCTTTTTATCTTTCTAATGAATATTTATAGTCAAAATGTGGTCTTGTTTAACCCCACTTAAAAAATGTTTTAGTAAAACAACTCATGTTTGTGTCAATTTTAATTTTAACATTAAATAAATTTATATTAATGTCATTTTCCAACTAAAGTGGCTCCATGGGGTCCCCAAGTTGACCCATGGGTTGTATTGGTCGGCCATGACTCATCCAATAGGAGTAGGACAAGTGTCAAGTTCATATCATATTATTAAAACATTGTTTTTACCTTAAACTACACTAATTACCTCTAATCGCGATTAAGAACTTAAAAGTTACTATTCACTAAAAAATTATTTTAATCTCATTAAACCACATTTTACTTCTTAATGACAACCATGTATGTCGGATTTTTGAAAATCAAAACACAGAAGTGGTAATATTTCATTTAAACGAAAAATCGGTTATTTAACTACCACTTAGTGGTTTCACTATTCATCAAAAATTGAAGTTTTTCAGAACAATGCCAAAATTTCACCCTAGGCTATAATTGATATTCCAATTTCAAAAACGATGTCTATTTTAAAAAATTACAAACATATAAGTTGCATTAAATAATTTTATAATTAATTCCCGCTGTCACAACAAATAGCCTGTTTTTAAGAAACAATTTATATCAAAAGATTGGTAATTGTTTAGGTCCAATTTCAACGTTAAATTAATTCTAATGACCACCATTGGATAAAATGGTAAAAATATATTATAATTATACTTTAAAACCACTAAATAGTATAATTTATCACAATAAATTATTTTGATTAAAAAAGTTGTTTTAAGTATTTATCACTATTCATAAAAATTCGGAAGTTCTCAGAAAATTACAAAAAATTCAACATAGGCCAATTTCAATATTAGGAATACAAAAATGAAGTCCATTTTGAAATATAAAATTTCAATAATTTAAAAAAGTCATTATTACTATTTATAACGGATACTATGATTAGTTGCAGTGTGTTAGAACTCGATGTTGCGTACAATGCAAGCTATTACATTATTGAATGAGAAGAGTATCATGGAAGCTCGGGGTGTTACATTCTCCCCTCCTTCAATAAATTGCGTCCTCGCAATTTGAAATTTTTCTTTGTAAATAAAAGGTTGAAAATATAAAATACCTTTGTGGAAAACCCACATCGGAAATAAGGTTAATAAAATTTAGCCTTAATAAGAGGGAAATGGAAATAAGAAAGTCACCACCAAATTATGATCTCGATAAGGAGAACATTGGTGGAAATTAGAGACATATAATTGGAGGAAAAACTTAAATATTCGTAGGGAGTGATTGAGGTCATCAATCACAATCAACTGTCAAATTGAGGGCCTCAAAGCCTTCAATCTATGTTGATTTAAAATTTCATCAGTTCAACAATACATAAGGTATTAGGATAATACATTTTTTTTGTTTTAATGTCCCCTTACTAAAGTTTAAGAATTAATTTATTAATTGAATAAGAGATAGGTATCTATATATTTATGCTTGACAATTAGAGTTTCAACCTTCAACTCATCTTTCACTCAAAAAGATAATAGAACTCAAAAATATTATACTTATCCTAATTGTATAAGGTTCCAAATGTTAACACATACCATTTAGATTAGTAAAACTATTTTGTAATAACCAGGGACTTCCTGTAGGCTAGTGGTAGGAAATAAGGCTTGTCGCACTATGGTTATGGGTTCGATTCCTACAGCTTTGTCCGACGCGACGGGTTATGCCCCACCCTGCAGGTTGTCCTTTTCCTAAAACTATAGTATTATAATATTCTAGAAATAATCTTAAAAAATTCTTTAACCTTAAACAATACTATCCAAAGATCAACTTAGTCCATTCCAACCTTTATAGTTATCCAAAATACTTCTGTCCAACTCACAGTCCAAATTTTATAAGGAAGGTAAACATAATGAAGATCCTTTTTCCCACGTAACAACATGTGAACACCTTTATCATGTATTCTTTTTAAACATACTGAATTACCATGATCCCTTATTCCTTATAGAATACTAGATATACTCCTTCTATCCAAAAATGTATACAAAAAAAAAATCAATCGGTTTCAAGGAAGTTAAGTATATCCAATATAATTTATCCAAATCAATCACGTCTTATTCCAAAATCCCAATCTCAGTATTAGAACCATATTATGGTTTATCTTTCTCTCAACCATATATTTTCCAAAAATTTAACCTACTGTGGAGTCACTTTTCTTGGTTCCACACAATCTCAAGTCCTTGATGAAATATTACTACAGTACAATCCTTATATACTCCATAATTATTATAACCAGTACATCATTGATACAACACTCAAATTACAAAATTCTTTAATAACAACATAAGAACTCTAATCATTACTCCTCATCTGTGGTAGTATCATAACTTGATTATTATCCAATAACATCATTTGGGGCATACTCTGATGATTTGGACATTGGTTTGCGTAGTGTCCCCAATCCTTGCAGAAGAAGCATTGTACATTTGAAACCATTTTCTTACCCTTGCAGTCACGCACTTTGTGTCCTTTTTCTCTACACTTATAACAAACTCACATTCCCTTTAGGCAAGTTCCATGATGTTTCTTCCCACAATTACCACATATTGGAAAATTCGTCTTTCCCCTCATCCCTTTATCCATCATTCTCTCTTCCATCCCTTTCGTCTCTTGCTTCGCTTCGAAGCCATAGGACTCATAGAATTCTTTACTTGTCTTATTAACACATGATACTATTTCTTCATATGTTGAGAAAACATGGGAGACTATTTCCCTTCGAAATGTTGGCTTAATACCGTGAAAGATATGATCCTTTTTACTCGTTGGATCATACGTATTTCTGGAGTTCACATTCCTTCTACTGGGCGCCATTTCTATACAATGACATAAACTAGATTAGTTTATGAATCAAAATACATAATTCCATACTTGTAAAATACTTAACATAAATTGAACTATTTATGGATATAATCCATAATCATAAAAAGGTTTCTTTTGAGGAAGTATATACTCATAACCGTTCATAGTGGTTTGTAAAGAAAATAAGAATTATCCTAAGAATATCCCCCGGGAGTGTCGTAACCAAGAGTGCAGCAAGGCCCGTTGTCGTGCACCAGTTCCCGTTCGAGTCTAGCTCAAAGCGGTGTTTTCGGGTTTTACCCCTAGGTACATCTGTGCCAGAGCCGCCTCTACCTGCTCGTATCCAGACAGGGATGTATTGCTCGGAAAACTCATAACATCTCTATAATACCAAAATTCTTGGAAGTTCTTCTATACTAATCCTCAAATTCTATCTTTGGGCTATGTGCTCTAATCAGAGTTTATCTACATATAGCTTCCAAGGTTAGTACTAAACTGCCTCTGATACCAACTGTAACGCCCCGACCCCAGCTACCCAGAGTCGGTGCGTTACTTCGTAACATTGGCATGATCATAAAAGATCAAGTCTCGAAAGACCGATTAGTTTAGTAGCCTTGGAAACACTAGATACATTCATAAATGTTACATTACATCATAAAGTGAAAAATTAATAACAAAGTCTTCATAGTCCACACTCATATCCTCTTCTGACTATCCCTGCAGGTCATTCATAAAATACTTCTTTACATCCTGGAAAATATTAAAACATTGAAAGGGGTGAGCTCAGATGCTCAGTAAGGATAGAAATATTGTGGAAGCTTTCATAAATAAACATTAACATTTAAGGCAATGTATAACTAAAACAAAAGCCTTTTAAACTTGAACTTCAATATAATATGGCAAAAGTAAAATGAGATAATGCCATCCACTTCTTCACATGGATATTCTACTGGTCGAATAATCACATGCAATATCAATAACCACTTTCATAATGATGGAATGCATAATGCCAGACTATCATAACCACGTAGCCAAGGCCTCGTGCCAAGACCACAAATAAGATTTTGTCAAGGCCTCATTCCAAGACACTAGTTTGTCTCATGAGACCTGCCGATGCATCGAGGAGCTATAGCGGGCTCCACCCGTCACTTATTAAGTCCAATGCATTCCTCATATGAATAGGTTTAAACATATCATAAACCATAACATAATCGTATCACATAAAACATGCATAAAGGAAACATACCATTTCCACATTTCAATCACAATATATCAATACAACACATTGATATAATAAAAATGCTTTCAAAACCATTTTCAATACCAAAATAAAAGAAAGTTAAAACTTTTTAATTATTTTTCATTAAAAAAAATGATGGCTTGTAGAGGAAGCCGAAACTCAAATAATGGTCACGGCGGCGGAGAAGTCATTGTCGCCGCATAAGTACGGAAAGAAAAACATTCCCTTTTTTTCGTTTAGTAAAACGCTTCGTATAAAAAAGATTCCTTTTGAATAAACGTAAAAGTCAAAGGGGTTTATACACCGTATAAAAGAAAGTTGTGTATAAAACGAAATATGCCTCAATGAAAAGAGATTGAGATGAAGTCCATAAAAAAAGAATTTTTAAAATAAAATAGATCTATTATTTGTATTCACTATAAGTACACATAAAGAAAGTACAAATACAAGATAGTACATAATAATATCATGACATAATTTAAAAGTAGGAGATTAACCCAAAGAATGGAAATTGGGTTAAGAAGTTCCCTTACCTTGTGTCTGACTTGACTCAACCGTTCATTAACCTCCTGAATAATAAACTAGAGTTAATATCTACCTTATTAAGAACCATTTTCAATTTCATTATCCTTTTTATATCACTTATTACAATGTTATGAACGTTATGTAACTATTTAAGTTAATAACGGTCGTTTTGTCGATCTTTGATACTTGTGTCAACAATAACCTTCTTATAATTACAAGTTGTTCATGTGGTGAAATATCCATTATATTCAGAATTATATTCATGATGTAGATATAATATATATCATATATATCCAGTATATACATTCATTTATAATATTACGTAACATTTAGAGGTAAGAAATGAAATGCACCGTTCATGGAGACGGTAAGCCGTACGTACGCATGAACGCTACTTTCATTTCAATTTCATATTTAATGGAACAAAATCATAATGATATAAATGTATAATATAATTCCAGTATAATATAGTGTATAATACCATTTACTCCATCCTTTATACATCCCACATATGGCATTAACGATTCAAATCACTTTGAGGGGGCGGTAGTCCGCACTTCCTAAAATGAAATTATCGCGTTTTACCCATAATGGAAATCATAAAGTATGACATAAGTGAGAAATACAGAAGGATAAGGAAAACATAAACATAATATATATATCATATATGAAAATAGTGTCATCAAAATGGCCTCCATTATAGGTGTTAAAAAAATTTGAACAATCATCGTTTCGTGAGGTAGAAATTCGCCATCCACAGAAACAGTATGTTCTTTAACCATTAGATGTAGGTGTGTGTAAGTGTAGCTCGAATCCATCTTATAACAACATCCTAGTATATTGAGGATACTGTTGTTGTTACAAAAGAAATTAATAAAAAGAGTTTAGGGGGTTGGAGAAGAAAAATAAAACAAAACAACATTAGAGAAGACATTACCTCAAAATCGGGTAACTCTTTTTGATTTGAGCCAAAGGGTTCCTTGGGAAGAGTTCTGCCCAAAGTGAGGCTTCTAGGAGTAAGAGAGGGATGTTGGGAGAGTATTTGGGCAGAGATTTGCCGAGCCAAATAGCTTTAAGGTGTGAATAAGGTGGGAGAGGTGGGGGGATTTTATAAGTGGAGAGGAAGGGCTCTTTTGGAAAGATTGAAATGTTACATTATTACAAAATGTTTTTAGGATTCTAAAGGTCCCACACTTATATAATTAGAGGCTAAGGTGATAAGGGTTCGAAATCTCCTCATACAATTGGCTTTGGACAAGTGTAAGCCTTAGATTTTTCATTATCTTCCCATTTTATTTAAATCGTTAAATAATGAGGTCACCGCTGCATCATCATGATGTCATAAATAATTTAATTTATATAATGTCTAAAAATTATAAAACAAATACTATGATGTAGGAAATATCTTTAGCTTTCTAATGAATATTTATAGTCAAAATTTGGTCTTGTTTAACCCCACTTAAAAAATGTTTTAGTAAAACAACTCATGTTTGTGTCAATTTTAATTTTAACATTAAATAAATATATATTAATGTCATTTTCCAACTAAAGTGGCTCCATGGGGTCCCCAAGTTGACCCATGGGTTGTCTTGGTCGGCCATGACTCATCCAATAGGAGTAGTACAAGTGTCAAGTTCATATCATATTATTAAAACATTGTTTTTACCTTAAACTACACTAATTACCTCTAATCGCGATTAAGAACTTAAAAGTTACTATTCACTAAAAAATTATTTTAATCTCATTGAACCACATTTTACTTCTTAATGACAACCATGTATGTCGGATTTTTGAAAATCAAAACACAGAAGTGGTAATATTTCATTTAAACGAAAAATCGGTTATTTAACTACCACTTAGTGGTTTCACTATTCATCAAAAATTGAAGTTTTTCAGAACAATGCCAAAATTTCACCCTAAGCTATAATTGATATTCAAATTTCAAAAATGATGTCTATTTTACAAAATTCCAAACATATAAGTTGCATTAAATAATTTTATAATTAATTCCCGCTATCACAACAAATAGCGTGTTTTTAAGAAACAATTTATATCAAAAGATTGGCAATTGTTTATGTCCAATTTCAACGTTAAATTAATTCTAATGACCACCATTGGATAAAATGGTAAAAATATATTATAATTATATTTTAAAACCACTAAATAGTATAATTTATCATAATAAATTATTTAGAATAAAAAAGTTGTTTTAAGTATTTATCACTATTCATAAAAATTCGGAAGTTCTCAGAAAATTACAAAAAATTCAACATAGGCCAATTTCAATATTAGGAATAAAAAAATGAATTCCATTTTGAAATATAAAATTTATATAATTTAAAAAAGTCATTATTACTATTTATAACGGCTACTATGATTAGTTGCAGTGTGTTAGAACTCGATGCTGCGTACAATACAAGCTATTACATTATTGAATGAGAAGCGTATCATGGAAGCTCGGGGTGTTACATCATCACAATTTTCATCTTAACTTCGTCATTGCCATTACTCATCCTTAAAACACATTGAAGAAAATTGTAAAATGTGGGGTGAGAATAAAAATTTTAATATTGTATTTAATGAAGATATTAGTTTATCAAATAAAAATAATTAGAACCCATTAAATGTATACTTTTATCACATTATTATTTTGACATAAATATATTTTTCACATGATTTTTTTATCAAATGAAAAAATTAAACACAACATAAATTAATTGAAAAATATCTTATTAGGAAACTTATATAATCGTATTCATAAAATTTGTTAAACCATTTTCATAAATAACTATATCCTAGTTAAATTCATAAGATAAAACACGCCTATTAACTCTCATCTTTTTTCCTATGAAGAAAAGGATCATTAGCCATGAACATGTATTTTGAACCCATATTCCATACACTTTCAAATATTAAAATACTCTTCTTTAAAACCATTTTCAAATTAAAATTACCTAGAATAAAAGGAATGGGTCGGTTTCTTTTAAAAAATGTGAAATATTTTAAATTAATACAAACATTAAATATTTGATTGGGTGTGTAACGTTTTAGTTCTAGTTTCCACCCAATGGTTCCCCGAAACTGGTTGGTCACATGACCTCAAGTGCTTTTCCCCAAATGACAGAGGCTTATTACTAGAAGTGAGGGTCACAATATGAAAATAGGGAAAAATTCCCTCATTGGAAAATTATAAATAGCAAAAAATAGTAAACAATATCAGAAACATTAAAACCATACAACAAAAGTAAACAGTGGAAGACAGATAATGATATAAGAAATAGAGCATATAAAAAATGGTGCATGTCACATGTGTCTAGGAAAGCACCAAACAAGTCAAAATTCATGAAATACTACACTAAAACCAATGTACAAAAAAGTAGTAAAATCCAACAGCATCGCAAGCCTCATCTTGGTCCCATGCTCTCCAACTCTAACTGAAATCATGTACCTGATGAAGGAGGGTGCTTTCCCTTGTCCATATCCGCAATCTTATAATCATTTTGGGTCTGAAAACTTAACCCAAATATAATGTGAGAAGAATCCTAGTAGGCAACCACCAAAATATCTATGCCTAACTATGAGTGAATATATATAGCTATAATATACAGAAATGAATCTATAAACTAGTATGTACTCAAAAAGTAAAAAATCCTATTGTTTTCAATTACATTCATTTACTTTTATTATTCAATTTGTTGAATATTGTTATCCATGGGATCTGACCTATGATTTGTATCAACTATGTAATAGTAACAACAGACTTCTAATAATACCATCTAACCAAACAAGTAAGACTGATTCCAAGCTTGTGCTTTAGCTTGACATACTCTCCCCAATCATTAAATCATTCAATAAAGACCCTATGGGAAATTTCTCACAGTCTAACCCCGCTTTTCCAACACAATAATAATTAAGTTAATAAAAACCCTATCGGTATCTCTTACAGTCCAACCCCTTTGGTCTACATTGGCACTAAACATTTAAAAAAACCATATGAGCATCTCACATGGTCAATACCCCTTGGTCAAAATATCATCAATTCAATTAATAATGATCCTCTGGGTAGCCCTAGTGATCTAACCCCTCTGGTCTATGACCACATGGTTGCTATCACGGTCAATAACTCTTGGTCAACATAAGAACAATTCTTACATTAATAAACCTACCTTGGAATCTATGTTAGTGAAATTCCCCATGGTTAAACATTCAGAATATGTATCTCATAAATCTCATATACGCAATAACTATATCATACCAACACTAGGAATAGACAACAAGGCGAGCCTAATTGGCATTCTAGGCCAAACATCCATAATCAATCAAACAAGGGAAACACACCCAAAATAAAGGTATAAATCATTAGGAAAAATCAATTACCCATTTATCAATCTACCAAAACATAACAGGTAGTAACAAGGTTCTAATTCCAAACACAAAAAACCCAAAATGCTTGTATATAGATCTATTTGCATATATATTCCAAATAAAATCAATGAAAGGAACAAAACACCTACCTTGATATCGTATGATCTACACTCTTGAACGCTGGACCTTGAATCGAACTATACAGGTGTTGATCTACAAAAGGGTAAAATCGATCATCCAATGATAACTCACCAGAGAGGAAGAGTCAGGATGAAATGATCTTGGGGATTTGACATCTCACCTATGGGATTCCAACACACCTTAAGATGTTTTAATCAGAGGCGGGATGGAGAACCGAGAGGAGCTCAAATTTTTCAGCCATTCCATCATTCTCATGTACGAACCGAGGGAAGAAGAAATGTTTTTCGAGGGTGAGATGTGAACCCGCACCATTTTATGAAATAAAAAGAAAAACAAATATCATGTTCATTGGATTTAGACACTGTGTATTATCCTCAATTGTTCCCCTCTTTAGGCAGTCTACCTGGTAACCAACATAGACTTGTACTCAGCTATGACACGGAAAATACATGGTTGTATGCGGTACCCAGATACATGGCATGTACTTATCAGTGCACGACGTGTACTCATAAGTACACAACGTGTATTAAATATTTTTTTTTCTTCCATTTATTATTTTGTCCTCAAAATAACATTAAATCATGATCAATAACTGAAATTATGAGATGGGTTCTTACAAACATCCCCATAAATAAATTCATCCCTAAATTTCCCTTCCAAGGGTGGTGAAGAAGTTGTTACAAAACATCTTCCACTATTGTCATACGTCGGCCACCCTCTCCCATTTCTCATCTTGTAATCACATGTGCTTCCATAGAACTCATACTAGAGGAATAGACCGACCATGGAGAAATATCTTGGTGCAATCCAATATTGAATAAGGTTCACCAAAAAGGATGCATCCATCTCCAACTCAACCTTCTCGGGTTGGAAAACATAAGACGAGTCTAGAAAGTAACATCGTAGTTGGGAAATAAGAATGATGTCATGTATATCCTGATACCTCTGAGGTAGCTGCAACCGATAGTCAACCGTCATGAATCTCTCCAAAACCTCAACCAACCCGACATATCTTGGTGAAAGAATCCCTTGTCTCCTAATCCTCCTATGTCCCAACCTAGGTGCGACACTTAAGAAGACCTTATATCTGACCTCGAAATCCAAAGGACTTATTCGTTGATTAACATAAGATTTATGGAGAGATTATGAAGTAGCAATCATCTTCTAAATCAACTCCACTTGCCCAGTGGTCTCCTGGACAAGACAAGGTCCCAATATAGCTGCCTCTCCTACCTCCAGCCAACATTGGGTTGATCAGCATAGAATAACATACAAAGCCTCATTAGGTTCAATGTGAATTGTACCCTAGAAACTATAATTTTAGGAAAACTACACTAGGGTTGTGTGTCTCTCCTAAGAGTCCCAAAAATCTAGGACGCTTGCTCATAGAATGTCCTCCAAAACCTGAATCTTACACTGAGACTGGCCATCTGTCTGGGGAATGTAAGTTTTACATAGAAGTACATGTGTAACCAAATCCCTCTATAGCCCCTTCCAGTCACAAAAAGTAAACTAAGAATCCATATCTAAAACGATAGCATGAAGAACCCCCAGAAAACAGACAATATATCAGATGTAATACCTTCCAAGATAATCAAAAGTGAAGGTTTGCTTGATCGACTAGAAATTTGAATCCATCGTGGGTCTGTCAACAATAACCCAAGCCGCATCATTCTCTCAAGGCGGCCTCGGTAAACCCATCATGAAATCCCTCATGACCTCATTCCACTTCCACTCGGGAATGGGTAACTGCTTTAGAGGCTCTATCATTCGCTTAAACTCTACCTTCACCTGCTGACAGGTAGAACATATCATGAAAAAACCTATGATATCTCCCTTCATACCTATCCCCTAATACTGATGGTGTAGATCTCGATACATCTTGGTGAAACCAGGATGAACTGTCCAAATCAGGGAATAAAAATCTCACATAAAATCCTCACGTATGTTTACTGACACCCATACACGTCCATGAAAATGAAAGACCTCATTGTTTCTTATAGACCACCCATGATTGGGGTCCTCTCCTGACACACTCTCTCATAGGAATAGGGCTTCAAAAATCTAATTATTTTCTCATTCTCACTCAATCTAGTAGTGTTGAGGTAATATATATAGAAGAATGAAATGCCTTCCCCAGTTTTTCGAGCACCTCCAAATACATCTTAGAGAACAAATCTATAAGCTGCCACTCACTACAGCCTCCTAAATAGCATGTATCTGACTCGTCCTGATCAACACACCAGCCACTGTGTTGCCTTTATCAGGAATGTAGGCAAGCTTAAATTCAAAAGATTGAAGGTACTAAACTAATCTTTATTATCCCAAATTCAGATCATGATGATTAAAGATATACATGAGACTTTATGGTCATTGTATACCACAAAATTACCTCCCAAAAGATAATGTCACCAATAGTATAAAGCTTGAAAAACCCTAGCTAACTCGAGATCGTGTTTTGGTTAATTCCTCTCTGTTGGCCTCAACTGCCGAGACCCGTATACAATGAATCCTTCCCCTTGAATAAGCACTTCCCCCAGCATAATACCTAATTAATCATAGTAAACGGTGTAAATCTTGATTGGATCTGTCAAAATCAGTACCGGTACTGAAGTCAATCTCTCTTTCAGCTCCTGAGAGGCTGAATCATAAGAATCTATCCACAAGTACTATAAAAACATCTTAGTCAGGCATGTGAGTGGAACTAGTAAGAACTAAAAGTCATGTAAAAGTTCACGTAGTAACTGAAAATCCCCAAAAAACTCTATACCTCAAATGTATTCTTCAACTGCTCTCAGGAAACTACTGCACTTACATTCTATGTGTCTATTGATACTCCTGTCTCTGAGATAACAAGACCTAAGAAGTGACTTGTCCATCCAAAAGTGGCACATTGAGAAAATATCATATACTTAATTCCCTCTTTGTGTAATCAATACAATCTCAAGATGGATGTCATGGAAATGTATAGTGTGAGAGCACACCAAGATATTGACCTTGAAGACTACCACCAAATAACCCGAGTAAGAGTGGAACAATCAGTTCATCAGCACCATGAAAACTTCCAGTGCATTCGTGAGAGTGAACGGAATAACCAAATACTCATATAAACCATAAATTTATTGAAAGGCTATAAGAGGTATATCTGATGGTCTAACGTGCAACTTATTATAACCAGATCTCAATTAAATCATAGAGAACACCATGCTCCTCAAATCTAATCAAAGAGATCATCAATCCTTTACCATGGATATCGGTTCTTAACCATCAACTGGTTCAAATTCTGATAATCCACAAAAAGTCTGGGGGTACCTTCCACCTTTTTCACTAAGATGATAAGCAAACCCCCATGGAGATGTATTGGATCAGATGAAAACCTTTTCCTAAAACTTCTATAACAATTTTTAGAGCTCCTGTAACACTAGTGTAGCCATCTTATATGGAGGAATGGACTCCAGTACCACTCCTAGAACAAGCTATATAGATAAATCTACCTTTCTCTCCTGAGGTAATCCTGAAAGGACTTCTGGAATGAAATACTTGAAATGCTCCACCAGTGGAGGAAATTCTATATGTGAATTATCATATTAATCCATAAATAGTCTTGAAATATGGGCTATAAAATCTCCCAACCCCTAATTCCTCGGTCCAGCTCTGGTCACCTAGACATCCCATTCTCCCTTGAGCATAACAGACCCACCCTTTGGTGATGGGAAACTCACACTATGTAGATAGCAGTCAATAAATTCATGAGTGGACATGAACAAATCCATTATAAAAATTACAAAAAATATTATAACCTCTAAAAAATAGAGTTCCTAAAAGAAGTGTCACCAACCAACCTCAAGAGGTCACTCCTTGAACTGATGTACACTAGCCATATTAATCTTCAATGGAGTGTCTAGTGTCATAAAATCATTATAAATAAAGATGAAGAGCCCAAGGATCTCCACAATGGAAATAGATATAAAACTATGGGAAGCCCCTGTATCAAAAACGGAAGAAGAGAAAACTGAGGCACCTAGAATCATACGTCTAAATTTAGATTTTATAGGATCCAGGTCATTTCGGGTCTGCTATATTGAGGATGTATAACCTGTACTACAACCCTATGACCCTGCCTGACTACCCTATGCTGATCCACCCTATGGTCGTCAAAAACCATTATCTTGACTCATGACCGCCTCCTAAGCCTGAACAGCCTGACGAACTCCAGTTCCCTGAGTGATGAAAAATTTGTGGTCCTAGTCCAAAACATGGAGTCATAACAGACCACTATCACTCGCTACTAGTGGGAACAAATGGAAACAATGTGGAATATGTAACATCTTCCTGTTGGATCGGAATTCAATGGGCTCCTTGGGGAAATGTGGTCTCGTATGCCCACTCTTCCCACACTGGTAGCATACCGCCTGGATACCTAAATAAACATTGAATGAAATCCCCCTACGAAACTTCCTACTATCTTTAGAAGGAGTACCTGCCCTAGATGCTAAACCACCCTGGCTCATAGGTACCAACTCTATAGGGCCCTAGCCTTAAACATTACTTAACATTGAATTGAATGAATAATTCCCATTGAGGATCTTTTCAGGTTTAGAGTTTTAGAGAATTAGATCTTAACTATTTCATCTCAAAATATTACAAAGTAGACACTTCTACTATGTTTCCATAAACTAAAAACTCTTAAAAAGAAACATTTCTAGTTCCATGTTTTATATAGAATGACTTTCCCTTAATCCCATCCTTGACACTATTCCTCATTAAGTCATGTGAATAACATTTCAAGAAAAACTTGGGGTGAGCATAAAAAGCTCAGTAAGGGAAACACAAAGAATGAAAACTGTTAGTTTTTTAAAACAACAAGTAAACCATATATACTTTGTCAAAGTAATACTTTTAACCTTTATAAAGTATTAAAAACTCATCACTGAATAAAAGATCAATACTTACCCTTTTGTAACCAAAAGATTACCATAAAACCCATACGAAGAACACATAACATATAAAGGTAACTTGGGACATAAACATACTTAAATGGAATAACCATACTGTCGACTTCCACACATATCACTTAATGGAATATCCATATGGTCGACCTCCATACCTAATGCATTGGAGGTTATAACGTAACCACCCATCCTGGTATTCATGGCACCACCCGTCATATGTTTTATCATGTAACCACCCATAAAATGTCCAAGTACCATTATAAAATTATAATACATAAAACAAATATAATGGAAAGAAAACATTTCCACACATTGATCACAATATATCACTTATATATATTGACATAACAAATCCATTATAAAAACCATTTTCAATACCAAAATACATAAAAGATTATATGGTATTTATTTCATTTTAAAAACATTACGGCTTGTTGGGGAAGCCAAACACCAAATAATACTCATAGCGACGGAAAAGGTCGTTGTCACCGTGTACGTTAATAGAAGTATTCCTTTTTGTCGTTTAGTAAAATGCTTCGTAGAAAAAGATTCATTTTGTATAAAATTAAAAGTCAAATGGGTTTATACACCGTATAAATGAAAGTTGGGTATAAAACAAAATATACCTCAACGAATGGAGATTGAGACGAAGTCCCTTACCTCGGGTCCGACTTGACTCGATCGTTCTTTAACATCCTGAAAAATATACTTGAGTTAATTTATACTTGCTTAAGAACATTTTTCAAGTTCATCATTCCTTTTATGTCACTTATGACCATGTTATGAACACTATGCAATTTTTTTAAGTTAATAATGGTCGTTTTGTCGATCAATGGTACTTGAGTCAAAAGTATACTCTTTATAATTACAAGTTGTTCATGGGGTAAAATATCCATTAAATCCAGAATTATATTAAAGATGTAGATATCATATATGTCATATATATCCAATATAAACATGCATTTATAATATTACATAACATTTAGAGGTACAAAATGAAATGCACCGTTCATGGAGACGGTAAGCCGTACGTACGCATGATTGCTACTTCAATTTCTATTTCATATTTAGTGGAATTAAAACATAATGATACATAATAGTATTAAAATTCCAGTATTGTATAATATATAATATCATTAAATATATCCTTTATACTTACCACATATGGTATTAACGAATCAAATCACTTTGAGGGGGTAGTAGTCTGGACTTCCTAAAATGAAGATATCACGTTTACCCATAATGGAAACCATAAAGTTATGACATAAAAGAAAAATACAGAAGCTTAAGGAAAACATAAACATATTATATATCATATATAAATATAGTTACATCTTAATGTCTACCTTTGATGGTGTTATATGAGTGTTGAATAATCATCGTTTCGTGAGGCAGAAATTCACCATCCACAGAAACATTATGTTCTTTAACCATTAGATGTAGGTGTGTGTATGTGTAGCTCGAATAATTATTATAACAACATCCTAGTATATTGAGTATACATTTTTTGTTACAAAAGAAATGAATAAAAATAGTTTATGGGGGTTGGAGAAGAAAAATAAAACAAAAGAGCATAAGTGAAGACGTTGCCTCAAAATTGGGTAACTCCCTTTGGTTTGAACCAAAAGGGTTTATTTAAGAACTTCCTGCATAAGTTAAGGCTTCTAGGATGAGGAGAGGGATTTGGAGAGAAAAAATGATCAGATCTAGGCCGAACCAAAGGCTTGAGAGGTGTGGGTAAGGAGGTAGAGGTGGAGGCCTTTTATGAGAGGAGAGGAGGGGCACTCTTGGAATGTTAAGAAAAGATACTTTATTATAAAATGAGTTTCGGTTTTTAAAGGTCCCAAAATTATATATTTAGAGGATAAGGTGATAAGGGTTCAAAATACACCCATTCAATAGGTTTTTGACTAGTGTAGGTCTTAGAGTTTGCATTATCGTATCATTTTATTTAAATCGTTAAATAATGAGGTAACCGCTGCATCATCATGGTGTCATAACTAATTTAATTTATATAATGTCAAATAATTATAAAAAAATTATCATGATGTAGAAAATCTTTTTATATTTCTAATGAATATTTATAGTCAAAATAATGACATGTATAACCCCATTTAAAAATTGTTTTAGTAAAACAACTCATGTTTGTGTCATTTTTACTTTTACTTTTAAATAAAAGGCATTAATGTAATTATCTTACCCAAGTGGCTCCATGGGGTCCCGAAAATCGACCCATGGGTTTTATTGGTCGGCCATGACACATACAATAAGGGTAGGACATGTTTCAAGGTCATTTCATATATTTAAAACATTATTTTTACCTTAAATTACAGTAATTACCTCTAATTGCGATTAAAAACTTAAAAGTTACTATTCACCAAAAAAAATATTTTAATCCCATTGAACCACATTTTAATTATTAATGAAAATAATTTATATTGGATATTTGAAATTCAAATCACAGAAGTGGTAAAGTTCCATTTAAACGAAAAATCAGTTTTTATAACTACCACTTTGTGGTTTCACTATTCTTCAAAAATTAAGGTTTTTTAGAAAAATACCAAAACTTCACCCTAAGATATATTTGATATTCCGAATTCAAAAATGATGTCTATTTTACAAAATTAAAAACATATAAGTTGCATTAATTTATTTAATAACTAATTCCCGCTGTCAAAACAAATATCATGTTTTTATGAAACAATATGTATCAAAAGATTGACACTAGTTTAAGTCCAATTTCAAAGTGGAATCAATTCCAATGACCACCATTGGATTAAATGGTTAAAATATATTCTAATTTCACTTTAAAACCAATAAGAAAGATAATATAATCATAAAAATAAATTATATTAAAAATATGTTTTGAATTAAAATACAACATTTTTCACTATTCATTAAAAAATGATCTTTATCGGAAAAATACCAAAAATTTACACAAAGTAAATTTTGATGTCCCGATCCTAAAGAATAGTTTTATTTGGTACAATAGAATGTATAAGAGGGACCAAAACTATATTTGAAGCGGGTTCGCCATCAAAAGGCGATAGTTAGACCTTTTAGTGAAAATTAGAGTATATATGCCTAAAATTGAATTCTTTTCTTATTTTAAGCCTTTATCTTTTATTGGATAAATATAGAAACATTTTAAAAACATATATAATAATATTCTAGTTATTTCTATTCATTACCTCCAATACAACGACTACATGTTAACCACCATTTAAAATAATATTATTATATTACTAGTGTGCAATGTATGATTTCAAAGAAACTATTTGTTACGTATCGGGTACGCTATCAAACATAGAAACCCCGTTATAGTAAAATTAATATCTAATTCGTAAATATTAATAAATATGAAAATGATTTATTATTTATTTACCTGGGATGTTACATCCTTCCACCAATTTGGGAATTGTGTCCTCTCCATTTTATTCACTTATTAGAATAAGTGGGGGTATTTGTCCCTCATATCATTTTCAGATTCCCATGTTGCCTCTTCAATCATATGGTTTTATCATAAAACTTTTACCTGTTGAATTACCTTATTCCACAACACTTGCTCTCTACGGTCAAGAATCTGGACTGGTTGTTCTTCATAAAAGAGATTCTCTTCCAACTGAACTACCTCTGGGCTCAAAACATGATATGGATCTGGCATATACATTCTCAACATCGAAACATGAAAAACATTGTGTACATGAGATAAACTCGGAGGTAAAGCCACTCTGTAAGCAACTGATCCAACTTTCTCCAGAATGTCATATGGTCCAATGAACATTGGTCTTATCTTTCCTTTCTTACCAAATCGCATCACACTTTTCCACGGTGGGACTTTGAAAAAAACATGATCACCTACCTCGAAAGAGAGATCCTTCCTCCTGTTGTTTGCATAACATTTCTGTCTGCTCTGAGCTGTTCTCATGTGTTTCTAAATCAACTGAACTTTTTCTGCCATCTCTTCTAGCAATTATGGCCCCATCAGCTTCCTTTCACCAACTTCATCCCAAAAAGCTGGAGTTCGACACCGTTTACCATATAATGCCTCAAACGGAGTCATCTGTATACAGGAATGAAAACTGTTATTATATGAAAATTCATCCAAAGAAAGATGATGGTCCCAACTTCCCTGATAATCCATCGAACAAGCATGTAGGATATCCTCAAAAGTCTGAATTGTTCATTCTAACTTCCCATCTGACTGAGGGTGAAAATATGTACTAAAATTTAATTCAGTACCCAATGACTTCTGAAGGCCCTTCCAAAAGTTATAAGTAAACATGGGATCAAAATCAGATAAAATGGATCTGGGAACTCTATGTAACCTGACGTTCTCTTTAAGATACAAACGGGAAAGTTGAACTTGGGAAAAATTATCTCGTATAGAAAATAAATGAGCAGATTTAGTCAAGCGATCAACAATAACCCAGATTGCATTATTACCGTGAGGTTTGTTCAGCAATCCCACAATGAAGTACATGGATATATTATCCCATTTCCACTCTGGTACTGATAAGGCTGAAGCATCCCTTTCTGTAACTGCCGCTCTGCTTTAACCTGTTGACATGTCAAACACTTCACAGTAAAATCAGCAATATCCCTTTTCATTCCGTCCAACCAGTAATACTCCTGAAGATCTCTGTACATCTTAGTTTTGCATGGATGAACTGAAAACGGAGAAGTATGTGCTTCACATAACAACTCTCTCTTCAACTGTGAATCACAAGGCACACACAATCTCTTCCCAAATCCCAAAACAAAATCATTATCAATGTTGAATTCAAGAAACTTACCCTTTTGAACCATCTCTACCTTTTTCTGCAACTTGCTGTCTTGCTTCTGTGCTTTCTTAATTCTGTCTGATAGAGAATATTTCACTGATACCGGAAACAAAACAGAAGAAAATCCTTCACCAACAACTTCTACTCTAAAGTTTATCAAATCCTTGACCAAAGGATCACGTTCGAAATGCATCATTGTTAATGATGCATTACTTTTTTGACTCAAAGTATCAGCCACTTTATTTCCTTTTCCCGGATGGTAAAGAATTGTACAATCATAATCCATGATTAATTCCAACCATCTCCTCTATCTCAGGTTCAATTATTTATGAGTGAATATATACTTTAAACTTTTTTTATCAGTATATATTTCACACTTTACTCTATACAAATGATGCCTCCAAATTTTTAAAGCGAAAACAACAGCAACTAAATCCAAATCATGTGTAGGGAAATTTACCTCATGAGTTTTCAACTATCGTGAAGCATAAGCAATTACCTGATCATTCTGCATTAGGACACAACCAATTCTTTTCAATGAATCATCACTGTAGATAACAAACTCCCCAATCATGGAAGGAAGTTCCAAAACTGGAGCATTCACCAATCTTCTTTTCAACTCCTGAGTCAACTAATCCATCACTCCAACAAACTATTTAGTTCGGATTCTAACCATCTCAAGATACTGATTTGAAAGGTCATTTCCCTCTGTATGAATTCCCAGAAAATCTGTTCTGTTTCCTCTACGAAAAACCATTCTTAACACAGAAATATCTTAGGTGAAGCAACATGGTAATCTTTAAATGCTATATCATTTCAATTTGACCACAAAAAAAATATTTTTGGATAATAATTTAATAGAATTCTAACAGCTAAAGTTATCTAAACCAACCACTAATACCAACTATGAGGCCCCACCCTTAAATATTACATAACATTGAATTAAATGAATAATTCCCATTGAGGATCTTTTCAGGTTTAGAGTATTAGATAATTAGATCTTAACTATTATATCTCAAAAGATTAAAAAGTAGAAACTTATACTAAGTTTCCATAAAATAAAAACTCTTAAAAAGAAACATGTCTAGTTACATGTTTTATATAGTATGACTTTCCTTTGATCCCATCCTTGACACAATTCCACATTATGTCCTGTGAAAAACATTTCAAAAAAACTTGGGGTGAGCATAAAAATCTCATTAAGGGAAACACAAAGAATGAAAACTGTTAGTTTTTCAAAACATCAAGTAAACCATGTTTACTTTATCAAAGTAATACTTTTCACCTTTATGAAGTATTAAAAACTCTTCACTGAATAAAAGATCAATACATACCCTTTTGCAACCAAAATATTACCATAAAACCCATACAAAGAACACATAACATATAAAGGTAACCTAGGACATAAACATACTTAAATGGAATAAACATACGGTCGACTTCCCCACATATCAATGAAGGGAATAGCCATACGGCCGACTTCCATACCCAATGAATTGGAGGTTATAACGTAACCACCCATCCTGGTATTCACGACACCACCCGTCATATGGTTTATCACGTAACCACCCGTCAAATGTCCAAGTACCATTATAAAATCATAAGACATAAAACAAATATAATGGAAAGAAAATATTTCCACACTTTGATCACAATATATCACTTAAATATATTGAAATAACAAATCCATTATAAAAATCATTTTCAATTCCAAAATACATAAAAGAGTATATGGTATTTATTTCATTTTAAAAACATTACGGCTTGTTGCGGAAGCCAAAGACCAAATAATACTCGCAGCGGCAAAAAAGGTCGTTGCCACCATGTACGTTAAAAGAAACATTCCTTTTTTTTCATTTAGTAAAACACTTCAAAGAAAAAGATTCCTTTTGTATAAAATTAAAAGTCAATGGGGTTTATACACCGTATAAATTAAAGTTGGGTATAAAACAAAATATGCCTCAATGAAAGGAGATTGAGACGAAGTCCCTCACCTAAGGTCCGACTTGACTCGATCGTTCTTTAACGTCATGAATAATAAACTTTGGTTAATTTATACTTACTTAAGAACCTTTTTCAAGATCATTATTCCTTTTATATCACTTATTACCATGTTGTGAGCACTATGTAATTTTTTAAGTTAATAATGGTCATTTTGTCGATCAATCGTACTTGAGTCAAAAGTAAACTCTTTATAATTACAAGTTGTTCATGGGGTAAAATATCCATTATATCAAGAATTATATTCAAGATTTAGATATCATATATGCCATATATATCCAGTATAAACATGAATTTATAATATTACATAACATTTAGAGGTAAGAAATTAAATGCACCGTTCAGGGAGACGGTAAGTCATACGTACGCATGAACGCTAATTCCATTTCTATTTCATATTTAATGGAATTAAAACACAATGATACATAATAGTATTATAATTCCAGTATTGTATCATATATAATATCATTAAATATATCCTTTATACGTACCACATATTTTATTAACGAATCAAATCACTTTGAGGGGGCAGTAGTCCACACTTCCTAAAATGAAGATATCACATTTACCCATAATGGAAGCCCTAAAGGTATGACATAAAAGAAAAATACATAAGATTACGGAAAACATAAACATATAATATATCATATATAAATATAGCGACATCTTAATGGCCACCTTTGATGGTGTTATATGAGTGTTGAACAATCATCATTTCGTGAGGCAGAAATTCACCATCCACGGAAATAGTATGTTCTTTAACCATTAGATGTAGGTGTGTGTAAGTTTAGATCGAATACTTATTCTAACAACATTATAGTATATTTAGGACACTGGTGTTGTTACAAAAGAAATTAATAAAAAGAGTTTAGGGGGTTGTAGAATAAAAATAAAACAAAAGAGCATAAGTGAAGACGTTACCTTAAAATCGGGTAACTCCCTTTGGATTGAACCAAAAGGGTTTCTTGAAGAGCTTCCTACCTAAGGTAAGGATTCTAGGATGAGTAGAGGGATTTGGAGAGACAAAATTATCAGATCATGGCCGAACTAATGGCTTCAGAGGTGTGGGTATGGAGGTAGAGGTGGAGGCCTTTTATAAGAGGAGAGTAGGGGCACTCTTGGAAAGCTAAGAAAAGATACATTATAATAAAATGAGTTTCGGTTTTTAAAGGTTAAAGTTATATATTTGGAGGATAAGGTAACAAGGGTTCGAAATACACCCATCCAATAGGTTTTTGACAAGTGTATGTCTTAGATTTTACAATATCGTCTAAATTAATTTGAATCGTTAAATAATGAGGTAACCGCTGCATCATCATGGTGTCATAAATAATTTAGTTTATTTAATGTCTAAAAAATATAAAAAAATATCCTGATGTATGAAATATTTGTATCTTTCTAATAAATATTTATAGTCAAAATTATGACTTTTATAACCCCATTTAATTTTTTTTAGTAAAACAACTCATGTTTGTGTCATTTTTACTTTTACTTTAAATAAAAGGCATTAATGTCATTATTTTACCCATGGGGCTCCATGAGGTCCCAAAAATAATCACATGGGTTTCCTTGGTCGCCCATGACACATCCAATAATGGTAGGACATGTGTAAAGGTCATTTCATATTTTTAAAACATTATTTTTACCTTTAATTACACTAATTACCTCCAATTGCAATTAAAAACTTAACAGTTACTATTCACCAAAAAATATTTTAATCCCATTGAACCACATTTTACTTATTAATGAAAATCATTTATATTGGATTTTTTTAATTCAAATCACTGAAGTGGTAAAGTTCCATTTAAATGAAAAATCAGTTTTTATAACTATCAATTTGTGGTTTCACTATTCATCAAAAAATAAGGTTTTTCAGAAAAATACCAAAACTTCACCCTAAGCTATATTTGATATTCTGAATTCAAAAATGATGTCTATTTTACAAAATTCAAAACATATAAGTTGAGTTAATTAATTTAAAAAATAATTCCCGCTGTTAAAACAAATAGCGTGTTTTTATGAAACAATATGTATCAAAAGATTGACACTAGTTTAAGTCCAATTTCAAAGTGAAATCAATTTCAATGACCACCATTGGATTAAATGATAAAAATATATTATAATTTTAATTTGAAAAAAATTCAAAAGTTAATATAATCATATAAATAAATTAGATTAAAAAGAGGTTTTGAATTAAAATACAACATTTTTTACTATTCATTAAAAATGATCTTTATTGGAAAAATACCAAAAATTTATACAAAGTAAATTTTGATGTCCCGATTCCAAAGAAGAGTTTTATTTGGTCCAATAGAATGTATAAGAGTGAAAAAAACTATATTTAATGAGGGTTCTCCATCAAAAGGCGATAGTTAGACCTTTTAGTGAAAATTAGAGTATATATGCCTAAAATTGAATTCTTTTATTATTTTAAGCCTTTATCTTTTATTGGATAAATATAAAAACATTTCAAAAACATATATAATCATATTCTAGTTATTTATATTCATTCCCACCAATACAATGACTATGTGTTAACTACCATTTAAAATAATATTATTATATTACTAGTGTGCAACGTAAGATTTCAAAGAAACTCTTTATTGCGTATCAGGTATGCTATCGAACCTAGAAACCCCTTTAAAGTAAAATTAATATTTAATTTGTAAATATTAATAAATATGAAAATGATTTATTATTTATTTACCAGGGATGTTACATCCTTCCCCCATTTTGGGAATTGCGTCCTCGTAATTTTATTCACTTATCAGAATACGTGGGGGTATTTATCCCTCATAGCATTTTCAGATTCCTAGGTTGCCTCTTCAATCATATAGATTTTCCACAAAACCTTTACCTGGTGAATTACCTTATTCCACAACACTTTCTCTCTACGGTCAAGAATCTGGACTGGTTGTTCTTCATAAGAGACATTCTCTTCCAAATGAACTACCTCTGGGCTCAAAACATGAGATGGATCTGGCTTATACTTTCTCAATATCGAAACATGAAAAACATTGTGTACCTGAGATAAACTCAGAGGTAAAGCCACTCAGTAAGAAACTGATCCAACTTTCTATAGAATTTCGTATGGTCCAATGAACCGTGGACTCAACTTTCCTTTCTTACCAAATCGCATCACACTTTTCCACTATGAGACATTGAGAAAAACATGATCACCTATCTCAAAAGAGAGATCCTTCCTCCTGTTGTCTGCATAACTTTTCTGTCTGCTCAGAGTTGTTCTCATGTGTTTCTGAATTAACTGAACTATTTCTGCCATCTCTTCTACCAATTCTGGTCCCATCAGCTTCCTTTCACCTACTTCATCCCAAAAAGCTGGAGTTCGACACCATTTACCATATAATGCCTTAAACGGAGCCATCTGTATACTGGAATGAAAACTGTAATTATATGAAAATTCAACCAATGAAAGATGTTGGTCCCAACTTCCCTAATAATCCATCGAACAAGCACGTAGCATATCCTCCAAAGTCTGAATTGTTCGTTCTGACTGCCCATCTGACTGAGGATGAAAAGCTATACTAAAATTTAATTCAATACCCAATGACTTCTGAAGGCCCTTCCAAAAGTTAGAAGTAAATCTGGGATCACGATCAGATACAATGGATAGAGGAACTCCATGTAACCTGACTATCTCTTTAAGATACAAATGGGAAAGTTGATCTAGGGAAAAAGTATCTCCTATAGCAAGGAAATGAGCAGATTTAGTCAAGCGATCAACAATAACCCAGATTGCATTATTACCTCGAGGTGTCTTCGGCAATCCCACAACGAAGTCCATGGATATATTCTCCCATTTCCACTCTGGTATTGGTAAAGGCTAAAGCATCCCTTTCGGTAACTTGCTCTCTACTTTAACCTATTCACATGTCAAACACTTCATAGTAAAATCAGCAATATCCCCTTTCATTCCGTCCCACCAGTAATACTCCTGATGATCTCTATACATCTTAGTACTGCCTGGATGAACTGAAAACGGAGAACTATGAGCTTCACATAACAACTCTATTTTCAACTGTGAATCACAAGGCACACACAATCTCTTCCCAAATCTCAAAACAAAATAATTATCAATGTTGAATTCAGGAAACTTACCCTTCTGAACCATCTCTACCTTTTTCTGCAACTCGTTGTCTTGTTTCTATGTTGGCTTAATTCTATCTGATAGAGAAGATTTCACTGATACCTGAAACAAAACAGAAGGACATCATGCACTAAAAACTTCTATTCCAAATTTTATCAAATCCTTAACCAAAGGATCACGTTCCAAACACAACATTGTTAATGATGCATTACTTTTTCTACTCAAAGCATCAGCCACTTTATTTTCTTTTCCCGAATGGTAATGAATTGTACAATCATAATCATTGATTAATTCCAGCCATCTCCTCTGTCTCATGTTTAATTCCTTCTGAGTCAATATATACTTTAAACTTTTGTGATTAGTAAATATTTCACACTTTACTCCATACAAATGATGCCTCTAAATTTTTAAAGCGAAAACAACAGCAGGTAATTCTGAATCATGTGTAGGGTAATTTACCTCATGAGTTCTCAACTATCGTGAAGCATATTAAATTACCTAATCATTCTGCATTAGGACACAACCAAGTCCTTTCAATGAAGAATCACTGTAGATAACAAACTCCCCATTCCTGGAAGGAAGTTCCAAAACTGGAGCATTCACCAATCTTCTTTTCAACTCCTAAGTCAACTAAGCCATCACTACAACAAACTGTTTAGTTCTGATTCTGACTATCTCAAGATACTGATTTGAAAGGTCATTTCCCTCTGTATGCATTCCCATAAAAGTTGTTCTGTTTCCTCTACGAAAAACCATTCTTAACACAGAAATATCTTAGGTGAAGCAACATGGTAATCTTTAAATGCTATATCATTTCAATTTGACCAAAAAAAAATATTTTTGGATAATCATTTAATAGAATTCTAACCCCTAAAGTTATCTCAACTGACCTCTGATACCAACTATAAGGCCCAAGCCTTAAACATTACTTAACATTGAATTAAATGAATAATTCCCATTGAGGATCTTTTCAGGTTTAGAGTTTTAGTGAATTAGATCATAACTATTACATCTCAAAAGATTACAAAGTAGACACTTCTACTAAGATTCGATAAAATAAAAACTCTTAAAAAGAAACATGTCTAGTTACATGTTTTATATAGCATGACTTTACCTTGATCCCATTGTTGACACTATTCCACATTAAGTCATGTGAAAAACATTTCAAAAAAAAACTTGGGGTGAGCATAAAAAGCTCGGTAAGGGAAACACAAAGAATGAAAACTATAAGTTTTTCAAAACAACAAGTAAACCAGGTATACTTTATCAAAGTAATATTTTTCACCTTTATAAAGTAGTAAAAACTCTTCATTGAATAAAAGATCAATACATACCCTTTTGTAACAAAATGATTACCATAAAACCTATACAAAGAACACATAACATATAAAGGTAACCTGAGACATAAACATTCTAAAATGGAATAACCATACAGTCGACTTCCACACATATCACTTAATGGAATAGCCATACGGCCGACTTCCATACCCAATGCATTTGAGGTTATAACATAACCACCCATCCTGGTATTCACGGCCCCACCCGTCATATGGTTTATCACTTAACCACCCGTCAAATGTTCAAGTACCATTAAAAAATAATAAGACATAAAACAAATATAATGGAAAGAAAACATTTCCACACTTTGATCACAATATATCACTTAAACATATTGTCACCGTGTACGTTAAAAGAAACATCCCTTTTTTTTGTTTAGTAAAACGCTTAATAGAAAAAGATTCATTTTGTATAAAATTAAATTTCAAAGGGGTTTATACACCGTATAAAAAAAAGTTCTGTATAAAACAAAATATGCCTCAATTAAAGGAGATTGAGATGAAGTCCCTTACCTCGGGTCCGACTTGACTCGATCGTTATTTAACGTCCTGAATAATAAACTTGAGTTAATTTCTAATTGCTTATGAACCTTTTTCAAGTTAATTATTCCTTTTATATCACTTATTACCATGTTATGATCACTATGTAATTTTTTAAGTTAATAATGGTCATTTTTTCGATCAATGGTACTTAAGTCAAAAGTAAACTCTTTATAATTACAATTTGTTCATGGGGTAAAATATCCATTATATCCAGAATTATATTCAAGATGTAGATATCATATATGTCATATATATCTAGTATAAATAATCATTTATAATATTACATAATATATAGAGGTAAGAAATGAAATGCACCGTTCATGGATACGGTAAGTCGTACGTACGCATGAACGCTACTTCCATTTCTATTTCATATTTAATGGAATTATAACATAATGTTACATAATAGTATTATAATTACAGTATTTTATAATATATAATATCATTTATTCTATCCTCTATAAATACCACATATGGTATTAACGAATCAAATCACTTTGAGGGGGTGGTAGTCCACATTTCCTAAAATGAAGATATCACATTTACCCATAATGGAAACCATAAAGGTATGACATAAAAGAAAAATATAGAAGCTTAAGGAAAACATAAACATATTATATATCATATATAAATATAGTGACATCTTAATGGACACCTTTTATGGTGTTATATGAGTGTTGAAAAATCATCATTTCGTGAGGCAAAAATTCACCATCCACGAAAACAATATGTTCTTTAACCATTAGATGTAGGTGTGTGTAATTGTAACTCAAATAATAATTATAACAACATCCTAGTATATTGATGATACTTTTGTTGTTACAAAAGAAATTAATAAAAAGATTTTAGGGGGTTGGAGAAGAAAAATAAAACAAAAGAGCATAAGTGAAGACGTTACCCTAAAATCGGGTAACTCCCTTTAGTTTGAACCAAAAGGGTTTTTTGAAGAGATTCTTGCCTAAGGTAAAGATTCTAGGATGAGGACATGGATGTGGAGAGAAAAAATGATCAGATCTTGGCCAAACCAAAGGCTTGAGATGTGTGGGTAAGGAGGTAGAGGTGGGAGCCTTTTATAAGAGGAGAGGAGGGGAACTCTTGGAATGTTAAGAAAATATACTTTATTATAAAATGAGTTTCGGTTTTTAGAGGTCCCATAGTTATATATTTTGAGGATAAGGTAATAAGGGTTCGAAATCAACCCATCAAATAGGTTTTTGACAAGTTTATGTCTTAGATTTTACATTATTTTCTCATTTTATTTAAATCGTTAAATAATGAGGTAACCACTGCATCATCATGGTGTCATAAATAATTTAATTTATTTAATGTCTAAAAATTATAAAAAAATTATCATGATGTATGAAATTATTTTTTCTTTCTAATGAATATTTATAGTCAAAATTATGACTTGTATAACCCCATTTAAATTTTTTTTAGTAAAACAACTCATGTTTGTCTCATTTTTACTTTTACTTTAAATAAAAGGCATTAATGTCATTATCTTACCCAAGTGGCTCCATGGGGTCCCAAAAATCGGCCCATGGATTTTCTTGGTCGGACATTACACATCCAATAAGGTTAGGACAAGTTTCAAGGTCATTTATTTATTTTTTAAATATTATTTTTACCTTAAATTGCACTAATTACCTCTAATCGCGATTAAAAATATAAAAGTTACTATTCACCAAAAAATATTTTAATCCCATTGAACCACATTTTACATCTTAATGAAAATAATTTGTATTTTATTTTTGAAATTCAAATCACAGAAGTGGTAAAGTTCCATTTAAATGAAAAATCAGTTTTTGTAACTACTACTTTGTGGTTTCACTATTCATCAAAAATTAAGGTTTTTCAAAAAATTACCAAATCTTCACCCTAAGATATATTTTATATTCAGAATTAAAAAATTCTATCTATTTTAAAAAATTCAAAACATATAAGTTTCATTAATTAATTTAATAATTAATTCCCGCTGTCAAAACAAATAGCGTGTTTTTATGAAACAATATGTATCAAAAGATTGTCACTAGTTTAAGTCCAATTTCAAAGTGAAATCAATTCCAATGACCACCATTGGATTAAATGGTAAAAATATATTCTAATTTTACTTTAAAACCAATTAAAAATATAATCTAATCATATAAATAAATTAGATTAGAATGTTGTTTTGAATTAAAATACAACATTTTTCACTATTCATTAAAAATTATCTTTATCGGAAAAATACCAAAATTTACACAAAGTAAATTTTGATGTCCCGATTCCAAAGAAGTGTTTTATTTGGTCAAATATAATGTATAAGAGTGACCAAAACTATATTTAGAGAGGGTTCGACATCAAAAAGCGATAGTTCGACCTTTTAGTGAAAATTAGAGTCTATATGCCTAAAATTGAATTCTTTTCTTATTTTAAGCCTTTATATTTTATTGGATAAATATAAAAACATTTAAAAAACATATATAATCATATTCTAGTTATTTAAATTCATTCTCTCTAATACAATGGCTATGTATTAACTACCAGTTAAAATAATATTATTATATTACTTGTGTGCAATGTAAGATTTCAAAGAAGCTCTTTATTGCGTATCAGGTACGCTATCGAACATAGAACCCCCTTTAAAGTAAAATTAATATTTAATTCGTAAATATTAAAAAATATGAAAATGATTTATTCTTTATTTACCTGAGATGTTACAAACTCCCTTAGATTGCGCTAAGTAAATAGTGCTTGATTCACTATAGAAATCACTGAAGTCATCCAGAAAGCATTCACCTACGATCGAATGTCGTACCTAAGACCATCCAAAAATCACCTTACCAGTGATAAAGCATCACCTCTAAGAACAATTGAAAACTTATGATTCTCTATAAAATGAAAATAGTAATCCATTATGGAAAGAGAACCCTGGTCTAAGTGCATGAACTCTCAGGTTCGATTGTACCTCAACTTCTTGGGGTAGAAATAATCATAGATGTTTCTCTGAAACCCTTCCCAAAAGATATCCCAATGACGTACCTCCTATGAGATAACATACCACCATATCTTGGTGGAATCAAATATAATGTACATCGCAAGCTTCACCCTCTTCTCCCGAGTTGTCTTGAGATGCTCAAAGATAGAAAGCTTGGCCTCCAACCATGACTCTGAAGCCTTTGGTCCTCCATCCTTTAGAAAAAGTGGTAGGATGCTGCTGCTAGAACACCCTTGTTAGCTCTACCATTTTTGGGGAAGGATGTGATGCTCCCTGAAAAGTTTGTAACATCCTCAAAAATCCATCACGGAATTGAAAATCAACACCTTATTCCGGTATAAGAACTGTTGAAAAGACAGAAACGATGGGAGGATCTGCTAGTAGTCCCTGATCAACCATTTTTGGTGTCTGATCATCACCAGATACCTGGAGCAGAACTAGAGGACATCTTGGTGGAATGAATCTGCATGTTCAAGTACACACCTTAGTTTACTATTATCAAGGACATCTACATAGAAGTTCAAGAATGTAACATGACAAATAAAGCATTCAAGTTTTAAGAAGGAGGGTTACGCCACGTGTAGAAACACTACACAATGTGTTCCCTTATGCTTTAACATGGGCATGTAATTCTACCAACCTCGTCATGTAACAACTCATACACACTGTGTGTTCATCCTAATATATGATGTGTTCATGAATTTTCATTCCTACCCAGGTTCTTCTATACTACTAGAGCTAAACGATTCTCTCGAGGGTAACACTACAAAGCATGCTCACCCTAGACATAGTGTTTACTACTTAAGTTCCTTCCACCCATATCATTATTCACATGGATGGATACACAGTCGATAACCAAATGATGTTTAAAAGCTAGAAACAACGTTTAGCATCTAAATTTCATCCTCCCATGTCATTAGTCACATAGACAGATACATGGTCTCTACAGGAAAACCTGTACTCCCAGTACATGGTGTGTTCCACCAAACAATTATCAACCCCCCTATATTTTATCATACAGTCATTCACATTTTCAAATACTACATGGCGTGTACTTACGGTACACGTAGTGTACTTATAAAAATTTGTTTCCTCCATAACAAAAGAATATGTGGCATGTGTTTATAACAACACATGTCATGTTGTTTTGGTTTCTTGATAGTAGGCCTTTTGAATCATCTCATGAACCCTTAAAAACAAAATTTTCTTCCAAGGAATGAAAAATTCAGACCTGTGGGAGCCCATACTCCCCGAGAATCAATGGCTGGCATCAATTTTTACATCTTAATATGACAATGTTCAATTAAATTTCAAACAATATTCACTTAATTACCATCCCAGAGGGAACATGGAACCTTAGGGACCAATGTTTTGAATTTATCCAAATGAAACATTACATATTCCAATACCATATCAAAATGGAAGTTATTTCTATCATGGAATCTATCCCAAAGACATGAATATATAGAACAACATTTATCACAACAACATGCAAATAGTAATTCACCCTAAATGGAACGACATGAATGCATGATATGTGATCTCCATAAACTTCTTATATGATGCATGAGATGGAATACAATCATATCACTTAATTTAAATTGAAGTAGAACCACAATGATTTCAATCATAACAACACAAAAGAAGTGGGTCACCCAACAGTGAAATCAGATCAACTGTAACAATTGGAAAGCTAGAAAAATTGCAATATTAGTGTTAAATTGGATTTTCCATATACATAGGTTAGATACTCCTGATCAAAACTTATTACAGACTAACCATTCCATCATATCATGGTCTATTATCCCTAAATAGTAAGGAAATGTAGAAATAAGCTCCTTCGATATGATTTTCTAATGTCCTGATTCTGTGTACCACCCAAAGGTTCCCCAAATATAGTTGTCCACATGACCTTAAGAGCATTTCATGAAACTTCAAAGGCTTCTGACTATAAGTGAGGGAAAAGGTATAAAAATAGGGAAACTATGCCCCCATTAACAGAGTATACACATCAAAAAAGAATACAAAACAATAGCAGAAGTAGTAATACCATAAAAAAGGTAAAAAACAGAAGAATGATAATAATATAACAACTAGAGCATATAAAAAATGTTGCATGTGTGATGTGTCTTGGAATACATTCCAATAAGAAAAAATGATGGAAATAAAATACTAAAACCAATGTACATAAAAATAATAAACTCCCATAGCATAGTAAGCCTCATCTTTGTCTCAAGCTCCCTATCTCCAATAGTAATCAAATACCTGATGGAGAAGGGTGATTTACCTTGTCTATACCTTCAATCATATAATCTATTTTGGTCGAATAGAAATACCCAAATAGGGTGTGAGATGAATCCCAGTAGGTAACCCCCAAATGATTTGTGCCTAACTATAAGTGAATATATATAGAATGTAATATACAGAAATAAAGCAATAAACAAGGAAGTACTTAAAAAGTAAGCAATCCAATAGTTTTCAATTATATTCATTAAATTTTATTATTAAATCAGTTGAATCATGTAAACCTTTAAATATAGAATAGAATATTTATCCCATGAGTAATAGTAACAATAGAGGTCTCAAAATTCCATCCAAACAAACAAGTTTGACTGAGTCTAAGCTAGTGTTTTGGATTGGAAGGCTCACCCCAATCATTAAATCATTCAATAACGACCCTATGGGTAAGTTATTTCAATCTAATCCTCCCATTTTAAATAACAGCAACTAATTTAATAATGAACCTCTGGGTTGATCTCACGGTCCTTCCGCTTTGGTCTACATTATCACTAACCATTTAAAAACAACCACCTGGGTACCTCACACGGTCAATACGCGTTGGTCAACATAGCATCAATTCATTTAATAATGACCATGTGGGTTTCTCCCAGAGTCTATCCCCTCTGTTCTATGATCACATATAATCATTAATATTCAATACTTCTAGTTCATCATAACATAAATTCAAACTTATATGACCCAACCTCTGGAAGCTCTCACCGTCAAATTCCCCTTGGTCAAACTTTCACAATGTATATCATAAGCATCTCATATAATTATTAACTCCATCCTAACAACATGAGCCATGGAAAACAAGGAAAACCTAATAGTAATTCTATAACAAATGGCCATAATCAATCAAACATGGGAAACACACCCATAATCTGGGTATAATACCTTATAAATAAGAAATTACCCTTTTGTTAATCAACCAAACCGCAACAGGTAATAACCAAGGTCTAATTACAAACATGAAAAACCCCAAACATGGGTATATGGAACATTTAGCATATATAATCCAAATACAATTATCTAAAGGAACAAACCTCCTACCTCGATATCGTACAAAATATACTCTTGACCATCGGCCCTTGAATCAGCCTAGAATGATATAGATCTATAAAAAGGGTAAAATCAATAATCCAATGATAACTCACAAGAAATTAATAATCATTAAGAAAGAATCTATGGGAATTATATCTCACTGGTGCGATTCCAATACACTCGAAATTGTCTCAATCAGAGGTCGGATGGAGAATCCAGAGAAAATCAAAGTTCACAGATGTTCTCTTGCTCTACTGTAGGAACTGAGGGTGGAAGAAAAGTTTTCCAAGGATGTGATGCGACCCCGAACTGATTTATCAAATAAAAAGAAAAATACACGGTATGCTCATTTAATTCATATGCTGGGTAAAAGCCTCAATTGGCCCCCTCTGTAGGAGGTCTTCCAGGTCAATTACACGACCACATACTCGGCTATTACAATGCCATTACATGGTTGTACGTGGTACCTAGGTACATGACTTATACTTAGAAAATTTCCCATTTCTTCCATTTTCCTCAAAAGGACCTCAAATTAAGATCCATTCCTGAAATAAAGATTCGGGTTCAAATATGGAGGAGGGAGAAATTGTTGAGACATTTAAGGCTAAAGTAGAACATTTTTTTTCATTTTGTAAAGAAATTCAAAATGTTCTATAAAAAAATTCCATTGAATAACATGGAAATAAAGTCCCGATAAACATAAAATCTCAATTTTAGTTCATTTATGACTATATATTAACTTCCATACTTTTTTAAAAAATATGGACATGGAAGGAAAATATTTAGAAAATAAATCAAATAAAAAATAAAAAGCTTATTTTTTGATAAATTCTCCCTCACCACAGCTCTGAATCATTGTATACATTCATTATCTTCACGAATAATAAAATTAATTTAAATATTTAATTTATTAATTAAAAAATTTCATGTTTAATATTCTTTTAGTTTTATTTATTACATGTTGAATATAATTACTTAATAAATTGAATTCACTTCGAATATTTTGATAATATTTGGACCACTTATCAAAAATGAAAATCTTATGTTCACCATGGACTAAAAGGTCATTATTAATTTTTTTATAGAATAATAAAAATGAAATAATTATCAATTTAAAACCTAAATATTTATTTAAAATGATCTAAGAAAAATGGTTATAAAATATGAGCTTCCTTAAAATCTAAGAGACAATATGTCATACATATGCATGAGTAATGTTTACATTTTACTAAGATCATGATGGAAAGAGGGTAAACATTATTTTACCATTAAATAATTTTAATTATATTATAAATATGATATTTTTTTCTTTAAATAATCTTATATATACCTTCCATGTGATAAGGTTATTGAAAAAGTATCACATCACTTCTTAGATATGGTATTTCACACGTTCAGATGAACATCCTTATCATTTTTGAATGGATGAAAACACAAGAAAGTATATGATATATTATGTTTCAATAAGTATCAATATATAATTAATATCATAAATATATTAAATTCATTATCCTCACTATCCCCAAGAGGTGGTGATGGAAATAAAATTACATCGATTCGCAAGGTGGTAGTTCGTCGTAGACACGAATGGAATTTTATTTTAAAATTTGATTGAAATTACGTCGGATATAGATTATGACATTAAAATAATAAAATATCAGTAAATGGAAGATATATATTTTATTATTTCACCGTTTTTGAAGAATATTTGAACAGGTAGGAAGAATAAATAAAACAAAAATACGTGGCTCATCAACACACCGCATCTCTAGACTACCTCATAATGATTACAAAAAAAATAATAGGATGTTTTTAACATAAAAATAAGGAATATATAATGTGGGGTAGGATATAATTAATTTATATGTGTAGATAGTTTCTTAATGAAATGGAGTTTTTTCTTAACAAAAAATAGAGGAGGTATCTTATTATAAGTATGGGTAGGAGCACACTTTGAATTCCTTAAGATAATTAATTAATATAAATTAATTTTCATGCATAAAAGAATTAAAATTTATATAATTATAATATAATATGAGGTTATGTTTAAATATTTTCATGCAATAAATATTGTACAAGTTTAGGTGTTTCTTGACCCTTATCTTTCTTTATTAACCTTCTGTTAACACTTTGGACGATTACTATGATATCAAAAATATTTTACTATTTAGGGGTCAATATAGTCTAAATAATAGGAATATTGACCAATAAATAGACCATTTATTATATTTTAAATCATTTATTGATCAATCATACCAATATATGACTTTTCGGAATATTAAATCATTTATGAAAATCTTATTTATTGTAAAAAATCATTAATTTCATTGTTGAAACAATTAAATTAAGTTGATGTTGAAAGAAACATGAATACTAATTATTTTGAATATAATCATTTCATTCATTCCTAAATGTTTATATTAATATAAAATTTTTTGTGACACTCTAATTCATTGAAACTAAATTATTTTTTTGTTTTTAAAATTATTTGTTTTTCAATTTATTGGATAATTTTCCAATCATTATTATTTAGAGATATAAGGTAGCTATTTCATCACTAAAAATTAAAAATAAATTAAGTTAACAAAAAATAATTCATATTTAAAATGAGAATTTATAACCTAATAGAGTTTTTTTTATAATTACACTACAAAATATTATAGAAATTAAAATTAAACGAGTGTTGGTTTACATTATTCGTTACATAAATTTTAAAAAGGTAAAAATGAAGGTTAAATGATAAAAAGTACATATTTTCATGTCTTTATAATTATGGATTAAATATAATCATAATATTAAATAAATTCATGTTTTGGGTTATTTATTAATTCTTGTCATATTATTTTTACCTTAATTACCCAATTTACTATTACCGAGGGGGGAAAATTTATAAAGGTGATTATTCGTAATGAAAATATATAAAATGACAATATTGAAAAAATAATAATTAATGACTAAAAATATATAATCAATTTTTTAAAATTAAATTCATAGAAGTGATATATTTTAACTTAAAATTAATCTCGCAAAATGCAATAAAAATCCTTTTTTAGAAAATTGCCTTTGTAAGTTTAAAAATATTTTTATACCAAATTAAAGTATAAAACTAATTAAAAGAATAACATAAATGGATTATTTTTAAAAAAAATATCTTACTAAATTTTAAAACTAATCTATAATTGAATTTTACTTTATAAATACTTTAAAATAAATTATGTTTTTCAATAAAAATCCATATTTTTCAATATTCAATGAAAAATAAAACATTTCATAAAATTATAATAAATTAATAATATGATTATTTTGAAATGATAAATTTCAAAAACAATATTTTTTTCATCAAATTAATATTCTTATTATTCTATAAATTAATTATAATAATTAATCAGAAGAGAAAATATAAACTTTTTTTATGAAAGCATACTTATAAAGTGGAAACTGACTATAATGAAAATTTGGTGATTATTTCTAAATAATAAATATATAAATTTTTATTTATTTATTCCATAATATATTTATCATAATTTAGTTAATACAATTCATTCCTTCTAATTTAGTAATTATGCTATAACAGTCATATTTAAATAATAATATTTCATGGTTCTAGGAAGGGCTGAGTCGTGTATCTTACATGATAATGAATACAATCTTTCTTTCAAAAATTATAATACATTACATGCGTAGGAATTTATCTTGTTTTTTTTAAAATTATGTAACCACATATTTTTCATTATGGTTTTTTTGTTACAGTAATAAAAAACTATTCCATGTCAAGTGGAATATTTTTTCAACAAATCATTTCCTTTTGTTCTCTTGAAAATGATGGATATTATTTTAAAACAATATACGCTTCTATTAATAAAGGTAAATTATATTTCTCAACAAACTAATTTTATTTTTATTCTTTCACATGATGCTATCGAATATCTATTGATAAAGGTAAATTATATATATTTTCATATTTCTTATATTATTTTTATAGTGTTATAAAATCATTTTAATTTGTTAATTAAATTTATTGATGCTATAAGTTAAATATTTTTTGATAATGAAATGATTTTTTATGATAAATAATGAAATTTAAATTTATAGCATATAATTCAATCAAAATTCATTCAATTAAAGATATAATTATTCTAAAAATATACAATTTACCAAAAAATAATTTTGTATATATAATATTAATATTATAATATAATATTTTCTTAATGATTAGAAAAAAAATTATTATCCAAAATATATGGTATATATAGTGAATAATTATAATCACACACATATATAGTAGTATGAATCATTCATAATTTCTATCAATCCATGTGTATTTTGATAAATTTTAAAAAAAATGATCTAAGAAGGTTCACGGTCAATAAAAAAGAAAACTAAATTGGTGGTATAATATTTTTTTTATGATAGTTACCCCACAGAATGTAGTTTCATTTTACCAGGTAATCAATGGCTAAACTAAGTTGGTAGTAGTCCATGGTGGACTACTAGATAGTCGATGGCCCCTATACGAGTGGTTAGTGGGATATATTGTTCCCAAATGGTCGTCCACCGGGTACCTGGTGGCTTCCATTATTGTTTTTTTCTTAAAATTTTAGTTAAATTAATCATTTAATTACTTTTTTAAAAAAATAACCCCACTATTTTGAACAATTCAAAAGAACTGTGAAATGATATATATTTAGATTTTATCTTGTATAACATTGATATCTCCCTCGTCTTAGATATCATTACAACATTATCTGTTCCATTATATCAATATAGGTAAGAATGACACACTTTTTCCCCTCATGTTAATGTTTCTATCACTGATTATTTCTTCTTATTCTAAAACCTGAAATTTTGGATTTTTATTTTATTTATTTTCAATTTACATTTTTCGATATTGATTTGTTTGTTGATTTTTTATTACTATTCATCCATGACTATAATGGTGGTGGTATGTAAAATTTCTCTTCATTTTATATGAGGCACATGCAATGTGTGTTATATGGGTGTAGTTGGGTGAGTTAGAATGATCTAATTATTCGATTAATTATTAATTCCTACCATGTTGGGTGGTGTGTTTGGGAAATCTAGCTCATGATAGGTCCAATGAAATTTTTTATTGAAAATTTACCTAGTGATTTGTATCTTTAGTAAAGTGTAAAAATATCTTGTGTGTTTTGTAATGGCATGACATAGTCTATTCGAACAACAACTATGAATTGGAGATTGTGTGATGTCATATGCACCTCAACATGCACCTGAGGGTTTCAACTACCAATAAGGGATAAAAATAATTACCAAGATACTATGAACTTAATGGCCATGACCAAATTTACTAATGTTTTTTTGACCTATATATATTATAGTTATACATAAAATCTTAAAAAACAAAAAAAAGGATCCAAGAGGGTGTCATTAAGTCCCAAATATGAAATAAAATAATAGTTTATACGGTGATTTGAAATATAATAGATCTACTAAAGAAATAAAAATGGTTATTACTGTACATAATAAAAAAACATTCTCATACCGATTGATATATATGAAATATTAGTATAAAAAAAATAAGAAAATGTAATTTGGGCCAATTCACAACAAATATCATGTGAGTCAATTGTCCTCTGACACACTCTTGATTCACAACTATATCTGAAGCACAAGGATGAAATCAATGATTGAAATGAAATTATGAGGTTATACCTATATAAATTGAAAACCATGTCATGCCCATTGATTAATCATGATTCTAGTGAACAAGAATGATTCATACACATTCCATAAATTATTGAGTTATAGTGAATATGTGGATTCATCTATAAGTCATTAATGAATTTGAGTCCATTATTAGTACTGCTCAACCAACATATGAAAATAAATCATTCATGGTGAAAAATACATACTTTTTTTCAATCATAGATATAACATGGACTCTCTCACACACACACACAACGTAAATGTAATTGGATATAACCAAATCAAAAAGGTCTTACACGCCTATAATCAATGATGCATGTGTTGTCATGTCCTTTCTGTTATACCATAGATTCCCTCATGTCCCACCAAATTAGATCATCATGAGGTATCAACATAACCCAAAATACTTATTCATTAGAGTCCTGGTAGACACTAAAATTTCCTCACCACTCATTAATAACCAAATCCAAAAAATATTATTCGAAATATGAATAATATAAAAAATATGACATTAATATATCAATTAGGTCCAAACTATCAATAATGATTAATAAATGATGAAGAAGAAATGATAGTTAAATGGGGGCCAAATGATAAATTATCATCTAACCATAATTCCATGATACAAAAAAGATCAAAATAATGAATAATTATTAGAGATTTGAAAGACTAATCCAAAATATCATAATTTTACTAATATCATCTAATTTTTATCAATGAATAAATCCACCAGACAATTCAATGAGAACATCTAGATCTATTTTACATATTAATGGTTTTCATAGGAGTGGGTTCTTTATTCATGGTAATATGAAAAATCTACCATGTAGAGATACCACAAATCACATTTATATGTTTTCACACTAATACCATAAATTATATATAAAAGTATCTAAAAAATGAGTCTTCTAGAGATAATATCTTATCAATGGTGGTTACCTAGAGGATGTGAGCCTATGAAATCACAATAAAAAAATATGCCTCAAATAAAAAGTGAATATAAAACCAATAGAGTAAATATTCTTATTGATTATTCCCTGAAATAAATTATGAGAAAACAACTATCATAATAATAATCTCATATGAAAAGATATTAGTGTACATGAATTGTCAAGTAAAAGTAATCAATTTTCCTTGGGAGAGACATAATCATGTTTCTCATCATAGGTTTCACCTCCCCTTATGTTGAATCATAATTAAGAAATAAATCACACTAAATGACTTCAATATAGTACATGTGAATAATTAATCAATCCCTTAATGGAATAATCCATGTGTAAGGAGGAACCCACCATCATCTTAAAAAAATATCATGGTGGCTTCCTACTATTCTCCAATATAATCACTATGTTCATATCCAACATTTGAATTACTCAAAAAACACTTTCCCGTATTTTGGATATAATGTAATATAGAAATTAAATTCATTCACACAATTAATAAACATCAATGGATTTGTTTTGGGATTATCAATAACCATAACCTCAATTGTAAAATTATGAGGGAATTGATATGCATACCATAGAGATGAAAGTAATCTCAAAAAGTGTAATTCATAACCCAAAGGTACATGATTTTTAACCCCACTAATCATACCATAAAAATTTGTGTCTCATACATATATTGATGGTCTCTCAAACCCCTCATAATAAAGAATGGGAGATAATACAATCAAAATAATTACGTATAATACCATCCCAAAGGTCAACCAATAACATAATCAAAACCTATATATGACCAGTTAGTAAAAAAACCACAACAACCTTTCACATTATCTATGTAGTTTTGGTTAAAAAGGATCCCATGACATAATTACATTATAAAACAGTTTTAGGTTCCATTTGTTGGATCAAATATGTAGATGTAAATGTATATTAGATGGAACAATACAAGAGGGGGTGGTGGATTGTAGGGTTAAAAAAATTGTGTTTGAACAATTAAGAAATTAGTTTAAAAGATCGTAAACTAATAGAGAAACAAACACCCACAATTGTATTGAATATAAAGGTATGATACAATGTAATACTATAAGAAATGTAAAACAATTGTATTCAAAGGAATACAATAATCAGAGTAGTGAAAAAATGTGACATTATATCATAAAGAGTATAAAATCTAGCAATATAAAATGTAATAGTATAAGTGTAATTGGAACAAATACAAATGTATATGAAATAGAAAAGAAAACAAAAATTTCCTTTCTAATAAAATTGGATGTGGAAAGGTAAAAGTATTACAATTCATTTAACCCAAAAAGAAGGGTTATCATTTACCATAGGATAAGAGGTCTTTCATACCACCACCTTGGAAAGCCCTCAATATGATGATCGGTACGTCTATCTGCCTATCCCTGGAAGCCCTCGATACGATGATCGGTTTGTTTCTCTGCCTATCCCAGGTAGTCCTCGATACGATGATCGGTTTTTCTGTATGCCTATCATCGGCAGCACTTGATTTTGTAGGTAATCAGCACCTCTGTCTTTCAATCACATTAAATCCCTCGATACGATGATAGATCGCAAAAATCACAAACAAAGAACTTATAGAAATACAAAAACTAGGAACGAGCCGTTCACGTTTTGTAGTTTTAAGGCTTTCACAAGAAGCAGGAGAGAAGTCATAGTATCTCTCTCTAGAACTTGATAGCAAAATATGATCAGTCTAATATACACATGTATCTTCTTGACTTCAAATGACCTTTTATATATAGGCCTTAGGATCTAATGGTCATATTTCCTCCAACGGTCATATTTATCTGAAAAAATCCAAGGGACTTGGACACCTGGGATTATAACGGTCATATTGGAACAGAAAGCACGACATCGTTTTTATTAGTTTATAACTAACTCTAAAACATCGTTTTGGTTAAAACAAAAGATATATGAAGATGATATAAATGAGTATGATTAATATGAAACATGTGATTTTGACTAAGTACCAAAACAAGCAAGTAGTAAAGTTTTAGTATTATGCGTATTACTGTGTAGAGTATTGATACGATACAAACTGAGTATGATTTATAAGACTTATAATGATTAATAAAGTCAATTCAATTTCTAGTAAGAACAAAAATTATAGTTAGTATGATCAGCATGGTCAGTACGATCAGCATGGTTAGTACGATCAGAATGGTCAGTACGATCAGTATGGTCAGCACGATCAGCATGGTCAGTACAATCATCATGGTCAGACGATCAACATAGTCAATATAATCAGTATGGTCAGTACAATCAGCGTGATCAGTACGATAAGCATGGTAAAAAACATTTGTGATTTCCAAAACAAAATATAAAATTCAAAAGAGAACTTTTGACTCAACAATCCCCCCCCCTTTTTGGAAAGCACAAAACACAAAGTAAAAACAAAAAGAAATACTTATCTCCACTGGAGTTATTAGAAACTCTTCTGAATATGAAAATTAATATAGCTAACTCTACCTTAGGTATGTACTTTCTTAAGGATTGTATTCATAGATTTTTCTTTAATTTAGAAGTGTTTTCTTTAAAACTCCCCGTTTATAAAACATTCCCCCCCTTTGTAAAACATTCTCCCCCTTGGTGATTTAAAAAAATAATGGGGTAACTTTAGTTTCTATAATGAGTTAGAAAAGAAATTCAGAACAAAAAGGAGTAGTATAAAAGTCATTACAATAACAGCCTTTTAGGGTTCACTAGAAGAAAAAAACAACAGTCATTTGTTTTCTCATTCCTTTTCCTTCTTTATCAATTCCTAAATAACAGATTTCATCTTTTTGATCTTCTTCTTGTATTCAGAAATTGAATCACCTTGTGATATGAGAAGCTCTTGTTGGTTGGCAAAAATCTGATCTTGATTCTTGATTGTCTCCTTCAGAACTTTGACTACTTCCTCAAGAGTATCAATTTTTTCATGAAAAGTATTGTCATCTTTGGATAACACAGAGTTTTGTTTCATCAATAGAACAATTTATTCTTTGAAAGATGAAACCTTCAATAACTCAGATTGAAGATCATTCATCCTCTCTTGCAATTCTTTCACTAATGGAATATCATCTCCATGAGTTACCAGATTTAGTCTTTCAACATTTTCTTTTTCAAGATTATTGAAATCAATCGCAATATCATTTGATAATGTCCTTATATCTTCAATTTATAACTCATGGTCATTCACTAAGATCTCTATTTTGTATGACCACTTGGTCATCCTGTTGCAAGCCTTCTTTTGAGCGGCCGAACTTTCAGATAAAACTTTCAAATCGGCTTCAACTGACCGAAGTTTCTTTCTCAATTCTCTTACAGAGCCGAACTTATTTCTCTGATTATCAGTGATAAAATAAATTTTCCCTTCTAGCCTGGGAAAATAGGGAATAGTCTTTTCAACCCTCATTAAAACATGAACAATGTAATCACTCTTCTTGAGAGAGATTATTTGGTCTGAATTAGTATCTTCATCGTATGAATGCAGTTCATTTGACCGGCTTGAGTCAAAAATAGGTTGTTTTCCTTTTGCTTTTTCTATCTCTTTTCTTTCTTCTTCTATTTTATCACCGATGAAAATAAGTTTTTTAGTATGAGAAGATTGAGCAGCTTGCTTTACATGAGAAGAAATTTTATCCAGAGTTTCAGAAGATTCAGTAGGTGCTTGATCGTCATGAAGAACTTGTTGAATACCTTCACTCTGCTTTTGGTAAGACTCTTCTCTACTCTTTTTGGAAACTTTGAAGGAATTATAAAAGAAAATCTCCATCTTCTTCTTCAACTTCATGTATTTCTTCCAACATCTATTTCTATTTTTCTTTCTCTGGAAGACTCTATACGATAGGTTCTTGATGTAATTCTTCGGTTAGTTGAGCACAACCATCCTCATCCAATTTGAAGACATTAGAGATATCAAAGTCTTGATCCTTTCTTTTCAAAAGAGTATTCTTTTTCTTTTCATCTTGAAGGGTTTCCTCTACCGTTATTCTTTCTGCAAAAGCTTCAGCTGGGTCAATACCAAACATCGGTTCACCTTCTATTCTCGGTTCTCTATCTTTTCTCCACTTGGACACAACCTCCTTAATGTACTTCGGTTTCTTCTTAGGCTTTAAAATGGTTTGCGGATCTGACTTTTGAGGAGCACCAACAGAAGGATTGCCTTTGACAGGAATAGGTGCCGATTGATTCTGAGCTGAATCAGCTTCTAAATCCTTTACAAAAAGCTTTGAATTCTGATCAAAACTAACATTTAACTTTTTCAGTGTACTCTTACAAATCTAGGATGGCTTTAGATCTAACAAATTTCCTTTCAAAAGAATATTACAAATCATTATTCTCTCAAGAATGAACATTTTAAGAATAGCTGGATACATAATCAAATTGGATTTGATTGCTCCTAACTTGACATTCTTAATTGTTTCAAATATGTATCCCATGAGGTTTACTTTTCTCATGTTGACAGGATAGTCCAACATGAAAATACCATAAACCTTCAAAGTCTCTATATCCCCTTTCCTCGTGATAAGAAAGCCTTGCATCCACAATGTCACAAATCTGTTATCTAGAGAAACATGAGCCACTTTCCTCTTTTATTCATTTATAATAAAAAATGACTTTTCAGCACATTCTTTGTTATACATACCAACTTCCTCTGGTAGTTTATGAGATGGACAGAAGGAATCACCTTATATTTGAACATTTAGAAAATGAGTTGCTTGTTTCACAGACATAGATAACTTTCTATTGTACATAGAAAAGTTGATAGTCTTGTTCTTATCAAATGATACGGTTTTGTAGAACTGAATGACTTCATCAATAAGAACTAGATCTTGAGAAACAGGTTTTTCAACACACAAATGCTCCTAGACTTGAAAAAATTTGATTCTTCTGATTGTAGAATCGTATGAATCAAAAAAGTCCAGAGAAACTAACCTTTCTCTGAAAATTTATTTCTCTGAAAAAGTCTTTGAAGACATTTTGGCAGGAGTATTAGCAGAGGACTGAGACATATAGGTGATGCTGCTTGAAATGTTGTACAAAGTCTTAAATTGACGAGGTAGAGCTTTACCACAAATCATGAAAAACCAGTGTGGGATTGGGGAGGGGGGGCCATTTGTAGGAGGAAAATTAATGACTGTTGGTCTTTTACGGTTGAGATTTAAAAGAAAAGAAGTCAATAGATAGGATTAAAATGTGAAAAACAAATTTAATAAAATGGAAAGTATGTACCTGCCGGATATCGTAAGGTAATTATTGTTTTAAATAGTATGAATAGTGAAATAAGACACAAGCATACGAAGAAAAAGAATACCATCAATCGTCATCCTGATGGAAAACAAAGTCGTTACCATGAACTGACAAGACGATGGAAAACAAACTTGTTACCTTGAATGGACATGCCGATGGAAAAGAAATTCATTTCCATGAATGGTCATGTCGATGGAAAATATATTCATTAACATGAATGATCATGCCTATGGAAAAGAAATTCATTACCATGAACGGTCATGCTAATGGAAAAGAAATTCATTACCATGAATGGTCATGCTGATGGAAAAGAAATTCATTACCGTGAACAGTCATGCCGATGGAAAAGAAAGTCATTACCATGAACGATCAATACGATAAACAAAAAAGTAAAAATAGTCAATACGATAAACAAAAAAGTAAAAAAAGTCAATATGATAAACAGAAAAGTAAAAACAATCAATACGATAAACAGAAAAGTAAAACCAGTAAATACGATAAACAAAAAAGTAAAAATAATCAATACGATATACAGAAAAGTAAAAACACAAACAAGGAAAATATAAAGATAAAAATAATATCAAGGGAAAAAATGTTATCCTTTCTTTTTAAGAGGACTCTTTTGATGTAAGTAGAGGTAGAAAACATGAAGTAGGCATGAATGATTATTTTAAAGTAACTATTCCTAGCTTCTGTTTTATAAACTCAATTCTATCAGAAGGTAATGGTTTTGTAAAAATGTCAGCAAGTTGTTCTTACATTCTGATTAATTGTAAAATAATATCTCCTTTTGTGTGTGATCCCTAAGAAAGTGATGCTCAATATCTATGTGTTTTTCACGAGAGTGATGTGGTGGGTTTTTAAAAAGATTTATGGAACTAGTGTTATCACATGGAATTTGAGTTCTGGAAAAACTCAATCCATAGTCAGTGAGTGTGTGTTGCATCCACAAAACTTGAGCACAACAACTTCCAGCTGCTACATATTCAGCTTCAGCAGTGGAAAGTGCTACTGAGTGTTGTTTCTTGCAAGACCAAGAAACCAGAGAATCTACTAAGAAATGACATGTTCCAGATGTACTTTTTTTATCTATTCTACAACCACCAAAGTCAGCATCTGAAAAACATTTTAAAACAAAATCATTTCCAGAAGAGTAAAAGAGTCTTAAATCCATAGCGCCTTTTAAATACTGAAATATTCTCTTTACGGCCTTTAAATGAGACTCTTTTGGATTATATTGGTATCTTTTACATAAGCATACCAAAAACATTATGTCTGGTCGAATAGCTATTAAGTATAGCAAAAATCCTATAATACCTTTAATTTTTTTGATCAACTGGTTTCCCATTTTCATCAAGATAGAGTGTATTTGAGATACTAATTGGAGTGCTAATACTTTTAGTATTGTCGTAACCATACTTTTTGAGTAAATATTTAATATACTTAAGTTGAGACATATATGTTCCTTATGGTTTTAGAGAAATTTGAAAACCTATGAAGAATGTTAACTCACCCATCATACTCATTTCAAACTCAGATTTCATTAAATTTGCTAATGAATCAGTTAAAGATTGTCGAGTTGATCCAAATATGATGCCATCAACATAAATTTGAACAATCAAAACATTGTTATTTTCCATTTTTATAAAAAGGGTTGGATCCGCTGTACCTTTTGTATAATTTTTTTGTAATAGAAATCATGTAAGTCTATCATACCATGCTCTAGGGGCTTGTTTAAGACCATATAGAGCATTGGTATGTTTAAAAACATGATCACGATGTTTTGGGTCTAGAAAACCAGGGGGTTGTTTGACAAATACTTCTTCTTGAACAAAACCATTTAGAAAAGGACATTTAACATCCATTTGAAATAATTTGAAATTAAAGTAAGCTGCAAAGGCTAATAAAATACTAATAGATTTAAGTCTAGCTACCAGAGCATATGTTCTTCATAGTCTATTCCCTCTTGTTGATTATCGCCCTTAACAACGTGCCTTTATTTATTTCTTACAACGATTCCATTTTCATCAAAATTATTTTTGAAGACCCATTTTACACAAATTATATTTGTTTCTTTAGGTCTTTCAACTAATGTCCAGACTTGATTCCTTTCAAATTCATTTAGTTCATCTTGCATTGCTTTTATACAATCTTCATCACCAAAGGACTCACTTAGAATTTTAGTTTCGGATTGAGAATGAAAGGCAAGATGTTCTATTTTATTTCTTGATGAATTTATGTCCCTTACAGGTTGATTTACATGACAAATTATGTTATCCCTAGGATGACTCCTATGAAACAATTGATTTGGGTTTTGTAAAACCTGTTCATCATCATATGGTAGAAATTCTTCTAGGGTAAATGATTCAGAAGTATCTTCTTGAACATTTTTCTTATCATAATAATCTTCTAACAATGGTTGATAATCAGTTTTTGAAAACACATCCGGGGATGTGGGTTGGGATGGTTTGAAAACAAAAGGATCAGTTTCATCAAATTTAACATGTACTGTTTCCTCAACAGTACAATTGTTTTTATTGAAAACTCTATATGCTTTAGAAGTTGTATAATAGACTAGATAGATTCTTTCATTAGATTTTTGGTGAGAATTTGTGTAAATTATCTTTAGTATTCAAAATGAATACTTTGAATCCAAAATCGTTGAAGCATGAAACTTTAGGTTTTCGGCCAGTACATAATTCATAAGGTGTTTTATTAAGAAACGGTATGGTAAAAACACGATTTATAGTATAACAAGCAGTACTAAAAGCTTCATCCCAAATGTGCTTAGCAATTGAGTATTCACTCAACATGGTTCTAGTCATTTCCGGAAGAATACAATTTCTTCTTTCAGCAACACCATTTTTCTGCGGAGTTCTTTGAGATGAAAAATTGTGAGTAATACCTTTCTGACTACAAAAAGTTTCAAATTCGGAATTTTGAAATTCACCACCATGATCACTATGGATAGTTATCAATGGTAGGTTTTTCTAATTTTTAACTAGTGCTCTAAAAATTTTGAAATATGAAAAGGCTTTAGATTTCATTATTAGAAAATATACCCATTTAAATCTAGTAAAGTAATCAACTAAAACAAATACATAGTATTTGCATCCAAGGCTTCCAGTTTGTGGAGGAACAAAAAGATCCATATGCACAAGGTGTAATGCATTAGAAGTTGAAACTTCACTAATTGATTTAATGCTAGTTTTATGTTTCTTTCCAAATTGACATGGATCACAGACTTTTGAAGAATCATATCTAAGATTTGGTAGTCCCTTTACAAGTCTTTTCTTTGAGAGTTCACAAAGGTTTCTTAGGTTACAATGTCCTAGTCTTCTATGCCATAGCAATGATTGGTCTTCTATTGCACTTAAGTAGGGTATGTTTTGGTTCCTAAGGTCTTCCAAGTTATAGTGTATACATTATCTTGCCTATGGGTAGATAGAACGAACTCATCCTTGGAATTGTGAACTAGACACTTATCATTCCTAAAATTCACAAGGTATCCTTCATCACATAATTGTCTTATACTGATGAGATTGTGCCTAAGACCTTTAACAAACAAATTTTTTTAGTTAAGAACGTTTCCAAGAAAAACAATATTACCTATCCCAAAAATCTTTCCTTGAGCATTATCTCTAAAGGTAACTTTTCCACCTCTTGTTTTTTCATGACCCATCCTCAGGGCCCGGGTTGTGACTACCCCAAGCCCACCTTCCATAGGCCAAGGGCTGGCGACTAGCACCAAAGGCGTAAATCTCGATAACTGGGAAGACATTTCATTTATAAAAGTAAACAAAACACTACAGAGTACAAGCGGAAGTAAAACACTAAGTACATAGAGAAGTGCTGAAAGGTAAATGGACCAGAATACAAACCCAACTGAAAGTATAGCTGCAACTGAACAAAGTACAACAGAAAAAGACAACAACTGGAAGAAAGGAAGCGGCTCCTGGGTCGACCTCCTCGGATCCTACCTGAAGGGTAGGTACAGATGGCGTAGCTCCTGGATCGTCCACCATGGATCCTACCTGAAGGGTAGGTACAGATAACACTCTTGCCCGTCAACCTCCTCCGTGTGTCGTCTTGTCGTGTGGTCCACCTCCGGGTACTGAATCGTCGTGTGGTCCACCTCCGGGTACCATCCAGTCCTTGATCACTCTGCCCCCGTCAGCACTGCCCGTCGTCTGCAACCAACACAACGAGGTGCGGGCATAGCCCGTGCATGGGTGAGTATAACGATACTCAGTAGGGAACCCGAGACCCTCATGGTCTCACTAAAACCAACAAGGATAACGACAACGAAGATCTCAACAAATAACCTCTACTTAGGTATATGTCCATGGATATACCTAAGTTATCAAGTAAACCATCTCAATCATGAGGAAAACACAAATATCATGAAATAAACGGATAACCACTACCCAGGTATATGCACATACATATACCTAAGTTATCTAGTGACTCATCTCAATCATGAGGTAAACACAAGAGTCAAAAGTCTCATCTCAAACTAGTATTTTCATTATCGAAACCGTAACTGTTGAAGAGCCCCGTCTCTGGAGTGCACAGTGGTCCTGTCATGACTCTAAGTTACTGCTCACTAACCTAAGACTTCTGAGGTACTCCTCATGTCGAGTACCGCGGGCCAACCACCCAAACACAGTAGTGCTTCCCGCCGGGGTATTCCACCCAAACATAGTAGTGCACACCCCCTAGTAGCCTGCAGAGGTACTCTCCGGATGAGTACCACGGGTCTGCACTATCACACAGGTAGTGCTCCGTCGGCCATGGGTCAGCACCCAAACAAAGTAGTGATCCTTCCACTGGGCTAGTCGACTCACTCCAAGTCGAGTCGGCCAAGCAGTCGTCAGGTCTCAGTCGGCTACACGGTCTCCATACTACGTAGGCTCGTCTCTGAGAGGGTCTTCTCCACGTGCTACAGGTCGATACTCCAGGTATCTCAAAGTTCCACGAAGAAGTATCTCAAAGGACCACCTCATCATAGGGGTCTCAACGCAACAGACGACATGTCAATCGGATGCCCGGTCTGTGAGTTACTAGCATTTTCGTCCCCAAGGCCCAGTTGGTTTCGTGTGCGAACCAACACGGCCATATCTAAACTGTACCACGAACTCTCATAGGGTATACTCATAGGGACCGTTTATCAACGTGATCACCAAAACCGCTGAAGGTTCGTCAAACGGGCGTCCGTTCGGAAAGATATCATCTTTTCCGTTCCAGGGGCCCGGTTGGATTTCGGGTACAATCCAACTCAGCCATAGTCCAACTGAATCCAAACCTCGGGTGAAGTAAGCCAAAAGTCCCGTCTCATCAATAGTAATTCAACGAGACAGACGTCACATCAATCGGAAGCCCGGTCTGTGAGTTATTGACTTTTTCGTTTCAGGGGCCCGGTTGGTTTCGTGAGCGAACCAACTCGACCACACTCCGAAGGCATCCAAACCTTCAGTGGAGGAAGCCAAAAGTTCTGTCTCATCAAGAGGAATCCAACAAAGTCAACGGAACGTCAATCGGATGTCCGGAGCTCAAGATATGAGCGTTTCCGCTCTGAGGTCCCAGTTGGTTTCGTATCCGAACCAACCCTGCCGAACCCAAAGTTCTCTGAAACTGTTAGTGTAATATACCAAAAAGACCGTCTCGATCTATGGATCACTACGCAACTGACTGTGAATTGATCGGAGGTCCGTAGCCCAAGATATGGGCAAAAGAACGAAAGTGATCCGAAAACGGGGGGTCTGGACCTGGACCGACCCAGCTGGCGCGGCCCGGCCCGGCCTGGGCGCGGCCCGGCCTGGCGGTCCGGCCGGGCGGCTCGGCCCGGCGCTCTGGCTCGCTGGCGCCGGCCAAGCGGCCGCGCAAGGGGGGACCGCCCCCCTGGACGAAACCGCGGCCCCTGCGCGGGGGCCGCTCCCTATTAACGGACGCGGCGCGATGCCGCGTCCCGTAGGTCCCGCGTGGCCGCGGGACCAGCCAGCTGCCAGCGCCTCCTGGAGGCCGGCCGGTGCCGGCCGCTGGAGCCGCCGTGCCGGCACGGTGCCACGACAGAGTCTTCTGCGGACCACCGGACGCTCTCCGGTGGTCCGTTTTGCTTGCCGCTTTCACCAACGGTCCTCCTGGGACCCGTCCTTCACTGCGGAGGCTTTAAAATTAACTTTCGGCCCCGTTTGTCATCGCCCGTCAATCCGCGCACAACAATCAACCAGCGGAGTCTTCAATCGCCTCTGTGGCCCTGACTCCAGTCGCAGTTTCATTCAGCCTCAACGCCGCAGTGCGAAGACGACGGGCTTCTTCGCCACATTCTTTCTCATGTCTTCACGGTGGCGTTGCTCCGTGCCGCCTTTGTTCATGCCACAATGAATCAAAACAACAAAGAGGGAGGAGAGTCGGCCGTGTTCGTGCGGTCCGACCTCCTCCCGTTAAGTTGGTAACAAGCGGCCCAAAAGACGAAGAACAACAAGGAATTTTCACGAAAAAAAGAGAATCAACCCAAACAGTTTTTCCCTGCAACAGATTTTTCACATCCTATAAGGAAAATGTTCGCGGATCAACTAGGTAATAAGTTGATCTGTGTTCATTGTTTTCTTTAGAAAGAAAGAAATCAAGGGAATAAAATCATTCTCAAACATAATTCCCTACCTCAACGTTGTCGTCGAACGTGAGTTCGTTACAGAATTAACCGTTACGGAAGAAAAGGATCGTCGCGTTGCGGAAGGGGCGTTGCGGAAGAAGTGTTGTTGACATCTCGGTACACGACGTCGCATCGTCGATCTCCAAGGGTTTGGCGTTCTTCGTCGGAGGTCGGAGCGTTTTTCGCGTTCTTCACGTTCTTCGCGTTCTTCGTCGGAGAAGAATGCTTTCCTCCAAATCCTCTCCACGCCACAAGTTCCAATAGAAATAAAATAAGAGTTATCTTATTTTATTAATGCACATGACACGTTTGAACTTCAAAAGAAACGAAACGAACAATTAATTCAATAAATTAATTGGAATGATTTAACAGCCCAATTTAATGAGGCGTTTCTTAACCAGAAAAATGCACGGTTAACTTTCATTAATGAGGGGGGTTGCGGGTGTATTACTTAGAGGGAAAGAAATGGTGGGGATCTTGTGGGTCCCACCTCAAAAAATATCTAACCAAGTGGGCAGGATATTATAGGTCCCAGATCTTCCACTTACCACAGGTTAAGTGACTTAAATAAAATAAGTTGGTCGCACCATTTTTTTTATTCATTTACTTAACTGGAAAATTTAAAAACCACACCCGAGCAAACGCAAATCCAAAAAAGGTGTTTTTAAGCAATTACTGGCACTGCGAGTTATTCGGTGCCCTCGTATTTCAATTCCGAGCACCAGTTAAAAAGCTAGAAAAACCCGCTCGTACGTTCACTAAACGTACCCGAGCTAATCTTCAGAAATTGATTCAGGGCACACCGGTCCTCAGAATCAGGCACCGTCAGAAACTGCATTCTTGTAAAACTACAAAGAAAATTATGAAAAAATTTCCCTTGAATTTTACGGGTCTTTACATTACTCCCACCTTAGGGATTTACGTTCTCGTAAAGATTTAACACAAACTAGGGATACAAAAGCGGTACTGAGCATGCATCTCAGCCTTCCGCTCCCATGTGCTTACCTGGAGGATCCCATACTGCCAAAGAAAGTGCACCCGAGGAATCGATCGTCCTCGTAGGATCCGCTCCTGTCGATCCTCAATCCCCACTAGAACCTCTGTGAAGGACACCCCATCGCCATCGTCCAGCTACCCATGGTCGATGATATGCAAAGGGTCATGCTCGTGTCTCCTCAGTTGAGATACATGGAAGTCACCGTGCACCTGGTGCAACTAAGTTGGATGGGTCAAGCGGTAAACCACCTCGCCTACCCAGCTGAGGGCCTAAGAAGGTACGTTGAACCTCAGAGATAACTTGTCGCCTCAGACACATCTCCATAAACCTCGTCTAGGTGAGACCCGTATAAGGACGTGATCGTCATCCTTGAACTCTAGAGGTCTCCAATTCCTATTAGAACAGAAACTCAAAACGACTGCGGCCAAGAGGGTATGGTTGACCGACTCACGAGTGATCGGTCACACCCTCCTGTGCATGAGTTTAACCTATGCTGCCTGGGGTTTCCTTTTCGCCAACCAAGGAAAACCCATCCCAACGTCGTAGTCAAACCACAACCTTTTGCCTAATACTGTCAATCTATGTATGAACTGCGATTGCCCAGTCCATACTCAAACCAACGTCGTAAGGCCTCGATGCTACTACTAAGAGATTCCAACCTAAACTCTCGTCTCAAGGGTCTGACCGCACCATTGGCATAAGTGTGATTATCGAGTCTTCTCCCATGGTATCTCCAGACGTGAGGGTCAAGTCCACGGCATACCAGAAACTCTAAGTCTGGGACAAGATTTGTGTAATGAAGGAATGATTCACATTAACGTCTACTACTACGGCAGCTATTAGTGGGCATAGACTGTCCCTTGAATCATTCTTAGTGCCATTGGGTCACTCTCCTTGACTGCATGTAGCCACACTCTTCCTCTGCCCTCCAGCTCCCTGAGCCTGGCGGGGACAACTAAGGGGGGGTGGTTGTAGCATGTTAAAATGCACACCACCTCATTCTACTCTCCTAGCTCTGCCTCCACATCTTCTTCTTCGCAGACTTATCTCTCCTTAAAGCTTCCTCTTCTTGAAACATTTAACACGCCTGAGTCTCTAAGACTTGCGCCAGTTTCCTGTTTCTTACTACATTGTGCAGTCTTCATCTGCTCCTGGATGATCTGCACCTTCTTTGCCTATGATCTGAAAGAGCTGCTAAAACTTCTCTTTTGCTGAAAAGAGAAACTCGGTCTTATCCCCTGGGTGAACCACGCCCATTTCCTAATACAATCAATCTTGACATGAATGATGTATGCATGCCATGGATGATGTTGTAAGGCCTCGACGTTACTACCAAGAGATCCAACTGTCACTCTCGCCTCCAAGGGTCGAGTCACACTGTCGGTATCAGTGTGAGGTCACTGGGTCTCCTCCAGTAGAAATCTCGAAAGTGAGGGTCAAGTCAACAGTTTTAACCGGGACAACTCAGTATCAACCAAAGATAAGGACATGAAAGAAAACATCACAAAGATAAGTGTCTTCTTATTATTGCATCTCATAGTACAAAGACACAAATAAAACAACAATATGGAACTAGAAGTACAAGGGACGTATCCACTAGTTCCGCTCCTGTACACTTGCTCCCGGAGCTCTACTGCCTTGTCCACTGCTCGGCTGTTGCCCAAGCACCCACCGCTGCTTCTGCCTTGGTGGCTCCTCTAAAGCCTGCGGATCAACTGTGCGAGGGGTCAGACAGTCACGTGCCCGGTGACCCTTCCTAGCGCATTCATAACACTTCTTGCTCCTCGTACAGCTGGCTCGGGTCCTCTTGGACCTCTGCATCATCTGTCTACTTCCCACAGATGACTCAACTACTGATCGAAAAACATTCAGAAAAGGTAGCAGCTCCTATACACGCTTGGGGTGTAGAGCTACTGGCATAAACTCCACCCTGAAGAAGGTCTCAAAGTCTTCCCATGTGAAGGTCATCCCGTCGCAAAACTGGAACAAGTGGCTCCACCACCAGCATGCTGCTTCTTGAAGAAGGCTGGACACAAAGATCACCATGAAGTCTGCTGGCATCCCCACTAGCCTAAAGACTCTGACTATAGCCTCTAGCCAATCCTCAGCCGCCTGCGGGTCTGTCTCACACCGGCCGCCTGCGGGTCTGTCTCACACCGGCCGCCTGCGGGTCCGTCTCTCCCCAGAACCTGGGTTGCCTCTGGCACTGGAACTCATGCAGCGCGCTCAAGTGGCGTGCATCACCTACTACTGGGGCTGGTGGCATCGGTGGCCCAACGTATGGTAGTACCACTAGTTCCTCCGCTGGTGCCTCTATTATAAGAGGGCCCTGTACCGAAGCCTCATCGCTCGGGAGGCTATCAGTACGTACATCCCTCTGGGCACTAGCTGGTCGTCCGTGAAAAGGCATCCTAAAAGAAACAACGTGGCACTGTCAAATTTTTATACCTAGTGAACTGACCTGGTTTGAGCTGACTTGGTTTGAGATGACTTTTAAAAACTTCTGGAAACACACATGCAATCAGTGTTTTCATGCACAAAGTCGGAAATTAGTTTTCAGGGTCCTGGTGTATGGATACGTCAGACACCTGCACCAACACTGGACTCCATGAACTGAACACCACACTCGGTTCCTTTAACACAATTGCATCACAGAAAGAAAAAATATCAGAGTTATAAGCTCTGCGGTAGAACTGACTCCTTTGAAATAAATTTGTCACGACCCGTCCTCGGGGCCCGTGCCGTGACTACCCCAAGCCCACCTTCCATAGGCCAGGGGCTGGCAACTAGCACCAAAGGCGTAAATCCCGATAAATGGGAAGGCATTGCCTTTATAAAATTAAACAAAACACCACAAAGTACAAGCGGAAGTAAAACACTAAGTATAAAGAGAAGTGCTGAAAGGTAAATGGGCTAGAATACAAACCCAACTGAATGTAGAACTGGAACTGAACAAAGTACAACAGAAAAAGACAACAACTGGAAGAACAGGAGCGGCTCCTGGGTCGACCTCCACAGATCCTACCTGAGGGGTAGGTACAGATGGTGCAGCTCATGGATCATCCACCACAGATCCTACATGAAGGGTAGGTACAGATAACACTCTTTCCCGTCAACCTCCTCCGTGTGTCGTCTCGTCATGTGGTCCACCTCCGGGTACTGACTCGTCGTGTGGTCCACCTCCGGGTACGTCCAATCCTCGATCACTCGGCCTCCGTCAGCACTGCCCGTCGTCTACAACCAATACAACGAGGTGTGGGCATAGCCCGTGCAGGGGTGAGTATAAAGATACTCATTAGGGACCCCGAGACCCTCAATGTCTCACTAAAACCAACAAGGATAACCACAAAGAAGATCTCAACAGATAACCTCTACTTAGGTATATGCCAATGCATATACCTAAGTTATCAAGTAACCCATCTCAATCATGAGGAAAACACCAATATCATGAAATCAACGGATAACCACTACCCAGGTATATGCCTATACATATACCTAAGTTATCAAGTGACCCATCTGAAACATGAGGTAAACACAAGGGTAAAAAGCCTCAGCTCAAACCAGGATTTTCATTATCGAAACCGTAACTGCTGAAGAGCCCCGTCTCTGGAGTGTAGAGTGGTCATGTCATGACTCCAAGGTACTGCTCACTAACCTAAGACTGCTAAGGTACTCCTCCTGTCGAGTACCGCGGGCCAGCCACCCAAACACAGTAGTGCTTCCCGCTGGGGTATGCCACCCAAACACAGTAGTGCAAACCCCCTAGTAGCCTGCAGAGGTACTCTCCGGACGAGTACCGTGGGTCTGCACTGTCACACAGGTAGTGCTCCATCCGCCATGTGTCTGCACTCAAACAATGTAGTTCTCCATCCACGGGGCTAGTCGACTCACTACAAGTCGAGTCGGTCAAGCAGTCGTTAGGTCTCAGTCGGATACACGGTCTTCATACTCTGTACGCTCGTCTCTGAGAGGGTCCGCTCCACGAGGTACATGTCGATACTCCAAGTATCTCAAAGTCCCGTGAAGATGTATCTCAAAGGACCGACTCGTCATAGGGGTCTTAACGCAACAGACGACTCGTCAATCGGACGCCCAGTCTGTGAGTTACTAGCCTTTTCGTCCTCGAGGCCCGGCTGGTTTTGTGTGCGAACCAACACGGTCATATCTCAACTATACACCGAACTCTCATAGGGTATACTCATAGGGACTGTTTCTCAACGTGATCACCAACGTCACTGATGGTTCGTCAATCAGACGTCCGGTCTGAAAGATATCATCTTTTCCGTTCCGGGAGCCTGATTGGATTTCGGGTACAATCCAACTCGTCCATACTCCAACTGCATTCAAACCTCAGGTGAAGTATGACAAAAGTTCTGTCTCATCAATAGGAATTCAACGAGACAGACGGTGCGTCAACCGGTCACCCGGTCTGTGAGTTATTGGCTTTTTCGTTTCAGGGGCCCGATTGGTTTCGTGAGCGAACCTTTCTGACCACACTCCGACGACAACCAAAACTCGAGTGAAGTAATCCAAAAGTTCCGTCTAATCAAGAGGAATCTAACAAAGTTGACGGCATGTCAATCGGACGTCCGGAGCTCAAGATATGAGTGTTTCTGCTCCAAGGTCCCGGTTGGTTTTGTTTCCAAACCAACCCGGCCGAACCCAATGTTCTCCGAAAGCGTGAGTGTAATATACCGAAACGACCATCTCGATCCAAGGATCGCTATGCAACTGACATTGCATCGATCGGAGGTCTGTTTCCCATGATATGTGCAAAAGACTGAAAGTGATCCGAAAACGGGGGGTCTGGGCCCGGACCGACTCGGGTCCGGGTCCGACCCGGCTGGGCGCGGCCCAGCCCGGCCGGCGCGGCCCGGCGTGCTAGCTCGCTGGCGCCGGCCAAGCGGTCGTGCAAGGGGGGATCGTCCCCCTGGACGAAACCGCGACCCCCACGCGGGGTCCGCTCCCTGTCAACTGACGTGGTACGATGCCGCGTCTCGCTGGTCCCACATGGCTGCAGGACCAGCCGCCCGCCGCTTTTGCCAACGGTCCTCCCGAGACCCGTCCTTTACTGCAGAGGCTTCAAAATTAACTTGCGGCCCCGTTTGTCATCATCCATCAATCCGTGCCCAACAATCAACCAGCGGAGTCTTCAATTGCCTCTGCGGCCCCGACTCCGGTCGTGGTTTCGTTCAGCCTCAACGGTGCGGCGCGACGATGCCACACTTCATCGCCACGTTCTTTCTCGTGTCCGCACGGTGCCGTTGCACTGTGCCACCTTTGTTCGTGCCGCAACGAATCAAAATAACAAAGGGGGAGGAGAGTCAGTCGTGTTTGTGCGGTCCGACCTCCTCCCATTAAGTTGGTAACAAGCAGCCCAAAAGGCGAAGAACAACAATGAATTTTCACGGACAAAAGAGAGTCACCCCAAACAGTTTTCCCCACAACAGATTATTCCCAACCCATAAGGAAAATGTTCTCGGATCAACTAGGTAATAAGTTGATCAGTGTTATTTGTTTTCTTTAGAAAAAAAGAAATCAAAGGAATAAAATCATTCTCAAACATAATTCCCTACCTCAACATTGTCGTTGAACGCGAGTTCGTCGCAGAATTAACCGTCGCGAAAAAAAAAGGATCGTCGTGTCGCAGAAGGGGCGTCACGGAAGAAGAATCGTTGACGTCACGGTACACGGCGTCACGTCTTCGATCTCCGAGGGTTTGGCGTTCTTCGTCGGAGGTCAGAGCGTTCTTCGCGTTCTTCGCGTTATTCACGTTCTTCGTCGAGGAAGAACACTTTCCTCCAAATCCTCTCCATGCCACAAGTTCCAACAGAAATAAAATAAGAGTTATCTTATTTTATTAACGCAAATGACACGTTTGAATTTCAAAAGAAACGAAACGAATAATTAATTTAATGAATTAATTGTAACGATTTAACCGCCCAATTTAATGAGGTGTTTCTTAACCAAAAAAACGAACGGTTGACTTTCATTAAAGAGGGGGGTGGCGGGTGCGTTACATAGAGGGAATGAAACAGTAGGGCTCATGTGGGTCCCACCTCACAATATATCCTACCATGTGGGTAGGATATTGTAGGTCCCACATCCTCCACTTAACACAGGTTAAGTGACTTAAATAAAATAAGTTGGTCGCACCATTTTATTTTATTCGTTTACTTAACCAGAAAATTTTAAAACCACACTCGAGTAAACTCAACTCCAAAAAAGGTGTTTTTAAGAAATTACCGGCTCTGCGAGTTCATCGGTTCCCTCGGATTTCAATTTCGAGCACCGGTTCAAAAGTTAGAAAAACTCGCTCGTACGTTCACTGAACGTACCCGAGCTAAACTTCAGAAATTGATTCTTGGCACACCGGTCCTCAGAATCAGGCGCCGTCAGAAACTGCATTCTTGTAAACTTCCAAAGAAAATTAAGAAAAAATTTCCTTTGAATTTTACGGGTCTTTTCATGTTTTTGATAATCTTTTCAAAGAAATCTTTGTTTCTGGTTATGTGTCGAGAACAACCACTATCCATGTACAAAATATTATTGTTGGTACATTTCTCATTTTACTGAAAAAGAAACAATTAGTTTTTCAGAATCCAACATTGTGTGGATCTAGAAGGGTTAGGTAAAATGATTTTAGGAATACATTTTTGTTTTGCAAAATGAGCTTCATGAAATCCTAATGATAGATTTATATTAAGAGAACACTCTATTTTCCAGTGTCCACCACATTGAAACATAGAACAAAAAGGGGTATTTTGAGGAAGAAAATAGCTATTAATAAAAACCGATTTGGAATAAGTATAACCATGTACAGAATGATTTCTCAAAGGTTGAATTTGAGAATACATTTTCTCAATATTTTCCGTGCCAGAAGTAATGTTTGTCAAAAAAAATTTAAGGAAAAAAAATTCTTACTTTAAATTTAAAATTATTTTTTTATCCTCCAAAATATTTGATTTTGAATTAGATTTAGGTTCTAAAACACTTTTCATAGAAATTACATATTCAAGATCCTTAGAATGTTTATCCTTATCAGATTTGACTTTCTCAAGGGTTTTTAATATACTTTCAAAATTAGAAGTTTTTATATCAAGATCGTTAGAATGATCTGATAATTGTTTAGTTAAAATTGAAATTATAGAATTTGCTTTATCAATATTTTTCTTGAGTTTAGAATTTTCATTCTCAAGTAATTTAGCAAACCTAGACACATCTTAAAAATTAGGTAATGTATCATCTTTTGATGATGAAGACTAATCTGATGATTCATAATATGTATTATTAGTATAATTTGAATTTAAGGAAACATTTGTGATAACTTCATCATTGGGTACCTTAGACATGAGACAATGATCTTCATTTGGTAATCTGGCTATAAGTCCAATATTTCATTATCCTGAGGACTCAATTCTAATGAATTATCCAATGAATTGCTGCCACATACAGTCCAAGTATCATTTTCCTTCAAGAATTTGTTTGTCTTCATCTAGTAATACCTTTTCTTATTTCTTTCATAATGTTTCCCCTTTATATCTTTTCTCTTCAGTAAAGGACAATCAGGCCTTATATGTCCTCCTTTCATACATTCATAACATGTTATCTCTGAATCTTTCTTATCCTTTCTATCTTTCATTTTGAATCTGTATTGGAAGTCTTTCATTCCCACAATCTTGTTCATCCTTAGAGAATTATTAGCTAACTCATTATCTGAAAGATCACAATCACTTGAATCAGACAAAACAACTTTCTTGGATTTGGATCTTGTTATCCTTTTAGGTGTTTCAGCTTAAGATGTAAAAGCTATACTTCCATTTCCATTTTTCTTCTTGTTGAAATCATAATCTCTCTTCATTCATGTCTCGTGGAGTAAAAGAGTTCCAAAGATTTCATCAAGAGTAATATGGGAAACTTTTCTGTTTTCATCAATAGCTGTCCATTTTTACTCTCATTCATTCGACATTATATCATTAATCTTGTGATCAAGAGCTTCATCATCAAGACCTTTTTCTCCCATAGATTGTAAGCTATTGAAAATTGTCATAAATCTTTGTTTCACTATACATAACGGCTCTCCATAAGGAAAAATAAATCCATGATACTCTGCTTGAAGCGTTGCTCTTCTTGTTTCAACAACCTTATATGTACCATAATTTGTGACTTCCAACTTCTTCCAAATACAGTTGGCTGCTTCACAAGAAGATATCTGGCTGTATATATTCCTGTTCATAGAACATTGTAAAGTATTGTGTACCTTGTAATTTAGTTGATATTTTTGCTTCTCTTGATTAGTAAAAGTAATGATTTCTTTGTCAGAAATTTTGTAACCTCCAGTAAGCATAATAAAATTTTCTACACCAGTATTGATAACAAATGTCTTCATTCAATATCTCTATTACTCAAAATCATTCCCATCAAAGATTGGTGGTCTAGAAGGATTTAGATTGTCAATCGACCCAATATTCATTCCTGCCATCTAGTAAAACAAAAAATATTTTCCACTCCACACGTTAGTGTAGTAAGTAGTTAAAATGAAAGTTTGAAAGAAATAAAACAAGTAATACAAATCTGTGGAAACCTGCTCTGATACCAATTGTTGGATCAAATATGTATATGTAAATGTTTATTATATGGAACAATATAAGGGGTGAATTGTAGGATTAAAAAATTGTGTTTAAACACTTAAGAAATTAGTTTAAAAGATCTTAAAATAATACAGAAACAAACACCCATAATGGTATTGAATAAAAAGGCATGATACGGTGTAATACTATAAGAAATGTAAAAGAATTGTATTCAAAGGAATAAAATAATTAGAGTAATGAAAAAATGTGAGATTCTATCATAAAGTGTATAGAATATAGCAATATAAAATGTAATAGTATAAGTGTAATTAAAACAATTACAAATGTATATGAAATAGAAAAAGAAAACAAAAATTTCTTTTCTAATACAATTGGAAGCAGAAAGGTAAAAGTATTAAAATTATTTTAACCCAAAGAGAAGGGTTATATTTTACCATAGGATAAGAGGTTTGTATTACCATCACCTTGGTAAGCCCTCAATATGATGATCTGTATGTCTGTCTGCCTATCCCTGGCAGCCCTTGATACGATGATCGGTTTGTCTGTCTGCCTATCCCGGCAGCCCTCGATACGATGATCAGTTTTTCTGTGTTCCTATCCCCGGAAACCCACTATTTTGTAGGTAATCCACACCTCTGTATTTCAATCACTTGAAATCCCTTGATACAATGATCGTTCGCACAAAGTAGAAAAAAACCACTTATAGAAATACAAAAACAAAGAACAAGCCGTTCAAGTTTTGTAGTTTCAAGGTTTTCGCGTGAAGCAGGAGAGAAGTAACAGTATCTCTCTCTATAACTTTATAGCCCAAAATGATCAGTCTCATACATGCATGTATCTTCTTGACTTTAAATGACCTCCTATTTATAGGCCTCAGGTTCCAACGATCATATTTCCTCCAATGGTCATATTCCTCTGATAAACTCGGCGGGACTTGGACACCTGACATTATAACGGTCATATTGAAATAGAAAAAACGACAACGTTTTTATTAGTTTATAACTAACTCTATGACATTGTTTTGGTTAAAACAAAAGATATATGAAGATGATAGACATGAGTACGATTAATATGAAACAAGTGTTTTTGACTAAGTACCAATACATAAAAGTAGTAAAGTATGAGTATTATAAGTATTATAGTGTAAAGTATTGATACGATACAAACTGTGTATGATTTATAAGACTTAGTATGATTAATAGATTCAATACAATTTCCAGTTATAACAAAAATTATAGTCAGTACGATCAGCATGGTCAATACGATCAGCATGGTAAGTACGATCAACATGGTCAGTACGATCAGTACGGTCAACACGATCATCATGTTCAGTACGATCTGCATGGTCAGTACGATCAACATGGTCAGTACGATCAGTACAGCCAGCATGATCAGCATGGTCTGTACGATCAACATGGTCAGTACGATCATCATGGTCAATACGAGCAGTATGGTCAGTATGATCAACATAATCTGTACGATAAGCCTGATAAAAAGCATTTTTGATTTCCAAAACAAGATATAAAATTCAAAAGATAACTTTTGACTCAACACCATTAAGATGGTAGAATTTCTATAGGGGGTGATATGATTAGTTTAAAATGGAATAAATAATTGAATTGAATATCAATGTTCATTATCAAATTTAATTATTATTTATATGAAATAATTAATATAATGTGGAAAATAAAGAGTGAATGTAAGGAATTTATAGTGGTTCAATTCAAAATGAGCCTTTTTCTATTCTTTAACCTCTCTAATGTTTCTATGGTGAATAATGAAATGTTATATTTTTTGACGAGATTCTCAACTATAGACAAAAATCCTTTTCTTGGTGGAGGTATAATGAATATAGAAAAATGAATTTTAATAGGGATTCACAACCCATAACTATACATACTTTTTTATAGAGATATAACCCACCCTTAATTTATAATTCGAGATTCAAACCACAAAGGACATGAATTTACAATCGTGGAGTCCCTACTTGAAGAGATAAAGATTTTTTTGGGAAAATTATAAACCAAAGATACAAGAATGATGAAAGAGATTGAAAAATTTAATAGTTACTCAAATGAAACCAAGAAGACAATGTTATTGAAGATAGATAAATCATAGAAAGTGGTTCCTATATGATGGATTAATTTTTATATTCATTTCTATAGTAGTAGTTGTATAATATTGTGTTACTCTTGATACATCATCAAGAATACAATAATTCATTTTCAGAACACAACATGGAAATTACCAGTATCATACAACACTTGAGAGTTTTAACGATCACATCGAAGAAAAATATACAAAATAGCATAATATCTATTTGTTTAATGGAATTTGAATTATTATTGAAACCATTTGAAAGAGAATAAATATAAAAAAATTCCATCCAAGAAATCAGTATGATACATCAAAATAATTCAACCTAAATCTAAATTATTGGTTAGATAGAGAGAAATTATTATTCCATGATAATCATTTAATATTCAAAAAGTGAAGAATAATTCAAACTTATTTGAATTCGTCTTTAATAAGTTGAAAAAATATATCAATAATGATATGCCAAAAAAATACCATAATTATCTCATCATTTCCTTTTGTGAAATTAAAATTAAAATTTTAAGATACATTCAATATACATACATAGATGTGAAATAAATCAGAATATAAAATTACTATATTAAATACTATAAAAAACATTGAATATATTAATTAGTGTCTAAAAATAATATATATATACATTTAAAACAAATAAATCACTCATAATAAATAATTTAAAATTTTGAAACTTCATGTTGTAGGTTTTTACATGAATAAAAAAATTAAATATTAATTTAGAAATATTTAAAACATTCAAAATATTCTTACCATAGTTTTCGTATGATCAATATGAATTTTAAAAATCAATATAAAAATTTAAATATATACTATACACATGAATTAAAAGAAAATATAAAAAATATAAAAACAAATGAAATATAGGAAATAATTAAATTACTTGAAAAAGGAAAAATCATTGATTGAAAATGTGATTCAACTTAATGTGAGGCATTGAATACATATAAAAATAAACTATCTAGGAGGTATTTACCACATGAATCGGTCAATTGATCATGATGTGATGACCATAAGAACAACTGATCAACACATGAATAAATTAATCGACCACATGAAAATAAGACTCTATCACATAGAAAATGTATTTGTGTAATGTAAACCTACCCTGAGATAGTGAAGCTCCCATAAGATGTAGTGATCTAGTGGAATATTAAGTGACCATGAAAATATCATATGAAATTTACCACTTGAGTAATTATATTTACTCAACTAAAGTAAAAAAAATTAATTTTGTATTCTAAATATTAAAAATAGAATAAAAATAAAAATATAACAACATTAGAACTCATAAAAAATTAAAACCACTATCATAATCCTCTCATTCTAAAAGTTGAAAGAATGAAACATGAGTTTCAAAAATCACCCACATTTTTAAATCATTAAAAAAATGATTAAAATAAATGGAAATAAAATCACAATTAAAAGATATTTTAATAGAAATAACGTTTAAACATCAAGAAAATTTTACATAAATAAATACATGATAGAATAATGTATTGATCAAGGTTATAAATATTATTTCATACTAAATTTATAATACTATAAGAAAAAATTATATTTTCATAAACTATATAGAATATACAGGTTTAGTTAAAATATCGTTAAGATTATTTTCATTTGAAAAGTATTCCCAAATAATATCCACATTATTGAAATAATATCAAATAAAATAAATCAAAAAATGGATATATTTTTTTCTATAATTATGTGAATGTTCTTTTGAAATAAAATAAATATAATAATTATTTAAATAAGTAGGAATATTATCAATATTAAAATAATAGTAATAAAATATATTTTTTATTGTTTAATGATTGAAAAAAACACATAATATATATATATATATTATCACCCTCAACAGGGGATAAAAAGTAACTTTTGTTTCTAAAAATCGATGATACTATACTTTTATTGACTGAAATATACCTAAATTACTTTTTCTATCAAGTCTGTATCATATAATAATAAAATCAGAATAACTAATTAAGTCAAAATATATTTTTTGGATTTAACCAGTACATAATGTTAAATTTCTTTATCATATAAGAAAATTATTTTTGTGATTTTTTTGTTATATTCCTTATGATTTTATTCAAAGCGTACAAATAGAGAGACAATACCCATAATATTATTTTTAGTAGTATTAAAATCTAATAATCTATCCATCATCCCTTTAAATATTTTAAAACTAATATATTTTATGGATTTAACTAAATATAACTTACAATTAAAACACATAATGTTTGTATATCTTTTTGAAGAATTTATTCAAATCCATTTAACTAAATCTTTAGTATATATACATTAATTGAAGAATATTCCATAATTTTATTAAAAAATTTAATGTCACAAAAAAATTATGTCTCCCACAAGACTCATATCAAATTCAATTTTTATCATGTTAGAAAATTCTCTCCAAATAAATTAAATAAAAAATCCAAAAGAGTATAGTAATTATAAATTTAATTAATTGTTATATCATTAAAATATATTATTAATAAAATAATTTGCATTTACATTACCTATATTAAAATAATTATTTAATAAAAATAATTTTAGTCTATCATAAAATTCATGAGATACTTTCTTAAGACCATATGATTTTTATGACATAAAAATATGAATTAATTATTTATCATTTCTGAATCTAGGTGGATGAGAATCATAAAATTTATTTGAAAAAAAACCATTTAATATAACTTTGAACATCAATTTTACATAATTTAAATCCTTGAAAAGATAAAAAATCTAATAAAATTTATATATAATCAATCTTAGCAACTGATGCAAAAGATTTATCATAATCAATATCTTCTTCTTGAAAAAATTAAGCAAAAAATATCATTTTTATTATTTACAATTTGACAATATTCATCAATTTTATTCATAAAGTTCCATTTAGAACAAATAAATTTCGTATCTACAAGGGGATTAACTATATATCAAAAAATTTCCTAGAAAATTGATCAAGTTCTTATTTCATATAAAAATTCTAATTTTCATCATTAAATTCATGAAATAAATATTTTATGAAACATTGTAGAGAATAAAATAATTTAAACAAAACATCAAAATTGGATTTCTAGTTTTAATTCAATAATAAATATTGCAAATTATGGGATCAAAAAGGTGTATGTTTATAATATTCCCTGATAGAAGGTCAGAATTATGATAAATCTCAACCTTAATGATTAAATTATCTTCTTAAGGATTTTATTCACCAAAAACAATCGTTTTCTGGAGAAACACTCTATGTCTGTGTTCTCTTTCAGTTCATATTTATGATACATATTGAAAATATATTCTTCATAAAATATAATTGTTTTATTATAAACTATATAATAATTAAATATATTATAATACCCCATAAAAATTAATTCATCACTTTTAGATATAGAATTTTCTAAATTATCCTACATGTTTTAAATAAAAACCATAAACCAAATTTTTTTTAATTATCCAACATTCAGTTTATTACCTATAAACAATTAATAATGAGTTTTATTTACAAAAATATAATCAAAAACCATTTTACAATATATTCATATAACTTATATATTCCTCCCACAATAATTTTGGCAAATTATATTAATTTAATAAAAAATTTATAATAGGTATCTTTTCATTACTATAATACATTTTTTTGTATCGTTCAAAGTGAATTTTTATAGATAAATATTTTATTCAAAAACATAAAAATAATGATTACAAATTCCCCACAGTCATCTCTTTACATAAAAATAATTAAATAACAATTTTTATTATGGATCAATATATGAAAAATAAGAAAATAAGATAATGCTTCACATTAATGAAACATAAAATAAGCCGAATTAAATGTACTAAAATGATAAAAAATCACAAAAACATATTTGTATTCTGTTAAACTTGTAATATACATTGGAAATAATAAATCCGTATTGATAACTTTTAATGGTTTAATTTTTTTACATCATTAAGATATGTAAATTTTGTTCAATTATCTATAATTTTTAATCAATAATGTCTAATAAAATTCTTACGGATTTTCAAATCAGATAACAACTACACTTATACTTTATATGAATGGTTTCTCAACAACTAAAATATAACCTGTCTAACCATATGATACAAAAAGCTAACATAGTTTTTATACTATTTAGAGACTAAAAATTATGGTTAATTAACTTAGAAAAAGTAACAGATTAAATTAAATATTTTCTATTAATATATATGAGAACATATTCGTTTTTGATAACGATGCATTTATCATCTTCAAATTTAACACTCATTTCCACAACATTTAATTGTGAAATACTAATTAATTTATGTTTCAAACCACCAATGTAAATTAATTTTCAAATTAAAATTATTTTAGATATACCTACTACAAAAAACAATTCCTTAACCATACCTTTTAACTTATATTTAATTATAAAAAATCAAAAATCTCATTGAATATAAGATAAAAATTTGAATTCTTATTTATTAATGTGTCTGAAGTATCCATTTTCCCTATAGAATTTATCATTGACAATCTTAAGGAATGTTTCTTGAAAATATTAATTAATCAAAAGACATTTTTTATTCAAATTATATATTTGGTGAAATCATGTTTGTATAAGACTTCATAGGTACCCAAAAAGATTTTAAACAGGTATTTATGTGAAATAAAGAAGAGAAATTATCATAAATAAATGTTTTATTATGAGAAATATACTAAATTAATCCAAATGAACACTCATTAGAATATTAACTTTCTATTTCATATCTAAAGCATGTGACATTTGAGATACATCTTTTAGAAATTTTAACAAATAAATCCTTATATGACTTAGGTTGTTATTTATTATTTATAAATAAAATTATATCATTAATTTTTACTATAACATTATTAAATCGTACTTTAAATCACCATGAACAAAATTGGATAAAATTTCTTTCAAGAAAACAATTTAATTCTTTCTATTTTCATTCTATTTTGAGTACTCTAAAAATTTTATATTTTATTCATTTTAATAAGAAGTTTTATATCTAAATACGACATTTTGTGGTGTATGTTTGTTATTTTATATAGTGATTTCCTTATCTTCTTCTTTTAATATTTTATAAAACGTAGCAATTATTGAATCACCATTTTGTAATTTTTTTTATTAGTTAATTAATCCTTATTAGATTTTTCAGAATCCAAATATTTTGAACAATAATCATAATAACTAGTAACTATACTTGTACTTTTTGTTTTTTAAATCCTAGTTTCATCAATTAAATCAAATTATTCTATGCACATACATTTTATTTTCAAATCTATTTTCTATTATTTCTTATATTTACTATATCTATTTCATGATTCTATTTCATGAAATTATGAATTTGGTGTCCCTTATTTCTTCACTCATAACATGTTAGTTTAGAAACACAATTATAATTATTTTACCATTCTTATTTTAATCATCATTATGACTACAATTGTAAATCGTTTCTTGAATCCTATATTCTTTTCATAACATTGGGAAAACCATTTGTTAAATTGTAAATTTTCTTCTCTCTATATTGTGATTCATAATATCATGATTCAGTGGAAATAATTCAATTAATATTAAATACATAACCATTTATCCTTGGAGTCTCCTCTAAAATGATGTTCTTTAATGATAATTCACATTTATGTAAAGAACCAATAAGTTCATCCTACATATATTCCTTATTGTTTATAAAAACACAAATTTATATATACATACAATGATAATTCTTGTGTAAATATCATAGGAATTTCTCAAAAATAAGAGTGTTCACCAACGTTTTTATAAGGTAATTTATTCTATTCAAAATTCCAATGAATTTATAGAACATTTTGTTGATAATGTCGTTTACACCGTTATTTAAATCTTGGTACTCAACCTGATAAATTCTAAGATTAGTATTGATATTCATAACTATGAAAAAGCGAGTAACTTGAATAAATTTACCATTTTATTGAGTGTTTAATAGAACAATACATTACTTAAAATTTCCTCTTAATAAGGTCGTATAAAATATTCTGAACTTCTTAATTTAACATATTCTTAAAAACAGGATTTCCTATAAGGAAATCAGGGTCAAAATAAGTAAATTTATATGGTTTTAACATTGTAGTCTTATTATCGACACTATGTTTCATGTGGTATGACAATATTCTAGATTACTAGTAACCATCGTCATTTCCATCAAAATTTTATGAATTTTAAGGAATCGAACCAATTCTAATGTTATTTTAAAAGATATTATAAATATCTTCTTCCAAAAAATGTTAGTTCAAGGATATTCATGAATTCATAATAGAACACATGAGATACCTAAAAAAATGTAATAGGATTAGAATTTTATACCAATTGATTTACCCAATTATTATGGATAAAGGTCAAACGTGGGGGTGAATTTACCATTCTAAAAAGTGTTTAATTAATGAATTAAAACACTATGTTTATTGTTAATGTCAATTATGATTAACATGGAATGATAAATAAAAAGTAAAAAATAAATATATAACACATGAAATTTATTTTCAGTTCAGTCAAAGGTGTACATAAATTTACTCTTACGCATCCTTACACTTTTAATGATTTGTTATACACTACACAAGTTTTAAGGGGAATCATAACATGATATGACCTACCTTTTTTGATGGAGGTATAGCCAATATAGATACATAAATTTTAACCGGGAGAAAACCCCATTTCAAAAAATACTTTTTAAAGATGACATGATATACCCATACCTTAGAATATGAGATTCAAAAACAAAAGAACCTGTTGTTAGAATTTGACAGTGACAAACAAGAGAGAGAATTGTTTTGTTAGGAAAAGTACAATCTGATGTTTATTCCTTGATAATAAATATATAACTAATTAATAAAAAACTAGTAAAATGAATTAGATGAAGATAGATGATTCATAACTAGGGGTTCCTATATAATGGATTGGTTAGTAGTTATACAATATTAATTTCACCTTAACGGTTCATCTAAAATATGTGAATCGTTTTTCACCATACCATTTATAAATTTTAGATACCATGTTACAAATTGGAGTTTGAAATTTTGAATCAATGGAAAATCATGATAGTATTATAGTGTCACTTTATATCACTGCCTTTAAATTAGTCTCAAAACCATTTAAAAAATACTAAGAAGAATTAAACAATATTCAATTAATTAGTTAGATGATTTTAAATATTTTAAAACTATAAGAGAGAGAGTGATTATCATTCAAAAATAATATTCAATTATTCAAAAACTGAAGACTAATTAAAAATAATTTTAATTAATTATAACTAAATTTAATATATATATATATATATCAGCCCATGAAATTCTATAAATATAAAATTATATCGTTCTGGAAAATTTGATTTTTAATTTTGAAAGACTTTCTATATAGATGTAGATATATGAAAAAATAACAAATGAACATTAACATAATAAATACTATAAATACTACTTTAATATGTTCTTTAATATTAAAAGACAATTTGAAAACATTGAAATTTCAAAAATTACTCATAATAAAGAAATTCAATATTTTGAAACATCATAATGTATGTTCATGAATGAATAAGAAAATATAAATCTATATTCAAAATCCATTTAATACATTACAATAACATATTTACATGTATTTATATAATTAATATTAATTTAATAAATTTTTAAAAAATTATGACTACTTCTATAAAGATTTTGTAATTTAAAATATCACAATATTTAAAAGAAAAAGTAATCTTGGAAATGTGGAAATTTGCAAAAAAAAAATTAAATGTCATGGATTGAACATAGAGTTGACATGCCATGAGTTATCAATTTCACGTACAAATCATCTGACTGTAAGGTTGTGACCCTATGAATAAATCAACTGACCATTGGTAATCATCCATACGAACAGTTGATAGATCACTTAAACAAATGAATACACCTCATTAACCATTGAATCAACCGAAAGAATGCTATTATGTGTATTATGTAAAGGTTTCATGATATTTTGGATCAACCAATAAAACATGTTATTTTGGAGTAATTTAAGTTACAAAACTACTAAGGCATACAAAATATGGTGATACATAAGTGTACAACACATCAGGTGACCTAGAGACATAAAAAAATGAAAAATATTGTTATGAACAACAAATGAAGAATAATTTATCAATAAAAATTAAGATTAAAAACCAAATCAATGAAAAATTATATAATCTGTATATGGTTTTTTGAAAAATTATAACTACTAAATTAAAATAAAAAACAATTTGAGGTATTTTTTATAATGTAAGACAAAAAAAAATAAACATAAAACAACAATAGAAATCATAACTAACTCTATAACTATGAATGGATATTCCTGTGGTCTATGGAATATTCTATCATCTGAACTCCACTTAAAATCGCAACAATTTTTGAAAAACCCATCCTCGAAGAGAAGGTTTTACATATATAGAAGCTATGCTAAAAATAAACATTAATAAAAAAGAGATTCCATGTAATGAAAACATAAATCATGAATCCAATACAATAATATAATATCTAGAAAATAGATCATCTACTTCACAAGATCAAGAGGACCAAGAAAATATATTAACTAAATATATCATTCCTTATATTCAAAACACCATTCAGAGTTTCTTTCACCACCACTTTAAGAATTAACCACTTACCAGCTTTTACCCACAAAATGAAATTGTCTAAAATCATATATAAAACCCGTTATGAGAAACCAACATTTGTTTTGAAATCCCATTTCAAGACGTTTTATTTAAAATCAACCTTTGAAAATCTTTCATTTTTTATTTCTAAAAAACATTTCCAAAACAACCATTTAAATAACAAAATACAATTGGAATTATAAACCACTTTCCTTATTAAAATAATTTTTAAAAACTTTTAATCATTCAACCATTAAAAACTAAACTTAAAATACAATCAAACAACCAAAAAACCATATAATGGGACACTAACACTCATTTAACCAAGTCACTACTAACAAATTATTTAGAAAATTATATATTTCATGATGACTAATAATCAATTTCAATCCCTTTTTTGAGGTTAGTCGACGAGATTTCAAAAAAATTCCAATAATAAGAATAATAGTTATCAAAAACATATAAAATAATCCAAATGATAGAGATAATGAATACCTATGGAAAAAATATATAAATTCAAGTTAAAATAATATACTAAATTCTCTATTAACTTTAATTATGAACTTGAGAACCTATATCATTAAGAAACTACTACAAGTTCAACACTAAAATATATAATATGCATCTCTTTTAAAGTAATAATAGGTTACTATCTCCCCTGGTTCAATAACAATGTAGAAACTAGGATGAAAATGATGTGGTACACTTTTGATGCATACCTGTTACAAAATAACATGAAATTATCAAAATATTTTTCCAAATGATTTCCAATCAATCCAATTTTATTAAAATTATAAATTAAAACTATTGAGAGAGAAAACTCAAATAAAATGACTCACAATGGTCATAGTACTTCATTCTTAAAAATTCTCTATGCACTGCACATAAAAACACCACCATATTGAGGTAATTTTCCCATGCTAGTAAAATAGAACATTAAATCCCTAAGAAGTTGTACTAAAATATATGAAGTAAGAAGAAGGATAATAATGTAACATAAGAATAGATTTAATATTAATTTTATGATTCAAAACATATAAAATTTTAGAGAATTGAGAGGGTAGAATGAAAAAGAGATAAGGGGTAAATGTTTGGACCCCACTCCTCTATGTGGGTTGACTCATGAAGAACCCCAATGAGAGTTAAATTGGGGGTAAAGTGGAAAAGCACATATTTCCCAATTTTTTTTAAAACATGGTGCATATTAGGTTTTTGGTATCCCTCCACCATGTACCTAGTACCTCAGTATGTACTTGATCACACAACCAACAATATTTCCCCATTGGTTTTTCCACATCAAATATAGTTTCCCAATACAAAATTCTTAGTGGAACACAATAACCACCACCCACTTTTCTCACATATTAAATACTTGAAAATATCATTTCTGTATTTTTTATATACATCCTTTGTCCTCCATAACATCCTATATAAACTATGAAATATTACCGAAGGTTTATTCAATCAATTTTAAATAAAAAATCAAATATACACATTCGAAAAGATGTGTGAAAAATGACCATGCTTCTAGTTCACTAACATATAATGGAATAGTTTATTAAAAAACCCCCACCATAGCACTTCTCTACCAATTAAGCCTTATTGAACACTTTCCCATAAATTTTATGCAACACCTAATTACAAAAATTTTATTAAGTCATCACATTTTATTTTTCAACTCTAATATTTCTTACAATACATGAATTCATTATTGACTAGATTTTTAACCAAGCACCCAATAATATAAACACTGAGACCCTTATTGGTGTTCACCTGATTCCTTCCCCATCATTATAATTAATTTACCTTAAATTTTCTATACACATAGTCATATTATATGTCAGATCCTCTAAGCAACATACTCATATCCAACAACATAATTTTAGCACCGTGGAAGAACTAACCCACAAGTCTAAAAAATACCATAAAAATTATAACTAATTCTTATTGTTCTCTCCACTATAGGAAATAAATACTGATTACTAATTTAATTCAATTTTTATACACACCATATAAATTAATTGCCAAAAATGTGTTAAAGATATTCAATACGACAACCTATAATTTTTGTATATTTAGGTATTCACTCGTGAACCAAAAACCATCCAATGACCCTAATAAAAAAATATTTTTTCCTAAAACTAAAATAGAATCGAAAATATTAAAATTATAACTCTCTAGTCACTCCCACTTTAAACATTATAATAAATCATCTAGATCATATTTCAATCAATTCATTAATTTAAAACTCACCAAAACATTTTATGCACTAAATAATTCCCTGAGAATCTATGTTTTTTGTTTAAAAGCAAAAATTCAAAAATCTATTACAAATTTGGTTTTTTACCCCCAAAACAAATCATAATTGATAAATGAATTTCTAAGTTCATTTACTGATCCAGTTTCCTTAACATTAAAAAAATCAAGATTCCCAAACACCTGTCCACATGGGTTATTTTTTTGAAAATCTAAATGATATTCACTTCATAAAACTAAAATAATTGTCTTTAAAATTGTATACTTTTTGACAATTAAAAATGGTAAAAAGAATTAACATAGAGTTTTAATAAAAACATAGATATAAGGTACATCAATAATAAATTCAAATGACGAAATTAATCTATTGAACCCTTATAATATATCTCAGGAAACATAAATTAAATTTTACATTACATTAATTAATAATTTATCCAAAAAAGGTAAAATATTATGAAAAAATAGTATATTTGTGTATCATCCAATAATAATTATACTAATATAATATGAGAATGATGGAATTGATGCCTGATAGAGTCTCATTCCATATTATGAGTCATAACCATTTTATAATTTCTAAAAAAATGTCTCACTAAAGTTATAATTTATACCCACCTATCATTTGAAAAAGTCTATTTAATTAGGTTTCAATTGAATCCATGATTTGTAAGAAATATCACGGTCCACCCCCAATGTCCAAATATCCTATGAAAACCTCTTATTATTTTTTGAAAAATATACTAGTATACTACTTTTTGTCATCACAGACTAGACTACCTGAACACTAACTAAACTTTGTTACTTCGTGACATTATTCACACCTTCTAGTATAGATGATGTTGTCATATAGTATTTAGGGCCAATAAGAGCCTGGGGAGATCATAAAATAAAATTTAACTCACATGTGTGATTCCAAAATCTATTTAAATTTCAACATGTCCTATCAATATAAAGGGAATACTTAGAACATATAGAATCAGAATTATGTTATATGAGAAAACAATAAATGAAAGAATATAAAATTATATTATTGTCTATATGATGAATCAACAAAAAATTGTGTAGTAATTAGAGAATATATTTAAATTACTATTCACATTAAGAGAACAATTGGATCACTAACTAGTAGATGTAGAATATATGTAAAACAAACAAAATTAATCAAAACCAAAGGGTAAAATTCATAATAAATAAATTGTAAAACCAAAATCACCTATTTAAATATTCTTAGAAAGCTATATGTCCATCTATATACAATTAACCATTTCTAAAATGAACATATAATGTTATACCATTTTTCATATAATCTCTTTCAATTTTTTATAGGTAGAGGGTGATTCCAATAACAAGGAAGTTGGCCTACTAGAATTGACTAAGGGATAGTGATAAATAGGTTTCATGAAAAAGTATATGGTGAGTGGGAGTCCATGGTTATTTACAATCAACCCACCCAATAACACAACCCATGGATGATCATAAAAAACAATACCGATATGCCAATTATGGTTAGAAAACAACCCAAATTGTATACCCAATTGGAAATAACCAGCAGTGTATAAGTCACATATACCTAAATTCCTTGAAATATGTACCATCTTTTCTATTTGAGGTATTCCACACCATCCCGCTTGTATCATCAAATATAGCCTTTATGTGGTCTTTCCATAACAATAAAGACTCATGCATTAGATTTTATTGTAACTGTTTGCTAATCTCACTACCATTATACAATAAAAACAATTAATATCATTATAAATAATGATCATATGTATAAATATTACCATGAGAAATAAAATTTTTACCAACCACCAATCGAAATTATTAAATGAAATTGTAAATTGGAAGGAAATATCAATGTGGTCTAAGAAAATCAAATATCATCCAACCAAAAACTCATTATAAAAAATGGGTAAAATAAATAATGGGGCCTAGTCAGGTGAAATAATATTACTAGATCTCCTTACCTGACACTTCTCATCACATGAATATTACTAGAGTTATCAAGAAGACTACCCAAATAGAACATCTGGATCTATCTCACATATTATTTTTCACCACATGTGTTTCTAGTTACCCATTTCCATGTTAATTAATCAAATTGTTAGAATGTATTTAACTCAAGAAATCCTTAATTGAAAACATGAGATTTATTTTTATTTTTAAATTTTTAATGAGAGTTATTCTTTATTTATTTAGGAATATATTTAATATTATATTTTAAGGGTAAAATGATGGGTGAAACACGAGTTTTAAACATTTGATTTTTACTAAGGACATTCAATAGGGTGTGGTAGATATCAGTTAATAATGTTCTAATAGAGTAAAATTGGAAGCACATTCGGTTATCTAGTGGATAGATAGGGTTATATGTAATTTTTATGGGTTCAATATCCTTATCATTAAGTGGGATAGAATTTTCATAATCCCATTATTTTAAACCACAAATTATGGACCCTTGAATCTCACTTATCGTTATCCATACACACACCCATGTATATTTACAATATAGATCCCTTCTCATCACATATTTATACCTTAAATAAAAGTAATAAATTATTGTTATTATAATTTCCTAGAGCAATATTTCATGATATGCTTCTAAAAACACATAATTATACACATATAAAACGAATTTCCACCAAATAGTAAGAACAAATGTGTATTGTATTTGGAATCATGGATCCTAGCACCTCATCAACCTATGAAATATGTTAAACCATAATTGAATCATTTATTATAAAAATGTTTTAAAAGAATTACTATATCATTTACATCTACTATCGTTAGAGAAAACATGGAAACATAACAAATGAGGAAACTTAAATTCTCACCAAGGGTAAACACATTAATAATGAGATATAATTGAATTTTCAATGGACCATAAATAGCTAAGATACATGAACATTGAAAAAATATTTATAGTAAATCATAAAATCATAAGAAGTGATCATGTGGGAATAATCATATATCATGATATAAATATGCAAAGGAATCATCCTTAAAGAGTAAAATATTACAATAAGGGAACTCTAGGTGTGGTTACAACTCTATGATGGGAATATTACCACCATTCCCATTTTTATATCTTTAATTACAACATAATATAATTCCATATAAAAATTATAAAATCTTGACATATGTCCAGGCTCATTACCTATAGCATAAATGATTAATAGATTAGTTTTAATCCCTAGTCTCATAGAAAATTTAGACATGGTTAATGGGCAAATCCCTAACACTTAGTTATCTAATTATATTTAAATCATTACCCAATTATTTTAATGGATACATAATTAATTTCCCACCTATCAAATTATTATATATCAATACATATGTGTGTGTTAGGATTATGAAAACAATATTAAGTCCCTCAAAAATCATATCACTATTAACATATGGAAGTAAACCGGGCTTTCAAAAAAATAAATTATCAATATTGGTAAATAACATTCATACCATTTAATGAAGTATAAGGTATTCACACAATATAGTATAAAGGGTATTCTATCAATTCTGTAATTTTCCCAGTTAATCAGATGTGTGGGTTATTAGTTAATCACCTTTCAATTAGAATAATTAAGTGTAAATTATTCACAATGGAAATACATTTCATGAAATTTTATATTTATGCATGGTAAATGACATAGAAAGACGAAGTATTTGATTGAATATTGCATCCAATGAAATTTAATTTTGACAAACCCACATATACATAAGATCATAGATGATGAATAAGAGGATATAATATCCACTTATGACAAAGATATCATTAAAGGTGATACAACATAAGAAATTTACAAAAGGTGGAATATTAAAGAGTATTAATATTGAAAAGAAATCCTTATAATAATGATCATAAATTGGTGATTTTTATCAAAAAAATTACTATGTTTTTATAGTAATATTGAAATAAAAAACCAAAATGCAATTTTTTATGAAATAAAGTAAATATAATATTTTTTTAAATAAATTTTACATTTTAAAAAATGAATAATTACTTATTCTAGATAAATAAATAATGTATTTGGAAAATAATCTCAATCAGAATAGACAGGGAAAAATAGAAATAATGAATGAACTTTTTATAGCATTAAGTTACATTTACACAAAAAATAATGAAAAGGTCACTATAAAGAATAATTTTAATAATATAATAAAATGGATTTTAAATATTTAGTTTAATAATAATATTTCCCAATAAGGGATCCTAAAAAATTAATATTTTTAAAGTAGATTAATATTGTAGACCAAGATTGATATAAAACAATTTCCCTTATAAACTTTATTTTTTTTGAATTAGAGAAATAAAATGACAGGAAGAACCATGGAACACAATCACCAAAAAACATAATTAATCATACTGAACATATATGAAATATTTTAGAATAAGGTAAATATGAATATAAAGAGTGATAGATGGTGATAGAGAATATAATTGGAATAATGAAAAATATAGGGAAAGAGACCATATAAAAAATATTGGGTATGATCATTAAACATAGATAAGAGGTAGAAATGAAATTAATGATTAAAAAATAAATAGAAATAGTAATTAAAACATTTTATACTTTTGTGGCGAGACATAAAATAGAGGGTTTATAATAGAGATGTTATAAATTAAATGAAGGGTATTTGGCAGGAAAAATCCATTAGCTTATGTCCCAAATTTCCTTTCATGATCACTAACATCCATAATAATTAAATACCATTATATTAATTTTAAAAAACCTCATTTGTTTTTATTAAATATTTTTTTCATTTAAATTCATTAGTTACCAATAAATATTTATCTACTAGAATATTTTTTCTTACACCAATCAATTTTTGTTATCTGAATCATGAATCTAAATCATCAATGATGTAATGGAAATGGTAGATGACCACGAACCAATAGTTACATAAGATTTCTATGTATCAATTTATAGAGATTATATTATTAGATAAATACATGTGTCTACTATATCTATATATTAAACAAAATTGTAATAAATGATTTGGTTTTCCTTTATAAACTTGATAAAAATGGTTAAAATTACTTTTATTATTTACATTTTATAGGATCATTTTCCTTAATTTACTTTCATTATAAAATTATATACTTGATAATATTAAATTATTAATTCAATATTCAATCATGATATACATTTTTATAAATTTCATTTCATAGAATTAGCTAAAATAAAACATCATCAGAAAATTTTGATGCTAAAGAACTAATGATTAGCCTATAAACTGTTAAATGGTTCAGTACTGTTCTAATGTGTAGAGAGTCACTCGATTAAAATCCTCAACAATCATACAATCTTTACAGTTTATTGATACAATTTTTTTTCTTAGTGGGGGGGTGGGTTAGAGCTTATTTGAAATGAATAAAAATGATGTTTGATAAAATAACATGATAAATTTTGGGGAGATATAATTATATATGATTTAAGATTATTATATCATTGATCATTGTATCATATTTAATTAAATTAAATCTTACTTCACAAGATGATTTTGATCATAATTACCATGTGTTGAGGATTTAATCCAAGCCTTAACATAAAAGGGGTTATAATTTTAATAAATAATTGGCTATAGTAGTTTATATATGGTTATAGTAACCCATTAAATCCACATGTTAAATAAAATATGCCATTAATCCATGATATTTTATGTTTAACATACACAATTTAAACCTAAAGAATATTCCCCAAGAAAAAGCTCTCAATCACATAGCATCCCAAAATTATAACTCACAATAATGGATGATTTACTAATCCATTGAGAATTTTTTTAATGTGTTTTAATATGATTATGATGATGAGTTGAAAATATAATTAAAATAATGGGACAAGATAAAATTAGTGTGCTGGACACACAAACACAAAAAGTGATGAGAATTAAAACGCACTTTTGATTGAATGAGAAATCATAAAAATAATGGTATTTAAAATTAATTTTACATATTTAAATACAATAAATATTCAATAATTTAACATGAATAATAATTATATATGAATATAAAGAAATATGAAATAATAATATATTGAAATAAAATGAACTTACACGATTACAAATGAAAACAAGAAAAAATGAACCAGAAAGGGAAAGTGGAGGAGTGGTATATTAAATTGAAAAAAGATTAATAAATGTCCTATTAAGCCCTTATAAATACATTAGTCATTCCAAATATCATCCTTTAGTGTTTAAATTCCATTCCCTTTCAAGGAGAAGAGGGGGATGTAATTATAGCCTGAGGTGGTGAACTATTTGCATTCCAAAAATACCACTCATATTGTTTCTACAATTTATCAATTTAGATAGAATAATCATGAGATATATTATTATTAAAAAATTTATATAAATATGTGATAAATTCACCCTGTATATTTGGAAATTGTTTGACTTTTTAACCAAAGTTAATGATTTATTGGTAAATCATGGGCTCCAATGCATTTTTTTGTTGAATATTTCCCTAGTCTAAATGTGAAAAAATTTTAAGAATAAAATATCTCCTTGAAATCCAATTCATATATACTAAATATTTAGTAATAAATATCTTGGATTTCACACCACAAAATACAAGAACAAATTCTCTATTGGATTTGTATAAAAGCCATGAATAGTGGGTTGTTTTTAATTCTTGGAAAGAAATGTGGTCTCGTTTTAAAAGTATTTTTTGGGCCCATTGTATTTATATTTGGGACATTAATGTTTTATCCACGACTTATATGGATATACTAGAAAAAATTAATGAGTTTTTTAAAATTGGGAATCTTGGATTGAGCCAAAAAAATCAATCTTTATGGATGGTCCAATTTTGATAATAGATTTGGTGGACCTTATTTTGTGGTCCATATGAACCATTAAATGCAAGACTTTTGACAATATCACATTGACTAATTTGAAGGAAATTTATTCAATAACCCTAAAAATTATGGATCATACTATTTGGATACATTGGTGGGATTTATATTTAAAATAGTATGCTAAATTGAGAATGGATTAATTCAAATAATGTTAAAAAAACATATCTTGTATTAAAATATTTGAATTTCAAAAAAATATGCACTTTTACATGAAAATAACTAAGTGGACTAGATTTTTTAAAATAAATGAATAACATAAAACCCCCCACAGTTATTATCATTCATGTCCTCATGTAGATAAAATAGGTAACAAATCCATTTTTACTTGCCAACAAATATGATTTTTTCACCATTATGGGGGGTCTAGAATAGTTCAATCATACATGAATAATAAATTTTTTTTACAATATTAATGTAAAAAAATTTCCTTTATAAAAATTATAAATAGAAAATGTAGGAACTTAGGACACACCCCTCTCAAGATGACAAAAATTGATTTATTCAGATTCACTCATTCACCAATGAAAGGTGAAACTATTAGAGTTTAAAAGATATATCAGCATCCATTACTTTTCATAATGTTTATAAGAAGAGGTATTTTTTAGTGTTTTTGTTTTCTAATGGATGGTATCAATATATGTCCAAAGTAGTTTAAAAGTGGGTGTAAAACACAAACTAGGGAAACCAATGATTTTTTTTGAAATTAACCATAGAAATAAATGGAAAATCATATTTACAAGGGAATGATTATGTGAAGGAATAAACAATGGTGGAAGAAAATTTAAATGAGATGAAAAATTTAAATATTTACAAATCAAAAACAATATCATAATGATATCAGTGTTTTGTTTCATTTTTTTTCTATTTTGGGTTTTTTTTCGAAAGCCGAACTTGAAAAAAATATTACACTCATCTACCAAACCATGTTTGATCTCCACATGGAAATAATTGTAATTGTTATAACATGAAAGTGGTATATGAATAGTTTTTTTGGCATGCACATTTCTAAAACCATTATTTATTTATTTTTTTCATTATTTGTACACTTTTTAATAACATGTACAAAATTACAGAAACACTAATAAATTCAAAAAATTCACTGAATAAAAAAAATCTTCCAAAAAATAGATTCATTCCCAATCTCATTTTATAACATGATGATATTCAATAAAAGGATATCCAAAATGAAAACCATTCCCACCACACTTAAATTATAATAAATTATGAATTATAAATCCATGTAGATATAGGGGGACAAGGTTTTTCATTTGAAATGTGGATATTAAAGAAATTGTTTTTCATAGGATCTAATGGACTTTGAAAACATTGATTAATGTATGGGTAATGGGAGAATATTTTTTTATTGTGAATCTCATGTGGTTCAGATAAATTCCACAACAAAATTAATGTACACTAACATAATAAATTCAAAAGGAATGACCAAAAACTCAATATTGATAATTTTTTGGTAATAAAATTAAAACACAGCCATAAGTGAAATTGGCATGAAATATGACATTATACCTCATGGGTTGGGTAAATAATTTTACAAATAAAAAATTGAGCGTTCAATATTTATTTTACTTGACACAAATTTCATTACATAAATTTATAATGAAAATTCTTATTAATTGATATGAAAAATAGTATTTTGACTCCCCAAATTGGTTGAAAAACAATTAAAAATTTAATTGTTAGTAATTATTACTATTTTCTTAATTTTTTAGTTTTTTAGTTTTAAAATTATAGACCCATAGAGAAGAGAAATAGGAAAAGTGGTTGATGAATAAATTAGTAAAAAATGAATGATAGATGAAGAAGAAGAATGAGAGAGAGTAGGAAGAAGAAGATTGAATAAAAGAGTTAAAGGGAAAGACTTTCCCTAAGATTAGATTTGGTGGGTCATATTCTCTATGTAGTGGTGGGTATAACACAATTTTTGGGCATTCTATGGATTTATATGTGGGTTTATGAGATGTATTTCACCTCATGGTGATTCTTTAACTGATGTCCATTAGCTATAAATATCCTTTTGGAATTTGGGTCTTAGGCATGAACTTTACCAAATGGTGAAACATCAGAAACAATAAAAACACATTCAAAAAGAGAATTAAGCTTACCTAGGTGAAGATAAAATCAACATTTTATGATCATTACCTTTCCACCATCATGGAATTCTTTTTTACATGATGTGTTTGTCTTGGAGTGCGTTAGCCTTTTCTTTATAAAGATTGGAATTCTCAATAAAGTCTAGATGAAGTTCCTCAAATTCATTCAATTGCAAAAATCTCTATTCACTAGATTTATCAAAATCAAAATTACAGGTTTTGACATCCCAAATAGAATTATGTTGGATTTAAACAGATAAATGACATGCTTTACCAAAAAACTATCCCAAATGGAGACATCCCAATGGGTGTTTTGTAGGTAGTTTGATATGCCCAATGTTCTTCACCAAGTCTTTCATGCCAGCCTTTTATGGTGGTATATAATATCCCCTTAATCACTCTTTCCACTTATTAATTAGAAATTTAATCCATCCAATTTGTTTTTGGGTGATATGTAGTTCCTGTTTTATGTACAAACCCATTATTTTTGAAAAGATATTTCATGGTCAGATTACAAAAATGGGTTCTTATGTCAATTAACAAGGAATATGGAGTTCAAAATTGATAGAAAATATGAGATTTTATGAACTCACTAATAGTATGTGGATCATACTTTCTCGTAATCAACCACACAAAGAATGTAAGATAATCAATTGGAAGGGAGAATGGTCCCATTAAATTGATGCCACAAACATCAAAGATCTCAAAGAAAATTAAGGTATTTTGGTTAATATCATTTTATTTTGAAATTATTATAATCTTTTGGAATGAGGGATACGATTTAAATAACACATGTGTGTCCATGAAGAGTGAGGGCTAGAAGAATCCATATTCAGGGATCATTTGGGTGGTGTTTTGGGGTCTAATGTGGCCACCATCCAACATTGAGTGAAAAAATTCTATGACGGAGAAATGTCCACCATCACCAATACATCTTCTAATTACCATGTGATTCCTTGTTTTTTTATGTTTATTAGCTTACTAAAAATTTAATTTTCAATCACTTTTGATCTTCAATTTTTTTCATTTTAATTTTTTTGGATAAACACTATAAACCATGTAATTTAAAAATAGGGAATAACATATTTAATTTTGATTTAGAGATGATAGGTTTTAGTTTGAAATTCATTATCAGTTATTTTATAAGGAAAATAATTTGAAATTATAATTTGGTTATCATTCACGTTGTTTTCTTTTCAAGATCAATATTTAATTGCAATTTCAAACTCATAGAGAACTAGGATCTATCTTATAAGCCTTGGTTTGGAATCACATATCATAAGTAACACCATTAAAGCTGAATGATCTATAAAAACTGATGACTTTGGAACCTAAGATAATGGGTTATAATTTATCAATGGGAAAAACAACAACTAAAATCTCTATGAGTGAAAATGTAGTATGATTAAGTTTTCATTCAATGTTTTTTAGGCATAATAGATTACATGTGAAATTGTTTCTCTTATTTGACCATGAAAGGAACAAATGGCCCTATTAAAAAGCATCAAACATCTATTAAAAAGGTAAGAACCACCATAGGGGTATGATTATTATGGAAGATGCATGAAAAATGATGTGTTCTATGAAGGATCTCTTGAAAGACTCATTAGAATGGAATGTAATATAATTTTAGAGTAGTTGACTGACTGGGAGGGATATCCTACTTAGTTAATGTATGAATTTATGATAGAAACTAATATAACCAAAGAATGAATAGATGTGTAATATTGGTGTGGGTTTAATAAGTGATTGGATCACCTCAATTTTGACCTTATTGAAATGAATACCCTCATATGAATGTTTTTGCCTAGAACAATTCCATTAGTAACCATGAAGTGACATTTTTCAAAATTCTAGAAAAGGTTTCATTCGAGACACTTTTGTAAGACCATAGAGAGTGAATGCAAGTAGGATTTCTATGAGTCACCATAAATGGTAAAGTCAACCATGAAGACCTCCATGGAATGCTCAATTAATTAAGAAAGATACTCATCATACACCTTTTGAATGTTTTAGGAGCATTGAAAAGTAGAAAATAAATTCTGATATAAAGAAATGTTCCAAAGGGGTAAGTGAATGTAGTCTTTTCATTGTCCTGATGTGCAATTTGAATTTGTATGTAGCTTTTGTATCCATCAAAAATGAAACAATGTGACTTTCTGACTAACCATTCATGATTTTTTTTCAAGGAATGGAAGAGGGTAGTGATATTTTCATGTTTCATCATTCAATTTATGATAATTGATAAACATATACTATTTTACACATGAGTTGGGACCACAAATATATGTTCATTTATGACAACAGTTATCCCACTCTCATTATGCACCACTTTAATTGGACTAAACAATTCACTATAACCAATCCAGTATATAACATTATGTTTGAGATATCCAACATAATACATCATTGTTTTCTAATAAAACATGAAAAAGTTTGGACTTATTTGTTTCAACAAGTGACATAGAGATAATGACACGATAAGAGTGATCTTGGAAAATGAATGTATATTTTAAGTGACGAAGAAGTGGTATCAAATCCTTTTCATTATTTTTTGGCGCATATACAACTAAGGAATAGAGGCAGGGGATTTAGTTGGTTTTTATTCTCATTCCTCAATATTTTAAAAGGTGTAACAATATATATCATAATTGATATGGGATTCAAGAGAGTTTTCAAGATCCATTAGATTGATGGATTCTATGAAGTAATGGTCAACATCAACATACCCTTTTATAACCTGGTAAATAAGGTGGATATTCCAAAAGATACATTCTCATTATAACATGATGAACCTGATGTAATGGGGGTGAATACACTCTTAAAAGTGTCCTAGGAAGATTTTATTGGGAATGAAGAGTGAACATCATAAGGATATCTCATTGTTTAAATGACATTGAACTTACAAGTTGGTCAATAAATTCTATGGATTTGATTCCCTCAGGGAAAAAAATCTTATTTATAGATTTCAAGAGGAATGGTCTTCCTAGATTTAAGGGAGATCAAGAATAGGATGTCTCACCATCCATATCAAAGACATATAAATAATTTGGGAATATAATATCATTAACTTGGACAAGGAAAACCTCAATTATACCCTCCAGATAGGCATTTCTTCAATCAGAGAACTGAATGACAACACTAGATTTGTGCAAGGGACCGAGTACTATTTTGGAGAAGTTTGATTAAAGCCTGAAATTTATTGAAGCTAAAATGCCTATGAGTGCATCATAAAATTTATAACAACCTATTGTGTAAGAAACTGTAAAGGTACCTATATCTATTCACTTCATGGAAATTTATTGTTGGATTGAAACATTTTAAATCATCCAAAAATTTCTATTAAAGGTGGAAAATTCATTAAGAATCATTCCATAAATACGAATTTGATTGATGGAATCTAATATGTGATTTTTTTATTTCAATATGTATAAACATGTCATTTATTATAGGATAGGGTTCAAAGGACTTCCTAGGATTAGAGATAACTTGAGGAAAAGTTACTGGGTTCATTAGAGGAATTAAAGGTGGTGATGGAGTTGATTTAGGTTCTTGTTCTGGATTTTTTTTAATTTTTATTTTCATGATAAACCATCAATTGTAAATTTGAGGATCATTCCTGGAATTTGTACATTTGTTTTCCATATAGAACTAAAATTTAAATTATATTACCCTTGGGGTTCGGAAATAGATGATGTATGGGTTTGGAAGAATTGGTATTTTGTTGTTGACATATATGGGACTCAAATTCACCAATTTGGTTTTAAATTTTTTAAGGATAGAATGGTTGAAGGTGGGAACATATTTTATAGAACATTACCCTTTATTTTTAGAAGAAGAGGCATGTCCCTCATTGGTATTACCTTGATTTTGATTTTTGGGAATGTTCATGTATTGGGTTGGGAATTGGGTAGGCTTTTTAGGATACTAGAATCTAGGAGAAACAAGTGAAGGATTGTTCATTTTAGGTTGAGGAAAAAAGTATAAGGTTCTTAGAAGCTACCACGTCCTTTAAAATGGTGGAATTGGTTTGGATTTTTTGGATGGAACTCATGGGGGTGGGAGGAAGGATTACCATACCTAAATATGGTATTATATGTAGAATAGAAGGGACCATAGCGGGGTTGGGTGGACATGTGTCAGTTAGATGATCATGTCTGCTGTATATTAAAAAAAAATATGTCCAGGGAATAAATATTTTGGAGAAGATGAGGTTGGAGATTTGGTATCCATAGAAAGTTGTCGAACAAGACCTGAATGTTTACACATCCACTTGGTAATATTGTTGGGATATATGGATTGATTCCTATGGAATTTTATTAACAAGAGAATGTTCTTGAATTTTAAAATGCAATGAGTTTGAATCCATGTTACTTATGTACTCTTATTGAGCTACTGGAGTTTTCTCAACAAGCACATCACTACATGCACCATTGATGAGAGTTTTCTCTATAACCGACAACCCCTCATAGATGTATTGGATCAAGAGTTGGTAAGTGATTTGGTTGTGTGGGAATGTTTCCAAAAGTTTTTTAACCACTCGTAGTACTCATGGAGTGATTCATTAGGGAATTAATGTATACCACATATTTACTTTTGGATAGAATATATTTGGTAAGTTGGAAAAAAGATCTATAAGAAGGGTCCCTTCATGTCATTCCAGGTAGTTCTGGAACTGAGAGGGATGTAGTATATCTATGACTTAGCAGAGTCCTCTATGGGGAAAGGGAATGATCGATGTTTTATTTTTTCATTTGAAACTTATTAATGTTTCATGGTAGAGAAACCACTTGAAATTGTTTATGATTAATATAAGGATCCTCACCGGCAAACACATCGAAATTTAGTAAAAGATGAATCAATCATGGTTTTTGTTAGAAAAATTTCCAAATTATTGTAAAATTAATAAAATTGCGTTGTTTATTCATATAAGGGGAATAGTGTTTTTAGGGTTTTTTCCCTAGGATTGGACATATATAGTTCAATTGGTTGGATAATGAATGGTTGTATGCTGATTTTATTATTTTTAATTTTCCTCATAATTCTTGAAATTTATTACTTAATTAATAGGTATATAATATATGATTTATTTTTTAGGAGTCTATGATTTATTTAGGGAATGTATAGAAAGATATAGAAGGTGATTTTTTCTTTGGGTTTTTTTCTTATATGATTTTTATACGGAAGGCGGTGTTTTCTTTTTGTTTTTTTGATAATATTTTAATTTTTTAGATTTATTTTTCTGAAAATAATGAACTACCCACTACTAGTTTCTACATCCCCATAAATAGAGGAATTTGATTTTTGACCAATTATCACCTATCGAACATTCAAGAGTTCAATTCTCTGTTAAGTTGTATTATATAGATTGGGTGAAATCCTCAATGATAGTATGGATTTTATAGTCAATTGTTTTGACACTTTTGTGTTTTGAGGGGGGTGTAGAGCCTATGTGAAATGAATGAAGTATTATGCTTTATTTAACAACTTGATAATGATTTGGGTGAGTTCTCATTTATAATTTTGACATAGGATATCCTTGATATTTTTATTGCAATGTATTAAATTAACACCCACTCCACAAGATGATCATGATCATAATTACCAAGTATTGAGCCTTTAATCCAAGCCTTATCTTAATAAGGTTTCTAATATCAATCAATAATTGTTTTTATTAGTTTATTTATGGTTATATTAAAAAAAAAATCAACACATTAAAAAAATAATGTCATTTATCCATGGAATTTTATGTTTAACATACATAATACTAACCTAAAGATTATTCAACAACCAAAATATCTCAATCACTTAACATCCAAAAATTATGACTCATCCAACTGGATAATTTTATCATCCAATGATAAGGTTTTTAATCTAGTTAATTATGATTATGGTGATGAGTTAAATACATAATAAAACTAATATGAGAATATAATAGTAGTTCACCAAACATACACATGAAACATAAAGAGAATTAAAATGCACATATGATTGAATGGGAATGGAAAAGTGGAAAAGTATTTTAAATTAATTTAATCTATTTTAAGACCCATAATATTTTTAATCATAATTTGAAAATTAATTTGATATTCATATGAGGAAATATTAATTAATAATTAATTGAAATAAAAAATAACTTACACTATCACAATTGAAAATAAGTGCAAACAAACAAAAAATAGAATATGGACTAGAGGTATCTCTTGTTGACACAATATTAAGGAATTTCATCCAAGGACCCTAGAAAAGATATAGTCCTTCCAAATATCCACCTTATGAGATGAAATTAAAACCCATTGCAACGGGAAGAGGGGCACGTATTTATACCAAAGGTTGTGTACTTTTTTCATACCCAAACATCCGATCAAATAGGGTTTTCACTATTTTCATTTAGACATTAGAATATAAAGATATATTATGCATAAAAGTTGTAACTAAAATTGTGTAAAATTCACCCTACAAAATTTTTGGTCATTGGACATTAGTGGGGAAAGCTAAGGCTTATTTGGTTAACCATGTGATGATATCAATTTTGTGTTGAATATTTACATGATCTTAAAGTGAATACATTTTTAGAATGGATGATGCCCAAAAATCTGAACCATTTATTCTAAAATGTTGGGTGTAAGTATCTTTTTTTTCACAAAACAAATTCTCTGCTCAAATTTTCAATAGGATTTAAAGAAAAGTAAAGAATAATTGGTTTTTTAATTACTGGGAAGAATTTGGGGTTGGAATTAAAATCTATAGTTGTGCCAATTGTTTATATATTTCATCCGGGAAAATTTTATCCAAGATATATCTAGATATCTTTGAATATATTCAAGAGTTTCCTTAAGTTTTGGATTTTGGATTGAGCCCATAAATTCTAAATTAATGGCTGGTACAATTTTCATCACAGATTTCATGGCCCTTCTAATAATGTATATATGGTCTCTTAGATGGAATAATTTACTGAAGATCCACTTGAATAATTTATAGTTAAGGGAACTAGGAACCCTAAGAAACATTAATCACACTATTTGGATAAGTAGGATCGCATTTAGATTTAAAATATTAAGAAGAGTTGAGTATGAATTAATTCAATAAATAATCAAAAATTATATATATAATTAAAACACATGTATTTCAAAAAAATTATATATTTTTACTAGAAAATCACTGAAGAGAGTAGACAAAAGGTTGTTATAAAATGAATTAAACTAGTTACATAAAACAACGGTTGTGAATATTTATTTTAAATGAATTTCAGATATAGGAATAATTAATAAATATTTGAGTTTAATAAAAACATTATATTATAAGTAAACTATTGTATTAAATTTCATTTTAATTATCAGTCATCTTTTAAAAAGGAAAGTGGGAGAATCAATATAAAATATGGGATTTTGAAATATCCACATTGGCTGGGTAATTAATTATAAAAATGAATTAATGAGTATGAATGTGAAATTACTCAACTTTTATAGACCAAACGGTTGTGTATAACCTGTAATTATAAGGAACTAATCGAGAAAAGAAGTTGGTTAAAAGAGATTATAATAAATGAGTTTAAAAATAATGTATTATGACAAGGGACCCTTACCGTTCACTTTAAGAAACCACCCTTGTTATCCACCTTAATGCTTTTAAGAGTGGCATTTTGATTAAACCACACACTTGAAAACATTTTTAGGTAACTTAGGAATAGAAATTTTTTCTAAATTTTCCTATGAATAAAATTTCAAGTGATGAGAAATTGGTCTAAGTGTGGTTTATTTATATGTGTAAGAGAGGGGTGTTTTTAATAAAATATTGACAACTATTTTAAGATTAATATTATCAATACTTTTGACTATTATCACTAATAGTAGTGTTTGATTTATAATTAAATATTTGTTCAATTAAAAATATCCAAATACTAAATGGAATATTTTATATATATAATTAAAAATAAAGAGTCATAAATAGATTGTATTTTAGTAAAATATAATTTAAACTTTTGAAATTAATTTATAGGTTTGTAAACATTTATTATCATTTATAAGTGAATTATTTTCTTAATTAGTTCCTTTTTAGATTATTCAAAAGGTAAAATAAATTATTAATTCATTTTCTAATCAATTTAATATCATAAAACAAACAGTATACATAAAAAAATATTTTTATTGTTCATTAAAAATTCAATTTTAGAAATATGCCTAAAATTTAACCTAATTTAACACCGATGTGGTGGTTATAAAAATTAGTTTAATTTAATAAAAATTACTATTTTAATATGATAAAATTAATTTTTAACTTAAAAATATAATTACTAAAATTGCTACGAATTATAAACAATTTCGTGTTTAATTTAGGGGAAAAAGATGGAAATAATAGAGCTTGTGAACAAGGTGGACTCTTGAATGATTCAAGTTGTCAGAAATATTATTTGTCCTTGAATCATAAAATCCCACTAGTAACACATAAATATTCCATATTTTTTCCCCTCTAAATAAAAAATCTTATACCATGCAGTTCCCTTGGTGTTGTCTGGCGGAAATAGAAATTTTAAATATGTTCTCAAATCGACTAGGAGTATATATTTATCAAATTGTGGAAATACCTCTGGGAAATTTTATCAAGAAATTTTAATTGACTCATGTCACAACCAAAAAGTTTTGTTACACCCCAAGATTTCATTGTATGTTATCTCATTAATGTAATTCAATAACTTATGCAACACGCAACACCGAGTTCGAGCGCACCACAACTTACCAAACTAGCCGTTCCGAAAGCGGTTATGAATAGTATTAACTATATTTTGAATCTTATATACTATATAATTTTAACACACATATTATGTTTTTCATAGACATAATATGAGATCAAATTCTTTTTTTAGATAAAGGAAGTATTTTAAAAAAAGGCAATTTTACCACCTTTTAATGGAGAACCATTTTTAAAACCAATATTTGAATATTTTATATATTTAATTTAATGAAATTAAATTCTTCTTTAGAATCAGGGAATTAAAATTTATTTTGGATATATTTTTGGTACTTTTTTGATAACATTCATATTTTTATGAATAATGAAAAATACTAAATTTTAATTGAAAACAACTTTTTAATAGAAATAATTTATAGTGATAAATTTTGAATTTCAATGGTTTGGAATTATAATTAGATTATATTATTACAAATTAAAACAATTTAAGTCATTATATGTAATTTCACATTTAAATTTATCATAAACACATGTCAATCTTTTTATAGTTTTTACTTTTAAAAAATCCATTATTTTGGTTTTCACAACAGGAATAAATTTTAAATTAAGTAATGAAACTTATATGTTTTTAATTTGTAAAAATAGAATTTAGTTTTGAATTTGGAATATCAAAGTTATCTTAAGGTGATTTTTTTATTCTTTTGAAAACATCCAATTTTTGATGAATAGTGAAAAATACTGTGTTATTGTTAAAACCAACTTTTTATTTGAATAATTATTTATTTTATTTAAATTTATTTTACGTAAAAATAGATATATAGTATATATATTTGTTAAATGTAATTTATTGTAGTCATTTTATAATAAAATTAGATGTATATATTTTAATTGAACTTTTTACCCTCTTTTTCCCACCTTTAGAGAATTTGCAAACTTGCATAAAACATCATTTTACCGCTTCTGTGAGTTGAATTTCAAAAATCTAAGAGACATAGCTCACATCAGTATATAAAATGAGGTTCAAGAAGATGAAAATATTATTTGGTGAATAGTAACTTTTGAATTTTATTTACCACGGTTAAAAGTAAATATGGTAATTAATGGTAAAAATGATATTATAATAACCCTAACACATATCCTAATTCTATTGAATAAATGTAATTCAACAAAAAAAACCATAGGAATAAAATATGATCCTCTTTGGTCCACTTAGATAAGATTAAGAAATTTATTATTATTTTATTTAAAGAAGAGTTAAAAGTTTAAAATCCAATGTTTAAAAACTAATTTTTTTTTAATATACGGTTATACATAAGATAAATTAGACTATAAAAATTAATTAGAAAGATAAAAAGATTTCATAAATCATTGTATTATATTTATAATTGTTAGTGATTTAATAATTAAATTTATTAATGACACAATGATGATGTAGTAATTACATTCTTAATGAAATATTAAAATAGTTTTTATTATAAATATAAAAATAAATATAATTTAAAAGATTTGATAAAATCCACATATTTTCTATGTTAATATAACATGATATGGTTTATTGAATAAAATTTATTCGAATTTATAGTGTTGTTATTACTTTTATAAAAACAAAATACCAAATAGTTTGAAATTTGTCATAAATTAGTTTTAAAAACAAATACTTATTATTGGTTGATATAATATTTTTAAAAAACTAATGTTCTGCCAAAAGGCTCAAATAATATTATATATGTCATTCATGAAGCACATGAAGTTCTATAGGATGTTTAGAGTAAGTTAATTAACCATATAGTTTAAGAATACCAGAAGACACGGTATATGTTAAAATATTCAACTAAGAGTTAAATCTAAAAGATAAGGTTAAAATGGTAACCTAAACCTTTCTAAAACCAATTTTTTGGGATTATTTCGACCCAAAAAAACATAAGGGTCAAAATAAATTCATTTGGAGCAATTATAAACCAAATACGATTGTATAGTAAATTAATATTTTAATCTTTTCATAAAGTGACCCTCACCCCTCTTATAAAAGGGCACTTCACCTTTCCCCCAAATAACATCTCCAAAGCCATTTGGCTTGGCCACCCCTACCTAAATATCCCCAATATTCCCACACATCAACATAGAGTCATTACATTGATCAGAAACCCAACCTAAGGAGCCTATTTGATCAACTAAAAAGGAAACACCTGAAGAAGAGTTAATAATTTCACCACCCTCTTTTATGTTCTTTTCTTCTTCCACTATCTCTTTCTTTGTTGTTTCCAAACCAAAATAATATCTCCAGTACTTACTACATATTGTGATGTAATTCTAAATATATTAGAAACATATTATTTATTCTATCTATCATATTAATGACAATGTCACCATACGTGTGTATGTATGATTTACCGTCTCCATGTCGTGGTGTAGTTTGTTATTCAAACACTTTATTATTTGGATGGGTATAATAATGAGTATAAATGATGTAAATATTAAATCTAACATGTTAATGATTCATTATGTATGATATAACATCAAATTAAATACAATTTCCCCATCATTATAATGATATTGTCGCTCATGCGTACGTAAGGATTGCCGTCTCCACGACGCGATGAGATTTATTTCCACATTCACCATTTAATGATGATTATAAAAATATATATTATTAATAAGTATGTAATTTATGAAAAAATAATGCTACTGGAGATATATATATATGTTTGTGTGTGTGTATGTGTGTATGTGCTTACATATATCTTATTCACTTACTTTCATTTAATACGATATTAAAACGGAAACAACGTGTATGTGTACGTACGACCTACTATCTCCATAAACGGTGCCTTAAATTTCATATATCTATCTATTATAAATATATATATTCTAAATATATATTATATATAAATCTATTTTTATATTCTGGAAGTATTTAAATCATGATCTAAATGATACGATCAATAATAACAAGATTAAAACATGTATGACAAAGAATGTGATTATTACCCAAAATATCAATTTAACAAGGAAATAATGATTACATGGGTATTTTAAAATCATAATTGAATAATTTTTTATATAATAAATATGAATATGGTTCTGTTATAATTTAATAACAAACTATGGTCATTATACAAGAGGCTAAACATACCCATGACCATAGTAAAGTGCAAGGTATGGGTTAATTTCACAATCTTTTTATTTTCCGAGGTTGTTTTTACACGAGTGTCCACTAGGACATATTTATTACCCATGAACATGATTCATAAAATATTTTGAAAGGGATTATTTTAAGGGACACTTTAATTAAAATAAAAATTAAAATGGTTATATATTTATTCTTTGAAATCATTCTCATTAATGTCTATGTTTTCAAAATTGTTTTAAGGAATTATTTATATAAAAATGAATGTTATAAATTGTTAATTCCTTTAAAATGACTCAATGTTGTTTGGGAAAATTTTAATATAATCTATATTTTTTGAATTACTTCCTTTATAAATAATGTGACTTTTAAATGATTTCATGAAAAAGGGATATTTCTCTCAATGATTATTACTGATCCTTTTCAACTATGTCAACATCTTTTATGAGATATTATTCTTGATCAAGGTTAATTTGTTATGATACAAATATTCCATATCGAAATGTAGGTTTTGTGATATGTTTTACTATGGATGTGTTATTTTTATACCATTCATGGTGTATGGTTAAATTATTGACATTTCGTATTCTAGATATAATACAAATGTTTATGCTATGTTTCTACATTTTTATATGAGTAATGTATTGGACTTAGTTAGTGACGGGAGGAGCCCACTATAGCTCCTTGGAGAATTGATAGGTCTCATGAGACAAGTAGAAGTGGAATTTTCCGAGGCCTTTCGCAATTTGATATATGGTTTTGGTCGAGGCCTAAATCATTTTTAGATGCCTTGGTCGAGGTCTTGAAAAAATGCTTAATAATGTCCCGCATTATAGATTCCCTCATTGTAAAAATATTATTGATGGTTCATGTGGTTATTCTACTAGTATAATACCCATGACTATGTGTTTATTATGGAATTATTTACTTAGATCATATTCTTGATATAATTTTTTCATGTTTAATATTTGTAAAGGCATGTGTTTTCAATTATTCACCATTCCTGATGTTTATGTTATCTTCCACTTTATTTCTTACCCTTACCAGTTTGACCTCACCCATTTCTATGTTTTTTCCTAGGATGAAAATAAGTATATTATGATGAACCTGTAGGGATAGTCTAAGGGATATTAATGTGGTCAATGGAGAAAATGTTGTTGTTGTTGTTTTTCATTTTATAATTAAGCATTCATGTATGTAATATATTTTCCAAGACTGCTAAACAAATCGGTCCTTCAGGACATGATTCCTATTAATCATGCCAATGCATTAAAATAATGCACCGACTCTAGGTAAATGGGGTAGGGGTGTTACAGTTTTTATCAGAGGAAGTTTAGTACATGCCTTGGAAACTAGATTTAGAAAAACTCTTATTAGATAACATTACCCTAATATAGACTTTGAGGATTATAATAGAATAACTTCATATAATTTTGGTAATGTAGGGTTTTTTTGAATTTTCCAAGTAGTACATCCCTGTCTAGATACGAGCAGCTAGAGGCGGCTCTGGCACATATGTACCTAGGATTGAAAACTCTGACAAGGAGTTCTGGGCTTGACCCGTGGTATTATGGTACATGACAACGAGTCTTTCTTCACTCTTGGTTACGACACTCCATGGGGATATGCTTAAAATAATTCACATTTTCTTTACAAGCCATTATGAAGGATTTAGGAGTAAATATTTTCTCAAAGAAAACATTTTACGATTATAGATTATATGCATAATCTTTTCAATTTATATTAGGTATTTGAAAAGTTTGGAATTATGCATTGCGATTCATAAACTAACCTAGTATATACCATTGTTTAGAAATGGAACCTAGTAGAAGGAATGCGAATTCCAATAATACACAAGGTCGAAATATTAAGAAGGATCATATCTTTGATGGTATTAAGACAACATTTAAAAGGGAAATAGTCTATCATATATTATCATCATATGAAGAAACAATATCAAGTGCTAATAAGATATCTAAATAATTCTATGAGTCCTATGGCTTTGAAGGAAAGTAAGAGATGAAAAGGATGGTAGAGAGAAATATGCATAAAGGGAAGAAGGGAAAGAAGAATTTTCCCATATGTGATCGCTGTTGAAAGAATCATCTTTGTAAATTCATGAAGGGAATGGGTGTTTGTTATAAGTGTGGAGAAAAAGAACACAAAGTATGTAATTGGAAGCGTATGAAAATGGTTTCACATGTACAATGCTTCATCTACAAGGAGTTGGGAAACTATGTGAATCAATGTCCAAATCATCAGAGAATGCCCCAAATGATGTTATTGGATAATAATCAAGTTACGATACTAAAATAGATGAAAAGGAACGATTAGTGTTATTATGTTGTTATTAAAGAATTTTTTCATTTGAGTGTTGTATCAACGATGCACTAGTTATATGAATTATAGAAATAAATAAGGATTGCACTATAGTACTATTTCATTAAGGATTTGAGATTGTATGGTATCATGTATAGTGACACAGTATCAGGTTAATCATTTTGGAAAATACCTAGATGAAGAAAGGATAAACCATAATATTTTATTGATACTGAGATAGTGATTTTAGAATAAGAGATGGTTGATTCTGATAAATTATATATGATATTCTTGACTACCTTGGATCTAATTAATGTTTTTTAATCCATCATTGTTGGAATATTCAAAAAATATCTACATATGGAATATATCTAGTATTATATAAGGAATAAGGGAGCATGAATGTAATCAATATGGTTTTAAGGTAATTCAGGGTGTTACCATGTTTTAATAGAAATCCTGATGAAGGTATTCATACGTTATTATGTGGAAAAAGAGATCTTTATTTTGTTTACCTTCCTTATAAATTCTGGACTATGAGTTTGGACAGAAGTATTTTTGATTAGTATAAATGTTTGAATGGATTAAGTTTGACATTGAATACAATTATTAAGGTGAATCATTTATTGAAATTATTTTTGTATTGTTGTAAAAAGGGCAACCCGGAGGTCGGGCAACTTCCCATAGGTTGGGTGACAACAAGTCGCGTCCGATAAGGGTGCGAGACTTGAACCCACAACTGAAGGGCGACAAGGGTACATCACCTACCTCTGGCCGATGTGATATCCTGTTTTGTGTAATGTAGTTTTTTAAAAAATATTACAAATGAATTATAAATTCATTATTTTTGGAACCCTATACGAATATGATAAATATAATATTTTTTCATTCTATTATCTTTTGGAGTGAAAGACAAGTTTGTGGTAGGAATTAGTTGATAGATGAAACTCTATTTATCAAGTATATTTTTTCCTATTATTCAATGAATAAATTCTTTATAAGACTTTGGGGAAGGGTTCTTAAAACAAATTTTATTTATCCTAATACCTTATGTTTGGTTGAACCGATTATATTTTACATCATCGTAGATTGATGGCTTTGGGGCCCTCATGTTTACACTTATTTGTGATTGATGACCTCAATCACTCCCTATAAATATTTACATTTTTCCTCTAATTATGTATCTCTGATTTTCACCAATGTTCTCCCAATTGATATCATAATTTGGTGGTGAATTATTCATTTCCCTTTCCCTCTTATTAAGACTAAATTTTGTTAATCCAATTTCTGATGTGGGATTTCCACAACGTTATTTTTCAATTTTTAACCATTTATTTTAAAAGAACAATTTCAAATTGATAGGACACAATTTTTTAAAGTAGGGATGAATCTAAAACTCCGTGATTTCATAGTAAGTTATCCCATTAAAGTAATTCAATAACTTGCACTACACGCAACACTGAGTTCGAGCGCACCACGACTTACCAAACTAGTCATTCAAAAAGAGGTTATGAATAGTATTAACTGCATTTTGAATCTTATATACTCTATATAATTTTAACACCCATTTTATGTGTTTCTTATACATAATATGAGAACAAATTCATTTTTTTAGAAAAAAGAAGAATTTTTATAAAAATGCTATTTTTGCACCTTTTAATGGAAACCAAATTTTAAAACCCATATTAAAAAATTTAATATATTAAATTTAATGAAATTAAATTCTTCATTTGAATAGGGACATAAAAATTTAGTTTCGATAAATTTTTGGTACTTTTCTGATCACTTTAATATTTTTATGAATAGTAAAAAATACTAAATATTAATTGAAAACAACTTTTTTAATTGATATAATTTGTAGTTTTAAATTAGGAATTTCAATGTTTTTGATGTATAATTAGATTATATATTTATCATTTAATACAATGTAGGTCATTATAAATAATTTTATATTTAAATTTGACATAAACACATGTCAATCTTTTAATAGTTTTTACTTTTAAAAATCCTCTTTTTTGTTTTTGACATTGAGAATTAATTTTAAATAATTAATGAATATTCTATATTTTTAATTTTGTAAAATAGAATTAATTTTTGAATTCAGAATATAAAAATTATCTTAAGGTGAGTTTTTGGTATTTTTTTGAAAACATCCATTTTTTTATGAATAGTGAAAAACATGGCATTGTTGTTTAAAACCGACTTTTTATTTAAATAATTATTTATTTTATTTAAATTTATTTTAAGTCAATATATATATTACATACAGAAGTTCAATTTAATTCATTGTAGTCATTTTATAATATAATTAAATGTATAAATTTTTATTGAACTTTTTACCATCTTTTATCCACCTTCTAGGAGCATTTGCAAATTTGTATAAAACTTAATTTTTAGGCTTCAATGAGTTGAATTTCAAAAATCCATGAGACACAATTGACATCAATAAGTAAAATGTGATTCAATAAGATGAAAATATTATATTTTTGAATAGTAACTTTTGACTTTTATTTACCACGGTTAAAAGTAAATAGGGTAATTAGGGGTAAAATGATATTATAATTACCCTATCACATGTCCTAATTATATTCGATAAGTTTAATTCGACCAAAAAAATATTTGGCAAAAAATATGATCCTCTTTGGTCAAATTGGATTAGATTAGTACATTTATTGTTATTTTATTTAAAGAAGATTTAAAAGTGTTAAAATCATTGTTTAATAACTAAACCACTTTTAATATAGGGTTATACATAATAATAATTCAACAATAAGTATTCATTAGAATGATTAAAAAATTTCCTATGTCATTTTATTTTATTTATAATTTTTAAAGATTATATAATTAAATTTATTTATTACACAATGATGATGCAACAATTACCTTCTTAATAAAATATTAAAATAGTTCATATTATAACTACTAAAATAAATATAATTTATATGTTTTGATGACTTCCAAAAATTTTCTAGCCTAATATTACATGTTAGGGTCGATCAGAGAAAGTTTTTTCAAAGTGATATGGTTGTTATGAATTTTACAAAAAACAAAATAACAAATAGTGTCAAAATTGACACAAATTAGTTTTTAAATCAAATACTATATTATTGGTTGATACAATATTCCTAAAAATATATGAATCATCCAAATATTTATTATCCATATCCATGTTTCATGAAAGAGTTTTCAAAGGGATTATTTTAAGAGAATATTTAACTAAAACATCATTTTAAATGGTTTAAATATTTATTATTCTATATCATTCTCATTAATGTCCATGTTTTCAAAATGGCATTAAGGATTTATTTATATGGACATGAATGTTCTAAAATATTATTTCCTTTCAAATGTTTTAAAGTGGTTTGGGACACTTTGATTCAAAAATATCTTTTAAATGACTTTCTTTATAAATTATGTGAATTTTAAATGATCTTGTGAAGAAGGGATATTTCTCTCAAATATTTTTACAAGTCCTTTTCAACTATGTCAACATCATTTATGGGATATTATTTTTGATCCTGGTTGGTTTATTTGGATAAAAATCATACATATTGAACTGAAGGTTTTGTGATATGTTTGACTGTGGATGTGTTATTTTTATATCATTCATGGTTTATGGTTAAAGTATTGACATTTAGTAAGCTACTTTTAATACGAATTTTATGTTATGATTCAAACTTTTCATACGAAGAATGTATTGTACATAGTAAGTGATGGGTAGAGCCTGTTATAGATCCTCGGTGCATCGGTTGGTCTCATGAGATAATCAGACGTTGAATTGGCTGAGGTATTTCCCAATTTCATATATGGTTTTGTCTGAGGCCTTAATCATTTTTAGACGTCTTGGCCGAGGCCTTGAAAAATTGTTTCAGAATGTCCAGCATTATACATTACCTCATTATGAAAATATTTTTTTATGGTTCATGTGGTTATTCGACTAGTAGAATACCCATGACTATGTTTTTATTATGGAATTATTTACTCATCTCATATTCCTGCCATAAAGTGATCATGTCTATTATTTTTAAAGGCATGTGCTTTCAATTATTTACCATGCCTATTGTTTATGTTATCATTCACTGTATTCCTTACCCCTATAGAGCATTTGAGCTCACCCCATTCTGTGTTTTAGTTTTCCTATGATGTGAACATTATATTATAAATAACATATTGGGATAGTCTAAGGGATTTGAATGTGGTCAATGGAGAAAAATTTATTGTTGTTTTTTTCATTTTATAATATAAATTTCATGTATGCAATCTATTTTGCAATACTACTAAACTGATCGGTCCTTCAGGACTTGATTCATTATAATCATGACAATGTATTAAAATAATGCACCGAATCTAGGTAACAGGGGTCAGGGCATTACAAGGATGTCTTTAAAGAGTGGGTAAATATGTCAAAAGATTCCTCTATTTCACTAATTGTAAATTAAAATGGGAGAAGATGTGATGTTTCAATGGTCTTATCAAGAGCATTGCAGTGATGTGGGTATTTAATGGATGGAGATGACTACAATGGGAATGTGGTACTTTCACATAGTCTTCTAATGTAGATCATAAGAGGAATGAATTTAGTTTTTATAAAGTTTCCCTCATGCTTGTAGTTCAAAGGATACAAGATAGAGATTAGAATTTTGATCCTAATAATGTAAGGAATATCAAATCTCAGGTTTGGATTCACATATGATAACTATAAAAGTTGTATTGAAATCCCAATATTCATTTGGGATATTTCCTCTTTGATTGGAAACCCAATAATGGTGGATATAGAAACTGATAATCATATAATTGGGAATATTACAAGGGTCTAGTTTGATGTTTTCAGGGATACCCCATTTGTTAAATAGGTGGCCTTTATAGATAGGGATACTAGCCTCTCTATAAAAATTATTTATTATAGGTATCCTATGATTTTAAAGGAATGTAATTTCATTGGTCATAATTAAAATGAGTGTAATAGTTATAAATTTTATAGATTGTGTCATATGAAGGTGTATGATGACTAAATTTGAAGAAGGGATAGTGAAAAAATAAAGTGGGGGGAAATTCAACCTTCCAATTATAAGGTGTCCTTCCAGAGAGGTACTAATGGATCCCCAAACTGTTAAAATAGACGAGGTTAAGGATATTCGTAAAGGATTGGATAATGAATTTTTTCCCTTTTTATAATTATCAAAGGGGATGTGGTATCTTATTCACTTCAATTTTAGTAAGTGAGCACCCCCTATTTGGCGGGTGAACTAAAAGGGAACATTAACATTCATGAATAAAAATAGTTCGATCTTCTAATAAATTTTCTACAAGGGTTGGATAATCCATATGATTGAAAATATATGGATGTTATTGGAAAAATAATAGGATATTGAGGATGTATTTGGTCTAAGATAAATGTTGGCGTTTTCTAGAATGTCAAATGAGTGGGCTCATACCCCCCCCCATTGATTTGGGAATGACCTTTCATTAGAATACATAGGAAGTCATCTAGTGACATCATCATGAGTAGGAGGAGAATAATTATTTAGATTAATTTATACACGAGGACTTGATGGGGAATAAAAATGAATCTGAGGATATTTTTTCTCTTGGACCATTAATGGGGTTGGATGAAAATTCTTCCAAGGAGGATGCTATCAACCTTATCATAAGATGGTATTCTATAATTAATTCACATTAATGTAAGTATAAGATCCCTAATGAACAAAATTTCATTCAAAAAGGATAATAATATTAGAATATATTAATTCTTAATGAGTCTGAGGACTTTTTTAAATACGTTATCCTGGACAATGATTTAATGAGTAGATTAATTGAGGATACAAACATTGTAATTGAGAACTCTGCCAACAAATTCACTCCCATTAGTTGGAAGCCTTGGGATGATGACCTGACGGTTATTCAAACCATTAATGACATCACTAAATCTTATGTTATGAATTATGTGGGTATTAGACCTAGTGATGTCTAGAGGAATAGTAGATGAATGGAAATGAAACTTATAATATAATTGCCACAAGATTAGGGGCCTCAAACAAGAGGTAATACAACATTTCATAAATAAATACTATATAAAATAATTGTCAGGGGATTGGGAATTATTCCACATTTATATCCCTTATACATTTCATTATGACAAAAAAACATGTTAATTTGTATTACTGATAAAAAAATATGGTTTGATAATTGGAAAGCATCCCTTGGAAACTCATTTTTTCATAAAACCAGCATGAAATTGTAGTGAAAACTCTATGGGTTATAAATAATGGAATTATTATTATTCATTATTAAATTAAAAATCATTATTAATTCAATATTTTCATAAAAATTAAAGTTATTAATATACCCCTATATTTTGTTTATGCTTCAAATAATTACATAAGAATAAAGGGCTTGTGGAGGTACTTGGAAAGAATATATGAGATAATGTCTCAAAGATGAATCACCTTGGGTAATTTTAAAAATTATTTAAGGCCTAAATAAAATTCTAGACCAAATTTTATTATGTCAATAAAATATAAATTTTCCACCATTATTGATAGGTTCATATTGTTTGACTTGCCTGTGGTTATAGATAACTTGACATGGAGTAGTAAAGCCCACACTGTGAGACAATCCAGTAAACTGGTTAGATATTTTTCCATTTAGATGATATGAGTGATTTTATTGAGTTATCTTCCCTAAGTCATCCCAATATCTAGTATGATCACAACCATCTATTGATTGATATTTTCATGAAAAAATTATGTTCAGTTCCTCTCCATTTCATGTTTGATAATGAATCTCTTGTTTTTCAAGGATATAAGGAAATCATTATGAATTCATGGAATAAATAATCTACCCGTATACCTTTTCCATATATGGACACTATGATGGAAAACACTAAAATTATGGTCAAGTAATGGAGAATTGTCCTCATCTCCAATATTTTTCATGATATTAAGGTTGGTGTACACCATTTTGAACATTTCCAATGTCAAAATCAAATTCAAGTTGTTCCCGCTTAGGATGAGATGAAAACCCTCTCCAAAAATGATGAATTTATTTATCTCAAGGATATCTTGTATCGAATCCAATACAAAATTAGATGGTTAAATTAGTTAGATAAGAATTTAAAACTCCTTCATCCCCTGTATATGAAAAAGAAGTATATGAGATGGGTTAATACCCTAAATATTAATCGGTATTTTTTCATCTCATAAAATGAAATCATCAATATTGAAATAAGATACTACATAGACCTATAATTCAAATAAGGGGGTGAAAACACCCATAAAATGAATAGTATCATCAGTACCTATATTGAGATCCTTCAAAAAAGGAGGCCTATTGATGCAACTAATGAGATGGAAATCCAGATTACCACAATTTCTTTAAAAACTGATGGAGTGTCCAAGCCTAATGGATTTACCAAAAAATACTTTATGTTAAACTCAGAAATTTTTCACGATGAGGTCGAAAATTCAAGGATGGGATTCATTAATCCTGAATCCATACCTTATAGAGGCTATTCGAATGTCACTTCCTTAATTTTAAAAAATGACTGTGATGTGGATATTAAGGAATTTAGACCTGTGAAAATTGGGATCCTGATTCAAAATGTATAAAAAGAAAAATTAATCTATTAAAATGAGTGATTTATCTATGAAATTCATTACTCCAAAAAAATTTGGGCGTTCCCCATTGATGATCATTCATAAAAACCTGTAAACTACCTTTAAATGTATCACCATTATGATTAATAAGGTATTGGATGGAAATAATACCCTAAAAATTGAAATCACTCTGGCCTTCAACATGACTAAATGGATTTCTTGGCATTTCCTCGAGTGCATGTATTTTCTCATTACATAATCAACTTTTTCAATAACATGATTAGATTTTCTACGATCTATAATCTAATCAATGGGGGTCCAAGAGGTTTTTTCAGTGTTCCATGGGTTCTATAATGGGTTCCCTCTTTATATACATCCCATTGCTATTTTTAATGATTATTTGAGTCGACATCTTAATGTTTTTGATCAATATGATCATTATGAAAAAATCAATCGATGAAAGAGAATCTTTTCACTATAAAATGTCTTTAATGATGATGATATTCTACAATTTTTCAATGTTTAAAGAAGAAGCATATCATATATAAATGTCATTTTTGGGAACTATGAAGATGTTATAGGCTAGGTAATTAGTTCCAACAAATTCTTATTGGTCTTTAGAGAGGGAATATCTATCTATATGAAAAGAATGGTGGCTAGAAACCTTAGAGTTAAGAGTGGATCACAAAATTTTACCTATCTCATTGTTCCTATTCTATAGGGTAATGTCCAAAGGTGAAATATAGAGAACATATTTCCCAGAATCATTGCACATATGAAGAAATATTAAGGGAAGACATTGTCCCATGAGAGGAGAATCCATTTCTACGATTCATTGATAACATCCATTTTTTAGGCCTTTTGAATATATATATATGCACTATTAACCATATCGAAGACCTTAAAATATTAATGAATTTTTTTTGACTATATATATCCATTAAATTAATATTGTTACTATATATTGTAATGAATGTTTCAATCCCACAGATTGGGACACTTGGGAATTAAAGATATAGGAGTCTCCAATAATTCAGTCATTATTAATTTAAACTGGAACATCCTCCTATAAAATTATTAATCATTGGGATTTTATTTATTAGATTCATCAGAATATTAGAAAATGTTTAACCTATATACATTTTTTCATCTATTTTTACAACTATTAAAGAATGAAACCCTGCTATTATGAAATGATTCAAGTGGAATGTTTACAAGAAGTCAATTCTTAATTGATAAAGTACACCACAGATGTGATGACCAATACGTGAAGAGGTTGTTTTACTTCAGTATCTAAAACTCACATCATTTGTTGATATATAGTAACATATATATTCACAAGGTTTTCTTTAAGCTAAAATCAATATGGAGGTCTAAAGATATAAATATATTGATTTGGATACTCTAATGTGGGTGGGAAACCTGGCTGGCTAGATCACTACTATGTAATATCATAAAAGAAAATGTGACATGTCCAGCACCATGCACATGTGGTTGATTCACTTCCAGAAACCATTAATTCCCCCATCTTCCTTGATAATGCATTGAAGAATATGAATGTCTCAGTTTTGGTTTCACAATTTGATTCAATTAGTCTGGCTAAATCTCAAACATTACAAACATATATGTTTTATTTTATTTGGATAGAATCAATCACCAATTTATATTTTGAACATTCACACATAGTTTATGTAGGTATTTCCATTACATTTTTTGGAATATACTATTTTTGAAAGCTTTCAGAAGCTAATGGCCTCCATCACCAAAGCTGGATGAAGTGATGATATCAATGAAATGCTTCTCACTTACACTATTTATATTATTTTATATACATGGATAATAATATATGGTTAATATTTTGACAATAATTCTCCCTCATTGGAAATCAATAGAACTCATATAGAGGTTATGGATGCTCAAAAAATCCAATTAGGTACAATGCATAATGTAGTTTATAATCCTGTAATTTTTAGAATATTTGGTATTAATATAAGGGTCAGAAAATACCTGGTGGTATAATACATTATATGGATACCTCCAATCCCAAATTGGATTAATGTAAATGTGGATGAGGTGGCCTTAGGCCCACCTATACCCTTAAGATGTGGTCGTTTTTTCCGCACCCAACAGAGTTTAGTTAAATGATATTTAAATGATTTGATTGGAAAAAATGTGCAATTGAAGATAAATTGTTGTAAATGATCATGTTAATTAATTATTTGTTTCAACATGGATAGATTTCAGGTAGGTGGGAGTTTTAATGGCCTGATCCAGGAATTTACCATGGTTATTGTTTTCTTCCTTGATTGAATTCCTTTGGCTCACCGATCATATCATCTAGAATGTTACACATGCATACAGGGATGGAAACCTGGTTGAATATTTCCACTCAATGATATCCACTGTGGAAGAAATATTTATGTGTTCATTTTTGATCAGAGACATTTTCTCAACTCTTGATGAGGTTGATGTGCATGGTTAATTTTACACTCATCTTTGTAAATGTCCCCTTTGATTCCAACAACACTACCTTTTAATAAAATTTTAACGGAGGAGGTTTTTCTAGCTTCTGATCCTTCTGATTAATTTTTTTTTCATGTATGACTTTTTGAGCCATAGAAGAAATAAAATTGAATGAACAATTTGGTTTTTTTTAATTTTATAAAAATATTTAGTGTTTTATAAAATCATTTGTAAATAAATTTTTTATTTTTTATTTTAATAAAATATATGAATTTTAATGAAAAGCCATATATGTTTTTCTAAAAATATAATTATAATTAAAGTGTGTGGAATATTTGTTTTAAAATATTTTATTATTTTATTTAATTATTATATGCTATAGATTTATTAAATTTTTATTTTATAAGGTACCCAAATAATATTTTAATATTCCAATGGCCATGTTACAATTATAATGGAAAATTCACTATTCTAATGGTCTAGTGACTTTGTTAATGGTCACCTTTGCAATGGTCCTATAATATCTTCACATATTATAAATAACACTTATTACCATCATTATTCATTCACTGAATTTCATGTCAATGTTATATATTATTAATTATAAAATTCCAATTAAATTTCTAATGATTTGTTACTTTTTTAGTGTTTTTCATAGTTTCTAAAATTATAAGACACCACGATTCACTGTAATTTAAAATTTTTGTTTTGTTTTCTTACTTGTATTTATTGCATTAGTATAATATTTCATAATGTATTGAGTACATTTATACATTATAAATAATGTGTCATGTTTATTAAATGACATTATATCTTTGTCTATATGTATTTACTTAAATATATATATGATAAACTTTTTATTGACTTGAATTGTTATTTATAAAATAAAAATATATTCAATTGTATCATAAAAAATTATTAATTTTTAAAATATATAATATTTATATATTTAAAAAGTAATCAAATTATTTACATTTAACACATATATTTGTGTATAATATTAGGATAAAATGACATACAAATATTTATTGAAAACTCAAAATATTGTGGTTGTCTTCTACAAAAGAAAGGTAATCATCCAACTCTCATTTAATCTTTACTGCAAATGAGCCTCATCCCAGTTGGAGAGGTATCCTTAAGTGCATCCACAAGACCCAGGTTCAAAACTAGGTAAAGGCATATTTCTGGGTACTATAGCAGTACTGTAGCAGGCACAATAGCAGTACAGTACACTGTGTGGGTAATATAGCAGAACTTTACACTATACAGGTACTATAACATAACTGTACATTGTGCGACTACTGTTGCATTTATTGTAGCAGGTGATGTTTGGTAATGTAGTAGCTTGAACTATTCCCTTTGATCCATTGGTTTGGGATTGGAGTCATTAGGATTTTGGGCCACCCATGACATCAGGCCTGTGGGGATTTCGGGCCACCATTAAGGCCTTTGGGCCACCTCAAGGCTTTCAGGCAACATGCAGTTTCCCAAAACACACTACAAAAGGGGAAGCCCAAGAAGAGGATTCAGAGTAGGTGCACTCATCAGAAAAGAGTGAAATGGATTTTTCAGAATGAGAGGGTATGGCTATGTCATCCGGATGAGCCTATGCTTGCATGGGAAGCCTCGCCAGATGGCCATGCGAAGGTGGATAACTACTATCATGATGCAGATGCTGGGGAGGGGATGTTCCTTGTAGATAGTTTGGTTGAATTCCCTACGACCTTTTGGTCATGTAATCTTCTAAGCCTACAAGCCATGTAATCTCTGAGCCTACGAGCCTTGTAAGGGTTCCCCCTCATCCCTTGAAAGGGGGGTTATCAAAAATAAATAAAAATGAAGGCCATTGGACCATTCATGCTCATTGCATCTTCCCCACTTAAAAACTATCTTATGTTTATTTAAGATTTGGATAGGATTAAGTAAATGATTTAACCGAGTCATTCTGAAATCCATATGGGAATATGCGGATTCCATTTTTCTAGATATTTTCAAGAGAGGTTGTCTATGTTTTGTTTAATAGTTTTTTGGTACATGGAATATAATTTGTGATTTATTAGTTGTATTTATTGATTTTACCATAGTTTTTTTGGATTATTTGGTAAAATTGTTGATTTTAAATCTTAAAATAGTGGACGTATTTTAGGATTTGTTTATAGATATTTTCATTGAGTTTAACAATTCTTTGATTTTAGTGATTGACTTATTTGATTCATTTTATTATGTAAATTTTTAATAACCTTTTGGTGTCTTTGATGGATATTGGTGTAATAATATCTCATAAATGAATGGATAATGATCATGCTAAAAAACCATTGTTTATTTTCCAAGGTTAAGCTCATCACATAGCTACCACTTTATTTTCAAAATATTAACAATGTTTAAAACCAATTTTAATTGTATGTTTTTTAATATTTTTTGTTATATTATATTCCAAATATAATTGTTTTATGTAGAAAAAATAAGGTCTCTAATCCTTTTAGATCATTCCATTTTATGTTCCTAATGTCTGTGGTTTTTAGTGGAAGCCAAAAACTGGATCAGTGGAGGATTGGAGCTAAAATCAGGAAGCAAGAGAATTCCAAATGTGAACTGTAGATCACAACGCGAGAGATATTTTCACAGATTGAATAGGATATTTGAATTCTTAGAATAGTTGGTTCACTGTGTGTGATTCAATATGTGATTTATTGGTACACAATATGATTGGATCTGGTTTGGATTTGATGAACCTAACCAAGAAACCCAACACTCAAACATCATGTTGATGACATGAATTAGCCAAGGATTAATGGATCGAGGTGACATGTTTTTTAGAATGTTTTAAAATTTGGGAAAATAAAATTGTGAGTAACCCATTAAAAGTTCGAATTAGTATATAATAGTGTTCCAATAAATAGAATAACCCCCTTAGTTTTCCTTAATCCACTTATTATGATCCAACTGGAGGTGGTTATAGGTTCTTCTTTAGGGTGTCATGAAACCCTTCAAGAGGATATGGACCCAAATATAATTCCATTTATCAGTGGGGAACAATATTTAGTATTCGTTATTTTATTTTTTATTTCTTTATCGATCTATTTATTTCTTCCTATTCCATATTTACATTTTATGGAGATGATATCCTTGTTCTTATAGACATCCTATTTTTTTGTTAACACGATTATGGATTGACATACTAAGAGAGCTTTAGAATCCTTATTAGAGAGGTGATTAGAGTTCTTCATTTTTGTTTTTTTATTTTTTTGATTAATGTTGAAATCTTTGGGTTATAGATTTATTAATTATTTTTATTTTTATATGAAATGATTAATTTATAATGCTTTGACTCTTCTAGAAATTGTGGGAATAATCCTATTATATATTAAACTAGATTAATGAAGAAATGGGTCGTGTATTTTTATGATCGCATGTTTTCCATCAGGATAAAGGTTTTCCTAAATTTTTATAGATAATCGGAAAACTACATTTATGATTATTATAATTTTTGATATTGTTGGTTATATAAATTTTCAATGATTAAAATTGTTAAAGGAAAAAAATTCATTAATTTGTTTTGGTCAATGTAATTAACAAAGTATATTCAAATAAAAGTTTCTTCTTATGTTTTTATGGAAATCAAAGAAATTATTAATTCCTTTTTAATTAAAATTTTCTTCTACATGTTTATAAAAGTGGGAATGTAAAATGAAGATAGAAGAAATTATCATTGTAAATGATCAAGTTAGGTTAAGTGAAATATATTCCTTTAATTAGAAATGTTAATAGAAGTTATTCTTGAATTATTTTTTGAATAATTAATAACTTGTGTTAGATAATGCTTTAGGAAACATGTAGTTGTAAACTATGATAAATGAATATGTAAATCCTAGATTGAAATAAATAAAATAGTTTAACATAGTTAAATGTTTGGGGACATGCAATTCCATTTTCATGTGAAGGTTAAATGCCTTGTTTGTAGGGTTTTGATTCCTTATTTACTTTTTTTTATTTCCACCATCTATGTTTTCTATAGATGTGAAATTTTTTATGAAACCTGATTTGATAGTATGATGAAATATTATTAATGAGAAATTGGCTAGGATTCCTAGATTTGTGATAATAGTTGATTCCTATGATGGCTTGATGCATGGTGATATGAAATATGTTGTTTGGGAAGCCACTAGGAATAATGGGACAAGTAAAATACGTGAATTAACATTATTAAATTGAAATATGGGCTTGTTTTATGTTAATAATGTTTCAAATGAGCCAAATTTATATTTTTCATGTTTCTTCTTTCATTTCCACTTTATTTTAGGATGTTGGATGTTCTTAGTTATTAATATCTTTTTATTGTAACATATGATGTTTACAAGAGTATATATAGTTATACAATGATAAATTATAATAATTTATTTATATGTGGGGTTGATTTCTTACTGAAATGAAATTAATGATAATCATGAGAAGTCATAGAATCATTTGTTTATACTAATATGGAATATGAATTTTTTGGTTATCTTGTTAAATAAATTCTAAATAAATGTTAATAGTAAATTTTATGAATTGAAATAATGATAAATGTTTAATGGTAAGACTAAAGTCAATGAATAAATATTTAATTTTTAAGTGATTATAGGATATAAATTTCTAATTAGTAGAAACCTAGTGTCTAAGAAAATTCAATCATAGATGATCCAAGGAAAAGGTTAATTCTCATTATGTAGTTTGGAGACGTAATATATCTTACATGTTATTTCATTTCATATAATACCACACCCACATCTGTCAGGTGACTAACACCTAATGAACTATGGGAGGGTGTTTTGGACAATATCCAGTTTGGTGCAGAATTGATGACACCTAACATCTATTTCCACACTCTCATCTCTTGATTATATTATGTGTTGTTTAAGTGGAGGTAACACTTCCCCTATAATATCATAGAGGTATATAATGGATTTTGGTTAGGTAAAACTCATGTATCTCTGAATACATAATTCTAAATATTTTTATGAGTATGTTTAGAATATGATCTGATGTCTTGGAGTATAATACATGTCATATAGGATATATTGGATCCTGGAAGCTAATCAGTTACTATCTAGGTATGTATAATGAGAATATGAGTTGAAATAATGCATGGTTGTATGGTACATGATGATGGGATTTTGTGAAACACAAGTTGAATTTCATGATCCTTTATCTTATGTATCTTTGAGTAGGATTATTACTAAGAGATATTGCTCACAGTACATGATGTTAGGGAATAGAGGAATACCGGTGGGGAAGAGGAAGTAGAGTACCTTCTTTTGATGAAATATTATATTATAAGATATATGTGATTCTTGGTAATAGGGAAATGGTGATGTTGGTAACTAAGAATACATGTTTAGGGGATGAGTTAGATCTAATAATTTCTTAGTGGAATTTAGTATACTTCCCTAATATTTTTCAACAGAGGTTGTACTGAGAATCCCACTAAGTATACAAGTTATTATCACCTTGTTTATATAATAACTATATTTTTAGTAACACATATGCTGGGTCAGGATCAGGAGAGACATTACATGCTGAGGGGATGTTCAAGAGATGTTGGGGATTTTGTTTTCACTATCTAGGATTATATAATTTTTTTTACTTGAAGTTCCTTTTTGGATTTTTCCACCATTATGGAATTACATTTATGTATTTTGGATCTTTTAATTTTATGTTGATATTATTTTATTGTATTTTCCTATCTTATATATCATTCCTTATAAATATTATGGGGGTTATTATTTCTTTATTTATTTATGAAATACTCTTATTTTCTCCAACCCATGGTCCATTAAAGGTGTGATTTGAGCATCATTATCTCTCTTATATAATTTATGACCTGAGAGGGATACCTTTTAGCGAGGGGATCATGATAGAGTTGTACCAAAGGTTTTTGTTGAGGGATATGATAGAGTATGAAGGTAGGCACTAGTGATGAGTGAATGAGTTAAAATGGAAATATTGTCACCTATGTTTCATATGCATTATGAAAAAGGGTGAATGGATAGAAAAAAGATATTTAGGGTCTCATACAATATGTTTTACAAAAAATTAAATTTATTAACCACACTTTGTGAAGTGATTTTTGTTATGAGGAAGAGACCTATGAAGTGGTCATGCATCGTTATTTCTTAGAGTAGTTTTTGAAATGAGTAGTCCCTGAGATTAGGTTGAAGCATGATTAAATAAATAAATAATTAATCTAAAATATTAAATATTATAGTTTTAAGATACCTGAACAATTTTTTGTTTTAATGTTATGGATCTTTGTCGACGTTATCATTAGGATTGTGATTTAGTTTTCCATAAGGATGATCCAGTATATCATCACAGAGTAGAGGTTGATATTGATGAATGTTGGAGGATGATACTATTATAGTTTAAGTGAAATATTTCTAAATGTGTAGGGAATCCTTTTCTATTCTCCATGATATTGGTCTAGTTAGTGGTGGCAGAGATAATCCTCAACACGATCGATGATCAAAATGAGCAATGGGTTTTATAGGTGGTGAGGATGCTATGTGGTGAAATGAGGTAGTGGTTATTCTTATTCCAACGAGTTCATGAGGAGTTTATTGTCTCATGGGAGAAGTTTCAATTATAGTTCAATCCGTATTTATTTCTACCACAAATAATCCAGCTAGTTACCCAGATCTATTTACCCATCATTAGGAGATTATCAATGTGAAAGACTTAATGATACGTTATTGGAATCTTCCCCATTCTAATTTTGACCTATTTACACATGTTGGGGACATAGAGAAAAAATTTTAAGAGAATTTTGTTTTCTAAAAATCTTGTTCCAGGTCACCATGGTTAGGCTGTCAACATATCATGAGGTGATAGAGAGAGAATAAGTCATTGTGCTGAAGCTTGTCTGGAACAGATCATCAAAAGGGTATTTTTAATGATTCCATACATAACAGAGATATAGCCTAGTATTCCAAGATTCCATAGACATTAGATATTTCATATGCACAGGGTAGGATGTAACTCTCATCATGTCATTTCTCTGGTGGTGTAATATTTCATTTCTATTCAAGGTGACTAGATCAATGATCTTACATATAGAATTTGAATCCATCCATTGTGTGAGTGCCCAATCCTTCTAAGATGATTTCTTTCAGTAGGAGTTCCACTTCGGCTTCCTTCATTGTAGCTATTCCAGTGAATGTAGTAGCAACCATGTGTTCCATATTCTTATTAGTATAATAAATATGGGGTAGGTTGAGGTCCATGAGATGATCCCTATCCTTATATAGTAGATTTCCATTCAGTAGTGATCATTATCAGGGCTAGATATTCTATAAAGAAGGTTCTAGTCACCTCTATGCATTATAGTTAGAAACATCATGTGAGATAGACATTGTTATAGGCACTCTTTTATTATTTCTTACTTGGGTGTATGCTTTGTTTGGAACATGTGGTACACAATCATTCATATAACGAACCATGGTATATGATTTGGGACATGAGGTAGAGAGACATTTAGTGAACTTGGAATTAAGTATGTCAGAAGGAGGTTAATCATATTTCTACAAAATTTATAGAGAGATTGAGATTTTGCTAAGGAAACACCACCCTCGGGGGACATTCTATGATTATTTATACAACTATATGAAATATTTCATTTCATGGACTGAATGTATTCAGTGTTGGATATTTTGGATTTTATTTAGTATTAAGATTTTATTCTATCACGTTAATGGAGATCTAGTATTGTTCATTTCCTTGTAATCACCTTATATGGGTTAGAGTTATGATTCATCCTTATATTCCATGATGTAAAATATAATACTATGTTCATCGTACATTCAGTTTATAGTGTTTCATAAGGATATGGAATAATACCATGATGTATTTACTGAGGTGGTTGTAGTGTTACCCCTTATATGGGTGGTGGATTTTGAATAGAGAAACATCTTAGTGCTTCTATGATATCAATATATGTATATAAGATGAGGCCTTATGAGTTGTTAGTACTGCATGTATATATCATTTATCTTTTAATGTAATGTTTTCTTTCCACCAAACATTTCACCATGATGTTTTATATTCATATTTTTTGAAGATGAATGATGTAAGATTTCATATATGTATTCATTATCATCATATGAACTAGGAGATGGTGAAAAACCACTATCATATACTATGAATTAATGATTTATTTGATTAGTTGAAAGGATCTAGTCAGTTCTCCAAGATTGATATATGGTTTTGATATCATAATATGTGATTAAAATATGAATATATAACAAAGAACACATTTTTTTTAAATTATTGGAATTAATATTTTTTTGTTATTCCATTCAGTGTGAATAAAAATCTATCTGTCTTTATGGGTTAGATGAATGAAATGTTTAGAGTACTCCTGGATCGGTACATAGTAGTTTTCATCAATGAAATACTTCGACACTCTAGGTTAGAGGGGGACACGAAGCATATACATACCATTTTTTGTATCTTTATTCATCAGTAGTTTTTAAATATGCCTTCTTTTTAATACACCTTGCTTCCACGGTATGTTTCCCTTTGAATAATGTAGTAACTTGCATTGTATGCAACTTTGAGATTCTAACACACCGTGACCAATCAAACTAGCTGTTATGAATAGTAGTACCCACTTTTTGAAATTTAATAAATTTTATCATTCAATAGTGGAATTCATTTTTGGATTCGGAATATTGAAATTAGCTAAGGGTGAATTTTCGGTATTTTTCTGAAAACTAACATTTCTTGATGAATAGTAAAAAACACTGAGTTATTGATTTAAACCAACTATTTATTTAAATAAATATTTATTTTGATTAAATTTATTTTAGGTCAAAGTAATTACATAATACCTATATAAGTTAATGTTATTTCATTGGAGTTATTTTAAAATGAGTTTAGATATACAAAATTTTATCTAACTTTTTACCGTCTTTTACCCACCTCATTAGAGCATTTCCAAATTTGTATGAAACATAATTTTACCACATCTATGAGTTGAAATTAAAAAATATAAGATATGCGGTTGATATTAGTAAGTAAAATGCTGTTCAATAAGATGAAAATATTTTTTGGGCAAGAGTAACATTTTCCTTTTTTTACCACGATTAAAAGTAAATAGGGTAATTTAGGGTAAAAATGATATTATTGTTACCATAACACATGTCCTAATTCTTTTGGATAAGAATAATTAGGTCAAAAACAACATTATGAATAAAATATGAACCTATTTTTTCCACATGGATTAGATTAGGAAATTTATTGTTATTTTATTTAAAGAATAGTTAAAATAGTTAAATACAATGTTTAATAACTAATCCCTTTTAATATAAGGATACATACAGTATAAATTCAAAAATAAATAATAATTAGAATGATAAAAATATTTCCTACATAATTGTATTTTATTTATAATTTTTAGGCATTAAATAATTAAATTTATTTATGACACAATGATGATGAAGTAATTACCATATTAATGAAAGATTAAAATAAATGATATTATAAATATCCAAATAAATCTAATTTGAGACTTTTAATATATTAAAATAATTTTCTAGCTTAATATGACATGTTTGGGTTGATTAAATGTATTTACTTATAATTAATAAAGATTTTAGAACTTTAAAAAAATCAATCATTAAATAATGTCAAAATTGATATAAATGAGTTTTTAAAACAAAAAAATATTATTGGTTGGTATAATAATCCTAAAAATCTAAGGTTCTTCCAAAGGCTTGTATAATTATTGGTGTATCATTAATTAAGCAGTTGGGGTTCTCATAGAAGTTTATAGTATGTTTATTAACCATGTAATATAAAAATAGAAAGAGACATGATAAATGACAAACTATTTAACTATGAGTTAAATCTAAATGATAAGGTTAATATATTGACCCAAACCTGTCTAAAACCTATTAGTTGAGAGGTTCTCAACCCTTCCCCACCTTATCATTTAAATAATTTATCTTTTTGCCGTTATATACTGAAAATGATTTTATTATAAAATAATATTTCAATCTTTTCCTAAGGTGCCCCTCACCCCTCTTATAAAAGGGAACTTCCCCTTCTCTCAAATACCCACCTTAACACACATTTTTCTCAGCCAAACCCTTCACAAATATCTTACCAATTGTCCTCCCTTAATTCAAGAGGCATTAATTTAGTCAGAAATCCAACCTAAGGATCTATTTTGATCAAATCAAAAGGAAGAACATGAAGAAGAGGTAAATATTTCATCACCACTTTCAAGATCATTTATTCTTCCACTTCCTCATTTTTTTTGTTTACATTCTAAAATAATAACTCCGGTATCTTTTATATATTGTTATGTTATTATAAAAAATGGTAGAACTATATTCATTATTCTATCCATCCTTTAAATGACAAAGTCACTATATGTGCGTACGTACGGATTACCGTCTCCACATCGTGGTGTAGTTTGTTATTCAAACACTTCATCCTTTGGATGGGTATAATAATGAGTATAAATTATTTAAATAATAAATATAATATGATTTTGTATATATGATATACCGTCTAATTATATATTATTTTAATATCAAAATAATGATATTTTCGCTCTTGCGTATGTACGGATTGCTATCTCCACGAACGCGATAAGATTCATTCCCCATTGTATCCATTCAAGACTAATTTTTATTTGATGATTAAAAATAATGTCTAAAGACATAATATCATTCTGAAAACGAATAAGATACATCCTATCCATAATTTTCATCACTTATGTAATAAATCATATAAAATAAAATGAATCAGTTAACACCCGAAACGATGAAAATACTAAAATAGTTCTAACAAGGCAATATTAGAAGATCGTATATGATATCATATTAATGTATATGGTTCTTTTATAATTTAATAACAATTATTTCACCATTATAAAGTATGTTAACCTACCATTGACCAAGAAAAAGTACAAGGTAAAGGTTAATTCTACAATCTCTTTAATATCTGAGATTGTTTTTATGTAAGTATCTACTGTGACCTCTTTATCATCCAAATTCATGTTTCATAAAAATTTATTTCCAAACATTTTTAATATTTAATAGGTAATGGGGTAAAGTAATTTATACCCTTATTTAAACATATATATTTTTAATAGAATCATTCAGTTATTTTCCAAACAAGGTACTTTATGACTTTTTCGACAAAATTAAGGTAAGAATGTCTTTTTTTAACTTTTACAGCGGGTGCAGTTATTCTACTCCATTATAACAACATCAAAGATTCCATTACATTCTTATAAGAATATTTTCAAAATATTTTTTTTTCTATTATTTTTATGTAACTTCAATTGATTTCAAAAAAAGAAAGATATATTTCTCTCAAATAGTTTTGATTTCATCTATGTAAACTTCCCTTGATGGATTTTATACTTGTTTGAAGTTCTTTCATTGTGATACAAATCTTCCATATTTTATTGAAGGTTTTATGATATGTATTAGTGTGGATGTGTTATTTTTATAAAATTCAAGGTTTATACTTAAAGTATTGACATTTCGTATGCTAGTTATAATATGAATTTTTAAGTTATATTTCAAACTTTTAATATGAGGAATGTATTGGAATTAGTAAGTTATGGGTGGAGCCCACTATAGCTCCTCGATGCATCGGTATGTCTCATGAGACAAATAGACATGGAATTGGATGAGGCCTTTCCCATTTTGATATATGGTTTTGGCCGAGACCTTAATCATTTTTTGGAGTTTGGGCCGAGGCCCTGACAAAATGTTTCAAAATGTTTGACAATATACATTCCCTTATTATGAAAATAAAATTGATGGTTCATGTGGTCATTATACTAGTAGAATACCCATGATTATGTTTTATTATGTCATTATTTACTCAGCTCATATTCCTACAATAATAGTGTTCATGTTTATTATTTGTAAAGGATTGTGTTTTCAATTATTCACCATGCTTTATATTTATGTTATCTTCCACTGTATTTCTTACCCTTACTGAGTGTTTGATCTCGCCCCTTTCTTATGTTTCATTGTACTAGGATATGAAGAAGTTAGTTATTAGTTACTTACATGCATAATCTCAGAGTCTTGGATGTTTATAATAGAATAATTTGTGTTGTATTTATTTTCAAGTTGTAAAGTTGAACTTATGTATGAATATTGTTTCCAATAATACTAAACTGATTGGACTTTTTGGACATGATTTCCTTGTGATCATGCCAATGTTATGTAATAATGCAACGACTCTAGGTAATAGGGGTAGGGGAATTATGGTTACTATTAGAGGAAGTTTAGTTCAATCCTTGGGAACTGGATTAAGATTAACTCTTATTAGAACATATTATCTTAAGATAGACTTCGAGGATTAGTATAGAAGAACTTCCTAGAATTTTATTATAGTAGAGATTTTGGGAGTTTTCCATGCAATACATCCCTGTCGGGATACATGCTGGTAGAGGTGGCTCTGGCACATATGTACCTAGTGGTAAAATCTGAAAACACCGCTTTGAGATAGACTCGAACGAGAACTGGTGCACGACAACAGGTATTGATGCACTCTTGGTTACGACACTCTCTGGGGATATGTTTAGGATAATTATCATTTTATTTACAAACTATAATGAAGGGTTTATGAGTATATTCTTCCTCAAAGAAAATATTTTTAGGATTATTCATTATATCCATAAACTGTTCAATTTATGTTAAGTGTTTTACAAGTATGGAATTATGAATTTTGATTCATAAACTAATCTAGTTTATTCCATTGCATAGAAATGGCACCTAGTGGAAGAAATGTAAACCTTATCAATGCATGTAATCCATGTAGGGATTTCCCTCCTACTCAAGATTATTATAGTGGAGCTGGTGATGCAACTGGTGATGATCATCATATCACCATACCGTGACAACTCACTCAGGTTAGGAATAATAACCTTACCCGTATGGAACACCCTGATCCAAAACGCGGAGGATCAAGGTTAGATCGCTTCATGAAGAAAAAACCACCATTAAATCAGAGTACAAATCCATTGTTGGTTGAGTAATGGATAAATTCCTTAGGGAAAATATTTCACTCTTTGGGGAGTAGCAAAAGGAAAAAACTTGTCATGACAGTTTATCGACTCACTGGAGATGGTGATCAATGGTGGTCATTAATTCAAAACACAAAGGAAGATGAAGAAGTGTCTAGTATGTAATGAAGGGAGTTTAAATAAATTTTCGTAGAAAAATACTTTCATTGTTACCATCGAGCAGATATGGAAAGGAAATTTCTGAGTCTGAGGAAAAAGGAGGATGAGAATGTTACAACGTATGAGGCTAACTTTACAAGATTATAAAGGCATGTTTAGATTATATACGTAATCCAAGAATTAGGATTGATAATTTCTATGATGGGTTTAAACCATTTCTCCTTCAATCATTGGTATCACAATCCCTCTCATCGTACAAAGATATTATCTCATGTGCTGTCAAGACAGAAAATGAATTCTCTAAGTCTTACGACTTTAAAAAAAATCAAGAGAAGAAGAGATCTAATGAACAATATCATAATGGAAATAAGGAAACATGGAAGAAGGGAATAATTGTATTTTTACCCTGTGATAATTGTGGAAGGAAGCACCCTTGTACCTGTCTAAAAGGAAAAGGAGTTTTCTACAAATTTAGACAGAAAGGCCATCTTGCTGGTGATTGTAAGGGAAAGAAAGATGCTACCAATGTTCAATGCTACAATTGAAAAGAGATAGGACATTATGAAAATGAATTTCCTAAGCATCAGGGAAACATACCACTGAAAAGTCCAAGGGATCAAGGTCAAGATTATGCAATCACTACTGCTGAGGATGATGCTCCGAAAGATGTGGTGGCAGGTAATTTAATTATTTCCTCATGTTTATCCAATGCTTTATTTGATTCTGGATAATCACATTATTTCATATCTTCCTAATTTTCTTAGAAAATTAGATATATCTAATTTAATTTAACGACAATGTTTTTATTCAAAACTTTTAAGGGAAGTATCATTGCAACAATGTTTTGCGAATCAGTTCATGTTTGGGCATATAAATGTTATTTATCTGCTGATCTCATCGTCATACCCATGACTGAATTTGATATAATTTTCGGAATGGATTGGATTTTGGTCCATGATGCAAAAGCTTATTTTAAGAAGAAGGAGGTTAAAATTTTCAATGATGATAAGATGTACCTTATCTTTAGACCAAAAATGTCACCACCAATTTTTTTATGTAGATCCACCCCTAGTAGCTCAACTAAAATCAATTATTGGGGAGGAATAGAAAAAAATAAGATTGGGTGTGGAAAGTAATGTTCAAATAAATGATATACCTATTGTGCAATAATAGGTTGAAGTTATTCCAGAGGATATATATGGACATCATCCAGAATGAGAAATTGAGTTTTCCATTGATATAATTCCTGGTTCAAGGCCCATATCGAAGACCCATTATAGAATGGACACTGTGGAATTAGTAGAACTAAAGAAACAAATAGAAGAATTGAGTAATAAGGGAATTATTCGCCCTTGTGTTTTTGAATGGGGAGCCCCAGTTCATTTTGTTTAGAAGAAAGATGGATCTGTGAGGACATGCATTGACTATAAGGAGATCAATGCTATAACAATAAAGAAAAAGTATCCCCTACCTAGCATTGATGATTTATTTGAAAAACTTCATGGAGCAAAATATTTTTCAAAGATTTACATTTGTTCTGGATTTCATCAGTTGTGTTTGAAGAAGGAAGACATTCCAAAAAAAATATTTCAAACCAAGTATGGGCATCACAAGTTTATAGTAATTCCATTTGGGATGACTATTGTACCCTCTATTTTTATGGATCTAATGTATAGAGTTTTCATGAAATATCTTGATGACATGGTAGTGGTATTTATTGATTATATGTTGGTATAATCCAAAATCTAAGAAGATCAAGAAAATCACGTGTGCACCATTCTGAAAACCCTCATATGAAATGAATTATACGAGAAGTTTAGCATGTGTGCATTTTGGCTTCAGGAGACTTGTTTTCCAGGCCATATTATCTCTAAATATGGAATCTCTGTTGACCATTATAAGACAATGTAAATCCAAGAATGGCTAGCACTGAAATGTATAACTGAGGTATGCAGTTTTATTTGTTTAGCAGGTTTTTATTGACGTTTTGTCCAGAATTTTGCCCGATTGTCTAACCCATTAAAGAATCTCACACGTAAAGGGGTTAAATTAGTTTGAAAAAAAGAGTGTAATGAATGTTTCTATGAACTTAAGAGAAGATTAGTCAATGATCCTATCTTGAATATACCATTGGGGAATGATGGGTTAGTTATTTATAGTGATACCTCAAAGAAAGGACTTGGTTGTGTCCTTAAGAAGAATGATAGAGTTATTGCCTCTGCATCACGACAACTGAAAATTCCTGAAAAAGAACTATCCCACTAATGATCTTGAGTTAGTAGCTATAATCATTGCTTTGAAGATTTAGAGACACTATCTATATGGTGAAAAATGTGAGATTTATACTGATCACAAGAGTTTAAAGTATATTTTCTCACAAAAGAACTCAACATGAGGAAAATTAAATGGCTTGAACTACTTAAGTATTGTGATTTCTCTATAAACTACCACCCGAGGAATGAAAATATGTTGGAAGATTCTTTGATTTGAAAGGATCATGGAGTTTTGAACAAGATGATAGTTGAAAAGGATCCAATATACACGGATCTAGTAAAGATGTATATAAGAATAACCATGGAAGGTGAAAAATCAATGCTTTTTCAAATGGTTTCCAAACCATATTTAATAGAAAAGATAAAGAGTTATCAGACCCATGATGAGGAGTTTCAAAAGAAGATTGAAGCTGAGAATGTCAAGAGATTGAGTGACTTCATATATAATGATGTTATTTTGAAACTTCGGAAGAGACTTTGTGTTCCCGATATACTTTATCTGAAAAGGGAATTATTAGATGATTGTCATAGCTCCAATTTCTCTATACACCCTGGTAGCACTATGATGTATAAAGATTTGAAGGATCATTTTGGCGAGACAACATGAAGAGGGATATTTATGATTTTTTTTTCAATAAGTAATTTTTGTCAACAAGTAAAAGCTCGAAGGCAACAACCTGGAGGAGTCATGCAACATCTTCCCATACCTGAGTGGAAATGGGATAATATTACGATGGAATTTGTCATTGAACTACCAAAGACACCTAGAAGGAATGATACAATGTGGGTCATTGTTGATTGTCTTACCAAGTCAACACATTTTCTTACTATAAGAAAAGATTTACCTCTTGATTGTTTAGAAAGTATATATATTTATGAAGTTGTAAGACTCCATGGTGTACCCCTATAGATTGTTTCTGATCGTGATCCCCATTGTAAATCAAGATTTTGGAAAATAATTCAGAAATCCCTAGATAATTAACTTCGTTTGAGCACTGCCTACCACCCTAAAACTGATGGACAATCAGAATGAACTATTCAAAACATAGAAGAAATGTTGAGATTTTTCTCACGTGAATTTCAAGGTATGTGAGATCACTATTTACCTTTTGTAGAATTTTTCTATAACAAAAACTTCCATTGAAGTATTTATATGGCACCATTTGAAGCGTTATATGGCCAGAGATGTCACACACCAACTTAATGGGATGAAGTTGGTGAAATAAAACTTGTAGTCCTAGAACATATTGAGGAAATGATGGAAATTGTGAAGGTTATCCAAACCCACATCAAAACAGCACAAAGTCAGCCGAAGAGATATGCCGATAAACGAAGTAAGGATTTGGAATTTCAAGTAGAAGATCATGTTTTTTGAAGTTATCTCCATGGAAGGGAGTTATAAAATTTAGTAAGAAGGGTAAATTGTGTCCTATGTACATCAGACCTTTTTAAATTCTAGAATGAATTTGGGCTATAGCTTACCAGTTGGAAATTCCGACAAGTCTCTCCAAAGTTCACAATGTGTTCCACGTATCACTGTTGAGAAAATACATGCCTGACCCGATGCATGTACTCACCTATGAGAAAATTGAATAGGAACCTAATCTGTCTTATTTTGAAGAGCCTGTAAAAATTCTTGATACCAGAGAACAAGTGCTGCTAAACTGGATGACTCGTCTGGTAAAATTTCTATGGAGAAACCATAAGATGGAAAAGACAACGAGGGAACCTGAGGAACTTATGATGAAAAACCACCTGAATCTTTGTATGTAGTAATATTCTAGAAATTTAGAAGATAAAATTATTTAAACGAGGGAATAATGTAACAACCCAAGCTTCCACGGTACGTTTCCCTTTAAATAATGTAATATCTTGCATTGTATGCAACATCAAGATTCTAACACACCACGACCAATCAAACTAGCTGTTATGAATAGTAATACAAACTTTTTGAAATTTTATAAATTTTAACCATTAAAATGGACTTCATTTTTGGATTTGGATTATTGAAACTAGATAAGGGTGAATTTTTGGTATTTTTCTGAAAACATTCAATTTTTGACGAATAGTGAAAAAAACTGAATTATTGTTTAAAAACAAATTTTTATTTAATAATTATTTATTTTATTTAAATTTATTTTAAGTAAAAATAGATATATAATACCTATATATGTTCAATGTAATTCATTGGAGTCATTTTATAATGAGTTTGGATATATAAAATATTATTGAACTTTTCACCGTCTTTTAACCACCACCTAGGAGTATTTCCAAATTTGTATAAAATTAAATTTTACGGCTTCTATGAGTTGGATTTAAAAAAACGAAGAGACATGGTTGATATAAGTATATAAAATGTGGTTCAATAAGATGAAAATAATTGTTGATGAATAGTAACTTTTTTACTTTTATTTACCACAGTTAACATTAAATAGGGTAATTATGGGTAAATTGATATTATTATTACCCTAAAAAATTTCCTAGTTATATCAGATAAATATAAATAGACCAAAAAAACCTTTGGAAGAATATGTTAACCTCTTTGGTCCACTTGTATTAGATTAGGATATTTATTATTATTTTATTTAAAGAAGAGTTAAAAGATTTAAATTCAATGTTTAATAACGAAGACACCTTTAATATAGGGTTACACAACATATAAATTAGACTATAAATATCATTATAAAGATAAGAATATTTTCTACATAATGGTATTTTATTTATAGTTTATATACATTAAATAAGTAAATTTATTTACGACACAATGATGATGAATTAATTACCATATCAATGAATGATTAAAATGATTTATATTATAAATATCCAAATAAATGTAATTTGAGACTTTTAATGAATTTAAATAATTATCTAGGTCAATATGACATGTATGCATTGATTAAATGTACATAATTTTATGTAATAAATTTTTTAGGACTTTAACAAAAATCAATCATTAAATAATGTCAAAATAGACATAAATGAGTTTTTAAAATAAATACAATATTATTTGTTGATAAAATAATTCTAAAAATCTAAGGTTTGGCCAAAAAACATATATAATGATAGGTGTCTCATTAATGAACTACTTGGGGTTCTCTTTAATTTTTATATTATGTTTATTAACCTTATAATACAGAAATACAATGAAATATGGTAAATGTCAAACTATTTTACTAAGAGTTAAATCTAAATGATAACGTTAATAGAGTGACCCAAACCATCCTAAAACCAACTCTTTGAGTGGTTTTAGACCCATCCCCATGTGAAACTTTAATAATCTATTTTGGATCCATTAAAAAGACAAAATTATTTTATTATAAAATAATATTTCAATCATTTCCTAAGGTGCCCCTCACCCCTCTAATAAAGGGGTGCTTCCCCTTCTCTCAAATACACAACTTAAAATCCATTTCGCTCAGCCACCCCTACCCAAATATCATCCCAACTATCCTCCCTTCATCTTAGAGGGCTTCCTTTAGTCATAAAGCCAGCCTAAAGATCCCTTTTGATCATATCAAAATGAAGAACCCGAAGAAGAGGTAAATATTTCATCACCTCTTTCGAGTTCATTTCTTTTCCACTTCCACTTTCTTTGTTGTTTCTATTCTAAAATAATAAATCCATTATCTTCTGTATACTATGATGTTATTATAAAAAATTTACAACCATATTCATTATTCTATCCATCCTATAAATGAAAAATTCACCATACGTGCGTATGTACGAAGTACCATCGTCATGTCGTGGTGTAGTTTGTTATTCAAACACGTCATCCTTGGGATGGGTATAATAATGAGTATAAATTATGTAAATAATAAATATAATAATATTATTTATATATGATATTCAGTACAATTATATATTATTTTATTATCAAAATAATGATATTATCGCTCGTGTATACGTACAGATTACCATCTCCATGAACGGGATAAGATACATTCCCCATCATATCCATTCAGGACAAATTTTCATTTGATGATTAAAAATAATGTTTAATGACTTAATATCAATATGAATATGAATAAGTTACATAATATACATAACAAAAATTACTTACTTAATAGATCATATAAAAGAAAACGAATCAGTTAACTCCCGAAACGACGATAATACTAAAATATTCTTAACAAAGAAATATTATAAGATCATATATGATATCATATTAATGTATATGGTTATTTTTTAATTTAATAAAAATTATTTCACCATTATACAGGAGGTTACCCTACCCTCGACCAAGGAAAATTACAGGGTAAGGGTTAATTCTATAATCTTTTTATTATTTGAGACTCGTTTTACATAATTATCTACTGGGGCCTCTTTATCATCCACAACCATGTTTCTTAAAAATGTATTTCAATTTTTTTTACTATTTACTAGACAATGGGTTAAATTCATTTATACCCTTATTTGAACATATATGTTTTGAAAGGAATCTTTCATTCATTTTCCAAACAAGGTACTTTACAACTTTTTCGACAAGATTAAGGCAAGAATGTCTTTTTTAACTTATACGATGGGTACGGTTATTCTCGGCCATTATAACATCATCAAACCTTACCATACATTCTTATAAGATTATTTTTAATATAATTTTTTTATTTTATTATTATGTATCTTTAAATGATTTCAAAAAAAGAAAGAGATATTTCTCCAAAATAGTTTTTATTTCATCAATGTCAACATCCTTTGATGAATTTTATAGTTGTTTGAAGTCTATTCATTATGATACAAATATTCCATATTATATTTAAGGTTTTGTGATATGTATGATTGTGGATGTGTTATTTTTAAACCATTCATGGTTTATGGTTAATGTTTTTGCATTTCGTATGCTAGTTTTAATATGAATGTTTATGTTATATTTCAACCTTTTCATATAAGGAATGCATTGGACTTAGTAAGTGATAGTGGAGCACACTATAGCTCCTCAATGCATCGGTAGGTCTCATCATACAACTAGACGTGGAATAGGCTGAGGCTTTTCCCATTTTGATATATGGTTTTTCCTGAGGCCTTAATCATTTTTAGACGTCTTGGATGAGGCCTTGAAAAAATGTTTCAGAATGTCCAAAATTATAAATTCCCTCATTATGAAAATAATATTGATGGTTCATTGGGTCATTAGACTCGTAGAATACCCATGATTATGTTTTATTATGACATTATTTACTGAACTCATATTCCTTGCATATGAGTGTTCATGTTTACTATTTGTAAAGGCATGTGTTTTCAATTATTAACCATGCTTAATATTTATGTTATCTTCCGTTGTATTGGTTACCCTTACTAAGCGTTTGATCCCACCCCTTTATTATGTTTCATTTTACTAGGATATGAAGATGTTAGTTATGAGTTACATACTGAAATATTCTATGAGGATTGGATGTTTCTAATTGAATAAAATAGTTTTGTATTTCTTTTCAAGTTGTAATGTTGAACTTATGTATTAATCTTGTTTCTAATAATACTAAACTGATTGGTCTTTCAGGACATGATTTCCTTATTATCATGCCAATGTTACGTAATAATGCTCTGACTTTGGGTAACTGGGTTTGGGGCATTACATTCTTAGTTTGAGATTTAGGCTATAGTGGTTTATGTCTTGGGGTATGAAATGTGTTTATTTGGGGTAGTTTTGGATCCATTGATAAAGAAAGAGGTAGTTTATGTGGAAATAACTACGACACGTTTAGATCTATAAAGTTTCCTCAATATTTTATGTCATTATAGGTGGTCTATATAAGATTTAATTCTAGTTAAGAATCCTCTAATATCCTTGACTAGAATTGATCTGTAATTCTTATGGACCGATCAGTATCAGGTTACTTTTGAATTCCATAAATTGATATTGGTTAGTTCCCTTGTTCATTTGTTTACAAAACAGGGAAATTAGTCACGGTCTTCTATAATGTTTTATGTCTTGGTTTGGTCTATGTTTTTATATAGAAGATAAAATTTGTTTATTATTTATCATGGTCCTTATGGCCTCATGAGCACAACTATGACACTCATGATCAATTTTTTTTTCGTATATTAGTTTTCATTGATATTTTGGTTTTATTACCTCATCATTTATCATTTTCTTTTTCTATTTTACCAATCCCAAGAGCCTAAGGAATGTATTCTCCTTGGATGCATTGAGATTTTTATAGTGAATGTTGATGAATGTATTTCATGATTAAGTCTTATATCTTTCATATACTATGGGAAAGGGAAATGTTGTAGCTCATACACTAATTATAATATCATGTAGTCATGTAGTGCATGAATCTTGAGTTTCATGGTGAGTAATGGATTCTCTCTACATAATATATCATTGTATGGGATAGTATGGGGGAATATGATTAATTTTTAAAATTTTAGTGAAGTAGTAATTTGTTTGGTGGGTGGAGCAGTCAAAGCTGAGGTAGTTTGAGGTAGTTTTATGAAGGGAGAATGTTTTCATTAGTAGTACACCTAACAGATTGTATATGGATATACAAAATTGAGTGATGCTACATGGTAGGTCTTTTTTTCCTTTTGGGTTACGTGAGGTGGTTCAATGTGTGTTCCATATCTCACCTATAGTGGTAAATCCTAGCATGTAACTTATGTAATGAGATATGATAGTCCCATTTTTGTAGATTGGGATAATGTTTTCAATAACATAGTTTATGTACGAATGTTTCAAATGTATAAGGTGAATCCTGATTAATATGTTCATGGAGGTTTTATCCATTCATTGGACAATACATAGTGGATTATGGAGGTAATATAAATGGACTTCATCATCAAATTACACTACTGGAAATCCCACTTTTTTCAACGCTTATATCGCAATGGTTGGGATAAAACATTGGGAATGGATATGTATACCAACAGTTTTCTTAAAATCATTGGAATAGAATATTTTGTAATGATTTTAACCAAAGGTTTGTAAAACCGTTGGTATAGGCCTTTGTATAGGCACTTTTACCAATGGATATCAATAATTGTTGGTATATACTGGCTTTTTTAAAAACGGTTTGTGTGAACCGTGGGTATAGGCCTCACATTTTGCCTATTTTTACCAAAGGTTTTTACAAACCATTTGTATAGGCCTTATTATACATACATTCCCAATTGTTTTTAAAAACCGTTGGGAATGTTTTCCCCTAAATGAAGATCAGACATCTTGTTCCCCCTCAGTTCGATTATAGGTCCCCCTCCACTTGATTAGTTCCCTAAATCGAATCTGCCTCTACCCAGCCTGCCAAAATTCTTCCACTGATCGATCCATCTTAAATCAAGGGTATTTTTTCTTCTTAACTTCAAATCAATAAGTGATAACTTGGTTTTTTTGTTCTGCAATTATTTTTTATACCTTGGTTTTGTTGTCCTGCTACATTTTGTTTTCTATTTTGATCTGGAAAAAAGGAGAGCTCTGTGGACATTAATCACGGTTGTGGGTTGTCATTCAGGATTTAAGATAGTATGACTACAGTTTACATTATATATCCAATATTATTGTTTATTTATGTTCAATTTGATTATCTATGGAAAATTATGTTGTTTAATAAGTTGTTTTTAATGGTTGTAATAATGACTATATGGTGTAAGGGTTCACATGGTTTTTATAAGGGTTCACGTGGTGTCTAAGATAATCTAGTTTTCAAGAAATGTACATTTGTACATGACTTGGATATCCATGTAAATATACTGGGCCAATCCCTTATGGTGAAAAGTATGTTTGGCCAAATGGGGTGCTGAAAAAATCCTATTTAAATATGCCTTTTTTTCATGGGTATGCCCATAAGATGTGTTGGCCATACTATAGAGTGGGTTGTAATTTCTCACCCAAAACACTTTCATCCCTGAAAACCAAGAATACGTGGTTAAATGGAAGAACCCTTGTTCTAATGACATGCCTAACCTACATTCTAAATCACCTCACCTAAACATAAACTAGAACACTGGTTAAATGCAAGAACTCATCCTAATCATACACTATAACATTTTTTAAATGGAAAAAACCCATCCTTGTTACTGAATTACATACACATATGAAAATAACTATCATTCATGAACATCCATATAATGCATAGGCTTTTCAAAAAACACATATCCCTTAAATGTCATGAAATTCTAGTAGGCACTGATATAAGGTTGGCATGCCTACAAGTGGAAGCTTCATACCTTTGGATAATATATTCTCATAACTATATAGTGGAACCCCATTTTGTGTTTTGAGGTCAACCCAACTCCACACATGAAAAAGAAGATCATTATCCATCAATAAAACCAATGTAAATATATAGATAGTGATTCATATCAGTATCATTAATAGATTTCCTTAGGGATTCATAATCCATTAGGTTGTTCTCCCGATACCTCCCTTGATGGATTTAAAATTCAATTATCCTCATTTAACACCAATTTGAGGATTCTCTTCATTTAAAATTATGTTTTTCTTATAGAATATTCTGAAATATTTATCTTCTATATGAGTTGGTGCTATTTAATTAGAAATTTCAAAACCCTCCATAAAAATCCTACTTCTAACACTTTAATTTTATTTTCTAAACACACCTATTAAATTTTAGAACCCTTATAAGAGTCTTATTTCACATGAAAACATGGTTTTATTCATCCCCAAGGGCTGTGAAGAACATCAGAATTGCAAAAAATATGTCATTATTTTTAACATTCAGAGTAGAGGCATAATATTTGAGTTTGTTTGAAGAAAACAAATCATATTTAAGGTATTTTTAATTTCAATTTAATGATTTCAGGGTGTGAGGGGGAGTGTGCAGGTGGGGTGGGGGATGGGGTGGGGTGGGGGGGTTGTCCAGGTGGGGGGGGGGGGGGGGTGATGGGTTCTCCCAGTGAGTTCATTTCTGGCCAAGTGTCACAACTATTATTTAATTATGAGGTAATTTATATATTTTTATGGTATTTTATTTATCCGTTGTGTTTACTTTAGGGTTTTTAGATAAAATATAGTATTTTTACCCAACAATATGTGGTTCATGGTTGGCACACAGTTCAGTGAAACTATGCCACATCCCAAGGGAAGACGAGTACCGAGGACAATATTTTTGATGTGTATGAGTCAACCCCACATCAATCCGATGCACGGTGTGGATGGTATCACTTACACTGTGTCACTTTTCTTTGAAATGGATGACATTTTATGTGAAGACAATTGACATATGGAAAAAAGAACAAACACATTTGGATTGTGTTGATAATTTAGGACAACGATCCATATGACATTTTTTATGTATACAAGTAAACCCTGCCTAAATCCGATGCACGGTGTGGCCGTTACCGCTCAAGTTGTCTCACATTTATGTGAAATGGATAGGATTTTAAGTGAAAACAATAATTGGTATATATAAAACTTACCAAATGCATTCTAATTCTGTTGAAACTTTAGCACAATGATCCATGGATCATTTGTGATAGGTACGAGTCAACCCCGCCCCAATTTGAGGAAAGGTGTGACTAGTATCACTCTAAGTGCCTCAAATTTTTTTGAAATGAAGAACATTTTAAGTGAAAACAACAACTGACAAACGGAAAACTGACGAAACATATTTGGATTGTGTTGATACTTTAGGACACCGATATATTGGTCATTTTTTCCATGTATGAGTCAACCCCGCCTCAATCTGAGGCACGATGTGGTGGAATCCTACTATGATCAAAAGGTTACACCATACATGTACCATTTAGTGTTTATAGCCTTAAGAACATCAATATTATTCTCAATAAGGTCAATAAACATACAGTTCCATTCTTTTAGACCATCACAAGTTGAACTTCTTATCATTTCAGTTCTACCTGAATTTTAAATCAAGTAAAGAGTTCCATACGTTACTCCTTTTGTAACGACCATGGAACCATGGGAGAGTTTCCATACCCCATTTTCAAATTTAGTTTCATAGAATGCGTCATGAAACATTCTATTTAGATTTGGGAAGAAGAAAACCACTCCCAGGTAAAATCCATTTTCATATGGTTTTCATGTTCTATAGATGTTAACTTTGTTTGAGGATAGATCATATTTCGTTGTTCTTTTGTTGTAAAAATATCTTATTATGATACTAAAAAACCTAATAATTTCAAAAATTGAGGGGCTTTATTTCACAACATCAGTAAAGTGTAGTGAGGGAATATAGTGCCACTTTTCAATGTCCTGTGGAAGTATAGTTGGGTTAAAGAGGGTATTTGGGGCATGATTGAGTTGGATCCAATTTTTTTGAGGATATTATGTGTCATCACTTTTATTCTCACTATTAAGCATGATAGGGTCTCATCATTTATTTATATCACGGAATAATGAAGTGTCACTGTTACATTAACCAATAGTACACCATGTATGACTATAACCCATCCTGGAAGGGGACTATTTCTTGACAACCTCATATGCATCACGACACACTATGGATCAGACACATGTTCAACTTCCACTTATTCAACCAATTTGGACATTATCACTATTCATATAAAAACCAATACCCAAGTATATTAGGTTATTACCACTGTACAGTCTACAAACAAAGCCATTACCATTAACCCAATATCTGACATTACCACCCCTTCCTCCTACATCTTCCTTCTTATTGAATCAAAACTAAAAGTACCTTTACAAAGAACATATTCCATATCAAATTTGAACATCTACATGTATTTTATCCAACACATGTGAAAATGATTTAGTTCACATTAGAATAAATTGTATTACTATGACATTCAGTTTGTATATATAACATGTCTCTAATCAAAGAGGTTGTGTCTCTAAAATTTACACTCATCAACGATAGTCGCTAAATCATTTTCATGAGTTGGGTAGATACACTCATGGGGTCATACGTGATGAGACTCATAAAGTAATAAATTTTCACCATATATTAAAAAAATGTTCACTGAAAAATGCATTACAAATAATTACATACCCAAATATAGGATCATGAAAATAAAAATGGGATTTGAGCCAATTTTAAACTCTTATTCAACTCTAATAAATATTTTTCAGAATATTCTGTCTATTATAATTTGTTGGGGATGTGGGGGGGGGGGGGCTGTGCTGGTTGGGTGGGTTCTGTAGGGGTGAGGTGAATTAATAATGGAAGAGTGATTGTCATATGAAGATTGAAATGGGTGTAAATAATGTTTGAGTAATTGAAACTGTTATTCAACACTATTGGAAGATTGTTTTCATATGAAGATTGAAATAGGAAATTGTAGTACATGACATGGTTGAAAGTGTTTGATGTTTTTATGTGTAATTGGTGCTATTTCAGGTGTTTTTAATGTTGTTTTAAGTCTATTTGTTTGTGTTTTTTGTGCTATTTTTTATGCAGGTGTATATTGGAGGTGCTATTGTGTAATAGTTCTGGAAATACACAATACCAACGGTTTTAAAGTGTTGGTATACTTTGAGAAAACACATTTCTATTATTTTTATAATTTAGGAAAATGATCCATGGGTCATTTTTGACATGTATGAGTCATCCCCACCTTAATCCGAGTCACAGTGTGGCCAGTACCACTCTTAGTATCTCTCTTTTGAATAAAATGGACATCATTTTAAGTGAAAACAACAACTGGCATACACACAACTGAACAAACACATACATATTGTGTTGATACATTAAGAAATTGATACATGAGTCATATGTGACGTGTAAGAGTCAACGCCGCCTCTATCCAAGGAATGGTGTGGCCGGTATCACTGAAAGTGTTTCTCTTTTGTTTAAAATGGACACTCTTTTAAGTAAAGATAATTGGCATATAGAACACTAACAAAACATATTCGGTTTTTTTATACTTTAGCACAACGATCCATGGGAAATTTGTGATGAGTAGGAGTCAACCCCGCATCAATCTAAGGCGCAATGTTACTGGTACCACTCAAAGTGTCTCACCTTTATTTGAAATGAACAACATTTTAAGTGAAAACAACAACTGGAATATGGAAGACCATCCAAACTCATTCGGAATGTGTTGATACATTAGGGAAACGATCCATGGGACATTTGTGATGTGTACGAGTCAACCTCACATCAATCCAAGGCACGGTGTGTCCGATACCACTCTAAATGTCTCCCTTTTGTTTAAAATGGACATCATTTTAATAGAAAACATTAACTGCCATACGGAAAACTGAGAAAACACTTTCAGATGGTGTTAATACTTTATAAAAACGATCTATGATTTATATGTGATGTGTACAAGTCAACCCCACCTCAATCCGAGGCACAGTGTGGATGGTATGACTCTAAGTGTCACTCTTTTGTTTTAAATGGACAACATTTTAAGTAAAAAAACTAGAAAAAGGAAAACTAACCAAACATATTCGTATATTGTTTATAATTTAGGAAAATGATCCATGATTCATTTTTGATGTGTATGAGTCAACCCCGCTTTAATCTGAGGCGCGGTGTGCCTGGTACCACTCAAAGTGTCAAACCTTTATTTGAACTGATCAACATTTTAAATGAAAACAACAACTATCATACAGAAAACCAAACAAACGCTTTCAGATTCTATTCATACTTTAGGAAAATGATACATGGGTCATTTGTGACGTGTATGAGTAAACCTTACCTCAATCCAAGGTGCAGTGTGCCCGGTACCACTCAAAGTGTCTCACCTTTTTTTTGAAATGATCAATATTTTAAATGAAAACAACAAATGACATACAAAAAACTAACAAAACGCATTCTTATTGTGTTGATAAATTTTGAAAATGATCCATGTGTCATTTGTGACTTATATAAGTAAACTCCACCTAAATTTGAAGCATGGTGTAGCCGGTATCACTATATTTGCCTCTCTTTTTTTAAAATGGACACTATTTTAAGTAAAAACAACTGACATATGAAAAATCGACCAAAAGTATTCGAATTGTGTTGATACTTATAAAAATGATACATGGGTCATTTAAGACGTGTACAAGTCAAATGAGCCTCAATATGACGCCCGTTGTGGACGGTACCACTCAAAGTGTCTCACTTTTATTTGAAATGGACGACATTTTAAGTGAAAACAACAACTGGCATACAGAAACCCATCCAAGCGCATTCGGATTGTGTTGATAATTTAGGACAACGATCCATGGGTCATATGTGACGTGTACGAGTCAAACCCACCTTAATCTGAGGCATGGTGTGGGCGGTATCACTCTAACTGTCTCTCATTTGTTAAAAACAGATGTCATTTTATGTAAAAACAACTGGCATATGGAAAACCGACCAAACATATTTGGATTTTGTTGATACTTTAGAACAATGATCCATGGTCTAGCATCACACAATCCACTTCTCGTGTGAGGAACTCGAACCCATATTCTAAATCACATGACATTTAATACACCAAGGAAAACTATATTCCCTATGTAATACAAGTTCATTGATTCACACCCATTATCATCATCACTAAGTTCAAAGACACCCTCCCCAAACCATGAGACATTATATTTGTGTTTGGTTGAATTCATTTATCCATTTCCTTATTTTGGGTTATTAGATTCTAATTTTTGAACATAGTTGTGTATGTGTTATAAAAAATGTAATTTTTTATGTATTCTTAATTATGTATCATGTATAATTATGTATTCAGTTTTTAATGTATTGTATTCGTAATTGATTATTTTATTATGTATCCTTATTTTGTTATTCTGAATTTACTATTGTACAATTAACATAGCAGCAAATAGGGAAGCTAGGTGCTGTGTGAATTTTATTGCTAAGCCTATGCCAATGGCTTTAAACCCTTGGTATAGGTTCTGTATGGACTTTTTACCAACAGTTCTAAGAGAACCGTTGGTAAAAACCTTTTACCAATGGTTTTTAACTGTTGGTAGTGGTGTGAATACTTGGTACATTTACCAACGGTTCTTAGGAATCGTTGGTAAAAGTCTTGATAATGATTATCCCAACGGTTCATAACCACTGGGATATCTCACCTCTATACTAATGGTTTACATAAAACCGTTAGTATAGTGTAGATTTATTCACATATACCAATGGATTCTTTGAAACTGTTGGTATATGTCTATTGTCACGACTTACTTGGCTATGGTTTGTAAAACTGTTGTTATCATTTATACCAATAGTTTTACAACCTATACCAATAGTTATCAACCGTTGGCATACCTTTCATTTATAGTAGAGTTACCTTGAGCTCAGTGATCCATTGATATTATATTTGTTTTACTATAGTAATTCATGAAATTAACGAACTTTATAGAAATAAATAAATAGAGTACAGTGGAGTTTTTTATAATGTAGTACCAGGAGGGTGTGGTGAGACTCCATGGAGTTCTATTTGAAAACCACCTCTAATAATGATCCTAATTTTACCATCAAGGTGTAGTGTGGTATCCTATATCCATTTGCGTCTCATTTATTTCTTAGTACATATTCCCATCCACATACATATGTTTAAAAAATTTAGAACCATCCGAATCTATAATATATGAATCGTGATTTTTTCCAAGATTTTGAATGTTCATGGATGCAAAAACTCACTTTGGAAGAGTTTTCATTAAAAAATTATTTTTATTCCACCACTGGTATTTAAAATTTTAGAGCTCTATATGAATGAAAATTCCATTCAACATTTTATTAGAAGAATTCATATGAGTAATTAATCTTCAGGCAAGAATCTAATTTTGTGATTCATGGAGATGCTTTAGTTGATTTAGGATAGGATAAATGTAGTACATGATTTTCAAAGGTTTTATTCAAATCATTATAGGAGAAGTGTGATGTTTTACATTGGGGCCATAATTGTTTTATGAAATCTCTTTATTAGTGGCAGTGATGGTTTTATATGGGGGTAATCGTTCTCCCTCGTTTGTAGGACTTTCCAAGGTATTGTCTTATATTTGAGCTTATGAATATAAGATATAACTCCCCCCCCCACAAATAAGAATTATACATGATGTATTTCATTTTTCATATCCTCACCATTATATTCATGATTAAACTATCCTCAATAATTGATGTGAGATTTATGTTAATGATGATGCATCATTTGAGGAGAAGCTCTTGGAGATACAAGATTTCTAAGTGAATGTTTTTAAAGATCATGTAATTCCTTTGGATTGTTTCCTTTCGTAGCACTATTCCATGGTAGAGATAACTTGGGAACATGATTTATAGATACATGATTTGTATGTTAAGATTTATGAAATTTAGTTATTCTTTTATATTTTTTTGTTCTATTTATATTTATAATTCATATGAGGTAGTTTTTTCTTGCATGATTATGTTTTTATTCCGTAGCTCTTACATAAGATATATCTCTCGTAAGAGAGTGTTAAGAGGTGTTTGTTGTTGTTTTAGATTTTTGGGATATATTTCTATGAGTAAGGTGGTTGATCTACTATAATGGTGAGATTCTTAAGAGGTTTCTCATGTGTTTTCTATTTAGATGACACATTTTTTTCTTCTCTAGGGGATTGGTTTTTAGTTCTCAAGGGTGAGGATTTTCTGATAGGTAAATGATGTAAGGGTAAAAATCATTCTATCCCATTCCTTCTTATGTATACAATGTTTTGGGTACTTGGGAGATTCCTAGAGTATTCTTAGTTGAGTTTCAGAGATGAATTTGTATTTGGGGAGAGGTTCATGATGGGAGTTATTGATCAAAACATGAGAGATAAATATTTGGCCCAAATATGTTTTCCCTACCCTAATAAGGGGTGGTTAGAATGGTTTAATTTTGGATGTGAACCATTGGATCACGGTATGAATGGATGATTTTTGGATTCGATGAAACTATCTATAAAAAATTGTAACATGGGCATATAATTCATAATGTGAATTGATCTAGGATTTTCATATAATGATGATATGTTTCATTGTGAGTCAGAAAACAATAGAAATTCATAATATCAAAAAACCATGAATTTTCTCCTAGTAGAATGCCTATAAATTTATTAACACTCTTAGATTTCCAAAAATTTCTACATTGTCTCCCAAGTCCATATGGGAAGAAGTGCTTCTTCTGGGTACATTGAAGCCAATTATAAAGGGATTCATTCCCAACTTTTTCTTATCGATCTGTGGAGATCTGATGTGACTTTTCCCTATTTATCTTATGGTTTGTTCTTGAATCCATTTTAAAGATATTTTATCCTTACATTCTATGAAATATTATATCATCAGTCTTATGTATAATGTTATGTATTTGATTGAATAGTTTTGTTGTGACATCCTTTGAGGGCAATATGATCATTAATAAAGATGTGGTCACATATCTTTATTGTTTTATTCTTATTTGAGAAACATTGAAGTACCTTAGGTAATATATTAATTATTTTCACTATTTTAATGTGAAATTGTAATGTTATAATGATTTAAATCGTTGAGTGATAATCAAATTAACCATAATAATGATCAAAATAGATTAAAAAAGGTAATTGTTTATGTCTTTTAAATTTCACATGTATTCTATCAGGATAAGAGTTTTCTTCATATTTTTTCTATAGAGTGTGCTATATACCATTTTGATTTGTTATTATTCTTTTCATTCATGTTTTTAGAATTTATAAATGATGAATTTATTAAGGAACATAAATTTAGTAATGATGTTAGCTAAATAATTCAAGCGACATGTTTAATTGAATCATTCTTATTATGTTTTGATGGAAACCGAATGAATTCATAATTAATGTTTAATTAAAATGTTCTTCCACATAATAATGGAATAGGATTATGAAAATTAGGAATTAAGTGATTTTTATTATAATGATTAAGGTAGGTGAAATGAAATTTAATTCATTAATGTGTGATAAAACACAATGTTATGTTTTAAAATCATGTTTAAACAATAAAATATTGTTGCTGTTAATTAATTATGTTACCCATAGTAATAACTTGTGATAAATGAATTGACTAATCCAATATAGATATAAAATCATTTTTTGAAAAAGAAAAGAGTTTGGGACCTGGAAATCACATATGCATGTGACGGCTGGATACTTTTTTTTGGGACCAGATGCCCCATTGACCCTATATGTTATTTGATTCCTTTAATTTTTGATTTATTTTTGAGCCTTTAATGCAATGTGATGTGAGAATATGATTAATTATGGTTAAATAGTTATGTTTAGGGAAGTAGAAGTCTATGGTATTAGTTAATTCCTATTACAACAAGATACGTTGTGATATACATGATGGTACTATGGATGACACCCGAACAAATGGAATAGGTTGATGTTGGAATTTCATATTATTTTGTTGAAATATGGGATACACGGTTCAATATAAATATTATTAATGGATATTTGGCCAATATTTTAGTTTCTTTATTTCTTTATCCAATGATTTATGCTTTTGGTTGTGTTTAGTTATGAATCACTTTTATAATACCCTATGATGTTTCCTAGAGTACTTATAATTATAGCTTGATAAAGAATAATACATGTTTTAACCCATGGGGATGATGGATTTTTTGAATGAAATTAATGATAATATTGAGATATCATGAGATCATTTGTTTATGCCTAGAGGGAATGGTAATCAAATAGTGATATTGTTAAAGAAATTATAAAGTAATGAATAATGGATAACATGATTAATTAAGGTAATGCGAAATGTTTTTTATTAGAAAATAAATAAATTAGTTCTTCTAGAAGTATTATGTTCTTATAGGATACCTAGTCATTAGTAGTTAGTCAACTTCCTAAGAGAAGATATTTGCAATTGATCTGATTATAAGGTTAATTCGCATGGAGTGGTTTTGATCTTTATTATATAATATATGTTATGCGATTTCTTATGTTACCCACTTATGTTGGTAGGGAGACTAACTACTAGGGGAATCTGGAATGGATTTATCCCTAATATCATGGTTATTGAGGAATGGATGGCTGAATACCCCTTATTTCCTAACTCTCTAATCCATGTCATATTATATGTTGTATGCATGGAAGTTACCTATCCAATATATGTGTGTTAAAGGATGTAGAGGCTTGATATGTTTTCATTAAAATATATATACAGATTTAGTATCCTAAATATTATCATAGTTATGTTGTATGTGATATTATCTAATGAGTTATAGAATGCGAAATATGGGCTATGTTGGATGTGAAAAACTACTCATTTACTATTTGGATATGTAGTATAGGATGATGAGGTGATGTGATACATGAGGTGTATAAAAACTCATGTTTTTATGGACCCTCTTTTCCTCTTGAATATATTAATTCTAATTTTGGTCTTGAAATGAAATGTGTAAAAAAATTCTTTCAGACAACACCAAATCAATGAACCTTACACAGAACAATGACTTGGTATATGTTAAACTCAACACCAACATGGTGTACCTTACACGCAACACTTAGTTTCTTTGAAACATCATTTTATTGTTTTAAATATTTAAATACAATGATTATAACATAGAAATTAAACAACATAATAATAATATAAATAAATATTTTCCAAATATTTTTTATAACAGTTTTATATTAATAATTCATATTTACAATGAAGGATATTTTTTTACAGTCCTTATGTGTTCAAAAAGACTGTACTCTCAAATTAACTTATTTTAATATACTTATGTGAATAATAATAAAATTAATTTTAGATAAATTTATAAATTTAATATTATTATAAACCTTGTTTTTTGATTTCAAACTCCACAATGTTTCAAGGGTTATTTTTTGGATTTTTTGAGAAACAAATTTTTTGGATGAATTGTTAAAAATACTGCATTTTAATTGAAAACTATTTTTTCATATAATTTATTTACAAGTTTAAATTATATTTTAATTTGGATTAAAAGCTTAATTAGATCATACTTTTACCAATAAACACAATTTGGGACATCAGAATCAACTTCACAATGAAATGGAATACTAAAACATAGCAAACTTTTGATAATGTTTACATTAAAAACTCGCATTGTCGACTTGACTGTGAGATTAAATATAAATTAATTTATTCCACTTATGTGATGGGAATTTATAAAAATGGATTACATATTTTTAATTTTAATAATATATAATTTCCAATAGGGTCAACTTATTTTTTTTACCAAAAATATTAGTGAAAGTGTTTAAAATTAATTACGATGACTATGAGAAAAATTAACTTAATAAAAGGCTAAACCGTATATTTAAGACCCAAAATGACCTATAAACATTCCCACAATCCATTTTAAGGACATATATATACAATATCCTACCATATTTAGACATTGGTACAATATTGGACTGTAACGCCCCGACCCCAGCTACCCAGAGTCGGTGCATTACTTCGTAACATTGGCATGATCACAAAAGATCAAGTCTCGAAAGACCGATTAGTTTAGTAGCCTTGGAAACACTAGATACATTCATAAATGTTACATTACATAATAAAGTGAAAAACTAATAACAAAGTCTTCATAGTCCACACTCATATCATCTTCTGACTAACCCTATAGGTCATTCATAAAATACCTCTTCACATCCTGGAAAATATTAAAACATTGAAAGGGGTGAGCTCAGATTCTCAGTAAGGATAACAATAATGCGGAAGCTTTCGTAAATAAACATTAACATTTAAGGCAATGTATAACTAAAACAAAATCCTTTTAAACATGAACTTCAACATAATATGGCAAAAGTAAAATGAGATAATTCCATTCTCTTCTTCACATGGATATTCTACTGGTCGAATAATCACATGCAATATCAATAACCACTTTCATAATGATGGAATGTATAATGCCGGACATTCTGAAACATTTTTTCAAGGCCTCGGCCAAGACGTCTAAAATGATTAAGGCCTCGGCCAAAACCATAAATCAAATTGGGAAAGGGCCTCGGCCAATTCCACGTCTAGTTGTCTCATGAGACCTACCGATGCATCGAGGAGCTATAGCGGGCTCCACCCGTCACTTATTAAGTCCAATACATTCCTCATATGAATAGGTTTAAACATATCATAAACCATAACATAATCGTATCACATAAAACATGCATAAAGGAAACATAACATTTCCACATTTCAATCAAAAGATATCAATACAACACATTAATATAATAAAAACGCTTTCAAAACCATTTTCAATACCAAAATAAAAGAAAGTTAAAACTTTGTATTTATTTTTCATTAAAAAAAATGAGGGCTTGTAGAGGAAGCCGAAACTCAAATAATGGTCACGGCGGCGGAGAAGTCGTTGTCGCCGCATAAGTACGGAAAGAAAAACATCCCCTTTTGTCGTTTAGCAAAACGCTTCATATAAAAAAGATTCCTTTTGAATAAACGTAAAAGTCAAAGGGGTTTATACACCGTATAAAAGAAAGTTGTGTATAAAACCAAATATGCCTCAATGAAAGGAGATTGAGACGAAGTCATTAAAAGATCATTTTTAAAATAAAATAGATCTATTATGTGTATTCACTATAGGTACACATAAGAAAGTAAAAATACAAAATAAGACATAATAATATCATGACATAATTTGAAAGTAGGAGATTAACCCAAAGAATGGAAGTTGGGTTAAGAAATTCCTTTACCTTGTGTCCGACTTGACTCAACCGTTCTTTAACCTCCTGAATAATAAACTAGAGTTAATATATACCTTATTAAGAACCATTTTCAATTTCATTATCCTTTTTATATCACTTATTACAATGTTATGAACATTATGTAATTATTTAAGTTAATAACGGTCGTTTTGTCGATCTTTGGTACTTGAGTCAACAATAAACTTCTTATAATTACAAGTTGTTCATGTGGCAGAATATCCATTATATCCAGAATTATATTCATGATTTAGATGTCATATATATCATATATATACATTATATACATTCATTCATAATGTCACGTAACATTTAGAGGTAAGAAATGAAACGCACCGTTCATGGAGACGGTAAGCCGTACGTACGCATGAACGCTACTTTCATTTCTATTTCATATTTAATGGAATGAAATCATAATGATATAAATTTATAATATAATTACAGTATAATATAGTGTATAATACCATTTACTCCATCCTTTATACATCCCACATATGGCATTAACGATTCAAATCACTTTGAGGGGGCGGTAGTCCGCACTTCCTAAAATGAAATTATCGCGTTTTACCCATAATGGAAATCATAAAGTATGCCATAAATGAGAAATACAGAAGCATATGTAAAACATAAACATATTATATATCATATATAAGAATAGTGACATCTTAATGGCCACCTTTGAAGGTGTTATATGAGTGTTGAACAATCATTGTTTCGTGAGGCAGAAATTCGCCATCCACAGAAACCGTATGTTCATTAACCATTAGATGTAGGTGTGTGTAAGTGTAGATAGAATCCTTCTTATAACAACATCCTAGTATATTGAGGATGCTGGTGTTGTTACAAATGAAATGAATAAAAAGAGTTTAGGGGGTTGGAGAAGAAAAATAAAACAAAACAACATTAGAAAAGACATTACCTCAAAATCGGGTAACTCTTTTTGATTTGAGCCAAAGGCTTCCTTGGGAAGAGTTATGCCCAAAGTGAGGCTTCTAGGAGTAAGGGAGGAATGTTGGGAGAGTATTTGGGCAGAGGTTGGCCGAGCCAAATGGCTTGAAAGTGTGAATGAGGTGGTAGAGGTGGGGGCCTTTTATAAGTGGAGAGGAGAGGCACTTTTGGAATGTAATGAAATGTTATTCAATTATACAATTATTTTCGGTTTCTAAAGGTCCCACACTTATATAATTCGTGGATAAGGTGATAAGGGTTCTAAATATACCCATCCAATAGTCTTTGGACAAGTTTAAGCCTTGGATTTTTCATTATCTTCTCATTTTATTTAAATCGTTAAATAATGAGGTCATCACTGCATCATAATGATGTCATAAATAATTTAATTTATTTCATGTCTAAAAAATATAAATAAAATACTATGATGTAGTAAATCTGTTTAGCTTTCCAATGAATATTTATAATCAAAATTTGGACTTGTGTAACCCCACTTAAAAATTGTTTTAGTAAAACATTTTATGTTTGTGTCATTTTTACTTTAACATTAAATAAAAGGTGTTTATGTCATTTTCTATCTAAAGTGGATCCATGGGGTCCCAAAGTTGACACATGGGTTGTCTTGGTCGGCCATGACTCATACAATTGGAGTAGGACAAGTGTCATGCTCATCTCATATTATAAAAACATTATTTGTACCTTAAACTACACTAATTACCTCTAATCGCGATTAAGAACTTAAAAGTTACTATTTACCAAAAAATTATTTTAATCTCATTGAACCACATTTTACTTCTTAATGACAACCATGTATGTCGGATTTTTGAAAATCAAATCACAGAATTGGTAATATTTTATTTTAACGAAAAATCAGTTTTCAACAACCACTTAGTGGTTTCACTATCATCAAAAATTGAAGTTTTTCAGAATAAGGCCAAAATTTCACCCTAAGCTATAATTGATATTCCTAATTCAAAAATGATGTCTATTTTACAAAATTACAAACATATAAGTTGCATTAATTAATTTTATAATTAATTCCCGTTGTTACAACAAATAGCGTGTTTTTAAGAAACAATTTATATCAAAAGATTGACAATTGTTTATGTCCAATTTCAATGTTAAATTAATTCTAATGACCACCATTGGATAAAATTGTAAAAATATATTCTAATTATACTTTAAAACCACTAAATATTATAATTTATCACTATAAATTATTTTGATTAAAAAAAATTGTTTTAAGTAATTTTCACTTTTCATAAAAAATTGGAAGTTCTCAGAAAATTACAAAAAATTCAACTTTGGATAATTTCGATATTACGAATACAAAAATGAAGTCCATTTTGAAATATAAAATTTCTATAATTTTAAAAAGTGGTTATTACTATTCATAACGGCTACTTTGATTAGTCGCGGTGTTTTAGAACTCGAAGTTGCGTACCATGCAAGCTATTGCATTATTGAATGAGAAGCGTATCATGGAAGCTCGGGGTGTTACATTCTCCCCTCCTTCAATAAATTGCGTCCTCGCAATTTGAAATTTTTTTCTTTGAAAATAAAATGTTGAAAATAGAAAATACATTTGAGGATAACCCACATCACAAATAAGATTAATAAAATTTAGCCTTAATAAGAGGGAAAGGGAAATGAAAAAGTCACCACCCAATTATGATCTCGATTAAGAGAACATTGGTGGCAATTAGAGACATATAATTGGAGGAAAAACGTAAATATTTGTAGGGAGTGATTGAGGTCATCAATCACAATCAACTGTCAAATTGAGGGCCTCAGAGCCTTCAATCTATGTTGATTTAAAATATCATCAGTTCAACAAGACATAAGGAATTAGGATAACACATTTTTTTGTTTTAATATCCCTTTACTAAATTTTAAGAATTAATTTATTCATTGAATAAGAGATAGGTATATATATATTTATTCTTGACAATTAGAGTTTCAACCTTCAACTCATCTTTCACTCAAAAAGATAATAGAACTCAAAAATATTATACTTATCCTAATTGTATAATGTTCCAAATGTTAACACATACCATTTAGATTAGTAAAACTATTTTGTAATAACCAGGGACTTCATGTAGGCTAGTGGTAGGAAATAAAGGCTTGTCGCACTATGGTTGTGGGTTCGATTCCTGCAGCTTTGTCCGAAGCGACGAGTTATTCCCCACCCTGCAGGTTGTCCTTTTTCCTAAAACTATAGTATTATAATATTCCAAAAATAATCTTCAGAAATTCTTTAACCTTAAACACTACTATCCATGGTTAAACTTAATCCATTCCAACCTTAATAGTTATCCAAAATACCTCCGTCCATACTTTCTCTAAAAGGTCTCTAAATTCCAAAATCAATTGTAACATCAGATTCCCCAAACAAAGAAAAGTTTCTCTTATTGTCACATACTAAAAATATGATTACCTTAATCATATTAAAACCTTAATGAAATCAACAAGTACTGCAGTACAATCCATATATATATATCACATTATTCTTATAACCAGAATATAATCCTTGAGTCCAAAAGCACCAATACATTAATTATTCCGCTTCAACTGTAGTCACATCATAAGATTGGCCTTGATCCCTTGACCTTTTCTGAGGTAAGTTTCCTTGACGGTTAGGACATTCATTTGCATAATGATCCATTTCTCTACAATTGTAGCATTCAACTTTGACAGCCTCTTTCTTTCCCTTGCAATCACGAGCCTGGTGACCCTTTTCTCTACCTTTATAACAAACTCCCATTCCTTTTAGGCACGTACCAGGGTGATTCTTCCCACAATTATCACATAATGGAAAATCCTTCTTTCCATTTTTCCCTTTATCTATCTCTTGTTCCACCGTTCTCTTCTTCTCTTTCTTTACTTTGTTGTCATAAGACTTAGAGAATTCCTTTTCTGTCTTGATAGCACACGAGACAATATCTTTGTATGATGAGAAGGATTTTGATACTAAAGCTCGACGGAGAAATGGTTTTAACCCATCAACGAAACGATCAATCTTACTCCTTGGGTTACGTATATAATCGGCAGCATGCCTCGCTAACCTTGTAAAGTTAGCCTCATACTTTGCGACATTCTCATCCTCCTTCTGCCTCAGACTCAGAAATTGCCTTTCCATATCTGCTCGATGGTCACGAGGAAAGTATTTTTCTAAGAAAAGCTCTTTGAACTCCCTCCATTCCATATTCGATACGTCATCATCTTCCTTTGTGTTTTGAATCAGCGACCACCACTGATCAGCATCTCCAGTGAGGCGGTAAACTGCCATGACAACCTTCTCCCTTTCGCTACTCCCCAAGGCATGGAATATTTTCTCTAAGGAATTTATCCATTGCTCGGCTACTAAGGGATTTGTACTCCCATTGAACGTTGGTGGTTGTTGCCTCATGAAGCGGTCTAACATTGATCCTCCACGTTGCGGATCAGGGTGCTCCATACGAGTAAAGTTATTATTCATAACCTGCGTGAGTTGTCCCTGTATGGTAATAAGTTGATCAGCACTAGTTGTATCTCCAGATCCACAATAATTATCTTGAGCAGGAGGGCAATCCCTACATGGAGTGCGTGCATTGATACGGTTTCCATTTCTTCCACTAGGCTCCATTTCTAAAAAATGGCATAAACTAGATCAGTTTATGAATCAAAATACATAATCCCATACTTATAAAACACTTAACATAAATTGAACTATTTATGGATATAATCCATAATCATAAAAAGAAATGATTCCTTTGAGGAAGTATATACTCATAACCCTTCATAGTGGTTTGTAAAGAAAATGAGAATTATCCTAAGCATATCCCCCGGGAGTGTCGTAACCAAGAGTGCAGCAAGGCCCGTTGTCGTGCACCAGTTCCCGTTCGAGTCTAGCTCAATGCGGTGTTTTTGGGTTTTACCCCTAGGTACATCTGTGCCAGAGCCGCCTCTACTTGCTCGTATCCAGACAGGGATGTATTGCTCGGAAAACTCACAAAATCTATACAATAACAAAATTCTAGGAAGTTCTTCTATACTAATCCTCAAAGTCTATCTTCGGGATATGTTCTCTAATCAGAGTTTATCTAAATCTAGCTTCCAAGGTTAGTACTAAACTGCCTCTGATACCAACTGTAACGCCCCGACCCCAGCTACCCAGAGTCGGTGCATTACTTCGTAACATTGGCATGATCACAAAAGATCAAGTCTTGAAAGACCGATTAGTTTAGTAGCCTTGGAAACACTAGATACATTCATAAATGTTACATTACATAATAAAGTGAAAAACTAATAACAAAGTCTTCATAGTCCACACTCATATCCTCTTCTGACTATCCCTGTAGGTCATTCATAAAATACCTCTTCACATCCTGGAAAATATTAAAACATTGAAAGGGGTGAGCTCAGATGCTCAGTAAGGATAACAATAATGCGGAAGCTTTCATAAATAAACATTAACATTTAAGGCAATGTATAACTAAAACAAAAGCCTTTTAAACATGAACTTCAACATAATATGGCAATAGTAAAATGAGATAATGCCATTCTCTTTCTCACATGGATATTCTACTGGTCGAATAATCACATGCAATATCAATAACCACTTTCATAATGATGGAATGTATAATGCCGGACATTCTGAAACATTTTGGCAAGGCCTCAGCCAAGACGTCTAAAATGATTAAGGCCTCGGCCAAAACCATAAATCAAATTGGGAAAGGGCCTCGGCCAATTCCACGTCTAGTTGTCTCATGAGACCTACCGATACATCGAGGAGCTATAGCGGGCTCCACCCGTCACTTATTAAGTCCAATACATTCCTCATATGAATAGGTCTAAACATATCATAAACCATAACATAATCGTATCACATAAAACATGCATAAAGGAAACATAACATTTCCACATTTCAATCACAAGATATCAATACAACACATTGATATAATAAAAACGCTTTCAAAACCATTTTCAATACCAAAATAAAAGAAAGTTAAAACTTTGTATTTATTTTTCATTAAAAAAAATGAGGGCTTGTAGAGGAAGCCGAAACTCAAATAATGGTCACGGCGGCGGAGAAGTCGTTGTCGCCGCATAAGTACGGAAAGAAAAACATCCCCTTTTGTTGTTTAGCAAAACTCTTCATATAAAAAAGATTCCTTTTGAATAAACGTAAAAGTCGAAGGGGTTTATACACCGTATAAAAGAAAGTTGTGTATAAAACCAAATATGCCTCAATGAAAGGAGATTGAGACGAAGTCATTAAAAGATCATTTTTAAAATAAAATAGATCTATTATGTGTATTCACTATAGGTACACATAAGAATGTAAAAATACAAAATAATACATAATAATATCATGACATAATTTGAAAGTAGGAGATTAACCCAAAGAATGGAAGTTGGGTTAAGAAATTCCCTTACCTTGTGTCCGACTTGACTCAACCGTTCTTTAACCTCCTGAATAATAAACTAGAGTTAATATATACCTTATTAAGAACCATTTTCAATTTCATTATCCTTTTTATATCACTTATTACAATGTTATGAACATTATGTAATTATTTAAGTTAATAACGGTCGTTTTGTCGATCTTTGGTACTTGAGTCAACAATAAACTTCTTATAATTACAAGTTGTCCATGTGGTAGAATATCCATTATATCCAGAATTATATTCATGATTTAGATGTCATATATATCATATATATACAGTATATACATTCATTCATAATGTCACGTAACATTTAGAGGTAAGAAATGAAATGCACCGTTCATGGAGACGGTAAGCCGTACGTACGCATGAACGCTACTTTCATTTCTATTTCGTATTTAATGGAATTAAATCATAATGATATAAATTTATAATATAATTACAGTATAATATAGTGTATAATACCATTTACTCCATCCTTTATACATCCCACATATGGCATTAACGATTCAAATCACTTTGAGGGGGCGGTAGTCCGCACTTCCTAAAATGAAATTATCGCGTTTTACCCATAGTGGAAATCATAAAGTATGCCATAAATGAGAAATACAGAAGCATAAGTAAAACATAAACATATTATATATCATATATAAGAATAGTGACATCTTAATGGCCACCTTTGAAGGTGTTATATGAGTGTTGAACAATCATCGTTTCGTGAGGCAGAAATTCGCCATCCACAGAAACCGTATGTTCTTTAACCATTAGATGTAGGTGTGTGTAAGTGTAGCTCGAATACTTCTTATAACAACATCCTAGTATATTTAGGATACTGGTGTTGTTACAAAAGAAATGAATAAAAAGAGTTTAGGGGGTTGGAGAAGAAAAATAAAACAAAACAACATTAGAAAAGACATTACCTCAAAATCGGGTAACTCTTTTTGATTTGAGCCAAAGGCTTCCTTGGGAAGATTTATGCCCAAAGTGAGGCTTCTAGGAGTAAGAGAGGAATGTTGGGAGAGTATTTGGGCAGAGGTTGGCCGAGCCAAATGGCTTGAAAGTGTGAATGAGGTGGTAGAGGTGGGGGCCTTTTATAAGTAGAGAGGAGGGGCACTTTTGGAATGTAATGAAATGTTATTCAATTATACAATGCTTTTCGGTTTCTAAAGGTCCCACAATTATATAATTCGTGGATAAGGTGATAAGGGTTCTAAATATACCCATATAATAGTATTTGGACAAGTGTAAGCCTTGGAGTTTTCATTATCTTCTCATTTTATTTAAATCGTTAAATAATGAGGTCATCGCTGCATCATAATGATGTCATAAATAATTTAATTTATTTAATGTCTAAAAAATATAAAAAAAAATACTATGATGTAGGAAATCTTTTTAGATTTCCAATGAATATTTATAATCAAAATTTGGACTTGTGTAACCCTACTTAAAAATTGTTTTAGTAAAACATTTTATGTTTGTGTCATATTTTACTTTAACATTAAATAAAAGGTGTTTATGTCATTTTCTATCTAAAGTGGCTCCATGGGGTCCCCAAGTTGACCCATGGGTTGTCTTGGTCGGCCATGACTCATCCAATATGAGTAGGACAAGTGTCATGCTCATCTCATATTATAAAAACATTATTTGTACCTTAAACTACACTAATTACCTCTAATCGCGATTAAGAACTTAAAAGTTACTATTCACCAAAAAATTATTTTAATCTCATTGAAACACATTTTACTTCTTAATGACAACCATGTATGTAGGATTTTTGAAAATCAAATCACAGAATTGGTAATATTTTATTTTAACGAAAAATCAGTTTTCAACAACCACTTAGTGGTTTCACTATTCATCAAAAATTGAAGTTTTTCAGAATAAGGCCAAAATTTCACCCTAAGTTATAATTGATATTCCAAATTCAAAAATGATGTCTATTTTACAAAATTCCAAACATATAAGTTGCATTAATGAATTTTATAATTAATTCCCATTGTTACAACAAATAGCGTGTTTTTAAGAAACAATTTATATCAAAAGATTGGCAATTGTTTATGTCCAATTTCAATGTTAAATTAATTCTAATGACCACCATTGGATAAAATTGTAAAAATATATTCTAATTATACTTTAAAACCACAAAATATTATAATTTATCACTATAAATTATTTTGATTAAAAAAATTGTTTTAAGTAATTTTCACTTTTCATAAAAAATTGGAAGTTCTCAGAAAATTACAAAAAATTCAACTTTGGATAATTTTGATATTACGAATACAAAAATGAAGTCCATTTTGAAATATAAAATTTCTATAATTTTAAAAAGTGGTTATTACTATTCATAACGGCTACTTTGATTAGTCGCGGTGTTTTAGAACTCAAAGTTGTGTACCATGCAAGCTATTGCATTATTGAATGAGAAGCGTATCATGGAAGCTCGGGGTGTTACATGGACCCCATTGAAACATGAAAAACGTGGGAGAAATTCTCTCATCAAATATTTACATGAGTACCACTCTTCATCCACTATAAATGGCCACATTTCCTCCCACTTCCTCAAACCTCTCAAAACCGTAAGATTAAGACAATATATGACCAATAAAATACTAATATTACCTCTATTTAATCTATAATCCTCCATTTTAGAATAATTAAATTCATGGAACTCCTTTGGTACAAACCAAAAAGAGTTACTTGATTTAAAAGGTAACGCTTTCCAATGACCCCAAGTCTTTATTTTATTCTACACTGCCAAAAATATACTTATTCCATGTTTATATATTTAAACCACTATCCCAAATATAATTATTTTATTTTTTCTTAAGGGTTATACATACACTTACACACACTTCCATATAATGGGTAACGAACATACTGTTTACATGTACAGGAAACTACGACCTCATGAAATGATGATTATTAAAAAAAATTGTATTGCCACTTATAGTGGAAATTATGATGGAAACTAAGTTTATATATGTTATATATTATATTTAATATGTATTTAATCAAATTTAATATTTTTATAAAACATATCTTTATACTTTTCATTTTTTGTGAAAATGAAAATTTCATATGAGGAAGTGTGGACAACCGTCCGTCAAAGCAATTAGATTCATTTACACTGTACATGGAATTTGTTAAGGTTGAATTTAGGGAACTTATATGATATATATGATATAATAATGATACAGTAATTATAATATATATATATATATTCATATATATAATTTTCATTATTTCCTTCAATATTACAATAAAGACGGAAAGAACATTCATGCGTACGTATGACTTATTCTCTCCATGAATGATATATTCTATTATACACTTTTATATTATATATATTATAATAATACATATATTGAATATAAATTATATTACTAGAATTATTTAAATTCTTGAAATTATGATTCAAATACAAGGATAAAATATATAACAAATTAGGACACATGCTTTGAACAAAGAAGATATTACCAGAAGTGAAACCTTTACATGGAATTGTTAACAAGTGGGTAATATAAAGTCATAATATAAACATATAAGGAACTAGATATAATAATATGGTTATATTATATATTTATAACAAACTTATATTTATTATAAATGAGGTTTTTATGATTATGATGAGAGTCAAGACACAATGTATGGGGATTTCATCTCACATTATATTTCTATGAGATACAGGATTTATTCACCACCCATTACTTTTATGTGGTGTATCTAAAGACCATATATGTATTAAATTATTCTTAAACATAAACTTATTGGTATTTGAATATCATTTATATGATCTCTTTTTCTTGGGGTTAATGTTTCAATAGCTACCAAAATGTTAAGACCATTTTCTCTAAATTTTCCTTCTTTGAGACACATATTTTATTTTGCACATATTTTATTTTATCGAGGATTATATAATTCATTTTGACATATTATATGTTGAAAATAATTAACCAAATTATATTTAATTATTAATTAATTTTGTTTTATTTCATGGAGAGTATATCCCTTGTTTCCATGTGGTTGTATTTTTTTGAATCTATCTCAGTGTTTATCGATATTGTTTATGATTATGCTTCCTTTATTTAAATATTATGATCAATATCTCAATAACACTTATTAACAATATTATATTATATTTATTCATTATATATTAATGTTTTAGTACCATTATACCATTATTTGGTACATAATATATTTAATAAAACGTTTTTATGAAAATATGACCATATTTCTTTCTTTAGTTAGAAATCTGTTTTTTTTCAAAAACTGTGTTTTAAAAAATGTTTTCAAATGTTAAATAATGATATTTTTCATGGAGGAAAATTATTTTAAAAATGTTTTGTGATTTTTGAATATTTATTTATAATTTTTTGAATATATTCTAAGGAAATATTTTTAAAATGTTTTATGTTTTAAGAAGTGGCTTTCAATACAGAAAATATATTTTCCTCAAGAAATGTTTTAAAAGGTATTTAAAAATTATTTCCTATATAAGATAACATAATCTGGTTTTATGAATTCATTTAAGGGGAAATTATTAAAATTTTCCCTTCATATTATTTATATAAATCGATCATGTTTTGATGGAAAGATGTTTCTAAAACCTATTTCTCTAGAAAGAGTTACATGCCCTTGAAATCCGCTTCCATTCTCTGGTTTTGATTTGATGAAATGTTTATGAAACTTTTATTTTACCACAGTTTATGATATGACAACATGTTTATGACACCCATATAATTTAAGGGGATATGATATGATTATTTATGATCTTATGGTACATGTATGTATGATTTCATTATAATATTGGTGAGACCTATATCTCAATCCAATACATTAGGAAAAGATTTATATTTTTGAATATAAACATGGATATACAAAGAAATAAATTTAGTTCAATATTATAGAGATGGAATGGGGAGTGAACTCAGTTTAATAATACAATATTGGAACTAGGTTTGAACCTTTTTTAGTAAATTACATTGTCCACTAATATGGACTTGACATCAATGCCATGAAAACTATGTAAATCATTATATATGCTTATATACCTACCAAAATTCAATGTTTTATTCCTATTTCAGGATTTCATGGATTATGTTCTTTTTTCATTATGAATCATATCATATGAATTACCATGATTTATTCCATGATTAATTTTTTTGATCTTCGATATGTAGGGTATGATATTCTATCTTCACGAACATGTTCCCATAACATTATGCTCTTGATTATGCTTACGTGTATCCCTTATTTAAATGTACTACGCATATGATCTCACCCATTTGTATTTTTCTTTATATCAGGTTATGACGATTAGTGTCATGTTTTATGTGTCTAAGATAGGTTCTAGTCAATAAGAACCTAATGGATGATAATTTACATCATTTATGCACTAATGTTTATATTTCCCAATTTACAAAGGCACAAGACTAATATGGTCTTTGGGAATCTATTTGTATAATGAATTAAGTATTGTTTAGAATATATATAATGTAAATTTATGAAATGAGACAGTCACTATAGTTGGACTCAGAGAAAATTTTTAGTTAATATTTTGAAGCTATGTTGAGAAAACAAAAGTGAGAACCCTATGGACAAGTCTGAAGATAAATCTAAGGATTATAAAAAGTCAAGGAAAATGTCCTGGATTTTTGGTTAAGGATAGAGTCGGTGGATTTTGAAAAATAAATCCATATATTGATAATATAAGTGGATGTGGATTTGGAACAGATGTACCCAGGGTTAACAACTAGAACCAGATGTTCTAGGCCAGGCATAGGGTAATCAGGTATATAACAACAGGCGTTGCTACTGAACTCGTTTGACATGACTAGGGGATGTTCTTTGGGAATTCAAAAACTCTTCATGGGAAAAATGAAGAATATAAATTGAATATGGCATTGAATAATCTTTGATAAACCTAAGGTGTCATAAATTAACAAAGGTTGCATATGTTAGCCACCCTATAAGTTACTTTTCAGGATTTGTGGTTTCCTATTATGATAACTTTTTCTTACTCTATTATTTTGATATTAGTCTATAGATGGAACCAAACGGAACCACGAAAATTTTTATTGTAATAGAAAATGAAATTATTTTCCCCCTGAGCAACCGAATGCAACAGAAGATAGAATTAAAAAAAATTTATGCTCACACAGATTTCTAAAGTTACGAGTCAATGTGGGATTCAAAAATGAGAAATTTAGGGGAAAACAAATACTATTTTGGCCTTCATGAGGAACCATAAGCATATTTTTAGAGTTTCTATGGATCTAACTTTTTTCAAAACAATAGATCAGTACTACTAAAATTATATTTTTTGTTCTCTAGTGCTTGGAACATGAGAAATTAATTTGGGTTATTTATTTGTTAGAAGGTGAAGTAGACCAGTGATGGACTCTAATTATAATATGAGGCTATAAAATGACTATTAATACATGTATTGGGATGATTTCATGAATTTATTTTTTAAAAATTAATTTCCTCAGATTTTTCATACGTGGATAGAGAGAGTTTTCTGATTTGAAGAAAATGTATGATGAATCTGTTGGTACCTACTAGGATAATTCCACAAGTCTTGTGAGGTATGCATCAGGAATTATCATCCCAACTAAAAGTAATGTTTATTGGTTCTTCAGTGGATAAAAGAACATTTCCAAAAGATCATTGGCCATAAGATAAATTATTAGCTATGATAAGATTTGGTATTGTGAAATCAATAATGGATTGGATGTTGGATTCATATATAAATCTCATAATTTTGAAAAGAAAATGAGAAGGGAGTTCAAATGAAACTCTAAAAAACATGGAGAAAATATGATGAGTTTTTCTTTATGATCTAAATTTGGGAAGAATATGGAGGAATTTTTCTCAAGGGGTCTATTTAATGTTTTATATTTGGTAATTAATTTCACCGAGGAGTTGGTTGTTAAATTTATAGAAAGAGGATATCTCAAAATTCCAATAGAGAGAAAGTTGCAAAAAATGAACCTCCCATTATTTTGAGATACAAGTGTACGAAGAATGGTAATTACACTAACCAATGTCCAAACACATGGGTCGGTGATGATGATCAACATCAACAACCTATTAATTTGAGGGATAAGGTGAAATCTCATTAAATATCTATTAATGATGATGGGTATGATAACAACTTGAAGAAAGGTAAACTTACAATCCACTATAGGGCTTCTAATGTCATATTTGATTTTTGGTCTACCAACTGTTTTGTATCTAAATAATTTTCTATTGGTGTAAATATTCCCCAAAAACAATTAGATGATGATTTATTATTGAAACCCCATAATGGTATGATGAATTCATCCGAAGTCAACGATTCCTCTCTAGCTAAAGTTTGTGGGAATGTGCTTCCTTCAAATCTTGTTAATCTTCGTTTTGTTGAATTTGATATCAAAAGAGAAAGGGATTGGATTTATCAACATAAATCCCGCATCAATTGCCAAGTAAGGGATTTTATATTTTATATTTCAAACCCTCCTATAATTATCCATCAATGTGATGATATACATGAATTTCTTTTGGAGATTACATCCAATGTGTGGGTCTTAATTACCATTCAAAAGGGTTGTCTAACTTATATAGTTGGGGGGATCTACATTGATGATATGACTATTGTTTAGGAGGTTTTGGTTGTCTTTCTTATGTAGTTTCATAATAAGTACACCAAAATAGGATGTTAAGATATCAATAAAAATCATACCTTGATCCAAACCAACATCAAAGAATCCTTATAGAATAGACATGATTGAATTCTAGGAATTGATGAAGAACCTATAAGGAAACCTTGATAAGGGATTCATTTGGCCAATTATGTCACCTTGGGGTTCACATATTCTGTTTTTGAAAAAAAATGATGGGAAAATGTCTCTAAGCATTGATTATTGGGAGTAAAACATGATCACAATCAGGAACAAGTAACATATTCCTTGTGTTGAACACTTGTTTGATCAACTGCATGGAGCTCTATGTATTTCGATGATTTACCTTTATTTTGGATATCTTCAATTGAGGGTCAAGGAGGATATTTTTAAGATGACATTTCATATAAGTTATAAGCACTATGAATATATAGTGATTCATTTTGGTCTTACTAATATGTATTTTGTCTTCATGGATTTAATGAATAGAGTCTTTTGGGATTATCTCAACCAGTTTGTGTTTGTCTTCATAAATGATATTGTTATTTATTCTAAGAGAAATTAAGTTCATGAAGATCACAAGGGAATTTTACAGAACACCCTAAAGAAGGATAAAATGTATGAAAAATTTAGAATGTATGAATTTTGGCTGTAAGAGGTTAAATTTTTGGGTCACATATTTTCAAGAGATGGAATAGAAGTAGATCCACCTAAGACAGAGGCTATTGAATGCTGGGATAGAACAACAATGCTAACTAGTATCCATAGATTTTATGATTTATCTTGATATTATTGACGATTTGTGGAGAATTTATCATGACTTTATAATCCTATAACCTAGTTAACTCAGAAGGGTTCCATGTTCCTATGGATAGATGAACATGAGGGAAATTAATTGAACTAAATAGAGGGTTTGTCAGTGCACCTCTTCTTATATTACCCTGTAATATAGAAGGGTTTGTAATCTATATCAGGGAATCTAAGAAGTGATTGGGATATGTTCTTATATATAATAACATGGTTATCAATTATTCCTCATGGTTAACTGAAGATTCATGGGAGAAAATATGCAAATCATGATTTGGAGCTAGGAGTAGTAAATTTTTCCTTATATTTATGGAGGCATTATCTTTGTGGAGGAAATTGTGATATATATACCAATCATAAAATATTGAAATATACATTCACATTGAATGAGTTGAACACACACGAGAGAAGTTGGTTAGAGTTGACATATGATTAATGCAACTCAATACATTAATACCTTGGTAAAGAGAAAAAGTTGTAATATTCTATGAGTTGAAAGGAAAATGCAAGGTTATCAATGCTGAGGATCATAAAATATAATATATTTATGTATTTACAATGGATAGATATAGAAATCCTGATAGAAAGGAAGAAATCATATAATTATCAAATTAATGTTAAACCCTCTATCCATTTAACTATTTAAGAGTCAAATAAGGAAGATATAGAGCTACAAAAGAAATTTGTAAATGTTCTTGAGTTTAACCTTAATTATAAGATATTATATGGTTCAAGAACTATGTATGTGTTCCTTGCATAGCATATTTGAAGAATGAGTTGTTAGAGGAGGCTCATGATTCTTCATTTTCTATTCATCCAAGAATAATAAAGATGTTTAGGGACATGGAAGAATACTTCTAGAGGGGTGGAACAAAGAGAGATATCACATAGTTCGTATCTGGGTGCTTAGTATGACAACAAGTTAGGGTTGAAAAAAATTCAAAAGGGATGTTGCCTCCATTACCCATACCATAATGGAAATGTCTGAAAATAACTATGGATTTTTTCATTTTACAGGAAAAAACATCTAAATGGATTAATAATATATTTGTGTTAGTCAATGTCCTTATTAACCCACCACACTTCATTCCTTTCATAGAAGAATTCTTTTGGACTAGATTGTAAGATATACGTTAAATAAGTGGTATGGTTTAATGGAGTAACACATTATATTGTATCAGATCAAGATATAAGGTTCATGTCAATGTTCTAGAAAAGTCTTCAGAATGAACTTGATAAATAATTGAGTTTCATCATTGCTTATCATCCTCAATGATATGGTCAGTTAGAAAGATCAATTCAAAGTTGAAAGGATATATTGAGATCATGTTCTCTCAGTTTCTTTGGTAGTTGGGATCAACCCCTTCTTTTAGTTTATTTTTCTGACAATAATATATTTTACTCAAGAATTCATATGAAACATTATGATTCACTATTTTGGGAAGAAATTAATAGCTCTAACATGATGGGGTGAGGTTGTAGATATAAATAAATTGGGCCCTAAGGTCACTAATGAAATGACCGAGATGGTTAGAACCATTCTACATTATATCATGGAATCTAAAAGTCGACAAAAAATATATGATGATAAACATTAGAATGACATATAGATTGATGTTATGGAAAATTTATTTCTATGAATCTGGCCCTAGAATAATGTTATTATATTCAAGAAGAAATGGAAACTAAGCCCAAGGTATATAAGTACTCTTGAAATTCTTGATCATATCAGGACTGTAGCCCCTATCTTGTAACTTCATAAAAATATGTCTCATGTCCTTGATGTGTTCCATTTTTATATCATGAGGATGTACATACCTAATACTTAACATGTAATAAACTCATACGTCATTCTGTTGGATCATGATTTTCTTATGATGAATAACCAATTGAAATTATAGATCGTATATATAATGTTCTAAAAAAATATCATTCACCTGGTAATTTTTTTGGGTGGAAATTCCAAATAATATGAATCTACATGAAAACATGAGTATATGGTGAATCAGGTGTATCCTCATTTTTTCCCCAGTGATGAATTTCGAGGGATAAAATCAGTTTTAGGGGGGTAGAATGTAATACTCAGAGTATTTATGGGCCTTTTTCTCTCTCAAAATAATGTCCTTTCATTTATGTCTTAAAATGAACTAAATAAAACATTTGACTCACATGAAATTGAATCGGTTTATGTTACATGGAACATCGATGAGTCTTATATTTTAGAGAACAATTACTTTGCGTATGGTACACACAACACTGAATTTATACAAAACATCATTTTATTGTTATAATTATTTAAATGATATAAATGAAACCCAGATATTAAAAATAGTAAAATGAAAATAAATAATAAATTTAATAATTATATTTATAATTATTTTATATAAAAAAACATTTATGATTAAATATATAACTTTTGATAAAGTCCTTATATGTTTAAAAATACAATTTGCTCAAATGATCTAGTTTTACTGTCCTTCAATGAAAAGTAATAAATTTTATTCCATACAGATTTATAAATTGAATTTGATAAAATAATATTCATTTTTTAATTTATTTTTTTAAAATTATCTTAGGGTAAATCTTAGAGATTTTTCTGAGAAACATCAATTTTGGATGAATAGTGAAAAACACTGAATTTTAATTCCAAACTATTTTTCATCTAATTTATTTATTAGGTTAAATTATATTTTAATTTTGATTCAATGTTTAATTGGGTAATATTTTTGTAAATCAAACCAATTTTTTTCATTGGAATCAATTTCACTTTGAAATTGAATATAAAAACATAGCATACTTTTGAGCATTATTAATTAAAAACCCCACATTGACCACCCAACTATAGGATTGAATTTAAATATATTTTCCCCATTCCTTGATTGGAATTTAAAAAAATGGACTCCATATTTGGAATCACTATAATTTATAATTTAAAAAAGTTTGAACTTAAATTTTTAACAAAAATATTAGTGAAAGTGATTGAATTTTATTAAGATGATTAAGATAAACAATTAACTTAATAAAGAACTGAACCTTAAAGATAATACCCGAAAAACAAAGAAACATGTAAATGTGAAATTATATGACAATAATTCAACACACTCCTCATATTACTTGAATTTTTTCCATTATTGTAACCACTTGAAAAATGAAAAACTGCTGTGGAATTGTCTCTTTAACTATTTACAAGACTGACACTTCTTCTCTAGTGTAAAAATGCCTCATTTCCCCCCACTTCTTCAAAACTATCAAATAACCTATGTTAAAAAAATCACTACCCAATAAAATCTTAAAATACCCTCTCTATGACTTATACTTCTCCCCTTGGGAAAAAATAAAACCAATGAATCCATTTTGTTTAAAAACAAAAGGAGTTACAATATTTAATATGTAATGATTTCCAATGATCACATTACTTTAATTTAATTATACAGTACCTCATAATTCTTATTACATGTTAATATAATAATACCATAATAATAAATGTACTGGGATGTCATTTTATTTAGTTTTATACATAAACTTTCACACACTTCCATCTAATGGGCAACGAACATACTTTTGACGTGTACGACGAACTATCGCCTCACGAAACGATGATTGTTAATTTTTTCTTTACCACCTATCATGGTATAAATTATGATATAAAATATATTTATATATGTTATATATTATATTTATTATGTCCTTAATCTTATTAATACTTTTACAAGACACATCATTATACTTTCCATTTGGTGTAAATATGATAATTTCATTTGAGGAAGTGTGGACTACTGCCCCCTCAAAGTGATGTGATTTATTCACAGAACACATGGAATATATTAATGATTATTTTAGTGAAATTATATGACAAATATGAAATAATAATACTACATAATTATAATATATATATATATATCATTTTATTTCTATCTTTCAAAATGTTAACAAAAATAGAAACAATGTTTATTCGTATGTATGACTTCCGTCTCCATGAGATGTGTATTCCCTTTCAAACATTTATATTATATTGATTATTATAATACACATATATTTAATATAAATTAAATTTATATCATGTTATAAATTCTTGAAATCAATTTTTATGTATAATTACCTAATATATAAAAAATTAAGACACATGTGAATAACAAAGCGGATATTCCCCAAAGTGAAACTGTAGCATAGAATTTTAAAATAAGAGGGTAATATAAAGTCATAATAAGAAATATATGGTATATAATTTGAGAATATGGTTCTATGATAGATTTATAAAAACTTATATTTCTTATACAGGTGGTTTTTATGAGTACAATGATAGTCAAGACATAATGTAAGGGGATTTCACCTCATTAATTATTTATGAGAGATACACCCTTTATTGGCCACCCATTACTTTTGTATGGTGTGTATACTTCCCATGTTTGTATTAAATGAGTTATTTACATAAATTTATGGGTATTTACATATAAATTCTATGATTTTTTTCCTGGGGTTAATGTTTCAAAATCTACAAAATCGGTAGGATATTTTCGTCTCAATTTTCATTTTTTGAGACACGTGTTTTATTACACATCTACATTATTTTTTATGGTGTATATACTTTAATTTTACATGTTATATATTGAATATAATTTATTTCATGATATTTTAATATTCAATTAATTTCATTATTTACATGGAGAGTTTGATCGCATGTTTCTATGTGGTATGATTTTATTGAAACAATATCAACGTTTATCGAGTTTGTTTATGATTATGATTACATTACTGAAATATTATGACCAATATCTCAAGAAAACTTACAAAGTTTATTATCTTATAGTTATTCATGATATATTTATTTTTTATTACCATTTCACACTCTTTGGTATATAAGATATTTATGAATTTTTTTATGAAAATATGAATGTTTTTCTCTCTTCATTAAGAATCCTATTTTATTTAAAATTTGTGATTTAAAAACTGCTTTCGATTTTTTTTTCAAATGATCCCTAAAGATCATTTTCCAGTAATAAAATATTTTAATTTTTTTATGGTTTTCAAATATTTTTTTATATGTATCCCAATCAATTTTCAAATAAAAAGGTTATGAAAAACGTGTTATGTTTTAAACTGTTTTGTCATTGTAGAAATGGTATTTCCCCAAGAAATGTTTTTAAAATATATTTCAAAGTTTTTACCATACAAGATAACATTCGTTGGTGTTACTCATTCATTAATGGGAAAATTATTTAATTTTTATATTCAAATTTACACTCTTAATTTGTATTGTTTTGATGGCATGACGTCTATGAAATCCATTTCTCTTCCATGAGTTATATTCTTTTGAAACCGGAATTCTTTCACAGGTTATGCATTGACGAAATGATTATGAGAACTTTATTTCTTCCATAGTTAAAGATACAATTACATTTTTATTACCCCCATTTCATTTCATGGCTTATGATATGATTATCTATGACATTGTAGAACTTGTATGTGTGATTTCATTATGATATGGGTGAGACCTATATATATCTATAATGAATTGGGTAATGATTTATATCTGGGGGTATAGAAATTTATGGAACAATAAATTAGACCAGTTCATTATTCCAATTATGGAACTAGGAGTGAAATATGTTCAGTAATATAGAGTATGAAGGCGGAGTCAAACCAGTTTAGAAAATGACTTTTTCCACTAATATGTCCATATAAGAAATGCCTTGACTATTATGGAAGACGTTATATATGCTTATGTGATAGCCTCAATTCCATGTTTTATTCTAATGTTATAATTTCATAGTTTATATCGTGTATTTCCTTATGATTAATATCATATGAACTCCAAATCTTTATATCATGATTCATATATATGATATTTGATAAGTAGGGTATGATATTCTATTTTAATGAGCATGTTATTATACCCTTATGCTCATTATTATGATTACGTATATCCATTGAATACCCTTCCTAAGAATTTGAGCTCATATATTTTTATGTTTCAATACCCCCATGTTATGAAGATATGTTTTATATTTGATGTTTCTAAACAATATTCTAGTCAAGAAAAACCCAGTGGGAGATAATATATCTCATTTATTCACCGGTGCTTATGTTTCTATGTTTCCAAATTACCTAGACTAATATAGTCAAGTTTAAAAGTTGTATCATGGTACCTTCTTTTGATAATATATTTCATTATAAATTGTATGTTATACATTGTGGGAGATCCATGTAAAGGACGGGTAATTAACATACCTATTTAGTAGATGATTTATCTTCACTTATTGTTCAATGGGAATTAATATTCTTTCTCTATCATTTTCTTGAGATTCCATTAGGAGGGTCATAATATGTATACTTTTCATGACCACCAAATTTTAATATTAACTAGTTTTTCAAGTCCACATGTGATGGTTTCTCTTTAGGCTAGATATTACTAGCTCATGGGTCATTTAAGATATATTTGGGGTTTCATGTTTGTACATGTAGTTATATTCATATTGTTGTTTCATTTTTATGACAATAAATGAATTTATTTGGGTCCTTTTAATTCATTCTTAATGAGGTGTCATGGGTTGTTTTTATCTCATCTCAAATTCCTTGCCTTCTTTGAGATCCTAAAAACACACATATGTGTGTATGATAAACCCTGGGAGGTTTGTGCTAATACAAGAATCATTTTAGGTGTTGTTCAATAATCATTATCTCACTTTTCTCAGTACTGGATAGGTAGGGGTTAATTTGGGGAGGGGATCATGATAGGAATGGTTGATGTAATTATGTGTAGTTTTTTATTTTCTTATAACAGATGTTATTTTTTAAAACTTTTTTATGGATTCTTGACTCCTCATAATGTTCCCTTGATTGAAAATATAAATATAATTAAAATTATACTGTTAATATATCATTTTTATTTTTAAATGAATATTTAATAATAATGTTGTTATTTTTATCAGTATTTTAATACCAATAGAAATTTTATTTTAACTTGTGTCCAGATTCTTGGATTTATATGAAGAAAAATATTTTTTATACATGTCATCATGAGTTCCATAGATAAATATTATTGTAAATCATTCATTTTTTATATATAGATATTGTTAATCAGAAGAAAACTAATGGTATTTTACATACAGTTAAGACGTTTCATAAGTGATGAGTTCATAGTTTGGTTTAACATATTCAAAAGGGATTATTTATTTTTTAATAATTTAATGGTTTAAAAATTAAATTAATAATGATACTAATGTGGATAAATTGACATGATGAATTCTTTATTTATTTTAATATGGTTATTTTTGAATAACCATCATGTATCATTATTGTCTTTTGATTAAGGATTTAACCATTCCATTATAAAATGCATTCATGATTAATAAATATTGGGAATATTCATGTAATAATTTTTGAAATTTTGATTTTTCACTTAAGTGGGTTGGTTAGTTTAGTTATACATTACTCATATTATTTATTTATTGTATATTTTTAAGTGACCATCATACCATTGAAATTTCATAAAACATAATTTTTTATTCATGTGTGATTTATTTTTGTAAATTAAGATAATTATATATAGGTTTATATTTTGGTTTTGATTAATGTAATTGGAATAAAAACAAATTCTATAATGGTATCTCTTATAGACCTGGTGACCTATGTTCAGTGGAGGAATATATATTTTAATATTTTATATTCTTTTTTAGTTTTATCCCAAGGTTTGGATTACGTTTTTTTTCTTGGTGTTCCTTAATGAGGGAAACAATATTTGGTCTAGACTTAGAAATTGTGTTTCGTAAATTTGTTGTAAATTTTAGACAGAGTATAGATGGAAAAGTGTAGAGATTTGAAATAATATATTGGAAAAGGATTATGTTTTTTATTAAAAATTTATTCTTCTATGATACATTAATTTCAATTATGATTATTTTGAACAATTATAATAAGATTATATGCAATATGTATGTTTTAGTGTAAAGTGGTTGTAATGAATGTTTATTTAATAATATAGTAGATTAAACCATTGACTGATCATTAAGGTTAATATACACTATTTTACTTGATTCAAATATTATTTATAACATATTACTAATTAGTTGATAATGTTTTATTCCATATTTCTACGTAAATATATTTAATTCATGTAAAGTAATAATAATAATTTTATTTAAAAAAAATATATTATCATTTTATAATAAAAAATTTATAAAAATGGTGTTATTCCACTACCATTTTGTATTTGAGTTTTGCTTCAAATTACAATATTTTTTAAATTTATACATTTCAATGATTTAAAAAATCTCGCTACCAAGATTTGTGTTGTATACAATGTGTACTTTTTATACTTTGTTATAATCATCATGATAAATGATCACAATTTTTCCCACTGATATTTGTGATATATATTGATATTGTCACATGTGGTTTTCTCTATATATAAATTGTTAGTTGTTACAATGAATGGTATTGGATATGTAATTTTTTTTGTAGATATGTAATGTATGTGATGATATCAAAAACCATGTTATCGAAATTATGAAATTTAATTGTGACACATTTTTCTCATTTAATCCTAAGACCCTGACAAATTTTATGAAAAATATCAAATATTTTAGTGGGATTTGAGTGAAATTTCATTTGTCGATCATTGTTATGTTCTAAATAATGTCACTCAATTTAGACACATATTGTTATTTTATGGTGTAAACTAGTTTATTATTTGTCCTTATCAAGTTATATAATGGGATAATCCTCTATTATTCAGTTATTCTCCATCATAGTAGGATACATGTAGTTGATGGATATGTATGAGAAATCTATATTTATCCTTAGTATCTTATACCATGATGGGTTTTTATTATTCTATGGTACAAATTTTATACAAACACACCTAGATTTTTGTCTATAGTAGGAATTTTAATTGATCATCCTTTGTGTCATCATTTTCGATTATAAGAATCATAAGAATCATGTAGCACATGTTTATACACTATCAGAATAGTGAGTAAAATACCATGATTTTTATTGATCCATGGATCATTAGACTATTATTTCTGACATGATATATTCTAATCCAGAAAAACTAATTTATTATATATTCAAATTTGTAGACATGTTTCTTGAATATAGCTGAAATTCCCTATGTGATTTAAGGAATTGTTGGTGGTGGAATACAAAGGATTTATACTCACACCCCATATGTTCACCATTGTGGATACATAGCTTTAGATATTTCATTTTGGGTGCCCACATGTTCATTTTTTGTGGTTGATTTTTTATGTATTTATAGGTTTTTGGTTTCAGTCAAGAATAGTTAGTAATTCAATTTTCAAACGGTGCGGGAATATATCATTTTTATATATGTAGGTTTTATGGATTTTTATATGCATTTAGTTTAGTGCATTACAATTGATTTAACCTTACAACTATTTTTTTGTATATTTAGATTTATTTTTATTTTGAAATATATTTTTATTCATACATAGAGATAGTTAGTTAATGAAATTATTATTTAAATATAACAAGTATGACTAGTTCACAAAAAACCATTTAGCTTAAAGTAATCATGTTTAGTTGACTAATATATAATATAGTTATAATGAATTATAAAAATTATAATATCATAGGTTTAATAATTTCATAGAGAAAAGCCAATATTTATATCAGTTATTATTTACAACATGGGGTTTAATCATGTGTTTCTCAATCAAGAGTTATTATATAGATTTTATGATGATAGTGTTCGGGCAATGCCTTTGTATTAAGATTGGGAATATTAAAATGTTTTATTAAAGTTTTGTTTTTCTAATAAACCAAAATTTTATCAATAGAACGGTTTCCCTTAATATTAGTATTTTATATAGTATAAAACACATATGTATCATGGGAAACCCAGTAAAAACATTATTCTCAAAAAATGGAGAAATAAATAAGTAATATAAATTAACAAACCTGTACCAATGGAATAGTAATATGTCCTTTGGAATAGTAATTCAACCCATAAGAATATTAATTTGGCCAACAGTATAGCATCATAACCTATGAGATTATAAATTAAATTTAGGAAACTTATAAATGAAAATATGATATAATTATATAACATTATATGTAAATATTTTTAAAAAAATTGATCAATTAAGTGTTGGTATTTTAATAAAACATATATTTTGATTTACTATTTTATATTTATATAATGTGTTAAAAGATATTTTTTTCATCTAATAGATTATTAATTTAATATTTTGTTTTCTTATTATCATAATTATATTTTTAGAAGGATGTAACTAATTTTTCAAATTTTCATAAAATGAGTTTTAATATTAAAATTGGTATTTTTTGAATAAATGATTATTTTAATTACAAAATAAATTTCACATATTTATAAAATTAATTTTATAAAATAAAATCAGTTTTTCAATTATAAATGATGAATGATTTGTTATGTTTAATTTTTTCGATTTTTTGTAAAATAAATGTTTTTTTTGAATCCTATAATATAGTAAGTTACAGTATCAAACATTATAAGTAAATAGATGATTTTTTGAGTAATGGATGAGTCATAAATGATTTAAATTCCCATTAAAAATTAATATAATTTATTATTTAATATATTTATTCATAAGGATCAAACTATTCATATTATGGAGCCAAATTAATAAACTAATGAATAAAATAATAAAAAAACACCCCTCACGTCCTCTATAAATACCGCACCTAGCCACCTCTTCTCCTCACACATCCAATTACTTTAAGAATGTACAATTTTTCCAAATATATATCCCAAGAATCTTCACCATGTCTATGTGGACATTTTATCAAAAAAATATCACAACCAGTCTCCCAAATATGGTCATCAAGGAGAAGAATTCAAGAGATAATGTCCACTTTCCTTTCTTTGAATTTATTTTCATCTAATTTTCTTTTCTTACACTATACTCATATACCATTATAAAAGTGGCCTGATAAATCAATTATCTTATATATATTTAAATCATAATATCTTGATAGAATAATCTATCTATAAACCTCTTATCCTCTCTCTTTTATTCTAAAAATGAAATCATTGTGCCTGAGGAGTTGATTTATTACTATTGAAGATGAAAAGTTTTCATATTTTCATTAAATCCTTTATGGATGGTCCTAAAAAAATTATAATGGTTGAAAAATATTTTAAAAAATATTTTTTAATCTCTTTTTGATTATAACCTACATATATACATAATGTTAGCTCATTAAACAAAACAAGATCACAGTGAACGAAAACCAAAAAAGTAATCTAAATGATTATCATTAAAATTTTATCCAATGAATCATCCTTAAATAATGAAAAATAATAATAAATATGACCAAAAAATATTCTATTTTCATTAAAACCATATAATTTCCATTCGGGATAATTATCTCCATTTTTCACAATCTTCAATACAAGTATACATGTTAACTCATCCAAAAAATAATGAAAACAAACACTCATAACTGATGAAATTAAATAATATAACTTATAAAAAATACCATTACTGAACAGAATAAAATTATAATTAATATAATACATGTATAAGTGGTTTTTTAATTATAAATTAATGAATCTATTTTTAATATTGATAAGTTTATTCTATTTATACATTCTAGGGTGTTTTATTATACAGATTTGTGTATTTAATTGATTTATATTTCCAATATTCGAAAGCATTGATTTGTATTATGTTTTTATATTAGGACATAAAGAATCATGGAAAACCAAGAAAAGTTGAAGATTTTGGATCTTAAAGACATATTAAACAATTACTGAAGTGAAGCAGTGTGACATCAGATTGTTAAGGATGATCATAGAGCACTTTTGTGGCATAAAACGGAAGAACCGATTGAAAACAAGGATACTAGTGTAGGAAAATGGGATTACACATCGTCTAATCATTAAAAGACATATACCACTGCATTTAGTGAAAATAAGGACACGTCATGAAGAAAATAAAAACATAATGGGAAATTAGACATGGTGTAACCCAATTACGGGTGGTATAATTTCTGATATGAGACGTTTTCACATAGATTCACCAAATATTCATTTTTGGCCAAATATTTGACATAAGACCCACCCCAAACCTCCAATGGACTAAATATTAATGATCTTAATCAATTCCTAAGAACCATGTGGGATTATGAATAAGTGTATAAATTTATACTCAATGCATTCATTCGGAGCCGAAACCACCGTGGTTAATCACTGCCTTGCCGTATGCGTCAACTAGGATTTTATTTTCCTACTCTCTCATGACTAGAATGTTAGGGAAGACCATGTAAAAATAAATTGAATGGATGGAGTATTTTTTATTAAGGTATTTTATTTATTAAATTAAATTCATATTTGTTATTTTATAGTATCCCTTATTTTTCAATTATCTTCCCTATTTTTTTGGTCATTACCATTGCTTGATTTTTGATGGAGTCATTATATTAAAAAATAATATAAAGAATGATTCACACCATTTCAATTTGGTTGATTGTAATCTTTGTTTAAAAATGGTTTTGAGCCATCGTATCAATGAATACCTGATGTAACATGACCATTATGAAAAGGAAACATCAGCGATTTGGGGGGTTCTTAACCATGATAATTAGATTCTCCCGAACTCGATTCCAGCACCATATGACTAAAATTTTATTATACTACACCTTAATCAATCATTAATCCATATTTTCATGTCCAAGTACATTTTTATATTTTTTTAATGGAAAATGAATCATCATCAATCCACTCAATCTTCTTGTTTACATTTCTATCATAAAATAGTTAGGTTTATTTTATTTTATTGATATTTTCCCCAAAACTATTTCTGTGGGTTCGACCTCCAACTTTTATTTCTTATACTACCCTATTTTTTAGTGTTTTTTATATTCCATGTCATAAATTTCTAAAATTTTCACCCTGATAGGAATTAACAATTCCCAAAAGGCTATCAGTTATCTAGGATATTAATGTGAAGAATGAAATGAGACATAAGTTAAGGGGGTTCTTGAACCCAATTTCCTTTCATTGGGTTATTCCTATTTCATGCTGAAGCTTAGTGTGGATTCAAATTTAATACTCCTGAAATATAATTTCATTTTTATCATGTTTTATTTTTTGAGTTATAAATTATTGTAATCTTGTTTTAGGAAAAAAGACAACAATTTTAAAAAAGAAATCTTCTTTATAAGACCCATTTGACTCCTATTTATTTGTTTCTTCTTCACTATATAATGGTGATTCTAATAGTAAATATTTTTTTTCACTTTATCATTTGGGAATCAAAATGATTTATTCATGAGTGTATGAAATTTGACCAATTCTTTTTCCACTTTTTATTTTACTTCTATGATTGATATACATTCTATGTGGAATGTATGATTATGTAAGAATTATGATGTGACAGGTGTTCCAATAATTATATACCACTCCAATTAATTTTTTAATGTGATGTATCTCATGATATATGGTCAAATATTCCAAAGAAAGATTATATATTTGTTCACAATGATGATGTTATGATTATGCACAAATGTTATTCATGAATATGATGCAAGATTTGTTCACAACTATGTGTGGTATTTGACCATTGAGACTTGACCTTTCAATGTTATTAATTTCCATATTCCTTGGTATTATGAAATGGTTCCGATCATGATTTTTATGATTATCCTATGTTTATTTTATGATAATTATTATTATTTTAAACAATATTATATTTATTCATATATTTATTTATTCCCTTAATTCACTTTTATCTCACCCCTTTTATATATGTATATCCTATGATTATTTGTTTTACTAAATATAATTTTAAGGCCACTAAGAATCTAGAAAATATCGAATTAAATAATTTTTACTTTTTATTATATAAATATTAGGTTTACTCATAATTTTCCGAACACACTAAACATTTTGATGCTGAATTTGGAAAACTATTACATTATTTATCATTAAAATGATGTAATAGTAATGTATAAAAAACAGGGTCATCATAGAATTTATTAGATAATGGTTTAATAAATTTGGGAAGTATAGATAGTTAACAATAGCGAAGACCCTTGGTATGTGAAAATGTATATGTCAGTACCTAAAAATCATTATTTTAAAAAAATGATAAACATAGGGATCTCACAATATATAGAACTTTTGAGTTTATTACACTAAAAAATAAATAATTTATTCTAGAATTTTTTATTTATATTTCATTAAAATATTTCATAATTTAAAAAAATTGTGGGAACTAGAGCATCTAGGAAAAAAATACATTTGAGGGATAGTTCAGTGATTTCCCAAGGCACATCCCCAATGCCTTGGGTGGTGGAGTTAAAAATTTCATGGTGATGCTTACACTATTGTCTCAAGCTATTAAAAATATCTTGAATAACATGGAATCTAATCCATAACTTGGGTGGGACAAAATTTCTGTCACGTCTTTTATATGGGAAACACTAAGGGAAAAATTACCTATACCAACGGTTTGGGGAGCCGTTGGGTGATTTGGCATGGGGAAAGACCTATCCCAACGGTTTGGAGAAAAATGTTGGGAAATACCTATCCCAACGTTTTTCAAACCAATGGTATAGGTCTTTCCTAATGGTCTTCCAAGCCTTTGGGACAAGACTTTCTCAAAGGTTTGAAGAAATTGTTAGGATAAATAAATATATAAAAAAAGAGTTCCAGTGGAGGGTTGAACCCACAACCTTCACGTTATAGATCAATGACTTTACCACTATCCTAGAGTATACTTTGTGAATATATTTGGATATATATATATATATGTAATTTATATATTGATTTATTTGGTGATATTCGACAAATTTACTAGTAGAAAATAAGGGCACTTATCCCAACGGTTCTCAAAACAGTTGGGAAAGGCCTATCCCAATGGTTTTGAGAACCGGTGGGATATGTACCCACCATTTCTCAACGGTTTGGCCAAACTGTTGGGAAAAGTGGCCTCAAAGTAGACATTTCCCAATAGTTTAGGAAAACCGTTGGGAAATCCATACCCTTTACCAATGGTCTGGCCAAACCATTGGGAAGCCGTTGGGAGAGGCATACCGTTTCCCAACGGTTTTGGAAAACTATTGGGAAAAGTGACCTCAAAGTGGGATTTCCCAACGGTTTGGCCAAACCATTGGGAATGGGGACCTATAACAATGGTTTTTACAAACCATTGGTATAGGTTAGTTTCCAGTAGTTAATTCACAGCAAACATTGTTGTATCTTCAGATCCAGTTGTCATGGGAGAGTGGGTCAAATTAATATAGTTGATATTTTCTATGCTCCAAAATTCTGTGATAGAGAAGGAGGCTCGGGTTGTTTATCATTGAGATGGAGAGGCCAATCAATTGTGGGTTTTGAATAAGATCAAAAATCTCAAGTATAAAATTAATGAAATGGAGTCGGATGAAATTAAGAAAAAAAAATTATAATTATTTCCCTCAAACTATTTGAATAATAATAGAAATAATTCATAGAGGTAAAGAAAAAAGAAGTTGAATATTTCATGACAGGAAAAAAAATTCACAAGACTTCAAAGGAACACCTTAGGTTGTGTTATCAGTATTGATATAAGTATAGATATATTCTTTAGTGGTTTAAAACATCACCTTCAAAAGTATTTACAAATTATAGACCTTGGGAGTCATGAAGATGATTTTCGATGTGCTCTCAAAGTGGAGATGAAGTTTGGAGAGTGGTCCCATAGCTATGGTGAAAGAAAATGAAAGTTGGAATTTCAAGATGGAGGATATAATGAAAAATGGGTGAATAAAAACTCAACATCTCACACATCAATGTCTAGGAGAGAAGGCCATAATGATCATGAATTTCAAAGAGACATGAGTAAGTTAGAAAATTTGGTAGAGGAAACAAGTGTACCACATACATTTCAATGATTCAAATACATGGAGTAAGGGAACTATACAAGATTGTGAAATAAACTTTGATTCTTTGAGGTTAATTAGTGTATGTAGACATCAAATCCAAAGGAGTAATGTAATTATTATGCAGTCACTATTTTAGAGGTGGTTCCAGAAAATGATTTCCTGACTAGTACGCTGGTTATTCATTCAGAATAAAAAATGTTCTATTAGATTATGGTTCTATTCATTATTTCATATAATGTATGATTATTAGAATTTTTCAAACACCACATCATAATATGGAGGTTAAGTATTCTATGAGAACATCAAATAAGGAAATTTCTTTATCCAAAGTATATAAATCCTTCCCAATTAATATATGTGGACTTGACCTCCCAGAAAATAATATCTTACCTCATTTTGGTGGAGTTTGATTCTATACATGGCATGGTTTTACTATCATTATAAAAATGTTACATCAACTATAGGGAATGAGAGATAACTTTTCACTTCCAAAGGAACCCTATAATCCTATATAAGTTTAATGGTGAGGATGAATATTATTAAGAATCATCAACACAATTTGGATACAGTTCTTTTATGTCTAAGAATATCAATTTTAAAATATCAAGACAATGGATAGATTCACGCTCTAGTAGAGTCCCATTATGAGGGAGTACAATATTGTGCTCGTTAGAGAATTTTACAGTCTTCCTCTTGACCTAGATGTTGAGTTCTCGATTGAACTTCATCCTAGATCTCCGTCGATATCAATTACACCTTATAGAGTGTCTTCCATTAAGTTGGAAAAACTGATGAATAAGTTATAAGAATATTTGGGAAAGGGTTTTTTTAGCCAGTGCTCCACCATGGGGTGAACCATTACTCATCATCAAGAATAAAGATTTTTCAATGAACTGTTATATTTATTATCAAGATCTCTAAAAAATCACAATAATGAACATGTATCCCCTTAAATGGGTATTTTACCTGTTCAATAAATTATATGGTGGACAGTATTTCTCTAAGGTTGACATTCGATCGAGATATCACCAATTAATGGTGGGGAAATAAGATATTCCCAATAATTCTGTTTAAATGTGGCATAGAAATTATGAATTCATAGTGATGCCTTTCAAAATCTCTAATTATCTACCAATATTCATTGGTTTAATAAATATAGTCTTTAAAGATTACATTGAAAATTTTGTGGTAGTATTTGTGGATGATATTCTCATATAATCTATTAGAAAGGGTGGTCATGGGGATCATTTGAAAACTATGATAAAGACATTGAAAAGAAAAAAACATGATGAAAAGTTTAGATAATATGATTTATGGATGTATGAAGTATCATTATTGTGGAATGTTATCACAAAAAAAAAGAATATACATGAACCATTATAAGACAATGTAAATTGAAGAGTGGACCAGACCAACGTGAGAAAAAGAGGTCCACAAATTTCTTATTCAATATAATTATTACTAGTGATATTTTAGAACATGTCATGACTATCAAACCTACTAACCATTATGATTCAAAAGGAAAAAATGTTTTTATAGACCAGTAAATGTGATGATTTCTTTAAAGAGATGAAAAAGAGGATTATCAATGCACCAGAACTCAAACAACTGACACGTGGGGAGATATTATTTTTATACAATGATAATTCAAAGTAGGTATTATGCTGTGTACGAATTGAAATTTATAAAGTGATAGACTAAGCCTTATGGAAGTTTAAAATTCAAGAGAAAAACAATCCAATGCGAGATCTGGAGTTGGGAACTATGATCTTCACTTTGAAAGATTGACATAATTATCTATATGAGGAGACAGATGATAAATATACGGAACATAAGAGAAAAAAATTTATATATACATTGAAGGAGATTAATATACTCTAGTGACGATAGTTAGATATCATCATGGATATTTATTGCTCAATACACTACCTTCTGAGTAGGGAAAATAATGTGGTAGATGCTCTACGTTGAAAAGAACCAGAAACAATATCAATGATTATAATTGAAAATGATCCAATCTTCATATATTTGAAAAGGATAGATATGTAAATAATTAACTAAGTTAAATAACGAGTCCTTTCACAAATGGCTTCTCAGCCATCTCTCATAGAAAAAATAATGAGTGCTAAATGAAATGATGTGGAGATTTGGATGAAGGTGAAAGCTACGAAAAAGGTGAAATCTGTATTGTTCAAAATTGTTGAAGAAGTAGTTATAATATTTGGGTCACGACTCTAGGTACCATCCAATCCCGATATAAATAACGAGATTCTATGTGATAAACATAGCTCAACCTTATCTATTCACCAAGGGTGTATGAAGATGTATTGAGATCTCTGAGGAAACTATTGGATGGATAATATTTACAAGGTGATCAATGAATATAAATAAATGTTCCTAGTATTTTAAAAATTTAATTATTAAAGTCGAAAGTCCAAGGTGATTATCTAACCATTACCCATACCAACATGGAAATGGGAAAACATGACCATGAAAGTTTCCATTGAAATTATGAAGACAACCAGAAGATATAATGTTTTATGGGTTGCCCTGGATTGTAATAAAAATATATATAACATTATCGAAATTTTATAGGACCTATCATTGGATCAAATCCCATTGATATACATCATATAATTGGTAAGGTAGAGTGGTGTACCACTATCAATTGTTTCCAATGGTGATCTTATCTTCACATCCATGTTTTTAAAAAGTCTCCAACATGATCTAAACACTAATTTGAACTAAATTATGGATTATCATTTTCAATATGATGGAAAATCTGAGTGGACTATCAAGAAACTGCATGAAATGTTCACATCATGTTCATTGTACATGAAATGGGGCTGAGACCAAAATCTTTTTCTGGTTGAGTTCAATTATAAAAAAAATTCCACACAAGAATCCAAATGGAACCATATGAACCCCCTTATGTGGAAAAATGAAAAAATGACATTCTGGGAAGAATTTTTTGAATGAGACCGACTAGGACCTGAAATGGTCGATGAAATGTTATAATAAGTAAAAAACATTTAGTAGAACATCAAGGAATCCCAATGTTGGAAAAAGGGCTATGCAGATATTCGTCAACGAGACATAGAGTTTATGGCTTGTGACAGAGTATTCCTCTCAAAATCTCTATGGAAGAGGATCATGAGATGTGGGAAGAGAGGAATGTTGTGTCCTAGATACACCATACCCTTGGAAATTATTTATTGTGTTAGAGCTTTAGAATATGGAATAGAACTTCCATATAACATTTATAAAGTGAATGATGTTTACTATGTGTCCATATTTAAGAAGTACATCCTATAACCCTTATATGTACTTAATCTACAGGTAGTACAGTGGGAAAATGGTATCTCTTTCAAGTACCAACTGGTGAAGATATTGGACTGTAGGGAGAAATCATTACTTATAAAGATAACTCACCAAGTCAAATTAGTATAGAGTAAACATAAGTATAAATATGCAACATGGGAACTATGAGAAGTGATAAAAGAGAAATAACCTCACCTGCTAATGTAGAACGAAATTTTGAGGGTGAAATTTAAAATTGGGGGAAGAATATAACAACCAAAACATTTATCAGTGGTATTTTTACCTTATTATAATTAGGTTATATTGTATAAGACCCATATATAATATGGAGATCCAAATAATAACATCATTCTCAAAAATTAATAATGAACAATGTGATATAAATTAAGGAACCAATTCGAACAGAATAGTTCCATGACATTTGGAATAGTAATGTGAATATTAAGAAAAGTAATATATACAATAGAACAGTAACCTCACTGATTAGATTATAAATAATATTTTTTTATATTATAAATAAAAATATCATATAATTATTTTATAGTATAGTAAATAATATTTTTAAAAATGATAAATTAATATTTGGAATTTTAATAAAACATAAATATTTATTTAAAATTTTATAATGTATATAATGATTTAAAAGAAAATTTATTTTCATAAAATACGATTATAATTTAATATTTTATGTCTTATTTTTATAAGATAATTTTAATGAGTTTGTAAATAATTTTTCAATTTTTTATAAATGTAGTTATAACATTGAAATAAGTATTTTTTGAATAAATGATGATTTTAATTTAAAATCATATTTCTCATATTTAATTTTCATAAAATATAGTTCATTTTTCAATTCTAGACATTAAAAAATTTTCAGGTTGAATCTTTTCTTTTTTTCAAAAATAGTTTCATTTTTTTAATGGTTAAATATATAATTTAGGATATTTAACATAATATGTAAATAGATGGATTTCTAGTTATGGATGAATAATCAATGATTTAAGTTAACATTATCTTGAAATATCCATTGTTAAATAATATATTTAGAGATAAGGGTCAATCTATTCATAGTCTTGATCCAAAATAGTGAACTAATGAAGAAAATAATCAAAAAACACCCATATACTCCCCTATTTATATACATAACCCCAAATATCTCCTCTAGTCACACCTTCAAAGCCATGAATATTATCCAATTTCAGTGAAATAATCTTCCTAAAACTGTTACCCACATCCAAGATCCTTTGTTCTCAACAAAAGACCAAAACAAATATCCCTAAAGAGGTATTTAATGATAAGAATTCAAGAGGATAAATACTCTTTCTTTTAAATTCTTTTTATTTTCTTATTCTCTTCTAATTGACCATTATCAAAGTGGCATGACAACTCTTGTATATTATATATAATTTTATTTTATTATTTTAAGGGAATAATCTATCATTATATCTCTTCTTCTCTCTATTTATTCTAAAAATGAAAACCTCAATCGTGAGGTGTTGATTTATCAACTTCGAGGATGAAATGTTTTGATTTTCTTTTAACACCTTCAAGGCTGGCCATAAAAAAATTATAATGTTTTAAAAAGTGATTAAAATTTATTTTATTTTTTTTATATTTTGGACCAAACATATATTCATAATATTAAATAATAAAATAAAACGAGTCTGTTGAGATAGAAAACCGCAAAAATTAATCTAAAAGATTATCGTTAACATTTTATCTAATTAATCATCCTCATATAAAGTAAAAATAATATATAAGGCCGATTAATATTTAGTAAGTTGATTAATAACATGTAATTTCAATTATAGATAATTATCCCAATTTTGAATGGTCTCTCATACATCTATAAATGTGAACAATCATGAAAACCATGAAAATGAACACCCCCGAATGAGTAACTTAAAAACTATAACTTTTCAAATCGACATAAAATAACTTTATATAATTAAAATTAATAAAATAAATTTATAAATGGTAATATATTTTGTAATTAATTAATCTTATGTCATTATCAATGACATTGATGTGAATAAACCCTTCATACATTAGGTGACGTGATTCTCGAAGAAAATTTCCTTTCGTTGTGTTATTCCTCTTTCGTGCCAAATTTAAATGTAGATGTGAATTTTATAGACCTATAATGTAATTTATTGTTTATTAACATTTCATTTATATGATATTTATAATTATAATCACATATTATAAAAAATCCAATGACTTTCCAAAAGAAATATTATTTCCAAGAAACATTTTGACTCCTCTTGAGTTGTTTATTCTTTTCTCAAGAATGATCATTCTAATTAAAAATATGGTTTTTAGTTACTAATTTGGGATTCCAAATATTTTATTCATGAATGTATGAAATAAACCCAATTTCATTTCAATGTGTTATTTTATATTTATGTTTGATAATCATTCTATGTGGCAGGAATGATTATTTAAATTTTATGATGCTACTGGTGCACCTATAATTATTTTGCACTCCAAGGCATTGAGTGTTGTGATTTAAATCATGAGATAATTTAAAATATGGATGAATATGATTCTGCCCTTTCTCATAATTTTTTTCTTAGTATTATGCCTATATGATATGAATGGACATGATGCTATCTTTGTTCACAACTATGTGTGGTGTTTGATCACTAAGACATGATTTTTCAATTTTATACATTTCCACATTTTATGACATTATCTAATGGATCATCTCTTGATTATGATGATGATCCTATGGTATGTTCAAATGATGATGATTATGCTCACCCATATTGATTCATGTCTTCAATTATTCCCTTACTGGGCTTTTAGCCTACTCCTTTCCTAGATGTATATCCTCAGGTGATTCCTTGTACTCTAGAGAATGTGAAGTTCCCTAATAATCTAGAGATAAAGGAATTAAATAATGTTTTTGTTTAATTATATAAATGTTATGTTTGGTCCAAATATTCCAAATACACTAAACCTGTTGACCATATATTTGTAGTACTATTATATTGTTTATCTTTAAAATGATGTAATAGAAATTTAAGAAAAATAAGGGTATCTATTGTTTAGGTTTTTTTAGTTTTATAGATGATATATAGGATGTTCAGACTTATATTTTAAACAATTTCATGCATAGATAACATGGATATGCTGTAAAACTTTGTTACTCAGAATATTCTAAAGTTTGGTCCAGGAACAACACATATAAGAGATTTATTTATTTGAGTACATTGAATATGATGTGTTAAAACTTTATAAGAGTAATAGCTTTGGTAGGGGAGCCAATTTTAGTATTTGGTCTTGCGTTATCTAGTTAGAGAAACATGGGATTTTTTAATTAATGTTTTATTACTATTATACATGAAGTATTTTAATTAATTATGAGAAACTAATAAATTATCATCGATTTCATAAATAACTTCTCTCATTTTATGAAATTATATAATGGTTTTTATATTTATATTATATTGATATTTATTATCAATTAGTTTTAGTAACAAACTTCACAAACTATTTTATTATTGGTTTTCTTGATTGGGTTATTCATTAATTTCTTGTAATGGTTTTATAATTGTTAGGTTCAATATACATGAATAATTTCAAAAAAAATTCCTAATTTCAAAATGTGATTAATTTTTTTTACTTCCATATATATTGAATCAAAGGAGAATTTAAATACAAATTGAAACTAGATGGATTTCTAGATTAATAAATTTTGAAATAATTTCCTTAAATTGGATTTTTAAAAAATAAAATTCTATAAAATTGAGAGATTTTCTTTATAAATATAACAATTAATTTCAAAAATGAGATAGATCATTGTGAAAATATGATTTTGTTAAGGGATATTTTAAATATATTTGGAAATATGTGGATGGGTAGACATGAGAATTCTCTAATACAATTTTATGGTAGCGAACACCATGAGGATGGATTTATATAGATTATCACAATTCATAGGTTTGAGATTGTTAATAAGACTTTTGAATTTGAATATTATGGTATTTAACTGTTTTTATTAATTTTTAGGTGTTTTTTATATGAAATTTGGTGAGTGATTTTAGATATGTTCATTTTTTATCTATGCATGGGTGATTTGGATATATTTACATACTTTGATGAGAGTTTGGTTTATATTTTCAATGATGAAAATTTTTTTGGTGGCTGAGTTTGTGGTGACAATTGTCCTAATAGATTAAATATTGTCATTATTATGTATATACATCAATATTTTAGGTGTAGATAAAGATATTACTTATTCCTAGTGTATTGGAGATGATTTATAAGAGTTTCTAATGATATTTCGATGGTTATTGAAACTCGTGTTTTATATTTAGGATGTTTTGTGAAGGAAATTGAAAAGTGTGTTGTAGTATTTGACCACAAGAATTATGGGAGTTGATTATATGAAGATTAATGGGTCATCTAGTGGATAACTATATATATGAACACAAGAGTTAGAAATTTATTATAGGGGGAGAATAAATGACTCAATAATTTTTTTTATTTCATATAAATTACTCACCCAATGTTAGCATGAAATTTGGTTTAAAAGAAATCAAAATAACAGAAAGGGAAGTAAAAATTGATTTAAATAGTTCACAAATAAATGTGATAATCTAGTATATGACATGATTTGGGAAAACTTGTGATCATATGATCAACTAAATTCATTGTGATCCAGAGTCAGTAGGTAAAATCCATTGAGGTAACTTATAAGTATAAAGTATTTCTTGTGCATCCCATCCATCAAGTTTAACCCACACTAATATAAAATAAAATCTAGAAAGATTCAATATATATGTATTCCACATGAAGATAATAATATAGTGGTCTAGTGTGATGAGTTCTTCTAATCATTATTCTATTCATTCTTAGGTAGGGTTTCTCATTAACTTGGCTACATAAAAATATGGGAAACCTCTTCTTATTTTCTAGTACATATCCTTTAATCAATTATCCCATATGTTCACACATATCAAATGAAATATGATTAAAATTTAATGAGAAATTATAGTTAAAATTTTCTATTTAATACTTATTAAAATGTTTACAACACCTCATAAATATGTTTTAATTTAATCTCCCAAAAACATAAGATCTAACAATCCAAAAAACTTCCCTGGGAGAAAGATTACTTCTTTTTATACATGAATTTCTGATTATAACTTAATGTAGCCAAAATTAGTTATTCTTCCATTTAATTAAGTTGGAAGAAAACCTGAATTACCTTCTCATTAATTTTGGATATTATTTTGTGTATAATACATTATAATTAATCATTATGACATATGCGTAAATATCAATCCAGATAGCAAGAATATCATTATTAGTTGTGCATCACCGTTTCTTCTTCACGATCAATTCATACATAATTTAATATTACTATTTCTGTTTATATTGAAATTACATAGAATCTTCAACTTTCTTTTATCCACAATTTCTTCAACCACTAAAAAAATAATATGTTTTGATTCATTTTTGTAATAGAGATATGGTAATACAAAATTCCAACTTGGAATCCATCCGCTTAAAACCAAAAATCCTTTAATATCGAACATGTTGAATTGCTTGTGGAGAAAAAATACCCAACATGAAGTATTAATCTATATGACTCAATATATTATGTGCCTAAAAATGGATACATAGATAATTTTTCAAAGTTAATATATTTGGATATGTGAATTTGGTTATGCGGTTGAATTAGCTACCTAAATTGCCTACATGACCATTTGTCTATATGAACTAGTAATATGGATAGATTAGCTATGTTGATTGTCTATAAGACCATTCGATGATGTGAATCAGTTACATTTCTAAATTGGATTCATGAATCATCTATATGAAAATTATTATTAATGTAATGATCAAAATTCCATTCAAAACATTATTAACCATTCATGAGACCTTCCAAAAATTATCCCTATCATGTATATTATTTCTTTATTATTTCAACATTCATTTAAGAACACATTTTAAGAACCATGATAACTTTTATAGTGACATTTTTATACTAAAGGATCCCTTTACAATTCATTGAATGATTTGTTTTAATGTAGTATAAAAAACTAGGAAACTATTTGTGAGGTAACAAGTGTTGGGAACAAAAGGAAATGATACAACTAAAGCCTCTTCCTTATTACCAACGAATTTACAATGAAAAACACATTAAAACATGGTTTTAAAATAATTCGACTTTGAAATTTCTTTTCAAAAAAATGATATTATTCACTAGAGCTCTGAATCTCAATTAATGAATCACTATCCATAAATTTTAACCCTATGTGAGGATAATCGATGTAGGAAACAAGTTTTTTTTGGAAAAATTCCATGTTTTCCATAAATAGTGATCTATAACCAAAAATTAATTAATAATATTTGATAGTATAAAATCACCTCAACTTATAAAAATCATTTCCTAGAACCACTTCAATAATATGTTCAAATATATCAAATATGCTAAAATAATATCATACCAATTTCAAAAACTCTATATAAATATATTCTCTCCCCAAAACTGGTGAAACAAATATCAATGGATAAGTCATGTGGTTATTTTTAGACCCTTGGACAATAAGATCTAGTGATAAGAAGAAATACTGGACATAAAATAAATAATATAGATATGTAAAAGGTGAAGTTGAATACCTAAGAAGAAGTGGAATATTTAGAAATACCATTAGATCTTCTAACTAATTTTTCATCCCCATCAATTTAATTGTAGAACATGTTACCAGAAAATATTATTCCAATGTAGTTATTGAAGTTATATAACTTTTATTATTTGTGTCAAAGCACACAAATCTATTAACAATAATGTAAAATCTAACCTGTTTAGATTTTATGTCATCAGTACAACCATCCCAACCAGTATCTGCATAACCGAAAAAATACAAGTTATCCTTAAATTCATATATAAATGGAAATTATATTCCACCATACTTATAACTGAGAATCACTTTTCTTATAAAAAAATGGGATAATTTTGGAGAAAATTAATATAGGACATAAATAGTGACATTATATAAAATATATTTTCATGATGTTGTAAGTATACTGAAATAAAAATCAAAATTCTAATGTCTCATTGAAAAACTAATTTTACTTATTCATGTTTAATGAAATTTATACCCACTAAAATTGTGATATAAATGTTTTTTTAATTCAGCGTACTCCTTTTTTTATTTTGTTTGCATACCTCTATAGTGAATGAAAAATTCTACCTTTATTTCAGGAGATGTGTTGACCTTGAAAGCACCTAATATCTCCAAGAATATAAATTTCAAAAAAATCCTTCATTTATTAGGAAATATTTCGCAATTATTTCAATTCCATATCAAATAAATTTAATTTCAAGTTAATAAAAAATAATAATGGGGGTATACCTCTATCATATTTTACAGAGGATTTTTTCTAAGTACGCATTTTATATGTTCATCCTCTTCAAGATGAAGTCAATCATAGAATAACGTTATATTGGGACTGATTTCTACTAATATAAATCCTTTTTAACAATAAATTTAATTTTCATCTTCTCCAAGTTGAAACCCACATGGTTCTTCATTATAAACCTATTCTTATAATTATCCATGGATAAAATTAGACATTACATTCATTTGATAGATCTTGAACTTCCATTTTGTTGGAATAGTACGAATCATTTGAATTGTTTCAACCCTTAAAACTGGATAACATATATCATTAATTAAATTAACTTCAATATGGGAATATCTTTTAAATTTCAATCCAACTTTTGTCCTCAAAACTTCTCATTTTTTGATTAAATTTAAATCTAAAAACCCACTACATTTTGGTGATATTATTACATTTAAATTTAGGAATATATTCATAGGTTTTATTCATCTCAATATTAAATAATGATTAATTCACATGACGAACTGACTCTTTATTATCCAGATTTTGGTCAATATCTTTTGTTATATCTTTAAATAATAGGCATGTTTGGGTAGTTTCCCTTATATTTCTTCTAGTTTTCACATGACTCCATTAATTTATAATGATTTCATAAACTCAACCATGACATATTACCCAATGATATATAAAATATAGTTTTTCACGTCAATATTAATTTTTTAAATTTCTAATTCTATATCAAAATCATCAATATTGAAATATTTTTATATAATTTCATTTTTTTTGAAAATTAACATCAGTAATATAACATTAGAAACAGATTCATTCTCAATAATTCATTTTTTTGAAAAATTGAGGCTCTTCTCTTCAGTTGATTAAAAAATTATAAAAATATAATTATTATTGAAGTGAATTCCTATAAAATTGGGAGTGTGACCAAGAAATATTCTAGCATCACCACTTATCTCAATTTATACCAAATATTTACCATTAATATTCACGATTCAAGGGCTTCCAACGACATTAAGATTATTATTTATTGGAGTATTTTTGTGGTACATCTCATGTAGTGTCATATTTAAATTTGGTATAGAAAAATAAGGTTTTTTTACATGTACTATTTCTCTTAAAAAATCATATATAAATTCCATGAAATATTATTTTATATCAATATTTATCTATCCTTCTTTGTCAAGCATCTATTTTTTGTTAAACTGTACAGATTATTTATAATGTATATGGGGAAATATGTTCAAATATATTGATATGTTTTTCAGAATACGAGTCAAACATATTATTATTATACTCAACCTAATTATATATATGAAATCTATTCATAGGGTAACCATACTCCTTTTCAGCAATTTTTTTGATTCTATTGAATATCATTAGAGCCTCTAAATTATGTTTTATATAGTGATACATGTAATGAAAGTAAAATAAATTAATAATAAATGTCTCCCTATATTAAATTTTGTTTCATGGGACCGTGAATATTTATATATATTAGATCCAAAGATGTGACTTCATAATATCAACCCCTTTGAAAGAGGTATTAGAGATCATCCCCTTGTCACATGTAGGGGAAATACAGGTAATCTAAAACTTTATTTTAGAGAAGTCAGAAGACCATCTTCTATGAGAGTTATTCCTCATATTTCCATATCCAACATGACAAAGACTCATATTAGAGACTATATTATCAACATTCATACATAAATTTAATGAATTCTATGAAACAATAATTTTAAATACATTTTTTTCATCACCCTTTTGAAAAATACCTTTCATATTAAATACATTTTAACTAGAACCCATATTTATTGAATATTATCTCATCCCCTTTATCATAGTTCTATGAAAATCATAACACATTCTACTATAGACTCTCAATTTAAAGAGTGTTCTTGGTTTTAAATTTATCATTTCCAATATCAATAAAACCAACCACATTAATATTGAGAGACATATTATTTTTTATGGTCACTAGGATATTATTTCATGTAACAATATTATTCAACAACATCAACTTCTATGTCATATTATAAGACAAACCACTATTTAATATCCACGTATATTCTTCTGTTTAGATATTCGGAGAAAATTATACAAAAAAAACATTTTCTTTTCTTTTTACATGAGAATTACTTTCCAATTTTGTTAGAAAAATTTTGAGACATTATTTTTCAAGATGAATAGACAGATCATATCATTCAAACCCTTCTTCTAATAATTGAACTCTATTTTGATACATCAAAATATATTTTTTAGGATGTTTCTAAATATAATTTTTTATTGTGAGACGAATCCCCCAAATTTCCCCCCTCCAAATCTTATATAATCTTCATAACAATGGTAATTAAATGATAACATTATTGATATATGCTTAAAGTCTCTATATTACCATAAAACTCATAAAAGGTATTTAAAACTTTGAAAACACACACTATCTAAAACAATGTATATTTTATTCTTGAATAATTTGATCATTTGTTGTGGTTTATTTTTTGTAATAATTATTTTGGTAGACTCATATATTCCTTCCCTTCACAAAGGACTTATTATCATTATTTTTAGTGTCACTACAAGTGTTATTTTTTTAATCAAATTTTATATTCATATAAATTGTAATTTTTTGGGGCTTAACATATTTAACTACATACATCATTCCTTTGACATGCATAGTCTTCTAAAACCCCACATCAACATGAAATGTTTATTTTGGTTTACATTCACAAAAATTTCTTCTTATTTGAACAATATCAATTTTATTTTCTATAATTCTAGAATATAACGTTGTAATGATTTACTTATAAATCATTTTTGAATGGTTTTCGATAAATATGATCACACTTCTCCTCCCACCCTTTCATATTTTCCTTCATGTTGATACCCAAGGTATTATTAGTATCAATCATTACTTAATTTTTCATAGATTGTGATAACTCTATGGATGAAATTCTTCAAATCAATTTCTATAATGATCAATTTCATCAATCATATGTTCTGGGAGGAAAATTACCCAACTTATAGACTTTTATATAAATCAGTGAGTTGTGAGAACCCCATATCCTTAGTGGATCTTCTGAAGGAGTTGATACCTCTAATTTAAAGAGATTTTTTATTTTCCTTTTTTTATATTTTGTAATAATTTTTCATTATTCAATAAAAGTAATTTATCAGTAAAAAATATCAATCTCTTTCTACATCATAGATTTTTAATCTTCTTGGTTCATTCCCATATTATTAGTAAACTGATTATGTTTCATCAACTTCTTTTTTTTTATTTTCATGTTATGAAATTTTTGAAATAGATTCTTTCAATTATCTCTTAATAATAACATCTATTTGAGTTTCCTCATATTAAATTCTATAGTCACTACCATTATCAGTAGTGATGTATTCATCATTATAATTAGAAATTACACTCTTTTCACCAACATGAATTTTATTATCAATATATTCTTTCTAATTACAGCTATCACATTCATCATATTTTAATATAAAATTTTTCGTTATATTTATTGCTGGATTCTTATCATATATTTCATGAGAGAATATATTCCTAAATAAAATCATATTTAAGTGTATTCATAATATTTCATTATCTTTATTAGTGGGATAATCTTCTTTTAATTTAGGATAGCTCTCTATGAAATTTTCAATAGCTCCAATTTTAGAAAATTTAAGTGTTATTTTACTATTAAACTTTACCTTGTCTCATCTCACATTCCTTGAGATTATGGAAGTAATTTCTATGCATTCCACATCCACATCAGAGTGTGATTTTAAATATCTAGTTTCACAATCCTCAAAAATAATATTCTTTCCATTCATTGATATAGAGGATTTAAAAGAAATTTATTTTTGTACCATTATAATTTTTATAATAGTATCACCTATTTTCCATTTATTAGAAATTAGAGTACTATATAGATCATCAAGAAGAATTCCCACTTGATCTTTTTCTTCAAAATAAGATACAATAAGAGAAAACTTATATTATAAGAGGGAAAAAATATTTTCAATATTAATATAATATTAAAACATCTCACTATATCCTCTAATTGTACTCCCAAATCCATTGACTTTTATAAAGAATCTATCAATATTTTCATAATCATTAATTCAAAGTTAATCATATTTAATTCTCTAGAACTGAAAATTATCCCACTTCAACATGGAATTTCCTTCAATGATATTCAAGAGCTTATCCCAGATATCATTTTCTATTTTGAGCCCGTCAATTTCTAGAAATTTACCTTCTAAAATAGAAGAAAAATAATAAATCTATACATGGACATCATTTTCAAAATTTATCTTATCTATCACAGTAAGGATAACACCAACAACTCGAGGAAGAAATCCATTATTTTTCACCTCTAGAACATCATAACTTATAGCCATGAGAAAAGTAATATTTTTCCCATATATTAAAAAACATCCCATAAAAATATTTCAATTACCTTTATATTTATTGTACTTTAATTATCATTGAAACATAAAACAAAAATAATGAAAATTTTTCAATTAGATCATTAAAATAAAAAATTAAGGGAACCATTATTTGATACCAATTATGGGAACATAGGCTTAGGAAATAACATAGTGGGGGTGAATCCATGATTCAACAATTATTTTCTTCTTAAAACAACATTATCCACTAGTTAATGTGAATTTTGATGTTTTTAAAAACACATAAACCAAAATAAGGAGAACAAGTGATTTACATGGTTGACTACTCAATGTGAGTATCTAGTACTTGGCGTATAATACATGATCTAGTATAGTAAATATTTGTGAACCACAGTGATAAATGATTTTTTTTTTGTAAATCACATACAATTCCCCAAATTATTTTATACATACCACATACTGAGTGAATCCTGAAATAATAATAAAATAAAATGATAATAAAAATATAGACATGTCATGCTCATGTTGAAAATAATCTTGTTTTCTAGTGTGATGTGTTCTTCCTATGTCTTTTTTATTTTTTTGTCAATTAAGATACTCAATTTTCAAGAATAATAATTCATGTAATAATTGTACAATCAATAAAAATCTTCTTCAACATATTCATCCATCCACTCTAACAGATCTAAAAAAATCTGATCAAAATTAAAAGAGTCTCAATGTTTAATGATTTATGTTTCATATTTATTTAAATATTTATGTCAACACACACACACATATATATATATTTGAATTGAAAATCCAAAAATCATAGGATCTTGGCATCATAAAAACTTCGATGCGACAAATAAATCCTCATTTTACTCCACAATTTATTCTTTATAGTTTTATAAATCAAAAATAAGATATTCTTACATTTTATTTTTTATAATGAAACACACATTATAACATCATTAACTCTTAATATTGTTTTCTATATAATATCAAAGAACCACTTTTCATATTCATTTTATGAATCATGATCCAAATACCATGATTATCATTATTGGAGACATGAATTAGTTGAATCTATATAATTAATTTTTATATTACAAAATGTAACTACATTAGATCATATAGAAATAACACAACCTCTTCACTCTTCAATAACCCCACCTTTATTCATCATTAAATAAATAAATATGTGTTATTTCATGATTTTTGAAGATATGTGCTCATGAAATCCCCTTATTGTTATCCTCACACTTGAATATATACCACATTCATTCTTAGACACGAAACATTCCCTTTCTATAGAAAATCTTAAAAGTGAAGTATTCAGATACACGACTCAATCCTTTTGTATCACTGAAAATAAATATTTGGATCATTTGTATACGTATAGGAATTTAGATATGTGAATTAAATTACATTTCTAAATCAGATACATGAATCATCCACGTGACCATTTAGCTATGAGAATCGGTAACTTTGCTGAATGTGTAACATGAATTTTCATCATGATTTTCCAGCAACATCAATCGGTTACATAGATGAATTTACAAAATAAATCATATGTGTGGCCATTATTATATGTGGATTTTCTATATAACCATTCAAAACTTCTTCAAATGCATACCAAACTTCTTGATCATAATGTTCCTATCATGTATGCCTTCTTCCTTCTCTCACACGTAATTTAAGAACACTTTCTTGTATTTATGATAATATCTATTAGTATATTTAAACAATAAAGGAAAATTTTACTTTTCATTTAATAATTTTTTTCATTTCTTCAAATACCCTGAAATTATATTTAGCTTTAAATGTTTTGAAATAAAAATACAATAACATAACAAAAATAATATCTTACATACCACATTCTTTATGTAAAGTTACAATAAATTACCTCTTGGTCGCAATACTATATTAACAAAAATGATTCATTGGGTTATAATACCACTTTTAATTGGTGAAATTTATTATTTAAACTATTATTTTGAACCCCCATTTGGTGACCCTTGACCCCTACTTCTCCCAAGATATCTGTACACAAATGGAGAGTTCCCCTTGAGCACCCCTCTCATTCAAATATTTCACCCATGATTTAAAGGCATCTAATATGGATCTTTTCTTGATGAGTAATGTAATAATCAACATTTTTTCCATTAAATCATATTTTAAAAATCTCTTTATTTATCATGATTTGGTTATAGATTCAAGATACTATTTCACAATTTTAAAGTTAAATCCATATTAGATAATGGGGACTCCTATTTTCCTATATAGATAAGATCATGAGATTTTTTTATTATCCATTTCATTAAATATTAATAATCCGGTTTTATATATGACATGTTATATATATTTCATGATTTTGTGATAAAAATGAATGATTATTAATTTGGATTGATTAGGGAAAGTTTTTCCTTCATTTTATTAGACTTATTTTCGGGGGGTTTTGCTTGGGATTTTATTCATTTTTTTGATTTTTTACTTAAGATGATTTTATGATTGAATTTATTTGATTTAATAATTTTGGTTAATTTATTTTTGGTTTCATTTGGTGGTCATTAGGGTATAAAAATATAGGAAACTATAACCGTCCTTGTGTTTACAGAGGCTAAACTAGTTATATTAGTTTCACATTGTTTATAAACTATTAATAGAGTTAAAATATATTTTGAAAGTATGAATTATAAGTTTTAATAAGTATATTTCTATCTAAATTATTTTTTTAAAGATAAATAAATAGAATTATGTGTGTTTTCATTAAATTATTTCATTCTTTTATTTACAAGAACATATCTACAGAATTTTTAATAAATAAAAAATACTTAGGGGTATGAAAATACATAAAATTATAATTGATTATTTATTTTACACATTATTATGGAAATAATGTGGGATTTGAATGTTATTTTATTTATCACTGTGTTAATACTTGATAAAATAATTATTAGCCTTTTATAATGTTTTATTAATTTATATGATGTCATTCCTTGTTAAAAATTCCATTTTAATTTCTTTTTCATGAGGGAAAAGATATAATTATACATTTTTTATTTAACATCAATTGATAATAATCTAAAAATTATAATATTCCTTTAGTTGTTACGTAAAATTGATGGCGAAGCGATGGATGGTTTTTAATGCCTTAAATTCAGATAATTAATTTTCTATCACTTGAATATTTCTTTTCAATGTAATATTATCAGCGAAGATAATGAATAAACATGATAAATTCAATATTTATCATTGTATGATTAATTGGGATTAAAATTACTATATAAGTGTTTAATTTATTTTTGTGATGTTATATTTTTCAATAATCTATCATTCTTGGGGATATACTTCTCATATTGTCCCATATTTTCTTGGTTTTTTTGGGGAGTTATTTATGTTCACCCCATATTATGCTTATTTTAATTTTTTAAAATATTTCAATGTGTCCATATTTTTATTAAATGTTCTTAAGAAATATTTCTGTTATTATTCAGTGATAAATATTGATCAGTTTATAGAATTATCATAATTTATATATTTTTTGTGTTAGAGAATTTTTTATGTCAAAAACGTTTCATTATGGTTTCTTTTTTAAAATTAGAATCATAATTTCCAAGATTGAAAGAGAATTGATAAATTTTATATTCTTTAATAGATTGAATATAGGTTGGTCTAACTTGATTATTTCATGGTGCTCCTTAATGATAAAATAACTCCGATTTGTAGCTTTATGAATGGATTTTGGGAAAATTGGTTGAAAATATTATTAAGAGTGTAGGTGGAAAAGAATATAGATTTTGAGTGGTACTTTGAATATTAGTTGGATTTGTTAATATTTAATTATTCCACTAGGATTCACTATTATACATAATGACTAATTTTAAATGTATCAATGAGTACATTTAAGAGAGGCATGGTTTGGTGCCATGTGGTTAGAATGGAAGTTCATTTAATGATTAAATCAGATTAAGAAATTGATTGATTAGGTTATTATTGATATAATTTTTTTGGATGGATTCATAATGTGTTAAATGGTATTTCAAATTTGGTGATTAATTTTCTATTGCTCAATACAATGGAATATGAATTGAATCATTTTGTTCATTGATATTTAGTTAAGAATGTTTTATCCAGGCATGTTGAATAAATTATAAACATGTTTTCTTTTTACTACAATACACTATTTTAGTTTGGTTAAACATTTAAGTTATATTAAATTGTCACGTGTTATTTATTTATAAAAAGTTTTAATCCAGAATAGTATTGTATTCAGTTTCTTATTTTTTTCCTATTAGTTTTAATGTACATGTTATATGCTAAAATATATTCCTAATGATATTTTTGATATTCCTATTTAATTATTCATAAATTTTATTTTATTTATCCATGTTTAGATGTCATTGTGCATGATATTGAATATTTTAATCCTTTTTATAGATGTGTATTTTATAACAATATATTAAAAAATTATTTAAGATAATTTTGAAGTTGCATCATAATATATTTGTTGTTGTAGAGACTCAGACACATAAAACTACCGAGGAAACCATGGGTATTTGTATGGTAGTCTAGTGAAAATTACATATCCAAATAATGATTAAACTTTTTCCAAAATCACATTATAAATTCATTATTTTAAGAATAATTTATACTTTTTTAATATTCCTCTTTTAGTAGTTCTATTCCATTCTTTCCCATTATTATAGGATTACACCCTTTCCTGGAAGATTTCATATATTATACGGAAGAGAACGAGGATATTAGATTGTTTACTTAGTATAGAAAATGTTAGGAACCATGATGTTATTCTATGATTTCGTGGTTTAAGTTTTACATATACACACACACAAGGAATCTTCTTGATTGGAAACAATTTTCTTGTTTATATTTTGAATCATCATTATGGAATATCGGTGTGAATTAAATAATAAAACATGCATTTAGACTCTACATATTGGGGGAGTAATATTTTATTATTACTATTGATATATGGTTCCCTTAACTATTATTTATTCCATGATATGATTATATTCTAGAAAACATTCATATTTATTATATATGTAAATTTTTAGAAATGTTTCGTGCATACATCGATTATTCACTATTTGTTTTGAGGAGCCATAGGTAGAGTTCTACCGAGTCCAATAATAATACCTATATCATCCTAACCAAAGATACACTAATTTGATGGCTCGAGCTCGTTTTTCACAAGGCATTAAGTGCTCCTCCCATCGTGATTGGTTTATGAATAGTATCAAGGGTCTAAAGATGGTATTGTGGGGAGACTATGACGTATGGATTAGTAATAAAATGTAAAATCTTACATGAAATAAAGGATTTAGAAGTAAATCATCTACATTGTAATAAGTAATCAAAATAAATTGATAGAATTAAATAAAAATGATGTAGAAAAGATTCTATAAAAAGGAAAACATTTATACCATACAATACATTCTATATAAAATACAGAAAAAACTAGTATAAAAACTATACTTTCATTATGAGAACTAGATCTGCCCCAAATCTCGTACTCCATCCTAGTGAAAATGATTTATTAAACCAAGTTGGGTGGTTTCCATAATCATTACATGTGTATATAAAGTTTATTCAGGTACCAAACAACAACCAAAATAGGGTCTATGTAAAACTAAGTAGGTAACAAGAAATAGTGTCTAATGTATACCCACACCATGAATATAAAATGAAACAACTTTGTGTAGGTGAAAAAAATAATGCATTAAATAATAAATGTAACTAGTTCAGGCGTAGTTCCCACTAATGACACCTATCCAACCATTCCTCCATCGTACAAGGTGAAAATTTCTATAAACTGGTATATATGTATTAATATATAAGAAACACACCCAAAGGGTAGGTTGGGTTGAGTTCAAAAACATAAAATTATGAAATTAAGAGCATGATGTTTATCAGATTTAATATCATATTATTTAATTAAAAAATAACATTTTAGAGGCAACACAAGGTATTCATGGAACAAAACATATTGAATATTTCTAATAATGAATAAATACTAAAGGGAAAGTATATAGACCACCAACCTAATTCATTGAAAGGCTATGTCATCCATTAGAAATCTTTCATTAGAGATGAAACCGGAAAAATTAGAAGAATATGAAAACATTCTAAAAATATGGTGTATGATCTCTCATGAAAATGTAATTTAATACTATATGGTAAATTGATAAAACAATCAAGAAGAATCATAGTCTTCTCATTTGAGATTAAATGTGAATGAAAATGTTCAATTTTGAGTCTGGATGAAGTAAAAATATTGAATCCTAGAGAAACATGAGATCGAGATCGAGTGTCATTAATGTGTGTGATGAATGAGGAAAAAATAAAGGGAAGTAAGATTAAGGAAGAGAGGTTCATAAAAATAAATTCTCCCATATTTAATTGGGAAGATGGTTTGGTCACACAATAAGATTAAAAATACACCAACCATGTTATAAAACTATCAAATGGATCCTAAATTTGAATATATAGGTGCGTGATTTAGAGAGTTGTGCACATCCCCTATGGATCCATTGTCCAAAGGCCTAAACCCTTGGAAAATCTTGGCGTACGGTTAGAAAAAATGTCCAACCACTATAATTCACCTACGTAATCCTATGAAGTTTTTCATTCTTCCATAACCTCCATTGCACAATTTGAATAATCATTTGAAACCCCTTTAATGAAACATAGCTTAGGTTCAAGTTTAAAACTTACTATGCACTAATCATACACCTCCCTCCACCTTTCCATAAAATAGGATTTCATATCCCAATGCTTTCTAAACCCACATTGGACTCTAAAGTTACTTATTAGGCACTAACACTTGAAGAAAAACAACATTTTTATATACCCAAACTCTCAAAATTCTGCTCTGAATCTTAGATATAAATATGATCATCAACTAAAACGAAAAAATAAAATTCATTTTTAAATATCATCACAAGAAAAAACCAATACACGAAAACCTCCCCACCATATATATTATAGTTCATGAGATGACTTGATGACAAAATAAAACATCACTTGGCCTACTCTAGTGTTGAGTCTCCACTCAAATGTCCAATTAGGAATCATGAATGTTAAATGGCCTCTAAGAGAAGTTTTGAGGATATTACATTTAAAGAGCCAAAACTAGAGAAAACACAAGTAAAAACTAATGAAACGTCAAGGATTTGCTTACTTGTGGTCATCTATCCCAAGTATGGTTCATGTCTATATTTCCTTAATCTACTGGCATATGATACTTCCCACCCAAATTTCTAGATATCAATGGTCAATTCCAATAAAAAACACTTCAACCATCAGAATTTCCAAAAAAAAACACATGTCCCTAGCATTTTAGAGACTCTCTCAGTGTGTCTTACAGTTAAAAATAATGGACAAACTCTAAATAACCAACTGGTATGTTCCTGCCGTATTTTGATTGAAAATATCCCATATACCTTTAAATTGAACCCATGTAACCACAATGTCATGTTGTATGTGGTTCATCCCAAAAAAATAGGACTATTTAATAAAACCCAAGTAAAACAATTCATGTCCTACTACAATAAAAAAATTACTCATCTCAAATAGTCAATTTATCAATAAATCATATTTTAAGGGAATTTGTTAAAACGAACACTAATATTTTTTAGAGCATGATAATTTGATCCAATAAACCACTTGTAGTGACATCTCCACATTGAACCATATCCTGCCCATATATGTTATCATGGAACACCAAAATAATGTGTGCAAACCCAATTAAACTCTAGTGGATTGTCACATATAATCCCTATAACTCCACAACCCCAGTTACCCAGAGTCGGTGCATTATTATATAACATTGTCATGATCACAAAAGATCAAGTCTCAAAAGACTGATTATTTTAGTAGCCGTGGAATCACTAGATACATCCATAAAGATTACATTACATCATAAAGTTAAAACTACAACAACATATTGTCTCCACACTCATATCCCCTAATCTAATCCCTACAGGTCATTCATAAAATACTTCTTCACGTCCTGGGAAAAATAAAACATAGAAAGGGGTGAGCTCAGATGCTCAATAAGGATAAAAATATAGTGGAAACTTTCATAAATAAGCATAAACATTTAAGGCAATGTATAACTAAAACAAAAGCCTTTTAAACTTGAAATTCAGTATAATATGAAAAAATAAAATGAAATAATTCCATTTACATATTCACATGGATATTCTACTAGTCGAATAATCACATGCAATATCAATAACCACTTTTATAATGATGGAATTCATAACACCATACTATTATAACCACATTGTCATGACCCTGTGTCAAGACTAAAAATAAGTTTTTTTCAATGCCTTGTGACAAGACACTAGTTTGTCTCGTGAGACCTACCGATGCATCAAAGAACTATAGAGGGCTCCACCTGTCACATATTAAGTCCAATACATTCCTTATATGAAAAGGTTTAGACATAACATAAAAATTCTTATTAAAACTGGCATATGAAATGTCAATACATTATCCATAAACCATGAATGGTATAAAAATAACACATCCATAGTCAAACATATCACAAAACCTTCAGTATAATATGGACGTTTTGTATCATAATAAATCAACTTCAAATAAGCATAAAATCCATCAAAAGATGTTGGCATAGATGAAATAAAAACTATTTGAGGGAAATATAACTTTTTTTAATCATTTAAAAGTCACATAATTATAAAATAAAACATTTACATTGAAAATATTCTTATAAGATTTTAAGAGAAGCTTCGACGATTTTGTAATAGCGGAAAATAGCCGCACCCACCATGTAAGTCAAAAAAGGAATTCTTACTTTAATTTTGTAGAAAAGGTTAAAAAGGACCTTGTTTAGAAAACGACGGATAGATTCATTTATAAACATCTTATAAAAAGTCAACAAGGGTATAAAAGACTTTAACCAATAGTCTATAAAATATTAAGAATGATAAGAAATTCATTTTTAAGAAACATGGATGTGGATGATAAAGAGGTCCCAGTAGATAATTACGTATAAACAACCTTGGATAAAGAAGAGATTGTGAAATAAACCCTTACCTTGTACTTTTCCTTGGTAAAGGGTAAGTTAACATCCTTTATAATGGTAAAATAATTGTTATTAAATTTTACAATAATCATATACATTAATATGTTATCATATATGATATTTTAACATTTCATTGTTAATAATATCTTAGTATTATCATCATTTTGGGTGTTAACTTACTCGTTTTATTTTATATATTCTGTTACATATGTCATGTTTGTTATAAATAGTTTGAATATTATTCATATCCAGAATGATATCAAGTCCTTAAACATTATTTTTAATCATCAAATGAGAATTAGACTTGAATGGATGCGATGGGGAATGATTCTCATCGTGTTCGTAGAGAGGGTAGTCCGTACGTACGTACGAGCAACAATATAATTCCTTTGATATTAAAATCATATATAATTGGATGGTATAATATATACACAGAATCATTATCATGTTATGTTTATTATTTACATCAATTAAACATCATTATCATACCCATCCAAATAATAATTTTTTGAATTACAATTAGACCCCGACGTGGAGATGGTAAGCCGTACGTACGCATGTATGGTGACATATCATTAAAAGGATGGATATAATACTAAATATGGTTATACCATATTTATAATAACATCAAATTATATAGAGGATACTGGATTTATTATTTTAGAATGGAAATAACAAAGAAAGAAGAAGTGGACAAAGAACGGAACATGAAAGAGGGTGGTGAAATTATTACCTCTTCTTCAGGTTCTTCCATTTGATTTGATCAAAAGGGATCCTTTGGATGGCCTTATGATAAAACTAATGCCTCTAGATTGAATTTAGGGATATTGAGATAATATTTGGGCAGGTTTTGGCTGATTAAAATGGCTTTTAATGTGTGAGTTGGGGAGAATGTGGAGTGCCCTTTTATAAGAGGGGTGAGAGGCACCTTAGGAAAAGCCAGAAATATTAGTTTATAATAAAATAATATTCGGTTTATAATAGATCCAAATTGGATTATTTAAAGGTTATGATGGGTAGAGTTTGAAAACCACTCAACCAATAGGTTTTAGATAGTTTTGGGTCACTATATTAACTTTATCATTTTTATTTAACTCTTAGTTAAATAGTTTGACATTTCCCATGTCTCTTTGTATTTTTATATTATATAGTTAATAAACATACTATATATTTCCAAGAGACCTCCATGTGGTTCATTAATAATACACCTATCATTATATAAGTCTTTTGTCTTATCCTTAGATTTTTAAAAATAGAATATCAATTAATAATATTATATTTGTTTTAAAAAACTCATTTTTGTCAATTTTGACAATATTTAATTAATGATTTTTGTTAAAGTCTTAAAAACAATATTAATTAGAAAAAAAAATTCATTTATGCAATAATAAAATTTCATATTAACCAATAATATTTTTTTCTCTCATCAAAACTTTCAAATTATATTTATTTTAACATTTCTAATACTAATTATTTGATACTTTCATTAATAAGGAAAATACTCCATTATTATTGTGTCATAAATAATTTTAATTATTCAATGCCCAAAAATTATAAATAAAATACCATTATGTATAAAATATTTTTATATTTATATATAATATTTATAGTTGAAAATATAACATCTATAACTCTATGTAAAAATTGTTTTTCTAAATGATATATTATTATGTCATTTTTGTATTTAGTTTAACTTAATTAATATAAAGTGTCATTATCACTTACAAGTGGATCCATGGGGTCCCAAAATATACCCAAAGAAGCCCATTGTCGGACATGTATCAACCAATAGGGTTAGGACATGTTTTAGGGTAATTTATTATTATTATAATATTATTTTTTACCCTTATTTAACGGATTTACCCTTTAACCATGGTAAATAAAATATAAACCGAAGTAATTATTCAAAATGTCTAAAAATAAAAGTTACATATTTAGACGATTTGGACATCCTTATTCTAAATATGGAATAAATTTTTCTAAATTCAAAATACAGAAGTGACATATATTATTATAAAACTAATTGTCATTGTTAAAACAAAAAGCGTGTTTTTAAGAGATAATAACTATCAAAAGATTGTCACTTTCTTATGTCTAGTTTAAATGTGAAATTATTTCCAATGACTAAAATTGGATTAAATGGTTAAAATATAATCTAGTTATACTCTAAAATCACTCAAATTCATAATTTATCATAATTAATTATTTCGATTAAAAATGTTGTTTTTAATTAAAATTTAGTAATTTTCACTATTCATTAAAATATGAAAGTTATCCAAAAAGTACAAAAATTTAACCCTAATCTTATTTAGATATTAAGAATCCAAAAATGAAGTCCATTTGGAAAGATAAAAAGTATAAAATTTCAAAAAGTTGGTATTACTATTCATAACGGCTAGTTTGATTGGTTGTGGTGTTTTTGAACTCAATGTTGCGTACAACACACGCTACTATATTATTAAAAGAGGAGAATATCGTGGAAGCATGGGGTGTTACATTAATTATCTAAAATCTTGAATATGACTTATCCTATCTCCTTATTTGAACATGTAGCTAGTATCTTCTAAGAAATCCATGCATATTCTGTTCAAAATATAGAATGAATCATGAGCAGAAAGACCATCCAATGACCGGTCTCAATTTCCAATGACGTTTCTCATAAAATTGTTTCTCACTAGTGACTCACATATTACTCTCCATTCTAGAATAATACATATCATCCTTGAACAACAAAAATAATTTTATTATTACAAAATCCTATGATACAACCATCTTAGACACAATGACTTGAATTACTATGAATTGACTCATACCCAACCTCTAAAATAATCTAATCCTATAAAATGTTCCTAATTCACAACAAATTTATTCGTGGAAATGGTTGAGATTCATGTTATACTGAGGGAAATACTAATCAAATTGAAAATGGTGTTCTACTCTCAATTTTGAATACATTATTCCACTCCATAAACTACCAAGGATTCCTTTAATCCAATCAAAATTGATATTTAGATAAATAAACATATATCAATAACTCTATTAGTGTAATAAGAGAGATTTTAAGATATTAGGAATAACATCCTCTAATCTTGGAGCACACTTATCTTCCATCATTATGAACATACCACTCTCACTCAGACACACCAAAATCAAACTAGGATATGCTTAACATAAAATATACTAACATTAAACATTCTGAAATTCCATTTAAAGATTGAACCATGGTCAAATATTTAATTATACACTGTTTATTTTCCAATTTTCCCTCATCATTGGGAACATTCATGGTTTTACCTGATGCTCTGGGTCAAAAATTGTAAAATCATCCTATTATGAATCCTAGACCCGCATCCTGCACCTATCCACTCACCAAAACTCAATTATAAATTGACCCCACGTCTAACCCACCTGAACTAAACATTCCATACCATTGGGTATGTGTATTGTACCCCTCTATTCAAAACAAGAATCACAATCCTACTATTCGTCCACCAGTAAGTCGAAACTGACCATTCAAGGTGTCACATTGGTACCATTAATAAATATTTCCCCCTGGAATTCCTCATCAAGGCTTGGAGCCTTCCTATGAAATGATTTATCAAATGAATTCTAGTCTTACAGTGTTGTTTTATAGGTTAAAGAATCTTCCCCAATCACTTTTGTACTATGCTACACACTCAAAATGTCCTTCAAAAAGAAAGTAGTCCTAATATTCATCCCCCTAGGTGATTCCTTGAAAAATATTGTAATCACTATGAATATATTGAAAAACATGGACACTATTAACACTCTTACTATAAATTGATCATAAAACCTATCTCATTTTATCTCAAGGTGGACTTAATCCTCAATCAAACCTATCTACCATGTTTCTCTCATTCAAATGAAAATCAACTGATGTAATATGGTATAATTAAAACAAATGTATTTTAGGTCTCCCCCACATCCCTTTTAGTTAGATCTCAAAATAGGGTCACTAGGTCTATCCTCCTACCTATAAGGTCTCTCACAGGAGAACCAAATCCCACTTGAGGGTCTCCATTACATGAAATCCTGCATATACCTATAATATATCCCGGGTTAGGAATAAATTATGGATATAAAGAATATAATCAACCTACAAGGTTCCAAAACTCCTAAAAAAGGAATACATACATCCCTTTCATAGAAACAAGATACAATGCTTGGATTATTTCATAGAAATATTATAAGGAACTACTCCATGGAGTGTCCTGATACAAAAGTTAAAATACAAAGTGATTACACCCATTAGATATTTTCATATGGTAATACCTATATCGAGGTTCAACTTACCATACAACCACCCAAAAACCCAAAGATTTCATTTACATAGGTAAGTGTCCAACCAAACAATAATAGTTAAATAAAGACACATAAAATTACTATAAACACATTTTAAATGTATGAAAACATTCTTTTCACAGGGGTGCTACCGAAACTCGACTAACCCTTAATTTTATTTGAATGTATTGACTTTAAATATTGAGTAACTCTCAAAAAGTTCTCTGCGATCTACCAAGTATCCTTTACACTAGACAGAATATAAGAAAGGAAATTTAATCATATAGATATATATGTTCCCATTTAATGTAACTTTTCTAGAAAACACTTACAACTAAATCATACCAGAGGGTACAAGATATAATCACCCCCAAAGGGATTCATTTTCAGAGATTTATATAATTATAATTTATCAAGACATTTGAAGAAGCATATATATAAAGAATATGATGTATCAATTGAAATGAAAAACTATCATAAGAACCTTATTTAGCTGGTTCGATAACAAATTTGGAATGATGTCTTGTAATTTTTTTAACCATTATTTATTTATCGATAAGTTCCCACATGATACTCTATTTAATAAATTTCAATTGAACGTAATGGGGGGAAAACATTTGGTTTTTATTAGCATTTTTATTTTGGGAACACTTATACTAATAATGTTCTAAAAAATATTAAATGTCTTTTATCATATTAAATGGAATCGGTTTAGTAAGAGACAACTATAAATTTATTGGTAACACCATATAAAATGCCAAATACACCTTAAATAACCATCCTAGAAATAATATAATTCCACCACAATAGGGTTAAGTACTAATTCATATAAATATTTTGGAAAACTATGAGGGTACTATCATACCAAAACAGATCTATTTAAGTGTAAACTAATAATAGTGACTTTTTTCATGATTGAGAACAACCTTATTGGGTTTATCTTGTTATCATGTCCTATATAGACTAACATATGTGGTCCAAGATAGAAATATTATCCAAGTAACTATTAAAATTTATTAAATCAAATAAACAACTTGTAATTTATTATTTTCCACCATGAGTAAATATATAGTATCTTTTATATTTATAAAATTGTCTAGTTAGATTAATTACTATTACCATGTTATAAATGTATATTCTATCATAGGTTATAATTGTAATTCATGTAAATATAACTTGGTTGATACCTTCAGTATCGAAATACAACATGTCCATAGATGATGGTTCGATTATATGTGTCAAAATTTCACAATTTTTGAAGGCCAATAGACTATAAATTTTGTAATTGGAAATTATTTAATCACAAAACTAATATTTCATCCCATGAGACCAATGGTTCATATCTCAAATATGTTATATTAATTTGATTAAGGATCCACCATCAAGATATAAATTAAAATACCATAATGGTTGATCAAAAAACATTAATAACCAATCATATATAATAATTATAACAAATCACGTTTTGATAGAGTAATTAATAAGATTTATCATGAAAGGCTACTACATAAGAATGAAAAATATGTAATCATTAAAGAAATAACCCATGTTGTGTATAAAAATATCCATGCTAAATAGACATATATCTTTGTATATAGAAAAATATACTTAATAATTACACAATGCATGCCCGAATACTGTTTAGAATCCATTTAAGGAACCCTTAGTGTATGATATATGCATGGAATTTGAATCACTATGTTCCTATGATGATGCATGTAATGATATTCCATTACAATATCCTTCCATGGGTAAAAACTCACAAAATAATTAGGAAAACAATAACACCAAAGAACATAAGAAAAAATAATTATAAACTACACTAATTAACAGAATGACCTACAGTCTTATCCTAGAGAGCATTATTATTCTCCTGTGCATGGGTTGGAAGGACCTATACATGAAATATTTACCACTTTATGACACATTCATTGTATCTAGTATACTAGCCCAAAATATTAATATAAGGAAACAAAATAAAATCTATTATTCCACTTTGTAATATCCCAACCCAGAGCCACTAATCTACTTCCCTGAGCTAGTTCACTGCCTGACCTCAAGCACACCTCCCCATACTCAGAGGGATATCAGCTAGTAAAAGGGTATGAATGTGTTACAATAGAGATACTATACCCTTTTGAATAGTAATAAATAATATAAAGCATAAAATATATAATATAATAGGAAGTAAATCATCAAAAAAAATTTAACGGAAAAAATAAATAAATAAAATTCTATATAAATCATAATGAAAAGATATGGTATAGAGTGGAAAACAATCATACCATACAATACATTCAATATAAAATACACAAAATTCAAACTATTAAACTCTACTAGAATCAAGATCACTAGTTTATTAATCAAATATGATATTCCATATTTATATATAAGATTAATCATTCATAGATGGGTTCCTTCCTTATTCATACCTACATATACGATGTATGTTCCAGTTGAAAATGAATACCCAAACATGCTGTGAGTAAAACCCCATGGTCCGCCACCAACAAATTCTGATTCATATCTATATAGTAAATAAAACATTAAACAACAGTGTGCAGGTAAAATAAATAAGAATTTAAAGAATAAATGTAATCAAGTAGGTCTATGGACTCTCAAAATTCACATGGCCAACCAAACATTCATCGGAATAATACAAAATATCATTGAACATTCCATCATATATATATATATAAACACACACAAAAGATGATGTATATAAAGATGTATATATATATACTATAAAGGACATAATTTTCAAGACCCATGTGCCCACATATGGATATCATACAAGTATCATTATTTAAACAAGTGAGGTCATTATGAACAATATCAATTAATGATAAGGGAGTTCATCCCCAATAGATTTATAAGAATAAAATATAGTAAGGGTATCATATTTTATAAAAGGGAATAAGGCCATGTATTTGCATTAGGGATAGATAACGCCATGTTTGACCATCCCAATTAATTGTGTGAAACTCCATATCCAACATACATATCAAAGGGGCATGTTACATCCTCTAAAATAACCCAAAGTGATTTTATGTTCCATTTAGAACATCTGTGACCAAGGGGTGTGAATAATCCTGCCCAAAAACTCTAACCAAATTATCATAATAGAAATATAGTATACGGAATTTCCACTTACCCAATGAGCTCATCCAATGTGTTTTAAAAAGAGTAATCCCAATATCCTCAAGGTTCAATGTAATTTCATTTGTCCCATGGTCCCTTAAGAAAAAATCCTACTTGGAAACCCATTGTATGTTCAAGGAATAATAAATCATTTAACCATTATTATTAAAATCATTTGTAAAGGATAACCCAAGAATAATGTAAGGGGTAATAAGGGGGTAGGTGAAGTATCTATAAACCTTAGGCACTATAAATGAACATAGTTATATGATATTGCAAGAGAATTATCCACATTGAATTAGAAATGATTCATCATGATTATTCCATTTTTTAATTCAATATTAAGGAATAAGGAAGGCCTTTCAGGTATACATGGAATAATACAATTCAAAATATCCTTTCATTTAAACAAAAATCTATGAAGTGTTGATAAGGGACATGTTAACAACAAAATCCATAAAATTTTTCATTTGAATCAATTTATCCATCTTTTTTATGTGGGACTATTATCCCCACCTCAACAGGGGTTTTAATTACATAAAAATGACTCAAATGTAATGGTTTATAAGAAACACACCCAAAGGTTGTTTTGGATTGAGACAGACATCCTAAAAAAGCGTGACTAGGTGATTAAGGTGTATATGATTTATGAAATTAACATTTAATTAATAAATTTCATAGTTTAGAGGTGATTCAGGAAAGGTTTGACTTGTAGCACCATGAGTCATTTTATAAATGAAAAAAATTTAAAGAGAAATAATATAGAGTACCATCATCATTAATAGAATAATTCACTCATCCATTATTTTTCTATGATTCATGCGTAAATGAGATAAATTTGGAGAATGAAGAAATGTATAGAAAATATATTATATGATATCACATGGAAATAAAAGCTGATATGCTGATGTGGATGTATAAAATAATCCATATGAATCATATATTTTCGGGGATGATAAAACATGACCCACGATGTTCTATTATGAGTCCAAATGAATAAGAACTACAGATGTGTAGTGGAAGAGAGGGATATTAACTAATGATGATTTTCATGATGAATACGAGATAAAAAGAGAAAATAAAAATAGGAAATACATTGGAAACATAGTTATTTTAACCATTTTTAATAGGGATCATGGTTTGGTCATAATATTAAATAATCTTTTCCATCTGTGTTAAAAAACTTTACAAAGGCTCATGTATTTTCATGGATATGCACATGGTTTGATAAACCATACCCCACCCTATTAGATATACCATCCAAGGGATTCGTCACGTCACACTTTTAGGTGCACAATTAATAAAACTGGGCACATACCCAATGGTTTACCTATGAAATATTGTATAGTTTTTTTCATGGACATAAAGACTCCATTGAAATTTTTGAAAACCCATGTAAAACCCCTAAAAGGATTCACAATTGAGATGAATGGTTTCATATAATAATATAATGACCACAATACTCCCTCTTCCATTCACAAAACTGGGCTTCTGGATCTTGATGCTTCTATTACTCTTCTAGAATCCCAATAAAATTCTCAGACTATAAAACTCATCCAAAAGATCATTTTCACATACCCCAACTCTTGTAATTTCATTCCAAATATCATTTCTAAAAATTAACCATAAGAAACTAAAAATTTCAAATTCTTTTATAAATTTCAACCCACCCAAAACCTGGGATACTGGAATCCCCTACTCGAGATCCCAATAAACATGAATCTTAAAACATTTTGATTCCATTATTAAAAGTTAATTATTAGTTATTGATTTTAATGTGTTTTTTATTCTTATTCATTAAACTATATTAGCCAACAATCCACATTCTTTAGGATAAAATTAACCTATAATTATAATAGAGGGTTGTTTAACAATTTTTTAAAAAAATTTAGTTTAATTTCCTAAAATATATTTATCATTGTCTATATTTTTTACATTATTTTAAATTCCTTTAGTTTCTATAGATTGATTATTTATTTGATGTATATATATATAAATATATAATGAGTTGTTAAATTAATTGTTCAGTTATGTTATGAACCACTAAGAAAAATATTACCCTTCAATAGATAGGTTTTATGTTTAGTTGTCTTACCTTTTATAAGGTCATGTTGTGTTATTATCATGATCCTATGATAGCTGTGTTTTATTTCAAAGTTTTAAAACGTTATTCTAGTGTTTTTTTATTTAACCCTTGTTTAATATACTAGATATTATGGATCATAAGGTTTTCCTGAGGTGTTGTGATAACCTAGTTCAAGTATTATTCAGGTGTATAGATTAGGGAAGTTATAGGATGGTTCCCATTTCATGATAATATAGAATAATAATGTCAAGGTGATCCATAAAATAATATGTAAAAATCATCTCACTAATCCCTTGGATCATATATATAAATCACCAATAATATGTGCATAACATGGACAAGGTCATTCTGTAGTTTGGACTTTGAAGGATTTGGGTCTTTGAAATAACATCCCAATGAAAAATCATATCTATCAAACTTCATTATCTCCTCAAGATCCTTCAAAATTGGAACTCCATACTCTATACATAAATGATGAGGGAAAAAACAGTTATATAATATTTTAAAATGGGAAACATTCAACTATCATGACCATTCGTATAAATGTAAACTTTTCTCTTAAATCAAAACCCCAAAACATTTAGTTATTCCTAGATATAACGTCAAATTGGGATGAATGTAAATAAATGGTTCTATAATTTTATAATAGTACCTCCCTAGTTTAATTCTTAGTCACCTCATGTCGCAATGTAATAAGAAAAATAAAGATATGATGTTACTCTCCTCAAGATCCGCGAACAAGGTGGATGTATTCTCTTCTCATAACTAGGAACTATGAAGAAATCCTAATAACCTCATAATCCCAAATTCCATTAAAAAATAAATATTTTTTGGAATATTGAGACTAATCCCACTTAGAGAAACCATAATAAAGAATTAAAACATTTTATGGACTATATACCACTTGAACTGTAAACTTATAATTATGTGGGGACTTTTAAAAAAACCAACAAAGCAAAAAAATCATCAAGATTGAATATTTTATCCTAATCGATTGCAGTGACCAATTTCACCCATAAATACATCAATATTGGGAACTCAAACCCATTCCAAAGGCCACCCCAACCCTAATAAATCAATGTTGATCACCTAATAAAACATAGAATTGAATACCATAACAATGGCCACCCATGATACCCAATGACTCATTATAATCATTCATATTTATATAACCTTTTTAGAATCATTTACATTATAAAAGTGTACCTCCCAAGGTTCTATGAATAACCCAACATCAAAATATAACTTGACATCCCATCCAATTCAAACAAAACTATCACCGAAGAAAGGGTTTTACATACACAAAACTTATAAAATCATTTATTGTCTTGAAATAGATATAAAATAAACGGAAAAGTTAATATTGTAGTCTATCACAATTATATAATATTTGGATATTAAGCCATCACCAATATGAGGTCAAACACAACAAATAAAATATCAAATTAATCCCTCTTTGATAATATTTAAAATTCATGTAAAAGATTCTACCAAAACTACATTAAAAAGGTGTCACCTGATGAAATATACACATATAAGTAACATAGAAAAAAAGTTTTTAAAAAATTCCTTGAAAAAAAAAATGTTTTCAAATTTTATTTAAAATAATTTTAATTAAAAACACCCTTTGGAAAAACCTTTTTTATTTTTGAAATAACATTTGAAAATAACCATTTATTTTTCTCTTCTTATGAAATTAAAATAATACTTCATTTTCAAAATATATTTAAAAAATTAACTCATTTCTATTTTTAATTACAATATAAAAAACATTTACACTACTATAAAACTATATAATGGGCCACCAACACTTATTCAACACATGAACCATAACAAACTATATTGCATTTGTAACACCCCGGGATTTTATGAAAAATGTTCTTTTAATTTCATTAATGTCTTGTGTTTTATGCTACACCAAGATTACCTTGCACTATACGCAACACTGTATAAGCTTGCAATATATGTAACACAATTCTTGGACCGTGTTATACAAAATTTCAAGTTTATTTTGATAGAAGTTATTCTATAAAACATTGAGTGTATATATATATATATATATTCAATGAACAAATGAAAAATGGGTTGATTCTATTATAATGAAACAAAAAAGGAGTCATGCACTATACGCAACCCTGACTTGGCTTACAATACACGCAATCACGAACTTCCTCGATATTGTGTGTTGTACACAATACCGGGTTTTACTAAACAACAATATATTATTATAATATTATTATGAACTATCCGTTATGAATAGTATTAAATAAATTTTGAATTTTATAACATTATTATTAATCTTACACTTTTTCAAGAACATGGTATAAGAACAAAATAATTTTTTCAGGTAAAATAAGAATTTTTTAAAAAATGCAGTTTTGCCGCCTTTTGATGGAACACCCACTTTAAATATCATTTTTGACATGTTTATAAGTTCAATTTTACAAAATACAATTCTTCTTTGGAATCATGAAATAAAAATTTACTTTTGATAAAATTTTCATATTATTCTGGTAACTTTCATATTTTGATGAATAGTAAAAACGCGCTATATTTTAATTTAAAACAACTTTTTTCATCGCAATAATTTATATGCTTAAATTATAATATTTAATTGTTTTAAAGTATAAATAGAATATATTTTTACCATTTAACATAATGTATGTCATTATCATTGATTTTACATTAAAATCGTAGGATAAATCAATTCAATCTTTTGCAATGTTTTAAAGAAAAACTCATTTTCTTTCGACAACGGGATTAATTTTAATTTAATTTCTGGAACTTTTGTATATTGAATTTGGAAAAATGGATTCCATATTTGGAATCAGTGGGTCCAAATTATTTTAATAAGCTACTTTTTATTTTTAGGAATTATGAATAGTAACTACGGTAAATTTTAATTACCATAGTTAAAGGTAAATCAGGTAATTAAGGGTAAATATAATATTATAAAATTACCCTAACACATGATAAAATTCTATTGGATGGCTAAAAGTAGGCCCATATAACCTAAGGGTCGGATTTGATTCATTTTATGGACTTTTGACCATGAAAATAATTTAATTATTATTAAAACCAAACAAAGTGACAACATGTCACTCTCTTAAATATTATAAGTATAATAATTTTAATTTAGTGATAAACATCATAAAACATCAAACGTGAATAGTCTCCAGAAATCTAATAAAATTATCTACATCGTGATAATTTATTTAAAATTTTTAAAGATTAAATAATTGTCATTAATGGTGATACATTAATGATACAGAAAATATTTATTAAGTGAAAAATAAGTAATATAGTTTTTATTGAAATAATAATTACCATTAAAAGGCCCACAAACCTGAAAAAAACTTATTGGTAGTGTATATATACACCTTAATCATCCAATTACCTAATATATAACCGTTTGGAGCCTTATAAAAGTGATTATGACACTTATATTATTTTATTTTAAATGATGCCAAAGTTGTCACCTTCATAATTTAATAAATATAAAAATTTAAATATTGTTATTTTAAGATGATAAATTCGATTAAAAGTATTATTATGAATGTTACTAGATTTATATTCATCATAGGGTTTTATTTTTAATTTTTAAGCAACAAATATGTATATTAAATAGTTATACAAAAATGTTGTAGTAATTATTTTATTAAGAGACAACCCAAATAAATGGTTTTAAAAATAATAAAATAAATATTATATGAACTATTTAATGTGATACACTAATTTTATAGATACATATTACCTTTTATGAATCTATTAAATCTTTTAGTTCGAACATATATTCTATATATAGTTTATGTAAATTCAAATAAATGAATAGTGTCAAAATTGACACTACTGCTATTTTATAAAAATAACATATTATAAAATTGTTTAAAAATCAGAAAATTATTTAAAAATTATAAATTCTAATTTATATGGTCTATAATGTTATAAAGTAAATAATTATGGAAAATTCACAACAAATAAGTAATTATTTGTTATAATTTAAAATTTAGAAGTTTATTACCACAAATAAATTTAAATAGATTAAATAAGGATAAATCAAAATGATAAGGTTTAAAATAAGATCCAAACATGTCTAAATTTGATTGTTTGATGAGATTACAACCCTATATCATCTAATATTCGAATATGAGTCATTTTTGGAAGTTTTAAGTGGAGTTAGATTTATTAAAAATTAATATTGTTTAGAATTACAAAGGTGAACCTCTCCTCCCTTATAAAAGGGAACCTCCTCCCTCTCCTCCTCACACCAATTTGATAATTCAAGCTCGGCCAAACCCTGCCAAATTATCTTCTCCACTTACCTAGAAACATGCTAGATGTTATGGTCTACTTTAACGACCAATCTTAGTGCCCTAAGAGGATGTTTCAAAGAGGCGTATCGAGAAGAGGTAATTTCTTCTCTTGATTCTTTCAAGCTTCTTTCTTCTTCAAATTATTCTTCTTTAGTTTTCTCATTATACAGTAATAACATCAGTATCACTAATATACTGATTTGTTATTATAAATATGAAACAACCCCATTTCACCTTCTATCCATCCTACAGAAAACAAAATCACCGCGCGTGCGTACGTACAGAATATCGTCTCCACGCCGTGGTGTAATCTGTTTTTCCACCAACACCTTACATGGATGGGTATAATGGTGTAATGAATAACTATACATAGTTATTATAACATAATACTGATTATGATATATCGTCTCATCCACTCCAATTCAATTCAATAATTATGGAAACGATATCATCGCTCGTGCGTACGTACGGACTACCGTCTCCACGACGCGATGAGATTCATTATCCATCTTATCCATTTAAGAATGATTATAAAGTATATATAAGAAATAATAATTAAATATATGACATTATAATTCTACGGGATTTATGTATATATGTATGTCATTTATTTAATTCCATTCAACTCAATAAGGAAATGAAAATAGCGTTCATGCGTACGTACGACCTACCGTCTCCTTGAACAATGTATTTCTTCCCATTTATCGATCTATTATATATATGTATATTATAAATATATATTATATATAAATTATGTTTTATATTCTGGAATTATGTAATCGTGATCTAAGTAATCATATGAATAATTACAAGTCAAAACACGGACGACAAATGAAACGATTTTACCCAAAACGCTTTTTAACATGGAATTTACAAAAGAACGGGTAATATAAAGTCATAAGTGAACCATATATGATATAATAACAATTAATATGATTATGTAATAAGTCAATAACATTATTTAAATCATTATACCGGAGTTTCAGATACGTACAAATCATATTGGACATAAGGTAAGGGATAATTTTCCAAATCTCATTTTTATCCGAGATTGCATATTCGTAAGTATTTACTGGGGTTATTTCTATCATCCATGTCAATGTTTTATAAAAGTGTTTTCATGTATGTTTAAAGTCCTTTTTACCCATTTTTTTACTTTTACTACATGAAATGTAAGGAATCTTTCTTTTGTTTAGGTTACGAGGTACTTTTTGACTTTTCCGACAAAAGTACGAGAACAATGTTTTTTTAACTAATATGGCATGAAAGGGTTTTTATGGTTATATAAATACTTATTTTCATGAAGCTTCCTCTAAAAGATTTCATGACTATTTTAAATAAAATATCCTTCTTTTAAAATTTCAGGACATTTTGTGAATAGAAAATGATTTTGAAGAAGAAAGGATATTTTCCTCAAAAATTCATTTCAAATGTTTTATCAAAACCATTTTCCATCTGAGATGACATTATTTGATATGTGTATGATTCAAGTTTATTGTCTAAATGATTTACATGGTTCACTTTTCTTATGATGAAATGTCCATTTGTTTTATATGGATTATGAAATGATGGGATGATGTTTATGAAACTCATTTTTATTCTTTGGGTTATAATGAATGTTTTATGTTTATTTTGTGGCACAAGTAAGAATGATTTCATTATGAGATGGGTTGGACATATGTCTCCCTACAATGCATTGGGTGAAGATTTTATATCTCATGAGATAGACATGGCTGGAACGGTAAGTTAATCTGGTTCAGTGTTACAGGACTGAAACGAGGAGTGAACTCGATTCAGAATGGGACTTTGTCCACTAAGATGGTCTTGGAAGCAATGCCTTGGTTACTATGGAAATAATTACATGTGCTTAATGGATGCCACAATTACATGTTTTATTCTAATGCTATTTTATCATGATTTATGTTCCATTATGATCTATGCCTTATGTACTTTCATGTTTTATGTCGTTGCTCAAGTTTTTTAATGTTCATGTTTTTTTTGAGTTCAAATGTATATGGTATGTTTTATTTTATCCATGCATACCATTACTGAGCATTTGAGCTCACCCGTTTTATGTTTTCTTTTCCCCCAGGAATAAAAGAATGATTTTAGGTAAGGAAAAAATGGGATGATCTTTATGGGAGATGTTGAAGATCTTTCACCACAATTAGATGATTTTGTTCCAAGTTTCCAAAGACACTAAACTATTACAATCCTTGTGTGTCTGTTTTTTTTATGTACTAAGTATTCCAAAAAAGTAATGTAATGTCTATGTACCTCAAGCTTCGGGTCTCTACAGTTGGTATTAGAGGAAAGGTTTAGTCATATTTTGGAAACTAGGATGCGAAAACGTTTGTGAGATCCCTAGAGATATTTCTAAGGTATGTCTCGGGATGTCCCTAAGGATAAGTATACGTATAGGATAGAGTCCAAGAACTATGTTAACGATCATAGAATTTAACCTAAGATGTTTTATATTGAGGGAACTCTCCCTTTACTATGTTTTTTTCCCTAGAATGATTTTTACCTCTCACACTATTCTTTTTGGGTTTTAGAGAATGGTTGGAAACAGGAAGATTCATGATAATGGAGGATATGCTGGACAATGGAATAATATTATTCATGAGAAACCAAATGAAATGGGATTTGGAAGTCCAAACATCGTTATTATGCCTAATCAGAAATCTCATAATATGACCAATAATCTCAACTTTGGTAAGTTTCCCGACTAAGATAATAAGAGAAAGATGGAGTTTCATGATGATCATAGAGGAAAGAAAGTTCAATTTCCCTCATGTAAATCATGTGGGAAGAGGCATCAGGGAGATTGTTTCAAAGGAACTGGAAGATGCTTTGGGTGTGGAAAATAAGGACTCAAAGCTAGTAAGTGCAAAGGAAAAGGTTCAGTTAACACCATGGAAAAGGATAATGGTATTTCTACGACATCAACAATGATTATATGTTTTAAATGTGGAATGTACGGACATTATGCAAACCAATGCCCTAATGGAAAATCTCATGAAGAGAATCAGCATGGTCATATGGGTAGTACATTATGTGGATGATGATGATTAGACTACAAATGATATATGAGATGAAATAAGTGTTGAAGCTCAGTCAGTTTTTTTAGAAGGTAGTGGAATGAATGTATGTTTATCAATAGTTATGTTCTATACGTAATGGTACTATGGAATAAAGAATCATCTAAGGATTGTTACACTATTGTTTTTCCTAAAAGTATTTGAAAGTATATGTTGAATGGTACCAGTAACCATGGAAGGTTATTCAGATATTTTTGTAAAGTAGATGATATGCGCATAATGAAGGAATAAGAAGATAATGAGATGTTTGATTGTATTCATGAGATCATGATTGATATAAGGACAAAGTGATATCATGGTTTGAGTATATAGAATTTTGAGGATTTTGGTATGTGGAAGGAGTTAACTTTTAACTACATTCATGTTTTCACTAAGGTTTAATGGGTAATAATTTTTCATGAGAATACATGATTAAGGTATTCACATGATTGGAATTTTACCAACAAGCTATATGGGGGATAAATGATAGTATTCACATGCTTGGTTGATGACTTTTCAAGTAATAATTTTCTTTATACTATGAGCTCGGACCGAAGTATTTTAGTTAAGCCTAAAGATTGGAATGAATTACGTTGGACATAAGTTAGTATTGTTTAAGTATAGAACTTTTTTCGATATTATTGATGGGATGTTATAGTAATGTAGTTTTAGAAAAAGGACAACCTGCCAGACGGGCGACAACCCATTGCGTCGAACAAGGCTGTGGGAATCGAACCCACAACCGAAGTGCGACCGGCCTTTATAGCCTACCAATGGCCTACAGGAAGTCCCTAGTTAGTATAAACTAGTTTTATTTTATTAATTGGTATGGTAGATAAAGTATATTTCCATTTTGGAACGATATACGATAGATGGACTTATGTATATAACTATTGCTAACCTTTTGATTAAGACAGACGGAATGAACCATCATTCTATCACATGATCTGCTAACACTTCACGAATGAAAAATTCAACTTCATTTCTTTATGAGATGAAGTGGAAATTGTTCAAGGGACGAACAATAGTGAGATTATATCGAAATAAAGTAGGTATTTCTTCTAATTCAAAATTTTCAACTTCAGGGAAATGATCTTGAAAACCAAAAATGTTGTCTTAGTTCCCTTATATCCGATGAATCAGATGGTACCTTAGATCATCACAAATCTATGGCTTTGTGATTGATGGATTTTTCATAGCCATGTTCTCTACCACTCTCCATCAGAACTTGATGGTTAGATTTTTCTTACATATCCATATTTTCACCTATGTTCTCCTACGTGGAAACCCAGTGATGAGTTAATTTGGGAAACCATTACATTTAATACTTTAGTTTTTAAAGCCAAGTTTTGGTATTCCTTTTTACGATGTGGGTTTCTATTAAACAAACTTTCTATTAGTAAACCATTTATAACCCCGACGATTTTCGAGGGCGAAATTCAATTTAAGGGGGGTAAAATGTAACACCCAGAGATTTTATGAAAAATATTCCTTTAATTTCGTTAATGTCTTGTGTTTTATGATTCAACAATATTTCCTTGCACTATACGCAACACTTTATTAGCTTGCAGTATACGCAACACAATTCTTGGATCATGTTATACACAATTTCAAGTTCATTTGATAGAAGTTATTCTACGCAACATTGAGTGTATATATTTATATATATTCAATTTATAAATGAAAAATGGTTGGATTCTATTATAATGAAACAAAAAAGGAGTCTTTCACTATAAGCAACCCTGACTTGGCTTGCATTACACGCAATCACGACCTTCCTCGATATCGTGTGTTGTACGCAATACCGGGTTTTACTAAACAACAATATATTATTATAATATTATTATGAACTAGCATTTATGAATAGTATAAACTAAAATTTTAATTTTATTACATTATTATTCATCTTACACATTTTCAAGAACATGGTATAAGAACAAAATAATTTTTTCAGGTAAAATAAGTATTTTTCAAAAAATGCAGTTTTGTCGCCTTTTCTTGGCGCACCCACATTAAATCTAGTTTTTGACATGTTTATAAGTTCAATTTAACAAAATAAAATTCTTCTTTGGAATCATGAAATAAAAATTTACTTTGGTTAAAATTTTCATATTATTCTGGTAACTTTCATATTTTGATGAATAGTAAAAACACGCTATATTTTAATTAAAAACAACTTTTTTCATCGCAATAATTTTTATGGTTAAATTATAATATTGAATTGTTTTAAATTATAAATAGAATATATTTTTACCATTTAATATAATGTATTTCATTAGCATTTATTTTACATTAAAATCATAGGTTAAATCAATTCAATCTTTTGCAATGTTTTAAAGAAAAACTCGTTTTCTTTCGACAACAGGATTAATTTTAATTTAATTTATGCAACTTTTCTATATTGAATTTGGAAAAAGGGATTCCATATTTGGAATTAGTGGGTCCAAATTGTTTTAATAAGCTACTTTTTATTTTTGGGAATTATGAATAGTAACTACGGTAAATTTTAATTACCATAGTTAAAGGTAAATCAGGTAATTAAGGGTAAATATAATATTATAAAATTACCCTAACAAATGCTAAAATTATATTTGATGGATAAAGGTAGACCCATATAACCTAAGGGTCGGATTATATTCATTTTATGGACTTTTGACCATGAAAATAATTTAATTATTATTAAAACGAAAGAAAGTGACAACATGTCACTCTCTTAAATATTATAAGTATAATAATTTCAATTTAGGGAAAAACATCATAAAACTTCGAACATGAATAGTCTCCAGAGATCTAATAAAATTATCTAAATCATGATAATTTATTTAGAATTTTTAGAGATTAAATAATTGTCATTAATGGTGATACATTAATGATACAGAAATTATTTATTAAGTGAAAAATAACTAATATAGTTTTTATTGAAATAATAATACTCATTAAAAGGCCTAAAAACCTGACAAAAACTTATTGGTAGTTTATATCTACACCTTAATCATCCAATGACCTAATATATAACCGTTTGGAGCCTTATAAAAGTGATTATGACACTTATATTATTTTATTTTAAATGATGCCAAAGTTGTCACCTTCATAATTTAATAAATATAACAATTTAAATATTGTGATTTTAAGATTATAAATTCGATTAAAAGTATTATTGTGAAAGGTAATAGATTTATCTTCATCACAGGATTTTATTTTTAATTTTTATGAAACAAATAAGTATATTAAATAGTTATACAAAAATGTTGTCATAATTATTTTATCAAGAGATTAGCCAAATAAATGGGTTTAAAAATAATAAAATAAATATTATATGAACTATTTAATGTGATACACTAGTTTTATAGAAACATATGACCTTTTATGAATCTAGTAAAGCTTTTAGTTCGAACATATCTTCTGTATATATTTTATTTAAATTCAAATTAATGAATAGTGTCAAAATTGACACTATTGTTATTTTATAAAAATAACATATTATAAAATTATTTAAAAATCACAAAAATATTTAAAAATTATAAATTTTAATTTATATGGTCTATAATGTTATAAAGTAAACAATTATGGAAAATTCACAACAAATAAGTCATTATTTTTTATAATTTAAAATTTAGAATTTTATTACCACAAATAAATTTAAATAGATTAAATGAGGATAAATCAAAATGATAAGGTTTATAATAAGATCCAAACATGTCTAAATTTGATTGGTTGATGCTATTACAACCCTATATCATCTAATATTCGAATATGAGACATTTTTGGAGGTTTTTAAGTGGGGTTAGATTTATTATAAATTAATATTTTTAAGAATTCCAAAGGTGCCCCTCTCCTCCTTTATAAAAGGGTACCTCCTCCCTCTCCTCCTCACACCAATTTGAGCCTTCAAGCTCGGCCAACACCTGCAAAATTATCTTCTCCACTTCCCTAGAAACATCCTAGAGGTTCTGGTCTACTTTAAAGACCAATCTTAGTGCCTTAAGAGGAGGTTTCAAAGAGGCGTATCAAAGAAGAGGTAATTTCTTCTCTCGATTCTCTCAAGCTTCTTTCTTCTTCAAATTCTTCTTATTTAGTTGTTTAATTATAAAGTAATAACATCAGTATCACTAATATACTGATTTGTTATTATAAATATGAAACAACCCCATTTCACAATCTATCCATCCTACGGAAAACAAAATCACCGCGCGTGCGTACGTACGGAATACCGTCTCCACGCTGTGGTATAATCTGTTTTTTCACCAACACCATACGTGGATGGGTATAATGGTGTAAATAATAACTATGCATAGTTATTATAACATCATACTAATTCTGATACATTGTATCATCCACTCCAATTCAATTCAATAATTATGGAAACGATATCATCGCTCGTGCGTACGTATGGACTATCGTCTCCACAACGCGATAAGATTCATTATCCATGTTAACCATTTAAGAATGATTATAAAGTATATATAAGAAATAATAATGAAATATATGGAATTATAAAGCTACTGGATTTATGTATATATGTATGTCATCTACTTAATTACATTCAACTCAAAAAGGAAACGAAAACAGCGTTCATGCGTACGTACGGCCTACCGTCTCCATGAACGGTGTATTTATTTCCATTTATCGATCTATTATATATATGTATATTATGAATATATATTATATATAAATCATGTTTGATATTCTGGAATTATTTAATCGAGATCTACATAATCATATGAATAATTACAAGTCAAAACACGGACGACAAATGAAACGATTTTACCCAAAACGCTCTTTAACATGGAATTTAAAAATGAACGGGTAATATAAAGTCATAAGTGAACCATATATGATATCATAACAATCAATATGATTCTGTAATAAGTCAAAAACATTATTTAAATCATTATACAGGAGGTTCAGATACGTACAAAGCACATCAGACATAAGGTAAGGGATAATTTTGCAAATCTCATTTTTATCCAAGATTGCATATTCGTAAGTATTTACTGGGGTTATTTCTATAATCCATGTCCATGTTTTATAAAATTGTTTTCATGTATGTTTAAAGTCATTTTTACCCATTTTTGACTTTTACTACATGGTATGTAAGGAATCTTTCTTTTGTTTACGTTACGAGGTACTTTTTGACTTTTTCGACAAAAGTACGAGAAGAATGTTTTTTAACTTATACGGCATGAAAGGGTTTTTACAGTTTTATAAAGCCCTATTTTCATGAAGCTTCATCTACAAGATTTCATGACTATTTTCAACAAAATATCCTTCTTTTAAAATTTCATGACATTTTGTGAAAAGAAAATGATTTTGAAGAAGAAAGGATATTTTCCTCAATAATTTATTTCAAATGTTTTATCAAAACCATTTTCTATCTATGATGATTTTATTTGATATGTGTATGTTTGATGTTTAATGTCTAAATGATTTACATGGTTCACTTTTCTTATGATGAAATGTCCATTTGTTTTATATGGATTATGAAATTATGGGATGATGTTTATGAAACCCATTTTTATTCTTTGGGTTATGATGAATGTTTTAAGTTTATTTTTTGGCACAAGTAAGAATGATTTCATTATGAGATGGGTGGGAACTATATCTCCCTCCATTGCATTGGGTAAAGATTTTATATCTCATGAGATAGACATGGCTGGAATGGAAAGTTAATCTGGTTCAGTGTTACAGGACTGAAACGAGGAGTGAACTCGATTTAGAATGGGACTTTGTCCACTAAGATGGTCTTGGAAGCAATTCCTTGGCTACTATGGAAATCATTACATCTGCTTAATGGATGCCACAATTACATGTTTTATTCCCATTTTATTTTATCATGATTTATGTTTCATTATGATATATGCCATATGTACTTTCAAGTTTTATGTCGTTGCTCAATATTTTTAATGTTCGTGTTTTTTTTGAGTTCAAATTTATATGGTATGTTTTATTTTATCCATTCTTACCCTTACTGAGCGTTTGAGCTCACCCATTTTATGTTTTCTTTTCCCCCAGGATTAAAAGAAATATTTTAGGTAAGGAAAAAAATGGGAAGATCTTTATGAGAGATGTTGAAGATCTTTCACCACGATTAGAAGATTGCGTTCCAAGTTTCCAAAGACACTAAACTATTATGATCCTTGTGTGTCTATTTTTGTTATATACTATGTATTCCGCAAAAGTAATGTAATTTCTATGTACGTCAAGCTTCGGGTCTCTACAGCATTTCAGGTTGTTCTTTTTGAAAATTAGTTAATTGTAATCCCATACCAATAATAGTGTGATACCACAAAATGTTGTAAAATATTCGAATGATAATACAAATAATAATATGAATTATAAGAAATTATAATTGATTATTATTCTCAATATATATCACCCAACAACCATAATTTACACTCTATTCATATAATCCTTGCTTGTAATGATAATAATTAGGCCTATAAGTATCGCATCTGATAAAGATACACAAAAATATCTATTATTATTCCTTATAAAATATATTTTACTAAATTTATAAAATCATCCAATGTCATGAAGAAACCATATGATAATAAAACCAGGACAAAATTGGTATGTTTCACTCCTGATACAAACCATAGGATATTGTTTCCCCACTAGGATAAATACCCAAAAGGATGAATTAGTGTTTTATAGATAAAAAAGAACATTTTGTTTATCTTGTTTTATTATTAAAAAAATATATCTTTGCAATTTCTCAATAAAAACAATATAAATTGAACTAAAGGATTGCATGAGACAATTAAATTTTACATTGTACACTGTAACATGACTTCTCCACAGAGTACATAAAGGTGATGTTCCAACATAAATGAATCCACTATAGTTCTATACTATTATTATGTTTGGAAGAGATTCACCATACCTCTTGGTTTATAACTAACCAAAAATGGATTGATATTTGATCCCCCAACTAAAGTGAAATTACTACCCCTTATGATTCAAATGATGATATGTATTAGCTATGATTTTATTCATTCTATAATGTCTGTGACATGGTTCTCATTTTTCATTAATGAGATTGTCACAAACCGAATCTAGTAACCGCATAACCAGCACAAAACCCAACCTATAACAAGGCCCGAAGGGCATTCCTAGTACCCATGGGCGGGCACAAGTTCACGGGTATCATAATGTGAGAATTAGGAATGATTTACCTGAGTTTATAAACATAAAACAATAAATGAATCCAATAAAATGAATCTGGATTTTTAAAACCAAAACTATATTTTACAAAAATTAAGAACTGAATTGCATATTTTAAAACATCTCAATAAGACTATAAAAAAGAAAAAAAACTAAAAGGATATAGTCCAAGAACCCTCATGGGAAGGGGAAATGCTCTTAAGCCATCTCTATAAGACTTCACCACCAAGGACCTGCGAGAATCCCGAACCACTGGAACTAAAAAAAATTGTACCCAACCTGCGACAACAAAAATAACCAAGTATAATTTGATGAAAAGGTGTAAGTAATGTGTAATCATAATCCCAATAGGATTCCACTCAATGATTCCAAATATCATGCAATACAATGTAAAAAATCATGCAGTTTTAATACGCAAAGAAAAGCAGTGATAAAATACAAGAAATGCAACTTTCAATTGAAAAAAGTTTTCAAGCTAAAGCTTTCAGAATGTTCAAACATTTAAATAGACATGTTATCTACTATAATTTACTTCCATGAACACCCAAATACATGGGAAATTAACACAAACACAATTAGAAACAAAATCGAGAACACTCTTAGGCTATAGATAGTCTCGGGCCCCATGTACCTCATACCTCGGTGTAAAGTAACCATAGTAAAATACATTCTCATGCACTAGCCACTAGTAGGGAACATACCAATAACCTAGTGGTCCTCAATCATCATCCACATACTTTAGTTAGTATTGTCGTTATCCAAATTCTAGGCGAAATATGGACAAAACCCATTCGGTCCACTAGTCATACATGTACTCATCTGCCCCACCTAGGTACCGGGATTCCCCATTTGTGCTCAAACAATTTCAGAACTTAACACATATCCATTTTAATGTAAAACACCACTACTGGTCACATACAATAAATACAGTATCTATCACATTTTATACAACTTAAAACACCCTACAGACACTTCGAATTTTAATAAAACAATTTCTCAAAAATCTCGTGCTGTTTTGCACACAAAACCCCTTAAGAACCACACTTGTACACTATGTTCACACTTGTAAGTTACCAAAACAGTAAATGAAGCCCAATTAATTTCAATGAAAATAATAAAAATCAATTTTAGGTCATCCGCATGTTAAACAAAAAGTGATAACTCTATAAAACCTTCTTTTTCACATAAATGTGGAACCAAAACTTCACTTTCTTTAGAAACACATTTAAAACCCATTTTTTCAGAAACAACAAAAGGGGATACCATTATAAACAGTATTTTAAGCCTCATTACAGGTAAATAAAAACAACTAAGTATTTATAGGGCATCCCCAATTAAAAAAATAAAATATCTCTTTGGAAAACCCCCAAGTTCACACCAAATTTTCATTTAAAATTCAATTGCAATAGAAACATAATTAGAAATAATTTTTGCAGCAATAATAAATTGACATAAAAATTTAAATATGATAAATACAGCATTATAATACACAAAGATTGCATCAATATTGGAATCACCTACCAAATCAAATGAAACCCTTGAATCACCGTGCGAAAATGAAGTCACACCACCGTCACCCCAAGAAGGACTTTTATCGATCCTCAAACCACAATAAATGACTAATAAAACCAAAAGTTAAACCCTAGGTTTGAAACCCTACCCCTTTTCATTTTTAACATCAAGAAAATTTAAATAAACTTCATAAAAATGGGAGGAACAATGGAGGAGAGATAGTTACTTGAGATTATTTGATGTTTCTCCGCCAAATACCCCATGAAAATGGGGTTACAAAGATGTTTTGAGAAACATGGAGGGCTTCCATGGATTTTAGGTTTGAATGGGATGAGGTAGGGCCAAATTAAGAACTATAATGGATGAAAGATAGTAATAATTGGAAGAGTTATGAAGGGAAAGAACTCACCTCCTCAAATCTGGCCGATTTGTGAAACCCTAGAAAGTTTTTCCCTAAATCATGATGCCTAATAGCTCCAAAGAGGGGGGAAAGAGGTTGGGCACGTGGCTGGGTACAATGGGATCATGTGGGACATGAAATAACCGAAAATACTTAATATTTAAGAATATATTAAATAAATAATATTCATATTTAAAACATGATATGGGCTTTTGGGAAGGCCCAATCCCTTAAATAAAAGCCAAAATAAACCATGTTTATGGATTTATAAAGGTTCCAAATATTTATTGCAGTGTAACTATATCAAGGTAGGAAATTTAGGAATTGGAATGTGTGAAAAATATTAAACAATGAAGAAGTTATAAAAGAAAAAAAATTTATTTTTAAATCTGGAATTTGGATCACAGTTTGGCCCAATCCATGAAAACTCACCTATTCCTTCATAAAACCCTGGGATGACCCCAAAAAAGAATGAATGGAAATGAAATGAAAAATACCTTTAAAATATTTAATATATATGACAATTATCCCCACCAAGAAAACATTTCTTCCTCGGAAAGCTACCGCAAGGCCAGATACCAAAACCAAACCCAACCGATATACCAAGGTGTACTTCATTGCCAAGCTTCGCCCCCAAGGGCCAAAACACCTCCAGTGATCAATTAAAGAAGGACTCATCTCACAACCCAATCATACACCACTTTTTTGAAATGATCAATCACATTTATACTTTATCCCAATTTAAAACTCCTCAAACACTATCCGAACAAGACTCAAGCAATTCACCCAAATGAAAAACAACTTCGAACAAGGTTTCACTTACTTTACATTAACTAAACCATTGGGAGCTCTCCAATACCAATGTTTTATCAATGAAGATGTTGGTATCTAGATAGTTCCGAACAAGACTACCTACCTCCAAGACAATACCATTGATAAATCTGAGCTATTGGTATGGGGGAACACAAATAGGCACCCACCATAAGAGGCAACCTATTTTGTTTCTAGACATAATCAAGACACTAACTGAGTGAGGCATGAACGAACTCTATAGTACAAAGGGTAGAATTCCATTGACAGTTTATGAAGGAATGTACAAGATAATCATAGTGGGTCTCCCCACCATAAGAACCAACCATCTTAACCAACCAGCATGGGCCGACATAGAAAGATCCAATTTTTTCTAAAGATTTGGGAAGGGTGTAGGGTCAGTATGCACAGTTTTTGAAATTGTGCACTAACTGTGAAGATAATTATTTTAGCATGCCTTCCAAGAACATGGTCACTAATAATCATACACAAACTCTATCCTCATCATGTCTATCTAATTTTCCAACCATTCTCTAATGACTCGACGGAAACCAAAGGGGGAGGGAATGAAATTAGGTGATGACATGGGTACAAGCCCCTCAACCTATTTCCACCGAATGGGAACAACAGAAGAAATATGATGACTCTGGAGGTTTAAACTCTTACTTTCATTCATAATGAGGATAATACATTTTACACGGGTTTGAACAACCCTGGGATTTCCTTGGAATTTGAGTCATCTTCTCTCTGAGACCTATGACTGTATCTCAAAAGATTGAAGCATCTTCAACCTCGTAGTTAGGCTTTAGAAACCACCTGAATGATAATTATTATTTTGGTTCCACCAAAAACTATATAGAAATCCTTGATATTATTTCCAGTACATAACACATTCCAAACACACATTACCCTAACTCGATATTTCACTAAAACAAGGGCTTAAAAAATGAACATACATCACACTTTGTTTCTTCGAGTGAGAAACTATACAAGAAAATAACACCTATAATCACCTTCCTCTAAAAATGAAGATTTTAAAATTTTTCCAAGAGAGACATTCTCCCAACATAATGATACTGTCAAAGGATTGCACGACATTCACCTTTAAAGTCTATCGAGTGCACGAAATCACAAGGCTTCACCGAACATGACCATTGCGACTGATATAAACAATGCATGGAGTGGGACCTTATACAACATCCCCCAAAAACATACAATTAGGGAATGTTGCCACAATATCCTCTCATGACCAAATTTCAAACACTGGTAGTTCATTGTGAAATACTTATTCAAAGAGACTATGATGGATCGAGAGGACCTCTTAGAAACCATCCAGATACTCATCCATACTAACAACACAAGACCACTTCCAGCTTCAGCATATCCGGAAACTTAAGAGGATAATGTATCTTTCAGAATTCCATGATAACTCTTCCACTGGAATAATATACACGAAACCAATAAAGGAAAGGGTGTAGACTCAATCTAAAAATCTCAAGAAAATGATTCCTTATATTGATCTACTGGAGGGTCTTCAAATGTAGAAACAATCCGGGTTGCACTTCAGTTTTGCACTAACCCTTAATGGGGAATACCTTATCATACGATTATACCTAAGGACCCAACCAAGATGGTCCATTGGTCATGATATACAAATAAATAGATCCACACACTTGAAAGGAATGACCGTAAAAGAATCCCAAAACATTTCTTAGAAGAGGCCACTAACCATCAATTCAACACAGCTTACTGACCAAACACAAACACAAAACACAATACAAACATGAGGGGTTCATGGACTCAAAACATACCAAAAAAATCAACATTTAAAAAACACATAATACAAAACATCCCAAACTAGTCATTAATACATCATGTTTCTCATTTAAAATTATCTTTTTGAAAATAAATGATCCAGCGATTAGTGTATTCACCAATGGTACCCCATGGGCCTTACACATGCATGTTTCTATGCTACACTGGGAAACCTCCTCATATCCATCACAGAACTCATACAGCCATGCCATTAACCATTCATCATCCCATATAACCCCATGCATGTGGTCGCTCATCAAAATATCAAAGGATAAAAAATTTCATTTCACTTTTCAAAACCAAAACAGTCAACCCATACCTCTTTTTTCTCAAAACCTCTAACCACGAAATCAAACCCAAATTACATCTTACCAAGATTTTCAGAAAGGATCAATAATTTAAATGAAAACTCACTTCTAAGTCATAAAAATTAATTTCAAAACATATCATCCCATTAAAACACCTTTCAACAGTTTAGAAATCTCTATTGGAAACACTTTTTGAAAACCAACATTGACATAACTCATGCTTTAAAAAGAGGTGCAAACACACTATTTTCCATTCCAATACAATTAAGAAAATTCAGTTCTCCATTTTAAAAAATCCAACCATTCCCTCTTTATTATATAATAATTACACAAAAAGTTTACGCTTATTAACACCAATTCACTTTAAAACCAAAGTTCCATGATTTCAAAACTAAAGAACACAAGACAATGAGAGAGGAAACTAGTTTCAATGGGTGACTTTGAAATATGGTTGGAAACCATATTACAGTCACTTAACTATCACAGAGAGTGTTCTAGGGAATATCCTCGACTCCACATGGCTTTCCAGGCCTTGCGAGCACACCAAGACCATTATCCAAACTCTCTTTTCATTTACCCTAATCAACATCAATCCATGAAATCCAAAGGACTCATGTAAATCCTGATTTCCCTTGGTGACATGAATCCCATCATGAGGTGTGGTGATCAACCACATTACTCGTAACCAAAATTCCATGTACTGAAAATCCTAACTCCTGACTATCCCTACTGTTCCCCAAATAACGTGACCCAAAGAGAGCGAACCTCCTTTGATACCATTTTGTCACGAACCGAATCTAGTCACCGCCAAAACCGGCACCAAACCCAGCCCATAATAAGGCCCGAAGGGCATTCCAGATCTCCATGGGCTAGTAAATGTTCCTGAGTATCATAAAATGATAATTAGGAGCGATTTACCCAAGTTTATAAACTTAAAACTACAAAAGAATCCAATAAAATGAATCTGGATTTTTAAAACCAAACAATATTTTAAAAAAATTCATAAATGAATTACATATTTTAAAATAGCTCAATAAGACTATAGAAAAGATAAAAAACTAAAATTAAACACCCCAAGAACCCTCATGGGAAGGTTTACTGACCTTAAGCCATCTCCACAAGACTTCACCACCAAGGACCTGCTAGAAACACGAACCACGTGAACTAAAAAAATTGTACCCAACCTGCAACAACAAAAATAACCAACTGTACATACACCCAAAGGTGTAAGTAGGGAGTGAGCATAATACTAATAGGATTCCACCCAATGATTCTATGGATCATGCAATACAATGTGAAAAAAAGAAAGCAGTTTTAATACGCAAAGAAAAGCAGTGATAAAATACAAGAAATGCAACTTTTAATTAAAAATAGTTTTCAAGATAATGTTTTCAGAATGTTCACACATTTAAATAGACCTGTTATCTACTGTAATTTACTAATACGAACACCCAAATACATGGGAAAATAACACAAATACAATGACAACAAAATTGGGAACACCCTTAGGCACTAGATAGTCTCGGGCCCCATATACCTCATACATTGGTGTAAAGTAAGCATAGTAAAATCCATTCTCGTACACGATCCACTAGTAGGGAACATACCCATAACCTAGTGGTACCCAATCATAATCCACATAGTTTAGTTAGAGTTGTCATTATCCAAATTCTAGGTGAAACGAGGACAAAATGTATCTCGTCCACTAGCTGTACTAGTACAAATCCGCCCCACCTAGGTATCAGGCTTCCCCTTTATGCTCAAACAATTTCCAAATTGAAAACATATCCATTTTAATGTAAAACACTACTACTGGTCACATACACCAAATACATTATCTATCAAATTTTATACAACTTAAAACACACAACAGACACTTTGATTTTTAATAAAACAATTTCTCAAAAATCTATTGTTGTTTTGCACACAAAACCCCTTAAGAACCCCACTTGTACACTATGTTCACACTTGTAAGTTACCAAAACAGTAAAGGAAGCCCAATAAATTTCAATTTAAAAAAAATTAGGGCCTCCCCATGTTAATCAAAAAGTGATAACTTTTTCAAACCTTCATTTTCACATAAAAGTGGAACCCAAACTTCACTTTCTTTGCGAAGAAATTTAAACCCCATTTTCGCAGCATCAACAAAAGGGGATAACATTATAAAAAGTATTTTCAGCCTTATTACAGGTAAATAAAAACATATAAGTATTTATTGGGAATCTCCAAATAAACCAATAAAAAAGTCTCTTTGGAAAACCCCCAATTTCACACCAACTTTTCATTTTAAATTCAATTGCAATAGAAACATCATTAGAACTAATTTTTGCAGCAATAATAAAATGATATAATCCTTCAAATATGATAAATACAGAATTATAATACACAAATATTTCATCAACATTTGAATCACCTAACAAATCAAATGAAACCCTTGAATCACCGTGCGAAAATGAAGTCACACCACCATCACACCAAGATGGACTTTTATCAAACCTAAGACCACAATAATTGAACAATGAAACCAAAGGTTAAACCCTATGTTCGAAACCATGCACCCTAGTCATTTGGAACATCAATAAAATTTAAAGAAACTTCTTATGAAGGGGAGGAACTAGGGAGGACAGACACTTACTTGAGATTCTTTGAAGTTCCTCCACCAAATACCCCCATCAAAATGGGGTTAAAAAGAGCATTTGAGAAACATGGAGGGATGATATGGATTTTAGGTTTGAAGGGGATGAAGAAGGGTCAAATTAAAAACTAGAATGGTAGAAATATAGTAATAATTGAAATAGTTGTGAAGGAAAATAACTCACCTCCTCAAATATGGACGATTTGATAAACCCTAGGACGTTCGTCCCAAAATCGTGATTTCTAAGAGCTCAAAAGAGGGGAGAAAGATGATGGGCGCACGGATGGGTGAAATGGGCTCATGTGAGACATAGAATCACCAAATAATACTTAATATTTATGATGTTATAAAAAAAATAAAATTCATTTTTAAATCTGGATATGGGCTTCCAGGAAGTCCCAATCCCTTAAATAAAAGCCAAATTAAACCACGTTTATGTATTTATAAAGGTTACGAATTTTTATTGTGGTGTAAATATATCAAGGTAGGAAATTTTTGAATTTGAATGAGTGAAAAATATTAAAACATGAAGAAGTTATAAAATAAATAAAATTTATTTTTAAATCTTAAATTGGGCTCACGGTTTGGCCCAATTCTTGAATACTCACACATTCTTCCATAAAACCTTGGGAAGACCACAATACAATGAATGAATTGAAATGAAATGAAAAATACCTTAAAAAAAATTCATTTATGTGATAGAGATGAAATCCACATTACTGTATAATTTTTATTTATAAAATTCATTACTCTATTCCAATTTCTCTTTCATGAACTTAATTTCATAGAACACTCTTCATCATGAACTCCCCTTAGTGGTCTACTATTCACCACAAGCTCTAATTTTTCAAAGACAAACTCTCATTTTTGGTAAATCCTATGAGTGTTTACCTATGTACACCAACTTCATGGACTCATCCTTCACCGACATGTTGGATACCCCATGTACTCTAACTACATTGATGGCCTCTACGAAATGCATTATACAAACTTAAAATTTACAGACTCAATTCTGGAAATTATCTATATGGAATCTATATAATGGATAAAATTTAGACAAAAAAATTCATCCTAAAATGGAATTTTCTAATAGAATTCAATTTGAAATGATGATGTTCTTACATATCCTTTTATAGGAAAACATCTCCAATAAATTATTTTATCACAATTCATGTTAAAACCTTCGAAAAAATATTCCATTTAATACATGGAAATCATGATATTGCATACAACATACTTGACATCATGGTCCATAAACCAACAACATAGTTCTTATAAATTTTCTAACATATGATCAAGTACTATTCTTTGATATGGCCCCAAACCCAACACATTACAGCTTCCTAGTATGTTCAGTTCTCCATAAACATAATTTGTGGTCTATATACACTACCTCAATGTCCATCATATATGATCTTGCTTTATGGTTTTTTAATATAACCTTGTATTCCACTGACCTGACCCCATTGTCTACATACTTTACCTCATGGAAATATAACTTTTTATCTTTGAATTTCCCTACTGTCAATAATTTTTTTAAGTAATATATGAACTTTTTTAGGAATATTATTTTAACAAAAAAACAACCAAAAGAACTCTAAATAACATAAGGAGTTATTTTTCCCTTACATATTCCCTACACAAAAATCCCCAAACATCCAATTACTCATTACAGTAAATTCATATAATTATACAGAAAATGTAAAATTAAATTCATTGAGAAAATAATGTGAACCCAAAATACATATAAAAGCGATAACAATTATTTCTTGAGACTCCCTTATGACTGATACATGAAAAACCCATTTTATTGAGGTGATTTTAGTTTTCTTCAATAGAGTCACATATAAAATTCTAAATAATTTACTCTAAAATTTTAGGAGCATGAAGAAGTAAACTATTGGAATATAAGGGATAGTTTGTGCTATGTATTTAATGAATAAAATCTTTTTGAATTACAATGTATTAAGGGAGACGATGGTATCTAAGAGGAGTGGTAATGATTCATATTACCCTTCGTTATGCAGACTACCTCACCAAAAACATTAAATTGGATTCTATTGAGGAAAACGTAAAATTTAAATTTTCCCATTTTTTTTTAAAAAATGTTTGAGGCCTATAAGATACTTGATAGTCGTCCATTGAGTACCTGGAATCACACTGATTTCTAAATTAAATGCCACTTCCACATGGTTTCCATAATAGTAATAATGAACCCCCTTTTTTTTAATGGCTACCTAGTGGGGTTGTACAGGTTACCATGTGGCACAAATAAAATAATCACCCACACCTTTCAGTTTATTATATTCCCAAAAAACATTTTCCCTTTGTTTCCCATTTAATATTGCACCTTTGAAACAACCCATAATACCTCTAAATAATTCTCAATGACCCTTAAAATTTATCAAAATTTTAAAACTAAAATTAATTAATATATAAGTCATGGATATGGATTCTTGTAAATAAAAGGACCCCCTGATTTATTATTAAAGAGTATGTATAACTAATAGTGGGAGATGAGAGTATGTGGGTTTTTAGAAAGAGTTTTTGTTTATGTATCCACCATACTAAATTTTTTTACTCTAAAAATAAATATGATTAACCCATATAGTGAATATTCATTTTGTGTGGGACTATATTGAATTTTATTTTATACCATATTTTTTATATCAGATACTATTTTATTATTATCAGTTGATCGTTGTAATATCTATATTTTTTTTGTTATGTTTTGGATAATGGTATTTTATTATTTCCCTATTTTTCATCATTATATAAAATTTGGTATTTCATCCCCCATATATTAGCAGACCCTCACCATTATTTACATATTGGTAGAATATTTAGAGGAATTATTGAGTCCATATAGTTCTCCTTTATTAGCACTACTAGGAAGACTAGACCTGAGACATTATAATGTTTTTTCAGTGCCTTATTTTGATTTATTTTAAAATTTTATACATGGTATTTATAGATAGAAGTAATAAAAATTTGGGGTGGAAAGAATTTTGTTGTAACTAACTCTACCATATGGAAATTATATGTTATTAATGTATGGGACCATAGTTCATGAAATTTGAGTACTATGAATTTTTATTTTTTAGTAATATGATGTTAGAATTAGGGTTTATTATTTTACTCTTGGAAAAACATGTAAATAGGTTGTATGTTTATACATCATTTTGGGTACCTAACAATCAAATGTAATGTATAATAATGGTATAGATTGAGATATTTTTTCAGAAAGAATGATAAGATATTTAAGGTTTTAATAATAATATATATATGATGTTATCATACATAAGTTATTTGTGTCACATTAGTCGACCGAATGTTTAGAAAATATTTATTTTATTTTTACTACTCTGTGACTTATTATATGGATCTAATGTTTATTATATACTAGCATATGAGAGTAGGTATTTTGAGGCCATTAAATACCCAAGTTATGTGAAACTATTTTACAATATTGGACTATATAGATTAATAGGCCATATTTAACATTACTCTTTCATGAGAATATGATACTAAAAAAATTATTCAACTAATTTGATTCATTTATTTTTACTTTTAGTAATTTATCATCTTATCAAAATTAATTTATCTTTTAAGAAGTAAGGGATAAGAATTCCCGATTAATTATGGCTCCAAAGAATCTTATAAATCAAAAACACTGAGTGATTTTTCATTATGCTGTATAATTTATAGATAAATGATATTTTATAGATTAGTTAACAATTTAAAATCTTATTAAAGAGATCTAGATGCTTAACCAACCCCTTTATCTTAGTTTTTTCAGTCCTTAGTTTGTTGGGTTCTAGGTAAAATATCATTAATGTATTTTTGGAAAACTAAAACCCCCAATAATTAATCGGAATGGTTTGATACATGTATGTTTGATATACTATCCACAATATTCTGGTGTATATACTTTTATGGGATTGAAATGAGAGGATGTCTTGAAAATACATTAATAACAATTTTACTAAGTAATTTTCTCCCAATACTCTGAAGTGGTCAAGGAATCAGGAGTATATTCATCTTTTCATGTGGATGTTTCCATGTTGGATAATACATGACGTTTTATAGAGTAAATTTCATATATGATATCATAAAGGGATGATATATATGGTATTGGGTTGTTTTAATGATTGATAGATCTAGTTGAGGTTTATTAAGTTAACATATTTCTTCTAACATTATTTTTAGAAGTAGTGAACCACATCCATTATAAAAAAGAGGAACCAGGTATTTGGATGTGTTTCTGGATTGTCTACCATTGTTACAAGGACCATGATAAATAATTTAGGTAGAAGGATGTTGATATTTTTGGTTCTCATAACGGTAGTTATAAAAATGGATGAAATGGTTTTGGTTTTTCTCTTAGACCTTGTGGGAGGACCACCCCTATGTTTTTCTAGTGTGGTTACTCATGTTCTATTAAACTATATTACTATCAACCAATAAATGACATTCATTCTTATGGGAATATAAGTATTTTTTGATTATTTCAAAGGTTAGTAGTGGGACAGTAATTATGAAGACTCAAGGATCAGATGTGGGTCCTAGATAATAGCTTTAGAGTGGCGGTTAAGGATCATTAGGTCTATTTAAATATTATGTGGGAGGTGGTTCTTATGAGTATCCCTAAATACAAGGTTGTTCTCTATGAGGTTTTTCCGTTTTTAGGTGAGAAGGTCTAGGGTGAATGTTAATGAAATATTTTTCCAATTAATAAGTATCCAATGGACCATGAATAATGGATTTTCATAGTTAGAGTAATGATCTTGGAGGAATCTACCTTGGTATAAGTTTTATTTTATTGAGGTGTAACATCATCACTAATTTTATTCTGAATTAGTGAGTAATTTATGTTTATTATTAGAGAGGTAGTTGGGGATTATAATCAACAATATTCCCTTAGTAAATTGATCCAATAGTGTTTGAAGATGTTCAGGATGTATTTTAGTATTGAGAGAAAAAGAGATTTTTATGGATTTTATTATGACAAATATGATTTGCTTCAATGTGGTCATGTGAATTGATTTGATTTAAAATCATCGAGTACTCTTATATTTATCCTAATAGTTAGTATTCTCTGTTTTATTAGTGGGTTATTATTATAATTTAATAAGAGAATTGGAATTATAGGTTGGACAGTTAAAAACTGAGCATCACTAGCTAATTATGGTCATAAAACAGTTGATGATAATAAATCTAATGAAAAAAAGAGATGAGAAATGTGGTATTTTATCCTATTATGTGCTAATATGTACATGTTTTATCACAAGTAATAATTAGGATCATCACTAACGAGATCTGTTGAGTCTTTAATAGGTATAGTGCTAGATATATATCTAGTTTTTGAACCACCATATAGGATGGAACTAACAGAATTCATTAGTTTGAGAACATGGAGTCAATAATTTTCATATCTCTAAGAACATAACCTTACAGTGATCCTATTTTTTCAAACAAGTGTTATGGATATTTAGATTGTTTTGTGAATTATAAGTCATTTAATCAGGCAATGATCCATAATTGATATATTCTTACTTTTGGGGATGAATAATTTGAATAGTTGAGTGAAAATGATTAGTTCTCCATGGTATATTTATAGTTTGGGTATCACCATATTTGATTACGGGTAGAGGAAATTAAATAGACTTATCTCCAGAGTAGTTATATCTTATATGAGTTCCATGGGATGTCTTCTGGTCAAAAAATTAGTTTACTAGTATTCATGGATTTTATTAATAGGTGTATTCATATATGTATTTATTGTTGTGTGGTCATGTTCATCAATTATATCCTTATAAACTGCTATAAATTTTAGTACCATGGTTAGTATTTTTTGGTATAAACTGTATTCCGAATTCACATAATGTAACTTATATACTAGAAAATTATGTTTTTATGCCAATGGATTTCAGATTTGTGAATTTTAATATACCCTGAAAATAAAGATTCAATAGTATCTAAGAAGAATGAACATAATGTATTTAAGATCCATATATGAATGGTATTGGAAGGTTATTACAAGAGTTAAATATGATATTTCAGATGATTAGAAGTGATACTGATAGACCTAGCCAAGAAGTGGCAAAGATATATGTACTCTGATTAGTGAGAAGGGGTATTTGTGGGGTTGAAGAGAAGTTTGTTGGATACACCAATATCTTTCTTACTTTAAATTGGAATATCGTATGTAGTATATTTTTATGTATTAAGATTTAGGTTAACATACGTTGTGATAGAGGATGGTTAGTTAGTTCCTTGTGAATTTAAACAATAGATGTTTTTAAGAATATAAATATTTGAAAAGTGATCTAGAGTTTGTTTCATATGTCAATTTCATGAATTATTACTACTACTATCAATTGGGAGAGGGGTTCACGTTTTACACTAACCAAAAGTGTATTTTATTCATACATTATGATTTCTATTTAATCTTTTGAACTTAAGGTTGGTTTAGTTATTCAATAATTTTTACATTGATAAGGTGTAGAAACCTATATTGGATAACACAACTGTATAGTGGTATACTAAAAAACACACTCATGGGTTGTGTACGAGTCTAGTAGAAATTAAAATTAATTGAGCCACGACATTGATATAAATCCTAATGTTTTGATGTATCAGGGAATGGATAAATAGAAAACATTGATAAGTACCTCTCCATATATTTATATGGTGATAAATATTAAACATTTTCACATGAATTACTTGGCGATGAAATAAAACATATATAGAGGGGACAAAATACTAGACTTAACATATGATGAGTATAATGTACTTAATTTTTGAAGAACATATATAGAACTAATTAATATGTGATTGATTCTGATTCAGGATTCACATTCCTTATAATAGGTTGATCAATTGGGTTGAATATTATGTTTTATGATATCTATATATAATATTAGTGCACCAAAATAATGAAGGACATAGATGGATTTATTTCACGATTCCAACACTATCATCATGTGGTGAAGGTTCACTTGAGATGCAATATCCTTTTTCATTATTTTCATATTTATTTTTGGAAATGAGACGATGTCTTGATTGAATTCATGAAAGAACTACTGAGGGACCCCAAGGTAGTGATATAGTATGGGTTATTGTAAATCAGTTTTCCAATGTGGTATTTTGTTTCTGATTTAAGTTATCTACTACACTAGTGAGTTGAGTTTTTTATATTCATTATACATGGGATTAATAAATAGGGTTTTAAATATAAATTCATATAGTGGGTTGTTCTATTCTCCCTTTTTTCTAGTAAGGGTCAAAATATTATTAAAATAAAACCGAAAATTGTGTCCAAAGAACTATCCATAGATCGATGGGTGGTTTGAAATAATTACCAAGCTATTAGAAGACATGGTTTAATAACTTGTAATTTATTTTAAAATATAATTTGAGAGTAATCATTCACAAGTATTGTTTTGATAAAAAATCATTATAAAAAATCTATTCACACAACTCTTCCGAATACACAGTATGGATTACCATTATGATCCCTCTTGTATTGGGTTGAGCTAGGAGAGTCATATGTGATTTGGATAAGAAAATAATAGGAGAAATAAATGTTTATTCCTATTATTTGTTTTTCATTTACTACTAATAAATGTATAAAATGATCATATGTTGACTGATTGTGACTAACATAGGATTTCGATGGTGTTAACGTAGAATTCTAGATACTCTCTCATAGTTTAGGTCACTAATGGTTATATAAACAAGGGAAGATACAACATTAATTTGCGGGTTCAATTAGTGTTGTTGGGAGGAAAATTATATTGGAGTATTCATTTGGGATTCATTAATGATAGTTTTTTATAAAATATGTATTCCATAATCTCATCAAAGGTTATATCATTCACACCCTTATCGTGTGATATGTTTAGAAGATACTGATATTGAGGCTAGTTCAATATTCTCTGAATGCACCATATGTATATTATATTATAATGGTAATATTTTTTTGGTTAAATATAGTATCCCTTGTAAATGGGTTGTACTGACATAGACATGTACTAGAGGAAAATTTAGAGTTGGAGGTGGGTATTCAAGTACAGTTTATAGATATTTTCACCATTAAGGCTTGTTGTTTAATCTTGATGATGATATCTTTTATTTTGGTGAGTTTTTTATAATGAACCACAAATAATAAGGTATAAATCCAAACTAATTATAGTTTTTTAAGTATTTAATTCGAATTATTGACTATTTGAGTGTTCAATAGATGTTGAGGGTCATAAAATCAGTAAAATTACTTATTGGAAAAAAATCCATGTTTTAGAAATATATAACTAAAAAACTATTAGCAATGTACTATGTAACTTGATTATAAAAAATTATGGTAGTACACATTTGTGGACTACTAGACAAATAGTATTAGTTAGTCAGGTTTTTGATAGGAAAATTGCTATTCAGTTCCCTCCACTCTAGTTTTCATTATAAAATATATTAAATTACTATTTTTGGGGGATAAAATATATAACACTGGATATCCTACTCTTATGGGCAGCTTCATATACCATATAATCACTCTAATTCCATTTTTCCTTATTTTAAATTTTATATATCCTTTTTAAATTCTATAATACTAGCACTATGAATTATTTAGTTTAATAGTTTTATGACTAGGTTTCATCTTCCCTTTATTTTCATAATCTCTTCCCAATTATTTTTTCTTCACCTAGAATCATTATTTTGTGTTTTCTGTTAGGTATTATTAATTTTGTTGATTTATAGTGACATTTTCAATGATATTCATTATGTTGTCTATAATAATAATGAGGTTGTTGGTCCCTAAGTTTACCTCATATTTTATAGAGTTACATACAATGTATTATGTGGAAATTTACACGGATTAGAGATAATAACCTAAAAAGACACTAAATTTTATTTCCTTACATGTCTAGTTCTTTTTACAATCCGTCTATATCATCACATGTTCTGTAAATTTTATTCATTGGTTTCGTGGACATCTTTTATTGTGTTTCATTGAAAAACTATGGGATATGTTAAGAGTATAATATGTGATGGTGTCCTAGATGAATACATAGGTTAAATAACTATGTGATTCTCCCTTGAGAATCTTTTAGTTATGGGAATCGTTAGTGATAACATTTCCACTTACACTTATTATACAAGAATATAGAATTCACCATTAGTTTGTGTATGTTGATATATAGTTCACACATGGATTGTTTATAGGGATATATAAAAATCCTTTGTATGTGTTTGTTAATGTATCAGTCACCCTTAGGTTGTGTGTGGTGATATATCATTACACCTTGGTAAGTGTTGGGTATGATATTGTTCACCCTTATTAAGTGTGTGGTGGTATATCTTTTTCCCTTAGTGTATTGAGGATACCTTAATCATCCTTTTTTGTTTGTAATCATGATTTTTTCACCTTTTTATAGTGTAATGGTGATGTATCATTCTCCTTTATTTTGTGTATTGGTGACTTATCTTTCAATATTCATCAGAAGTATCCAGATTTATCATTCATCCATGGTTAGTGTCATGAAGATATAACTTCTGTCCTAATATTTCTTGTTAGTGATATATTGTTAACAAATTATTATTATAAGGTTGTGTATTAATATGCCTCAGGTAGTTTGTTAGTGATGCATCATTCACATTAGTCATAGGATTAATGATACATTGTTCACCCTAGTCAATATAATAATGATAGATCATTCACTTGTTATTCTATCTTTGGGAAACAATTACCCAAATAATCCTTATTCAATATTGTTATACATTATTTACCAACTTATTATGGATATACAATGATAACATCATCCCTTTGTAGTAGTGGTTTTGGTAGTGTTAATAACTCGTTTGGGTGGATTGTTAGCGCGTGAGGAAGTGAATAGGGCTGTGTTTATGTTTATTTTATTTTTCTATCAACATGATCATGAACTATATATAATTTATATATTTAATGGTATAATTGTATTTTTCGTAATAATTATTTGTCTCACAACTACCTTACTCATCTTGGTGGGTGTATGGAATTCATGTACAGGGAAGTATGTAGGAAAAATGGCCCTATGGTCAATGGGTGAGTCAAGTGGATATTTAAGAGTTGGAGATGAGGCCATGTAAGGTCTTAGATATATAATTTTTTCATTCTTCCATTGTATTGTATATTGTTTTATAACACTTGTATTTGACTGACCCATTTGGAGATCTGATTTTTATATATGGTCATTTGAGATTTACATATAGATTATATTTTAATATAGCTTTTGAATGTTTATTATGGTTAGTAAATTACTACAATATATATATATTATTTGGTTACAGTAGGGATGATGATTTTTTATTATTTTACCCTCATTTGTTGTTATATAATATTGGGTATAGTATACCAATTCATTTTCTATACACTTGATACATTTGAAATTTTCTATTGTATGGGGATGCACACTTTATTTCACATGGTCCACTCAGATCATCATTAATTGATCATATGTAATGATGATATTATAATAATGTTTTTAATCATTTTAAAATTCATAATTAAATCAAAATACAATACTAATTTATCAAGAATAATCTCAACAACAAATGTTATGGTCATATAAATTAATATATTCTAGAATATATAAACTATTTTTATATTATTTCATTTTTTATTCTATACAAAATAAATAAATAAAATTCTATATTTTAATTAAAAAGAATAATTATAATATTATAATACCAGTTATATGTAAATTTAATAAAGATTATTTTTTAAAATATTTTGTAATTTTCGGTTATAAACTTACTGGGGAGTCTGTTGGCCATAAAATAGCTCATTTATATAAATACACATGGTTTTCAGGTAATTTATGAAACCCATTTCAACTTATAAGGACTATAATGAATTAAAAAGAAACATAAAATAATTTTAATATAAAAAATTTTATTTAGACTAGTGTTTATGCATAAATTAAGTTCCTAATAAAATGAAATAGAATTATTTATAGTGACAATACATGTGCTTTTGATAATCCATGGATAAAAAATTTTATCCAGGAAATTTTTAACTATTAAGAATTGGTTTATTTTATATTTTTATTCAATAATGTTGTGATTATGACACCAATAATTGAAATATCAAAAAAATATTAAATATGTTCTACTACATAACATGGAATTCCATTAGAATGATTTAAATATAATGAATTGGGCTAAAAATTGTTCAATAATATTATTAATCAATGTTCATCGGAAAATATTTGAAATAATATAATAGATGTTTTAGGATATAAAACTTCTATATGACCAAATAATGGTAATTAAAGAAAAATTCATTGTTTATAGAACCTACATTTATGTCTTTAATAGTGGTATGTGAAAACCAATACTAATATATCAGTGTAGATAAGGAGGAAAAACCTCAACTAATGGATTCGAAAAATGGTGAGAACTCATGAACGTATTTGAATCATGTAAATGGGTGAATATAGGGGTATAAATTTAATAATCATGTTGATCATGTCCTTTTGATCTATAAGTAGTATTCCAAGGGAAAATGCTATCCTAGAACTGGTATTTTCCGAACTTGTACTGAAAGGAATGTTAAAATATCAGATCATTTTAATTTGGTGGTTGTGCTCCATCCATCTTGAGAATGATGTGAAATCGTAATCATCATAGTGAATATCCATGGAGTTTTGAATCAATAAGAATATGTATTACACATAAATTAATAAAGAGATAATAAACTCCACAAGAAAGTTTCATTTTTTAAACCTAATCGAATCAAGGAATATATCCCAATAAAAACATTTATAGGACATGAATGAAATTAATACATAAAAATCAATGTTTTATTGATTATCTATAATGTATATGATGGTGCATTAAATTTCCTTATAATATGTGGTTAACATGTGTCAATATTTGAATACAATATTATATTTTGGTGTTGTATAGATTTAATTTATATCTTTTTAAATATGTAATTTGTTTGTATAAGGTCTAAATATTATGTTCATTATTGAAAGTGTTTACATGTTCTCAAAAGGTATATCTACCTTCTAGTAAATAGGAAACATTTTATTGAAATTTTTTTAAACAAATTAATGGTTATTTCATTCCATTAGGTATTGGTTAAACATATTATATCAATATAAAATTACTTAACCATTTTTTATGGTTGGGTAGTGTTTGAGGTTGGAAGATTAATATTGAATTAATTGAGTCTTGTGAATGTTAGTTTTCATACTATGGGTGTTTTGATCACTCATATATGTAGAGTTATTATTGAATCAATATTTACCATGAAGAACCATAAATTATTTATACTAACACATGAGGATATAATGGGAACTATATATGGTTGAATGACTTGAGAGGCTTTACATAATGTGTATAAAATTATTATAGTTGGAAATGGGTGTTTAGATTTTATAAGTTAGTAAAACAAAAAGGTCTAACATCTTTATCATTGAAGAGGATATGGAATAATTAATGTTACTTAATATTAATGATGGTTTAATTCTGAGAGTAGGGAGGGTGTATTCATGCAAGTTATGATGTTATGATTGTAATGTTTATGTTTTTTAGTTATAGATAAGGATGCGATTGTATTTAAATAGTTAGTCAAATCATTTAATGTTAGTTTGATTGTGTGTTAGAGTGCACCCCAAGATGATGATATTTATTATGAAAAGTATAGTGTGTTACATTTTATTACCAATGAACTATATTAGATAACTGATCCTCTAACTAGAAATGGGGTTTTACTTATAAATATTGATGTATCAAACATATATAATTATGAATTAAAATGAAATCAATGTACTAAAAATTTATACAATTAAAAGGAAATACCCTATTTAATTTGGAAATGCAAAGATGAGAGTTAATCGTTGTATGAATATGATTTTATTATATTACATTTTTTGTAAAGTAGTTGTGGTTCATTTTCATAATGTTTTTGGTTTCTACTAAGGTTTTATATTAGTGGATGTGATCCAATTTTAATTTAAAATAATTTAATAATAAACATTAGTAAAAATACACAAGATAGGGTGTGCTGTTATATGATAATTTTACAATATAAGATAAGACATATGTCAATGTTTAATTGACCAACTAATGTGATTAGGTACATTTTTAGGGTTTAGGTTATAATAGTTATGGTGGGTTGTATTTTTATAAATATAAATGGTGACCTTTAAATAGTTTTTTGGAATTGGGATTAATAATATAACCTTATCATGATTCAACAACAAAACCTAATGGGGGAAACTAACATATTATCATATTACACCTAATTCGGTAGATTTATTCTTGTTTATTTGGATATAGAATAAGTGATTTGTATGGGTTTAATGTTAGTTATATTGACCCATACATGAAGAAACAAAAATTGACATACCATAAATTATTGATTTGTGTTTATAAATAATATATTGAGTGGGAACATGTTCGATTTTACTCCTTTCATAAAAAATAAAGCTATAAATTCATATAATGATATTATATCAGTTAAATTAAAAAGTTAAGATTCTTATCGTGGATCACCATGATTTTTTGAACATATCAAAGATTAATATTGTCTCATTTACCATATAATCTAAGTGTAAATATATTACCAATATAAATAGTAAATACATACATCATAAATACAGAAATAGTAAAAAATCACCATTATCTTTTTCTAAATATGAAGTGGTCAATAAAAACCTCATACTATATTATTCAGAAACTTAATTTTCATAAGAGTGTGAACAATTATATCGGTACATATTTTCCTTTAATAGAGAATATTGTAACAACTCATGGCATTTAAGTATGTTTTAGTTTTTAATTTTAATATATTTTATCTTTATGAGGATGAATTTGAGATAAAATTTGGACGTTTTGAGTAAAGGAGATGAAAATATTGGGTAAATACAGGTGTTATTATCTAGAATATAGGAGTAAGTATTACATGGTTCCCAAATGAGATGAACAATATACCCATTAGATGTGGAATAGTGGACAAAAACATTATTTCTAAAAACATTTTAGCCAGTATTCACTATGTGGATATTGAACATAATCCTTGTACTCATTAGGTTAGTAGGTTTTATAAATGAGTTTATTTATATGGTTTTTCATCATAGTGTTTTATATCTTAATTGTATTTTTTCATCACTTAGGGAATTATTTGGGATTCTCTTCCCTCTTAACACCCTTCCTCCCACCAATTTACTTAGTATATTTCATCTTTGATTACAATAAAAATTCATATACTTGTTGGGGTTGGATTAACAATATAAATATCATTGTAATAACTAGAAATTTGTCTTAAGGTATCATAATTTTAATTATTCTATCCAATGATTCAATTTTAGCCATCAAGTATATGAAATTTTAAATCTGTAATACTTAAGGAGTAATTGTGCATTTATTTTTATTATGCTATACATTTTATGTAATATGTAGGTGAACAATCACATTTAATGATATTTAATTTTCTAATTCATATATGAACTATGAACATAAATAGTGATTCAGTTATGTTTGATAGATCAAGGATAAGGTAATTGAGTTTAGTTTATTGAAACATATTTTATTTGAATCTTTATGTTGTAAGACATATTTTAGTTATTTGATTGGGATCAAAATGTTGAATAACATTGAATAATTGTTAAATAAATAGGATATTGGATGAATATCATTACGATTTTGATGTTAGCATTATTAAAGGAATTAATAATGGGGTTTTTGTGCTACTAATTAATGAATTTTTATTTTCACTTGATTTTAGGTATCCCTTATTGTGATGCAATTTCAAAACATTATTTTGTATTTTAGGGTGAATTTTTAAAAATAAAATAAAATAAAATTATATATATTTTTTCATATTATATTTTAAAATATTTACTTGATTAGATAAAAATATATGAATTTTGTGTAAAAATAGAGGTGATTTAAAAGAATTAATGATTCATCATGGTTATTTAATAATGAATTTTTAAGTGTTATAGAGTGATTTAATTTTTATAAAAATTATAATTGTAAAAATATAATGGTGTCACATAAGAGGGATGGTTATTCTTGGTTAAAACATAATTTTCAACTAATAGTTAAAAATTATAATTTTATTAAATTATACTGGAAGGAATTTTTTAAGTGAAATAATAGAAAAATGTAGGTTTTAGTTCTGGTGTGTTAACTTCTACAGAGAAAGCATGAGATAATCCTGGTGAGGGGGATTAGATAGTAAGAGATACATTTATAGTAACTTATCCCTTGGTTAGTGTGATATTTGATACTTGTTACACTCATTTATATATTTATACATGTTTGATATTTTATTTGGGGTTTTATGTCATGTTTTCATCGGGAGTGTTGGTTATGAATACTCCAATGAGAATGAAAGAGGATACCATTATAATATTACCTACATATTTTTTTTATTATTAGTGGATTTTAACATTGTTATAAAATAATTATTTTAAAAATTAATTATTTTTTGTGATTATTTGAACATGATGGTTGGCCCATTTTTAGGAAAACATTGATTGTAACAAGGAAACATTGTCTTACCTTTCATCTTGTGACGAATCTTACATTTTCCAATGATAGTGGGACAATTGAGACTTTATAGCTTACTATGATTCCATACAATTGAGGATGATTATCTCTTAGAATGTATGTATGGTGATTAGATAATATGGGGGTACTAATTTTATTTTGTTTTTACTATGTGTTGATAGATATGAGGATATATATTTTAGGGAGTTTTCAATGTTTCCAATGAAAATGGTGTCATAGTTTGGGATTTATTTGATACCAATTCTTAATATTATCTAAATTATTTCATATCATATGTATATTATAGGCCATAGATACTTAAAAACATATACGGGATATAATGAATCTGTTTGATTTAGTATGAATGGTATATTCCAATGAGGTTATCTAGTGGTTTATTTTGTAAGGAATATGCAATGAAACACTTGTGTGTTTATTATTACAACCTTAAATAGGTTACCATTATGAAATGGTACCCATTACCATATATCAATGATATACAAGTCCATATTACGGGAGATTAATGGTTTTATATAAAACTTTTTTATTTCTATTATCAATATATTAATTTTTCAGTTAATGATATACCGAAGATAATTTTTTAAGCTTTGTATAAAAATTTTAAGTTTTTAGTCAGTCAATATGAGGTAGTAAATGTTCCAAAAAATTTTAATATCTTTATGGATCAATTTTTTCATCGTTATCTAGAATTATTTGTGACGATTTTTATTAATGACATATTGATATATTCATTATTTCAAGAAGAACATGGATAATATTTTTTAAATTTCATGGAATCACCAAGGATTCATAGATTGTATACTAATATTTATGAATCAGGTTTTTGGATTTGGTTGAATAAAATCACATTGAATGTTGTTTTGGAATATATAATTTACATGGGTAATAAAAAGGTAGAAACCATGATTTATTGTAAAATACCAAAGAATAGTTTTAAAATATTATTTTTTGTGATTACTAGTTATTTCCATCAATAAAATTTGGATGTCTCTCTTATAGCTATTTCAATGATGGAATTGAAAAATAAAGCAGTGAAGTTTCAGTGCGATGATAGATTATAAAATTTATTTCAAGAGATAAAGTGTATGATGACAATGGAAATATTTATCACTCTTCTAGATCATGGAAAGAACAAAAGTGTATATTTTTATGACATAAGTATGGTTTTGGGTGTGTTTTAATGCAGGAAATATAGGTGGTGAAATATATATCTTTAAAACATGTGGTTTATGAGAATAATTATCCCACCAATGATATTCAATTATATATAGTTGTTCATTCAATTTGAAATTTTTCAAAATATTTGTTTGATGAATGGATTTTCTTATATTATAATTTAATGATGTGTTAAAGTCCATGTCACTTTTATAATAATTTCATCCTGTTATGCTTGATAAGGATGGTCTTGTAGTCTTGGAAAATTGGACCATGAGTAATTCCTCGAAATAGTGGGTGAATGAGATTATGAGTTTGGATTACGAATGTCACAATTTTAATTGATGATTACATGATATAAATAATGTAACCATATTTCATCTTGATTATAAATTTAACATTTATTTTTAAAGTTTATTTTTATTTTATTTTTTTATTAGAAGAATTAATTGGGGACTTCAATTTTTTCTCAATGTACAGTTAATCATATTTCACTCAATATGTAAAATAGTGTTTATAGTCAGTTTTAGTTACTATGCATGAAGTAAGACGTGGATGGATTTATTTTTAGTTGCATCACATAATATTAGGTAAACAATAAACATTTCATATTTTATAGAATATTTTAGTCATTTCTTATTTTGGAGCTAATGTGGAATGTTGTTTTAATAAACATTGGGATTGGTTTCCTGATATAATAGAGAAATGGAGATATTATATATGTAATTGAAGATTGGTTAACCAAATTCCCACATTTTTCTCTAATTAATGAGACATCAATAGTTGATGAGTTTAGAAATATTTATATGTGAGGTATTTTGTTTTAGTATTGAATGAACAATAATAGTTTACCAAATCGTGATGTATGGTTTAAATCTCTATTGTGGAAGGGATTAAAAATTATTTGGGTAGTTTAGTGAAGTTGATTATAGGATATCATCAATAGACCAATGGTAAATATTAGTATAATATATATAAGGATATGTTTCATGAATATATCACTTATTCTAGAGATGTAACATAAGTATTTGTAGATTTTTTATAGTTTCTCCAAAACAATAGGTACCAAACAACTATTATGGTGTCACTTTTTGAGGTATTATACGAGAGGTTGTACTAATCACTTATATGATTAATAAACATTAGTGAGATATACTTTCTTAGGGATAGAATTTAATGGGAAAAATATGATAAGTTAAACGTTTTATAGATGATATTATCCATGCATTAGAGTTAGTAGAAGAAATATTATAATAAAACGAATTGAAATCTCAATTATGTAATTGGGGATCATTTCTTTCTTCATGAGATTACTTGGTGAGAAAATAAATGATTATCCAATCAATAGAATCTGGATCCATGATTTTTTGGACCATTTGAGATCCTAGAAATAATTAGGGAGTTATCCTATTAATTTACATGGACATTGAAATATAATAGGATTCATAAAGTATTTCACATTTCTTATTTATTAAAAAACAGATCAAGTATATCTCATGTGCTTTATTGAGTTTATATCTAATTGGAGACTGATGAATCATTCATTAAGATGTTGATATATATTTTTTATTATGGTTTTAAGAGATTATAGGAGAAATTGTTATAATTTAAATTTTTTCTTGAATATCATGGACAATCAAAATAGGTGACTTAGAGTGAAAAGTGTATATGAGGTCTTAATAGTTAGACTATTTCATTATATAATTTCAATGACAATTATCAATGACTATATTCCCAATGGTGCGTGAATTTTTAAAATATATGATTTTACATGAATTTTATTTTTTTAATTTATATTGACTTTCGGTTTATATACATTATTTTTTTTGGAATTTTTTATGCTTTCAGTAAAAATGTAAAGAAGATGGGAGAAATAGATGTGGCCTTTTCTATGAAACAACATGAAGAACAATTGGATCCCCAAGTTCAATAAATCATGTACCTATTGTAAGAGGTATAGGGGTTGGAAACTCATGTTCTATACATTAAATAGCTACTAGTCATACAATAGTTGACCTTTAGCCACCAGGTGGTTAGTGTCTTGAGTCTTGTTACAAAATCAATTATAAGATTTATTTATATAAAGTGGGTCTTTCTATAATTTCCCTATTATTAGAATTCTGAATTATACTTAATTTTATCATTCCTTAACATGTTATTATAGATTTAATTCCCTATAAATTCCCCCTTTTTCATTATATTCGGTTAAATATGTCAAGAGAAATTCTAAGTAAAATATTGATCCATTTATATTGATAGATAAAAAATATAATTAAATTTTATAACATATCATTTTTTTCAAAAAAAATATCTATTTGGATATTTTTTAAGATAATCCAATTTTATCCATTCAGTTTGGTGGAATTATAAATTTTTAGTACCGAAAGAGGAATTAAACATTCAATGTTGATGTAATTTTCTTCATAAGATATTGATGGGAAACCTCCCAAATTTCCTATAATTTAAGTATGTGATTATATATAATTTTTATATTTATATGTGGATTTAGTACTTTTTATTGAGCTTATTGTGATAGTAGTTAAGTTCAATTTACTTGGAATAAATTTAAATGAATTATTTTTGTTTAACACAAAGTATTTTTGGATTATTCATAAGAAATTTTTAATTAAAAATATATTAATGTTATATAATGGTTGGATTAGGTTAATAATATAATGGTTTTTATGTTACCATTTAAAAGGAATAAATAATGTGTTTATCATTCATCAAAATTAATTAATTGATATTGTGTGTTGATTTTAAGTGTTTCTTATTATTATGTATGCTCACGACACTATTACAAGTATGTGGGTGAATTATAAGGAATTATATGTGGGGAAATTACATGTTTGGGATTGTCAATAAAAACAATAATTTAAATTTTCAAAGTTAAAAATATATGAAATTCTGGTAAATACTCATTGAGAAGAGTAATAATAATTAATGATGGGTTATCATAGTTTTATAATGATTTTTTTTGTTAAAGTGTGACTTATGTTTTTTTAAATAATATCTGACCAATATAAAGGAGTGACATAGGGGAATAATTATTTTTTCTTGGTCAAAATGGAAAGATTTTAACAAAGAGTTATGAATGGAAATTTTATATGAAATATGATAAATATAATTTTTGGAATATAATTTTAGAAGTGTTTACATGATTTTAGTATTTAAATAATTATTAACAAAATTAATGAACAGTTATTTAGAATAAAAAGAATTTTATTAATATGATATTTTATTGAATTAGATACATAGTTTTATAATTTTGTAAAATAATTAATTTTATTTTGTTAGATCAATGATTTTGGATGACTTAGAGGGAGCCTTGGGTATGAAAATTCCATGATATGATGAGATGTGATCTATTAGTTTTGTTGGGACATGTGTTAGGATTGATAATTTTTACATGATTCATGTTTGGTGGGAAGATACATTATTTTTTTTGGAAGAAACATAAGTTATTTAAAGTTATTTTAATTACATATCATGAGATGTGTGTTTATCAATTATACCTCAATTATGGTGCATGGAGAATATAAATGAATTATTTAAATAAATTAAACAACTTTATTAAGTGAATTGTTGGATAATAATTCATTAAAATTAATGATGTAACTGATTTCATAAAACCAGTTATATATTATCATGTTTTACACTTGTGGATTCTTTGTGTTTCCTAGGTTTTCACTAAAATTATTTTTCCAACAGTTTTCATGTACATCCAATGGGTGTGTTCATATATTTGTGATTTTTGTTAAAGGAAAATAAAAAAGACCTTTTTCTATAGGAATAGATGTTAAGAAACATAATAGAGTATATTGTTTGTGTATTTAATTATATAGGAAGGAATTGTAAAAAAATTATTCTATATAATTCTATTGAATTTTTATAATAATTTATATTCATGTTGTACTATATAGTTTGTTTGGATATATGATTTCATGGGGGAATTTATGGAATAAAGTTTTGATTATATTATCTCTTATTTTGGTTGATTATATTTTATAAGAAGTTTATTTTGGTATCTTTTTCATGATTTTCCATTAGAGCATAAATCCCTTCCCATGTAATACTTATAGATCCTTGATGCTAGTCTCTAGTCTCAGGCAATCAAGAAGTTGACCTGAAACCATTTAATAAATATCTTTAAAATCATGATCTTGTTATGGGGAAAAATATATAGTGACATTATTTTCACAACTAAAATAGTGTATAATAATGTATCAATATGAAAAGGTATTGTCTCAGGGTTTATATAAGTCACTAATTAAAGAATGATATCAAAACACTAACATCTAAAAATAAGTTCCATTAAATTTTGAAATATAACCATGTTAAATCTTATTAACCTCAATGTTAATCATGGAGTAGATCTGATTACCCAATATAAAATAATAACATTAAATTGATTTTTTGTTTTAATATCTCATAATAAATATAATAGAATTAAAATCAATATATAATATTTAATTTAATTTTCCCATATTCATTAAGAAATATATAATATTTTATTAATTTAATTATATTCTCACATCCAACATTAATATATGAATTTATTATGGTAAATCATACTATTCTTATTAACTCAATAATTATACTAAAAAAATAAAACTTATATTCATTCCAATTTTAATAAATCTAAGATAATTAAATTCAAAATTCCTTTAATACTAAAATTGAATTAATAATTTTATTTTGGTATCTTCATATGTTTAATTATATGATGGGAAAAAGTTATTATTCACTATTTTCAATTATAAAAAATTAGTCATATCTAGAAATCCATTTTTGAAATTATATATATGAAAATGTTTGAAATGATTAAATCTACCATGTGTTTGTTAACATTATACGTATATTCAAAACATAGAGTCCTTGAAAGAGAAATGGATAATTATAACAAGTAGTTGATTATATCATGTTTTCATAATTATTTAAGTAAACTATTTTGATCCTGCCTTTTTTCTATTTGTGGTTTTGATTATTATCAATCGTTTCTTGGAATGAAGTTATGTGATCATAGAAGAGTATAGAACATGCATCTCTTAATATATCATTTTTAATGAAAAAATGTTTTATAATTAGTAATGATTTTTTTTGTTTGTAATAAATATAATATTTATTGATACTCATAAGATAAAATAAAATTATCAAGGAGATATAGAATTGGTTGAAGTATATAACCAATCATCTTGAACTTCCAAGTAGGCTATGAACCATAAAAAATTAAATATAAGATAAAACAGAGTGAAAACACTATATCTCCAATATTGGGTTATTGATGAAGTTATATTGAGTGCCTAATGTTGATCCAATAAAAAACTTCTAAATAAATTTATTTACCTAATATTCTCTCTCCTAATGTTTTCTTTAAAAATACACAATAAAATTTCTATAATGTAATTATTGATGGAAACCAAGTCTCCAATGATTATACTTTCATCCCAAAGTCCACTTCCAATATCCAACAGATCCAAGACACATAATGAGTAATGTGTGAATACAAATAAAACTCTAAAAAGATACCTTGGATTTACCTACAAGTAGACATAACTAGAAAAGACACTAATGTCTATCCCCCCACATCACCAAAGTATTCTAACAGGTGGTGAGTAATTAACATACACTATATGGGAATGATTTCCCTCTAACAAAACATATCCATAATGTGAATCTTATCTGACAATACATTTTTTATCCTATATTGTTGGTTAATTTATAAAAAAATAAATAATGAATAAAAAGGTATATAAAAATGATTCAATTAATTCAATGTATAGAAAATAATAACCAATATGTGTAAAACAAATAAATATTAAGATAAATGGGTCATATTTTACTAGAATCCCTTACAAATTATCCCTAACATAGTCTCCATTATCGACATATGATGAATTGATTTACTAAGAGAATGAGACACACCATTGGTATACTAGGAAAAAAAAGAAAAACTTATTCTATTTATGAATTGATTTTCTTGTACAGGGGGTGAGTACAAAATATATACATTAAACGATGTCATAAAACGTATTATTTTTAAAACCATTATATGTATACAACATTAAGATATTATTTAAATGAGAAGAAAATAAATGAGAAATAAATTTTGAATCCAGACACATAAATTAATGAGTGAGAAAAATATTTAAAATCACATTTAAATAATAATTCTCCAAATAATATTTCATTATTAAAACTAAACAAGAAGATAGTTTAAAATCATCTATACCATTTACTAAGAATACATAATAATAGACCTCCACATCATGATTTAATTCACTCAAAGGGAATTTATAAATATATATATATATATATATATATTTAATTGCAACCATCATTTCAAAAGTGATACAATCCTACCCTCTCACCCAACATTCATGATCAAGGCATGATTGAGGCGTACGATCTCATGTCTATAAAAGTTGAAAATTACCAATGGAATTTTACATTTTGAATTTTTCAGTAATCTAGATTTTTAATAGGAAATCAAAATAGTATTTGGATAGCATGATAACATTTAATATAATATCTAAAAATAGATTAAGGCTTGGGATAGGAATCTTGTTCTCAGTGGGATTATTTATCCACAAGGCATGGTTGGAACATATTTAGTAATGTATGCATATAAAATGTGCGAAATTGATGTCCTTTGGTAGTGACTAGTTCAAAATTTGGTCAATATTTGGAAACTCATGTGGCTAAACTATGTGACATATATAGTATTGGTAAAAATAATATTTTTACAATTATACCATAGGAAAATTTATAGTGGGAGCTACAATTCTCTTCCCCTCATTCTCTTAGACCATCCTCCACCCCATCGTTCTTCCTACTCCTTTATTGTTTATATCTAAGGTGTCTTTTGTGTGATTATTGGGTGTTTCTGGTGAGTTTCCACTTCTTCATCATTCCATTTCTTCTTTCCATAGGTTTTCTTTAATATTTACGGTGTTTGGATTTACGGTTATCATTCAAATTCTTCTATATAATTGTATAATTGTATAAGAATGATAGGTATTTCAATATAATAAGGTATAGTAGATCATATAATTCTAACTGCATGTGTCTTTATAAAAATTCAACATGGTACATCACCTCTATGATTATTTTCATGGATTTTCACAAAAAAATTGTTTAAGTTAATTATTATCTTGGTGTCATACATTTGGCCTTTGTATTAGTATGTGTCTATGATTGTTCTATAGGTTTATAAAACCCATTTTCTCAATGAAGCAATAATCATTGGATAGTTGGCGAGTTAATAAGAATTATGTATAATTTCAATTTACTTATTTAATTAATATTATAATTAATGGTTAATTAAATTAATTTTATTGGATGATGGAAGTATTTTATGGATTTAGTTAAACATAAAAAAGGTTAGAGCAGCTCAAGAAGTAAATTCTATTATTTCGATTAAATGATACTTGAACCATTTTCAACAGTATGTGGTTCTCAATTAATTTCCCATGAAATTTAATGTGTTTTAACATTGAACATGTTTTGCGGTAGACCATATGAATCTTAGAGATGGGTTCAGGGATATAAAGGTACTTTAGAAACCCAAAAAATGGATATGTCCCATTAGCTATCTTTTGATACTGTCAATAGTGATGTATAACTTTGCGGCTTATGAGTGTATATAAAGATTTTCATGAGGTCCTAGGATGGGACGACCTTCAAGAATCACACATTAGGGTAAGAGAGAAATAATGATCAATTATCCCAGGATAGTTGGTTTTGATGTAGTTATGATATAGGGGACACATATAGGTGCCCCTATGAGAAATGGATCTAATCATGTTTATGTGGTAACGGGAAAGTATGGTCTTCAATATCACATAGTAACCTGAAATGATATGTTAACCAAATGGGTAAGTGATTATGAAAATTGGGTGGGATTTTGTTCAACCCCTATTATATATTTTATTTTATTTTTTATATAAAGTGATATCTAAATAACCATGAGAATAAGATGTTTGGGTTGTATCTATTTTAGTTTCCTATAATTCTTAGGTATCACATCATGGATGGATGATTCCATCAGATTATAGAGTTTCTTGGGATCCCGTATGAGGGTATTTTGGTTTTGGATTCCATAGTTTACTTGAATTCATTTTGGGTGATGATGCTCATGATAGCTAAATAGGGATCTTAAAATATAGCATCATATTATGTCATAACACTCATTTAAGAATAGTAATGATGCTAGGGATCTGTTTGATAATGCTAGAACATTGGTTTTGTCCAGGGAGCCATTATTTGAAAGAAAATACCAACTGAACATTGAAAATTTATGGCAATACCATGATTCAAATTGTGGTATCACGTGTTGGGTGGTCCTATATTTTCAAGAACAGATGTTATACATCCAAAAAGAAGACTATTTTATCCCCATGATTAATTCCCGTAATACTTCCTATGACTGAGTTGATTCTACGGTGATGGTTGGGATGAGAAGTATTGAGACATGGATTCTCAGGTGTGTATCCACGAGTTCCAAGAGGATATTCCTTTTTAATTACACTATTTAGGAAGAATAAATCACACCTTGAAATTCAATGATTTACTAGGGTCTCTCCATGTGTAGAATCATATGTTGGTCTAACACAAATACACCTTCGTACTGACATGGTGTTTAGGCATTGGGTTTGAGGATGAGGGCTCACTAGTGATTCCAAAGAGTCTCATACTCATCATGGTACAGAAATGCGATTGGGATCCCCAATGTGTGGAAAAGGGTGCCACTAAGGTGATACTCATGCTAAGAGACACCTTGGCACTGGATAAAGCATGTATGTTTGATTAGGGTCACAGCCCTAAGGATCGAAGATGGTAATTGAGCTTGAGAAAGTTTATATATTTATATATACAATTAAGGAATTTTTATAGTAGTTTTCATGGTCTATGTGACATGTTAAGATTTATTCTATAATTTTTTCAAACCATGTATTTTTTTTGGTTTTTTATTTATTTTTTCCCTATATTTTATTTATATATTTCATTTGATAATGTTAAATGTACAAATAAATACATTTACAATTTATATGGGACCAAATTTTTGGTTCCCTATATAGTTAAGTACTCATACAGTACTCGAAACTCTATTGTATTTTGCAACCCTAGTAGACTCTCTTCGGGATGTAGTCACATGGAAGGCTTAGGCTCGTTATTTTGTGTTTGAGTAGGAGTAACTCAAGTGGGACCTATAGATATATATGATGTATAGATCAAAGTTGAAGGAGAGTTTCATTTATTATTATTTCATTATCTCTTTTTATATATGATCGTTCAATGAGTTATCTAATCTATTTTCTTGTACACACGTACATAAATATTTATTTTGTAGTCAACTACTTTATTCTTCTACATAATCTAATATAATTTCTTCATGATAATGTTTCATTTATGAAGAACTCTGATACAGGGGATATAGACTCCTTATAGTAAAAAATTATATCATCGCTACTTATTGATTGCATATGGTTTATAGGGAGGAAGTCCTAATTTCATATGGTAGTATGATCATGTCATTGTTCAAAGTACATAAGGGTGGCTCATTACAAAGTTAAATATGAGTTTTTCTCTTCTTTTATCTTTATTTTTGGCATATGATACACATGGAATAAGAATGTGTTAGGTATTATTATGGATATTGGATTTTTTTTAATAGACACCATTTCATGTAGGATGTATAGGTTTCATGGAATGAGATTTATGTTCTATATTTACCATGTTATAAATGTATAATTTTAACTTCATTTGAAGCACATGGTGTTGTATATTGATGACTAATTAATAGATATCTAGATATTATACATTTTAATAGAGTCCAAATATGGAATCGAATCATAGATCACAGTAGAAATATGTGCCTCCGTTTTTTTGAGTATGAATGTAAGATTGACATGAATTTTCATTATAATAAGGTTTGATTGTGTCACTGATGAAAGTGGCCCATTTATTAAAAGTGTCAAATAAATCGTATAATGTTTTCTAATATAATAACCAGTTAGAACTTTAATAATTTGGAATAACATATATTTATATATATTTTCTTTTTTATTGTAGTTCATGTGGATTCTATGGTGATATGACCAATGATAATGATTGTACAATACCTTGAAGCATGAGACATAGGGTAAGCATATTAAGACAATATGGAAATATTATTCCCTATTGAGGAACCCCTTGGGGGATTCTTAAATGTTTTATGTTATTTAATGTGTCAATAATAACCAATATACCATTTTCCCATATTCCTCATATTTAAATTCAATTTTGCTGAACATCATGAGTATGGTTCCCTAACATAGAACATCTAGGGTAATTCTATTATACAGATATATATATATATACAAACAAATTATGTCTGATGAGACTATGATTATCATGGGGTAGAAATATATGAGTACTATCAGTGAGAATTTCATCTTAGTGGGGTTATGTTTTGGAAGTTTGGATGTCTTAGTTTCTTCAATATAGGAGATTTTATAAAATTGCATGAGGTGTGTCCTTTTTTGGGATTATAATTATAGGTCTATGTGGGAGACCTATAGACCTTTTTTCAACTTTTTCCTTAGTGAGTTAGTGTTTAGTGATATTGGAGGAATGTCCATGAGAATGGTTGGATTTTTCTTATGTTCGTGTTAGAAATGGTAATCATGGGTAGGTCCTCACATTTGACAACGACATGCATGTTCTGATGTAAATATATAAGAAAAGGAATGGTCATTTGATGGGGATTTATGAGATTATTGCATTGAGTCCTTTTTATAATGAATTTTAGGACATTAGTGTGACATATTATCAAGATTGGATTTGATGTTTTGGACCATTCGAGTTATCAAACTTGTTTTATATAGGTTTTTCTATTTGTGGTGAGAGAGTGAGTTGATATTTGTGGGTTTCGATTTTTCGAGATGATAGATAGGTGTGTGGTAAATCATGAAATGAATCCAATGAAATTTATACAAAGGAGTTCTGAGGGTTCTTCAGTTAGTTAATATTGATTGTTCTTGAGCATTTTCAATGGGTTTGACAATACTGACATTTCTAATAGAATGGTCATCCTTGTTTAATATTGTGTGAATCTAAAGATTGGGAGTCATTTTTCGGTGATTAGGTGGCATGAGAGTGTATACCAATTAATTTAAAGATAATATTAGTGTGATTCATGTTTTTTATTATAGAAATAATTATTTAAATTAAAAATAGGTAAGTGATTATGTGGGGGCTAAGGGAAGATGGTCATAATAGAATTCAATAGTTGTGGTGGAATTGGAGTTTATGAGAAGAAATGTAAAGCACCTCCATCGTAATGGAGATATAAAAAATTTTGTGGATTTACTGGTAAGACCGACCTTGGATGATCTTATTTATATATTAAAGGATAGTGAGAATTGATCAAGAGGATTGACACATTTGTATTGTGGGATATATCGGGTGTTTCACATGAAGAATACTGAGGAATGATTAATTGTGGGTGTCCACCATGGGTTGTTGGATGTAATAACACTATCTGGTAATGGGACATCATTTGTTTTTTAGTATTTCATTCAAATGGGTTGGGTATGGGTGATGAGTTGATATGAACTTTATGTCAAAAGAATTGTGTATTAAATTCAATTTATCATCTCACAATCATATTCGAATTTCGATGGTATCATGTGATTGATGGGTTCAAGTCGATGTGTAATACAAGGTGGAGTCTATAAATTAGCATCATCGTTAAGATTACTTAAGATGTTTTAAGGGTTACTTTGACTAGATATATGTTGGTGTTCATGTTAGGGTAGGAATATGGTTTTGGATGATTGATGAATACAACTCATATTTTAAATATAAGATTAGTTTGGACCTTAGTGATCATGTTCCAATGATCAAGTTATGCCTTTAAGATTAAATACATCAGGAGTGTGAAATTTAAAAAGAGTATCAGTGGATAAAGGTGGGAATTTGGTGGGAACATGGTTGAGGGAGGCCCAATGGGTGTTTTAATGCATAATATGATTCTGCATATGGAAACCACAATGAATATGAATTTTGGATAAGACACATGTAGCTATAGGATCATAAGAAAATATTCAAGGAATGGATGGCATAAAAAGACTATGATTGAGAGAGTAATTAAATTAAAATAATTGCAATCCAAAATTAAAATGTTTAACACTATTTTAATGATTATTTCATGTATATTTAGTTGTGGTGTGTAGGAAACTATGTTAGCCATATCATTAGAGTTTAGGTGTAGTGTTTTGAACTACAATTTTAGTGGCGGGGTGATTCAAAGTATTGAAATTGGCCTTAGTGGGTTAAATCCTCTAATGGAACACACCATAGGATGGAAGGTTAATTAAATGAGTACACATCAGGTTTCCCAGAATATATGGTCTTAAGGGAGAACTATCTCTGTGTTTTTGGGAAAATTAAGGAAGTTATCTCAGGATCTAGCTAATTGGGTGTCTAGTATTGACAATTTCTCTCAAGAAGTGTGTTTGAAGTCGATGAATGTGACACACTTATTTGAATAGTAATTAACTACTAAAGTAGGATGAAATTTATAAATTGTTTTCCATTGAGATATATGAATGATGAGAAGAATTATGGTGTAAATATTATAATATTCTATATAAATAAAGGATGAAAATTCATAAAAAACATCACTTTCAGAATTTGTTGCTGGGTCAAATTTTGAAACAATATTCATAATGGAATTTTAATAGTTTATGTATCTTAATATTGTGGGTTTCAATGTTATTTGAGTCTCAATAGATGACTCAGGTTCTCAGGGAATTCTTTGGAGATTTGGGTTGAGTTTCGTGAGATTAAAATGTTTCTATCTGAGGTTCATTGTAACACCTTGGCCCTACCTCATTGGATTGATGAGGCGGTGTGGGTTACTAGGCCTTAAGAGACAATCCCAAGGTGGCAAAGGCTGGAAATAAAGGCCAAGGGCTTCATGGAAAAGTGGGAATGATTTTCCTTTAAGAAGAAAACCCAACTCAACCAACCAACAACTAAAGATGCATGCACTTTCAAACCCAACCATGTGATACTAATAGTTCCATCACAAACCCCAAAACCATTCAACTAGACATGTCCACAAAACATCAGAGTACAAAGAGAAAACTAAACAACAAAACACCATGATTCTTGAAACCACTACAGCTCCACACAAAGATCCAAGCTCCAAGCTCCACCAAAACATCACAATGCACCACTAAAGGAGGGTGATACCTTACCTTTTCCCACATCACGGTACACAACATCTGCAAAGACACCAAAGTGCCAAAGCCGGGGGTCTGTACAACTACTCAATAAGATTTCTCCAACTGACTTCCCTACACACGCCACTAGGATAAAACTATTAGCACATTTATATAATACATCTTATATAAAGGAAAACCAAGCTACCGATTGTTTGTAAGCTAAACATACCATAATCCAAACATGACACACCAGGAATCCAAATAAACCATGCCATGAAAGGAAGCCAATTCCACCATGCCACACACTGATTACCATTTTCATATTTCACTCACTATCCCCATCTACAAACATCACCAAAAAAGCACACAACAAACCATGGTGGCACTTCCTGTCCAACCCATTCATTACCAATCCACTCAAGTGGTAATTCCCACTCACTTGCTATTTATAGTGTCCCTTCCATCCACTATCCATCCCCTTTTTATATTGTCACTTTCTTGTCCTATCCACAATGTCCCAAAATCATCCTCCCAATGATATCACCCATTTTCACACAAGCCACAACAATAATCATGCATTATTTTCAATACCAAAAAATACAATTTCCATGAACAACACATTTCAATATCTCCCGTTTATTTAAAACAATAAAAATGCTCACAATCATTACCATTTTAAAATCACCAATTTAAAATTAACCAATTGAGACCATTTTAACAAAAACCCAATTTCATGCCCAAACCCCCAAATCATTACCAATATGATTTCCAAAAAAATTCACACAACATGCTTATTTTAAATTAAAGAAACCAATTTATTTTTAAATTAACGTCACATTTCAACCTAGTAAAGTTGGGAGAGAAGACACCTACCTATTAGGGTTTGGCGAAATCGACCCTTCGCCCAAACGCACTCTGAACTGGGTGAACTCCTCTTCAAAACCACCTCAAAAAACCCTTACCTAACATCAATAGGATCACCCAATAAGTGAAAAGGGAAAAAAAACCTAGATCTACATGAAACCCTTATAGATCAAGAAAACTAAGAGAGGAAGAGGGCTAACCCTAAAAAATACCTCAAATAACCAAAAGGGTTACTTACCCGAGGATAACTGCCTTTGATCCACAAAGAAACACATTCGATTTGTCTTGAAAATGACATAAGGAGCTCCCCCACCCTCAGAAAACTAGAAATCCTACGTGAACCCCGAGTGGGAGGAAGAATGAGGGAAAAAATGGGAATTCCTGAGTGGCCCAGGACATAAAAACCCAAAAATTAAGTGGCCTCACGGTTACCCTACACGGTTTGAAAAACCATGTGCCAAACTTGCGGTTGCCACTGAATCACCCAGGGACTTCGCACGGCTTGCCCGCACAGTTTGAAAAACCCTGCGCTGCCCATGCGAAGCCCACTGTCAAGGGTTCACAATTTCCTGGGCTATACACATAGTTTTTTCAGACCATGCGCCAACCATGCACCGCTGCACAACCTCCACAACTTTAAAAGTTTTTCCCAGATTTGTTCAAACATCAACCAACAACTTCAAAAAGCACAAAAAATAGAAACAAGGGTCACATACCTCAAACCGTGGGTAATACTTTATCACCACCATTTGAATTTCCATCCTCAGAAAGTAGTGAACCCACCCTTTGCCAAAAGAGCTTGGGCCATTGCTCGACCATCTCTTTCTCCCAATCCCAAGTCTCCTATTGGATCTGTCCATGCAGCCACAAAACCTGAACCAAACCGATGCTTTTATCCTAAAAGACTTTCTCGTGCCTATCCAAAACCCACACTACCACATCACTAATGAAGTATCTATCTCTATATAAACATGATCCCATCTAATAACATGGCCCAGATCCAGCAGATACTTTTTCTACTACAACACCTGAACCACATTGTGCAATCCAATAAGCCTAGGTGGAAAAGCCAAATGATAATCCACCTCACCAACCCACTCCAAAATCTCAAAAGGTCAAATATACCTCGGAGATGACTTTCCTTGCTTCCCAATATGACGATGTCCCAACCTAGGAGAGATTCTCAAGAAAACATGATCACTCACCTCGAATGACAACAGCCATCGACGATGATCTACATATGATTTCTGACGAGTCTGATCCGCCTTTATTCTCTTCCGAATTAACATGATTTTTTCCATAGTATCCTAGAAAAGGCTCGGTCCAACCATTGAATAGTCACCAGTTTCCACCGAGCATAGTGGAGAACGACACGACCTCCCATACAATGCATCAAACAAATCCATATGTATGGATTCCTGATAACTATTATTTTACGAGAACTCAACCAATGACATGTGCTTCTCTCACGAGCCACCCAAATCCATGAAACAAGCCCGCAAAATATCCTCCAATGTTTGTATCATCCTATCAAATTGACCATCTGCCTAAGGGTGATACGCTATACTCATGGTCAACTATGTTTCAAGGGATTTCTATAAGGATTTCTGGAAACTAGATGTAAACCTCGGATCTCTATTTCATATGATCGAAACTGGAACACCATGCCTCTTTACCACCTCCTGGATATAGATTTTGGACAGATCCTCCACCATATGATAGTCACGAATTGGAATGAAATGGGCCGACTTCCTTAGCCGATCCACTATCACCCAAATGGAATCGTGATTTCTGACCATTCATGGGAGGCCTTTGACAAAATCCATTGTTATTTCCAACTACTTACAAACAGGGATTGGTAAAGAATGAAGTATTCCTGCTACCCTCTGATGCTCTGCCATGACCTTCTGGAAAGTAAAGCATCTCAAAACAAACTCATTCACTCTTATTTTCATTCCAACCCACCAGAACTGTGCTTTCAATTATTTTATACCTTTTCTGAATTCCAAGATGAACATCCCACCTGTAATGATGATACGCCCTAAAAAGATCCTCCTGTCAAGAAACTGGTAAAACCATATGATTCCAAAAATACCAAATTGAATCTCCATTCAGTTGTCAACCCTCAATGGTTTCCCAACCATTTAGTTTCTAACTCATGGTCACAGACTCAAACTCAGATATCTATTCCTCTTTAACCAGGTCAAAAAAGTCACAAATCAACAAAATTCGAAAGAAGACTACTCTATCACCCTAGTCCTCACATTCCAACTGCATGTCAGCTATAACTGACAACAACTGCCACTAGTCGAATGCCTGGTTCACCACCTGAGCATGTGATTTTATAATTAATGCATACACCACTGAATTTCCCTTACATGGTATGTACATCAAGACAAAATCAAACACCTAGAGATATTATATCCATCTCATTTTCCTCAAGTTCAAATCCCTTTGTGAGAAAATGTGCTTCATGATCTTATGGCCTATATATACCATGAATTTATCACCGAAGAGTCAATGACTCCACACTTTCAAAGCATGGACCACTACTGTCAATTCTGAATAATGAGTTTGGTAGTTCTTCTCTTGTACCCTCAACTACCATGAGCTATACGCAACCACATGATTCCCTTTCATGATAATACACCCCATCCTTGATCCCAATTCATCACAACACACCACATACCCTTTTACTGGTTCTAGAAAAACCAATATTGGTGCAGATGTAAGGAGACCCATTAGCTCGTTGAAACACTACAGAAACTATTCAGTCCACATGAATGGAACACTATTTCTCGTCAAAGTTGTCATCGGTGAATCCAAACATGAAAAATCACGAAAAAATGCCAATAATTCTCAACTAGATTGAGGAAACTTCGTACCTCAAACACATTATTTTGAGGTTGCCACTTGTAACACCCCTTTCAGAAATCACATGGCCAAGAAAATGGACTTCCTGTATCGAAAAGTCACACTTTGACAATTTGGCATAAAACTAATGATCCCTCAAGATCCCCATCACTATCTCCAAGTGCTGCTCATTTTCTACCCTTATCATTCAATACACCAGAATATCATTTACATACACCACCACAAATGTATCCAAATATCTCTAAAATATCCGATTCATCAAATCCATGAACACCACTAGTGCATTCGTTAGACCAAAGGGCATAACCACATATTTTTAATGGTCATATCTACTTCTGAAAGCTACTTTAGTAATATCACCCTTCCTCACCCGCAATTGATGATATCCTGACCTTTTGTTGATCTTGGAGGACCACTAGGATCCCCTCAACTGGTTGAAAAAATCATTAATTCGTAGAAATGGAAATATGTTCTTTATCGTAACATCGTTAAGTCTACGATAATCAACACAGAGCCTTAAAGTTCTATCTGCCTTTTTTACAAACAACACTGGTGCTGTCCACAGAGATGTGATAGTCTAGAAAAACCCATTATTTTCTAAGTCTTCCAACAGGACTTTAAATTTCCACAATTCAGTAGGTTCCATTCGGTAAGACGGAAGTGAGATAGGACTGGTCCCCAAAAAGAGAACAATCGTAAAATCCACTTCTATTAAGGGTTGAAACCTAGAGAATTATATAGAAAAAAACCCATGATTTGATCCACCACTACAGGAAGAACACTCTACTAAACACCCTCTATCGATTCCAACGACAACGCCACCAACTGATATGATAGCGTGCCCACTTCGGGTTCCAACAAACCCATTCCACCCTGCCTTTAATGCCTCTCTCCTCTAAGGAGAATTCTAACACCATCGTGTGTCGTTAAAGCCACTATTCATGAATTCCAATCGATGTGGGACTTAGACACCACCAGCCAATCCATTCCTAGGATTACATCATACCCATCCATCTCAATCAATGAGAAATTTTAAATTAGCACAACCACTCCCATAGCGATATAGCTACTTTGCACAAGGAGGCTCAACACTCTCTTCAACCCCGAGGAGTTTGAAGTTTCAAAACCAAATGTATAATTTCTATTGTAAAACCTAGAAATTCAACCATATAGGTAGCAATAAAAGATTTTTAAGTAACCATATCAAACATCACTTGCATCAAGTAAAAAATTAAAATAATAGTACCTCACACCGTGGATAGACTAGACAGATCATCCACCACAACCTGCTCAGCTCCAAACAATGACTTGGTTTCCATGCTCTGCTCTTTATTGCCCTGCTAAGGATTTGTGGTGTTCCGAGAATCACCATGATTGAATTTGCTCTGCGGATGAGGGGTATGATGTTGTCCTTGTCCCGTCAAAGAATACAACGTCTGCGATCCATGAGGAGTGTCACACGCACCTGACCTCAGAGCATTCCTATAATAGTGCTAAAGATTCCCCATCATCTTGTAATTGTGACATGCTCGACGGTGTCCCATATATTCCCCCTTGATGTGTGCCGTACAGCCACACTGAAAACATCCTGGTTTTCTCTGGGGCTTCATGGGTAGATTTACAAATCTGGTCATCAGATTATGTTCTATACTCCTGCCCTAGGGATATGTGTCCCTCCTCCACTCGAACCCAATGTTAGAGTTCCCACTATTACCCATGAGTACCTCCATGCTTCCTCCTCTCGAAGCTCCCAACAGATCCTGCACAGCCACCGATGCTCGATTCACCATATTTGTATAATCACTGACACACAACACTGCTATTTTTGAATAGATATCTTGCCTTAACCCCACTTCGAATTTCCTTTCCTTCAATGACGTGCTACCTGCCGCCTCATGAGAAAACCACACTAAGCTCATAAACCTAGTTGTATACTCTGTCACAAAAATATGCTCTTGCTTCAGACTAAAAAAATCAGTTGTGTGCTGAATTCTAAACGTATGTGGGTATAATTGTTTATTAAAAAATTCCTCAAAGCCTTCCCACATCATACCCTAGTCTGTTCCTGCTTAGACTACTAACTCCCACCACTTAAGAGAAAGATCCCCTAGATTATATTATTCTAGCTTTACATTTAGCTCTAACAGTATCCCCAAGATTTGGAAAAAAAATTCATTCTGGACAGCCACAGATTTTCCCTTTCCGGGTCCGAATCAACCCTAAAGACGGACATATATTTATTTTGAAACTGAGTTGCATAATCAATATTCTTTGGCTCTTCCTCTATATTCACACTTCCCACATCTTGATATGTTTGCACTATACTCTGGACTAACTGTTGGTTCATCAGGTGCTCAGGTGCAACCACGTTCTCATCAGCTACTTCTGGTTAGTCTCTACGATGCCCACCTAGTGCCATTTCTATAATTTTAAAACAAAAAACCACGAGTCTCACTTCTGTAGACATCAAGAATTCCCATTTCAAATTTCCATAAACAACACTATCACAATTAGGCTTTCCGCCTTCCCACATTTTCCATGTTTCACCATTTTTGAAAACCAAAACATTTTAAAAACAACAAATTTATTCACATTACAATTTCACACATTTGAAAACCCATTTCTCAATTCAGCCCATAAATCTTTATGCATAATGAAATATGCATTCTATAGGGAAGTCATTTATACAATATATTCCCTGCACATCTCATTGGCTACAACCACGACAGTGAGATTGCCAATGCCTATAAGTGTCTCTAAAAATCTTAAATACCCAAGTCCCTAGTAACTTGAAGTTCAGCATAAAAGGGATAGCTACATCCTTTTATGCTATACATTCCATGCTTCGACATTCCTACGCCTTGCTACCATCCTGACTCAAGTAATATACAACAACGAATGTCAACTCCAAATACGAGAATCAACTGCAACAGACAAAACAAGCTGATACAACTTGTAACACCTAGCTCCTAACACATTGTCTTCATTAGGTAGTGAGGGTTACTCGGCCGTAAGAGATGTTCCCAAGGTTCCAAAGGCTGGAAAAAATTCTGAGGGCTTCATGGAACAGTGGGGAGAAATTTTTCATTTAAGAAGATAACCCAACTCAACCAACCAACTAGTAAAGATGCATGCACTTTGAAACCCAACCATGTGATACTAACAATTCCATCACCAACCCCAAAACCATTCAACTATACATGTCCACAAATCATCAGAGTACAAAGTAGAAAATAAACAACAAAACACCACGAGCCATGACACCACCATAGCTCCACACCAAGCTCCAAGCTTCTGGATCCACCAAAACATCACAATGAACCACTAAAGGAGGGAGATGATTTAACTTTTCCCACGTCATGGTACAAAAAATCTACAAAGACACCAAAGATACAATGTAGGGGGTGAGTACAACTACTCAGTAGTATTACCCCAAATGACTTCCCTACACATGCCACTAGGATAAAACTATTATCACATTTATATAAAACATCATATATAAAGAAAAACCAAGCTACCAATTGTTTATAAGCCAAACATGACCTAAGCCAAACATGCCACAAAAGAATCCAAATCAGCAATGCCACGCAAGGAATCCAATTAAATAATTCCACAATCCAATCACCATTTTCATATTTCACTCACAAGCCCCATCTACAAACATCACCAACAAATCACAAAACAAACCATGGTGGGACATACCATCCAACCCATTCATTAACAATTCACTCTAGTGGAACTTCCCACCCACTTGCTATTGATGGTGGACCTTCCTCCCACTATCTATCTCCTTTTTATAGTGACACCATCTCATCCACTCCACCATGTCCCAACATCATCCACCCAATGATATCCCCATTTTCACGCAAGCCACAACAATAATCATGCATTATTGTCAATAACAACAAATACAATTTCAATGACAAAAACATTTCAATATCACCCATTTATTGAAATAAATACTCATGCTCACAATCATTACCATTTTAAAATCACCAATATAAAATTAACCAATTTAGCACATTTCAACACAACCAAAATTTCATGCCAATACCCCCAAATCATCACCCATTTGGTTTTCCAACAACATTCACACGACATGATTAAAATTAAATTAAATCCAACAATTTAATTTCGAATGAACATCACATTTCAACCTCGTGGAGTTGAGAGAGAATCCACCTACCTCTTTGGGTTTGGTGAAATCGACCCTTCTCCCAAACGCACTCCAAAACGGGTGAACGCCTCCTCAAAACTATCTCAAAACCCTTCCCTAAAATCAACAAGATCAACCTTTAACACACAAAAGAAACACAACCCTAGATCTACATGAAACCCCTGTTGATCTAAGAAACTAAGAGAGGGAGAGGACTACCCCTAGGAAAACCATCAAAGAACCAAAAGGGGAACATACCCAAGGGGAACCGCCTTTGATCCACCAAGAAACCCCTTAGATTTGCCTCAAAAAAGATCTAAGGAGCTCCCCCAACCTCTAAAAACCAGAAATCCCAAGTTAGATATTAGTGGGGGGAAGAATGTGGGAAAAAATGGGAAATCCAGAGTGTTCCAGGACATAAAACCCCAAAATTTAAGTGGCCACACAGTTACCCCGCACGGTTTGGAAAACCGTGCAGTTTCTGCTATCTCACCTAGGGACATCGCAAGACTTTCCCACATGGTCTGACAAACCTTGTGCCACCCATGCTGAGCCCACTATCAATGGTGCACGGTTTCATGGGCTGGCCACATGGGCTGTTCATATCGTGTGCCAACTGTGCACCCCTGCACAACATCCACAACATTAAACGTTTTTACTAGAATTGTCCAAAATTCATCCAAACACATCAAAAAGCACAAACAAAAGGAATAAAAGGTCGCATACCTCAAACCGAGGGTACTACATTCATGGTTTGGTGTGAATGATTTAGGATAAACCATGCAGCTCCATAATGGTGAGGAAGTTTCTTATACATTTTATAAAGAACATGATTGAGTTTAATAGTTTGAACATAGTTAAGGGTTAACTATGATAGATGATAGACTAAACAATGTAAGTATTCCCAGGGCCTTGTTGATAGATTGTACATGTATGAAGTCATACAATAAAATGTACTTTATATAGGAACTATATCCTTGTGTGAATATAGGCACATTTTCAGTAAACTATGTTGTTGAATCATACATGCTGAATTTTCAGGGGAATTTTCTAGTGTATGGTAGTGCATGATTTGTAAAACTATTTATAATATAATTAAATCTATAAATTTTTTTTAAATGATATTTTAACTAATTTATCCTATGAAAATTAAATGGTTGATTTCCCTTTCTCCTAACGTTAGCATGAAAACCAGCCACTTCCCCCTTTCTTCTTACACCATTTTCATTCGTATGATTTAATGTATTTTTAGTGTGATTCATTAATGGTTAATGATACTCTCCTCATCCTCCCATTTCCCATTCCCATTTCCCTTGGTTCTATTTAATTTTGTACATCTGATTTTAGGGATTTGGTTTTGATTCCGCTGGTTCATCGGGGAATTGTGTGAGGATAGCAAGGATTAAAATCCTCTTAAGAAGAGGACATCCTTTAATTATATTAATATCAAGATGATATCTAATTCTATAAGGTATGTCAAGACTATTAATATTTCATTGGGTTTTAAAAATTTTAATATATTTTCTGTGGATATGTTTCCTTGTGTAGTGGCTTTGTCTTGACATGGATTTTGAAGTATATTACTGTTGGAAATAGTATATTTTTTCTAAAAGATAAAATCGTTGGATTCGCAATGAGTTAATAATGGAATTAAAAATATTTTACTATGTTATTTTTATTATTAACTATTTTGTTTAATTAATTGAGATTACATGGGGTCAATAAATATCATGGGGACATATTTTAGGTTTCATTGAGCATTAGAGGATATTGAACAATATCTTGCTTCAAAGGGGTTAAATGAGTGTGGATCCTTTGTAAATGACAATTAGTACTCAGTACATTCATCTGGTCCATATGTCTATTTATTATGGAGCATGTTCTTTGCAGTCATTGCACTAATGTTATAAACTTGTTATAAAATGTATATCTTCCATGCCTAATTTTAATTAAAGGATTTAATTTAAATTCTTTAGTAAAATTAAATTAAAATTAAATTAAAATTAAATAAATTAATATATGTATTATTCTTGGGATAATAAAAAAGAGATTAAATGGACAATGAGTTCCTTGTGAACTATATTGATTAATTTACCATTTATGGATATGGAAAAGAATTAAAATATACCTAGACACCTATACACCTCAAATAGGTGGGTGTGACATGACTTGTTGTTGATGGACTTAGTAGGTTAGGTGAGGAACCCTGAGACGTGTTAGGACATGGTGTATACACCATAAGATGTTTATTGTTGGGTTGGATGATTTTATTGACCATGAGTGACCATAAACATAGGTATGTTCCATGATCTATCATTGAAGACTTTCTATAGTGAGGGATAAATTTTGTGGCATATGAGGTTTTTTGATGAATCTGATTATGTTAAGAGATGTCATGTCAAATAAGTGTCAGGTATTTTTCTAATATACTAGTGGTGATCAAGGATACAATGTCAGATGTCTCTAATATAGTGATGATCTATGTGGCCCTATGGATTATCCTTAGATATATGACTATGTGGGGTAAATTTTGGATACGTATAAGTATTATTTAATGTCTCACCCTATGACATAGAATAATATTTATGACTAACAGGGATATGATGATGAGGATGGTCTTGGGACATCAACCAAAACTTTTATTATTTATATTTTATTTGTGATAAGTAATGTAGTTTCTCGGGATTCATGGGAATCATCCTTTAGGGAAAGCTTTATTTTGATTTCATTGTATGCCTAAAAATCGCTTGTTTTGATGGATAAAATGATTATATTCCCTACATGTTTAGGATCAGATATCATAGAATTTTTGGGACGATATATAGATTGAATAACATCAATTTTGGAGGATGTGGTGGTGGATTTTTAGTTTTGATTCCTATGATATAACATCATATTAGATGATATGTTGCATTATGTAATTCCAATGTTTATGGGAATTCTTTTGACACATAGAGATAATTACGAATGATTGGAGATACATTATTTGAATGGATATACCTGTAAACCATTATGAATGTTATGGAATTATAGGATTTAAATTGTATTATGATGTTTTGGGTGAGAATATATCATTCACCATGGATGTTAGATATAACAAGGGTAACTATTTAGTCTCCTTGATCGACTCCTATGATACCCCGGACACACCAATGCTAGTTTAGATGATGATCGTGAGAGGTGGATTACAAGAATTGCGGCCCTAATAACATGGAGTGTATTCCTTTATATTTAAAAGGTCACCGAAGAATTATTCCCTCTTAGATGTAATTAGATTTAATAGTATCTACACCTATGAATAAGAGGTTGTTCAAAAAAAAATAGAGCACCTAGGTAATACCCTGGGGTCCAGCCTGAGGGCTTATGGATGATGTATGCCTAGTCATTGTCTATGTTATGATACACATCATGGTGGAGGAATGTGTTTTGGATCCCAATATGGGTTATAAAGCACCCTTATTGTGATCCCTATGATTATAGGCCCTCTGACACTTATTAAAGAAGGTATGCTCAATCGAGGTCACGTACCTCATGATTGATGATGGTTGTTGAGGTTGACCCAAGTTATATATAAATTTTTATGATTATATAAACAATTGGGAGGGTGGGTGGATACTATGTTATATGGTTATAATCATGTTCTTATAGACATTATGGTCTCATGATAAAGAATGTATTTTTGGTTGGTTTTTATTTATCTATTTTTGGAATTATATTTGTAATTTACAAAAAAGAATTTCATAAACACATATTACTATATTTAAATTTATGAACGAGACCACAATGGTGGTTCCCCACTATATTATGTACACACAACCAAATTTACATTTCATTTTAGTAGGGAATATAAATAGAAAATCACTTGGATGCAGGCACCAGTTGGGGTGAGGTATTGTGTGTTAGAGTGGAATAAACATGACTTGGAACTATAAATTTGTATGTGGGAAGTTTCAAAGCCAAAGAAAATCCTCCTTATTTTAGTCTTTTTTCAATTTTTTGGTGTTTCATATCAATGGGTGATCCTATAAATATTCTTATGTACGCCCATTTTATTTTGTTATCATATGGTGAGTTTATTTATTCATAAGTGTACTCTAATGTGATTCATTCTTGGTTATTTTACTATAATTTCACACTTGACATTGGGTATAGTCTTATAATAGAAAAAACCTTAGACTATTGTCTCTGTTTGATGCCTTCTCGTATATAAAGAGGTGCACCTCAGGTCATGTGATGGTATATTTTGGTTACTGTACATTGTCATATAAGAAAAGGTATTTCATGAGGGATGATACCTATCTTTCACAATCATAGAATATTTCAGGGATAACTAATATTTCTTTGTTTGTTAATATTATCCCAACGTGTTGTTTGAAAATAATGACATCATTCTAAACATTTGAATAAAATCCACCTCCTTCAACATAAACAATACATTAATGAAACAAATGCATCTACTTTGATAACTATCTATCACATGATAAAAATTGACGACATAATAAAATATTTTAAAATGAACAGGGGGAATAGAATATATCTAAAATAAATCGATAGGGGAGTGAAAAAAGACCTTAATTTTTTGAAAAAAATAAATTAAAACCCTAAAAGAAGATATAGAATATAAATGATAGAATTTAATTATTTACTTTTGGATCTATAAATATCTTTTTATAAAATTTAATCTTTATGAAAGAATAGGAACGTGATAAAACTCTTTAATGATATTATTTAAAATATTTAAATCATATTATAAATAAATTATAGTTTCCAAAAAAACTTATCTGTCCAAACCATTAGAATATATTTTTTTTCAAATAGATATATAACACAACTTTGAAACATCATATAGAATACATATAAATTTGTATTTACTAAAGATGTTTTAAGAAAAAAATTATGATTAAGATGTTTAACACATAAAAGATTATTTAAATACAACCTCATATATCCTGTAATTTATAAAAAAATGAAACCCCAAAGAATAACATCGAGAAATTTTTCACTAATGATAATAACAATATACAAATATGTTTTGATATTTAATCAAATTAAATTTTTTTTTCTTGAATTCAATGAGAATAATGTAATTAAATAGGTAGTTGTAAATAAATAAATTGAATAATTTGATCATGAAAATGAATATTTGGTTACCCAATCAACCAACAAACAACAGAATCCTAAATAAAATAAATGAATCATGGAATAGAACATTCCCAAATCCCAAAATAGAGATATAATGTTATTGAAAAGACAAGTGACATCGAAACCACCACAAATGTAATGAGAAATTGTTATTGAATCACTATATAAATCTAACAAAATAAATCCCTCAAAAAAGTATGTTTCCCTTCTATATTGAAACAATAAAAGGAAATTACTAACCATTAAAGAAAATTTTCATTTAGTATGAAGATGTGGAGAGGTGGATAAATAAAAATAAGAGTAATAGAAGAATATATAAGCATACAACATTATCAGATTATGGATTCCCATGTAAAAAGAGGATGATATGGGTGAATGAAGGGAGAAGGGAGGTGTCCCCCTTGCCCGTGTCTGTCTCCAAACCTGGATAGTGCATGATGTCTTTGCCGTATAAAATATAACTTTTAATATGAAGAAGAAGAATAATTTATAATATTATTTGGTTATAGAATACAAGAAAACAAACCAAAAACAACTCATTTGACACTTGACGGGAGTAGGATAGTAGCCCCACCCAAAGGTTACCCACTCTTAAAAAGACCATATATATATATATATATATGTGTGTGTGTGTGTGTGTGTCTGTAATCAATTGATAAAATATCCATTGTTTAGTAGTTGTTTCTATGGTAAATTCCATATAAAAATTATCTCACCTTCAATTAGTGGCATATAATCATAAACATTAACTTCATCCATTTGAATGGAATATCATAACACCCATCCTATTTTTCATGTGATAATGGCTAGCACCATCACAAGATCATGAGATCACCCAGGTGGGTGATAACACCCCCACATGCACACACAAGTTAGTGTATTCCCAGACTGATTTCTCAAAAGGTCGCACCCACATGTGAGCATTATCATGGTAAATATTAATAGAAAAAATACAAAAATAATGGGAGTATTAGGTATCCAACCCTCAATTGAATAGATGTAATATAGAAGACTGATTGACTCAATAGCTCCTTTAAAAAAATAAAAATAGTCGGTGTTAATGAAGATTATCATAATGAAAGTAGATGTTTATTTCCATTTAGATTAAAAAATGGCAAACATTATCTCCAACCGTCATTCCCATAACCAAAAAACTAGATTAAGAAACTTAGATTTTTTCAAAATTATACTTCTATTTATTAGAATTAATAATTAAATTATTTATTTAAAACAACATTAATATGGGGTGTTATATATTTTCATTTTCACGAGTGTAAAATTGGTGGTACTTAATTTCCATATACATTTTCTATCTACACTAATTTCTTTAAATAAATGCATTATTTTCTCTTTAATATTCTCTTTATTATTAGGAATTACCATCATTGTTTTTTTAAATAATCCTTATTCTTAAATTTCATATCTCAATTCTCACTACCACTAATGTGATAATTTTTTAGGTTTATTACAAAATCCGATACAAATGAGGCGTAACACCTTTATAAGGTGGTTATTGGATAATATTAAATACATAATAATAAGAAAATCCTAAAAAAAATTGTATTGTAGACATAGAGACATAAAAAATAATACGACTATACTATTATATCAATCATGATTTTCTATTTATTTATCTTTAATATAAAATTTTATTAGTGTATGTAGTTATTTTTTATGTTTATATAAGCACAATTTCATTATAATGTTAAATTCATCCCACGATTCCATCATACATTGTGTAAAAATAGATGAATGTTCCATCTATATTCTATAAAACATTTTGGATTTCAGGGGAGAATACTAAATATTGACTACTAACTGAAACACCAAAGGTTTTCATGACGAAAACATAGTGGTATATGCTCATATTTTTGAAGGTAGATACTATGGATGATATAAATATATCATTTATACTTATCCTAAAATAATTTGTACCAAATTTGGAATGTTATTTTTTATATTTATATCATCTAATAAATAACCACATGAGAAATAAGAAGACAACTATAATGAAACCTTTGAGATATATATAATATGCCTAAATTACATTAATTTTGGTTTAAAATAAAATTATGTTAGTTTCATTATCATATGTAATGTTATATATAATGTTTAGAAACTTATCAAGGTTAATCACAATGGTGAAAATAATATTATGAACCATATATAATAAAACATTAATTTATAATTTATTTTATGTTAATCAATATTGTATTGAATAACTTGTTAGCATGAACCATTGAATTAAGATGATCCATGATACATTTTCTGATGTTAAAATTATAAGAATTAAATATACCTATTGTATTGTAGTATTTGAATTAGTGGGTATAAAATGAAGTATCTTACTAATGAAAAAAATTTATAATATAAACAAATTTAATTTTAAATCTAGTTCAATGGTAATATTCTAGCAGTGCAGTTCTATAACTATTTAAACTATTTCGTGATTATAAATGTATTTTTATAAAAAAACAGGTTTTTAAGTGCAGTGAAATTTTATTATTTTATGATAATAATCTAAATATATTATGGTTAAATGATGATTAAATAAATTTTCGACATGACTAATATATTAACATGAATTAATTATAAACTGATAAGAAATAATAATAATAATAATTAATATTTAACATCACTTTCCTATAAAAATAGTGCCCCATTATAATTTATATCTCTATTTAAAGTTAAATTCCTTTATCATAGAATATTTATTTGAAAAAAATAACATCACCTTTTGACCCATCAAGAACATATTACATTATGATTAAATTTAGATATTTTTTGGGAAATATTGATCTTTAGGTGAATAGTACAAAATATGGTTTTCACAAATATCATGACTGTACAAAATAATTAGGATATAATCAAGATTCAATTTGTATTCAAACCTTTTATTGGAACAAATATAAATTTCCTAAGTAAATTTATACATTTAAAAAACATTTATTTTTGTTTATATACATATGTTATACACTTTAGAATATAATTTATTTTTGTTTGAAAGTATTTTTTATTTATTATACATTTATTATTTTAGAAATAATTTTTATATATTTTTATAAATTTGTTATTTTAATTTTTTTTTGAATTTTTAATTACTATATCTAAAGTATAAATTATTTTTAATTACATTATTCTTAATAAAAATAAATAACAAAGGTTAAAAATTGAGTTAGTGTAGTAAAATGAAATTATGATAAAAATCCAAATTGTGGGGAAAATACTTAACATATCTCAATTATTAAAATTTTTGGGTGGGGATTAGAGGATAATCATCCATGTCCCATCATCTATCCATTATTTTACACTGTAAGATGCACAATACTTTATAATTGATATTTTTTAATATAAAGTAATTGGTATATGCCGACATGCACCCCCTCAATAATAAAAGCATCCCATCCCACCAGATTTATTATAACAACACATGCATTTTAACTTGAAAATTTTATGAAAGGAATTATTCTCAATTCAGTATTCGGAAATATATTTTTTTCTTACTAAAAGACCAATTCAATGTGCTTTATGGTATATTCAATAATGTGACATCATAATAAAGGGTTATATTCTTAACTAAGAACTCTAATAAGTTACTCTTCTATATCCTCCAGTTTTGTTATACTTATGCTAAATAAATTTATTTCATATCATAATTATATTATAAGGTTATATTTTTATTGAATGAATTTTTTCTAGTTTCATCACAACCACTTGAAAAATCAAACATACCTCGTGCCAGATGTGGAAAACAATATCCATTAATTACATATTTTATTTTTCATCACTACCTTACATGGATATTAATAGAATATATTTTTTTAAAATATATTATGAAAATGTAAAATATATTTTAGCAGTATAATTCTAGAATAATATAAATGATAATTTTCATTATATAGTACTCTCTAGATATCTATAAATTACCAAAAAACAAGCACACCATGGATCCTATTCTCTCAAAACGCACCAATATTTTCCATCAAATGAATGCGTGGATTATTAAATAATTGAAACACAATGATTTAAATAAATTTTATAATATAGTAATTATGAACTTGGTAAATTTAGATTTGTTTTTTATGTCAATATTATGAATTGATTAAGAAATAAATGAAATTATTAACATCTGATGATTTTAAGTAACATTAATTAGATAATGAATGTACAATGAATTAGTATAATCAATGAATATAAAAGGTAATATATTTGAATAATTTGATTAAATAATTTATTTTTATAGTTATTTTTATTGTTCATAAGTTTATTATTCTCTCATGGATGATCGGATCAAAAGGTATGTTTTTTCATGCGAATATTATTTTTAAATCTGTATTTTTTTGACTAAGTTGAAATATTGATAAATTCTATGGATTTTCTATAAAAACCCCCAATATTTAATTATGATATTTTTTTTATTATGTTATATATTCACATAAACTATTTTACTTCCTATTTGGCTCATAATCCACCTAACCTGATGCTTATAAAACCAACCAAGAGAACCTCTTCATTTTGATTGGGAATCCTTTTCATTTCTATCAAAATTAACTAATTTGTTTGTGGACTTACATATCTCAACATCATTGATTTATGAAGTCCATTTTGACTATATTTTAGTTTAGATTAAAATGGAATATTCTTTTTACATTTTCAGGGTGGTGTTTTTCCTACATCATAGTCTTTTATTTTAAAATTTGAATGGAATATAAGTTTTAACTTTTATGAAAAAATATTTTTTCCCAGCCCCATTATTTTTTTATTTATAAAAATATATCTCATAGTTTTAATGTGTTTTTGATGATATTTAAATTTATTTTCTTTCCAAAAACAATTCTCAAAAGGTATCGAGAAAGTGAATGGTATTTATTTCCTATTTGGTAATTAAATTTAAATTTCTTTATGAAAATTATTTTCATCTATATAAACCTATTTAAAATTTTTATAACTTTTAGGGAGTAACCTAAAAAAGATACCATACAACATATTTTTCTCGATCTATTAAGATAATGAAAACCATTTATTTTTTAGGGGTTAACTGATATATTATGAAATTGTGAATATTTACAACTCCTTTTGGAACATATATATATGGATAAACATTATGTGATGGAAGAAAAAAATATAGCCTTCCAATTAATTGGGTAATTTTTTATATCTAAAGAGAAAATTATTGGGGGCTGAAATAAGAATCCTAGTCCACTATTATATGGGAGGGGTAATATGATTTATTTACTTAATTTTTATGGGATTTAGGAACGTGATTCCAAATCAACTATATTTTTAATTTTATACTTATGTTTAAGCCACATTGATATGTTTTATAATGTACTCATGTTTTTATGTCTCGTGTCTTATGTTTTATTTCAGTCCTAGATTTTTGTATTATAATAGATATTTATTTGGGTATCATCTCTTAATGTTGTGTTCTTTTACATTGATTATGTTTTTATACACACAAGCATATCTTATGCTCAATAATGATCTTCATTATTTATGATTAGAGGGCATATAATATCACCCATTCGTATATTAGACTTCACTAGGATACAATGAATAATTTGATGTTTTTTTTGTTCAAAGGATATCATGTAAAATACATTGTGGGTGATGTTAAAATTGTAACTCCCCACCCCCAGTTACCTAGAGTCAGTGCATTATAACATAAAATTGTCATGATCACAAAAGATCAAATCTCAAAAGACAGATTAGTTTAGTAACCTTGAAAACAATAGATATATTCATAAGTCTTACATTACATTATAAAATGGAAAATACAACAACATATTGTCTCCACACACATATCCCCTCATACTATCCCACCAGTTCATTCATAAAATAATTCTTCACATTCTAGGAAAAATAAAACCTAGAAAAGGGTTCGTTCAGATGCTCAATAGGGATACCAATATAGATGAAACTTTCATAAATAAGTATAAACATTTAGGGCATAGTATAACTAAAACAAAAGTCTTTTAAACTTGAACCTCAGAATAATATGGCAGAAATAATATAATATAATTCCATTTACTTATTCACATGGATATTCTACTAGTCGAATAATCACATGAAATATCAATAACCACTTTCATAATGATGGAATGAATAATGCCAGACTATCATAACCACATAGTCAAGGCCTTGTGCCAAGACTACAAATAATATTTTTTTCATGGCATTGTGCCAAGACAGTAGTTTGTCTCATGAGACCTACCGATGCATCAAGAGGCTATAACGGGCTACACCCGTCACTTATTAAGTCAAATTCATTCCTCATATTAACAGGTTTAAACATAACATAATCATTTGTATTAAAACTAGCATACAAAATGTCAATACATTATCCATAAACCATGAATTGTATAAAAATAACACATCCACAGTCAAACATATCACAAAAAATTCAATAAAATATGGATGTTTTGTATCATAATAAATCAACTTCATAAAAGACAAAAATCCATCAAATGATGTTGACATAGATGAAATCAGAACTATTTGAGGGAAATATATATATTTTTTAATCATTTAAAATTCACATAATTATAAAAGAAAACTTTTACTTTGAAAATATTCTTATAATCTTTTAAGAGAATCTATGATGTTTTTATAATGGTGGAAAATATCAGCACGTGCCGTAAATGTTAAAAAAGACATTCTTACCTTAATTTTTTCGAAAAGGTTAAAAAGGGCCTTGTTTTGAAAATGACAGAAAGAATCATTTATAAAAATCTTATCAAAAGTCAAAAAGGGTATAAATGACTTTATCCCATAGTCTAAAAAATTTTAAGAATGATTTGAAATACATTTTTACGAAACATGGATATGGATAATAAAGAGGACCTATTAGATAATTACGTATAAACAACCACATATAATGAAGAGATTGTGAAATAAACCCTTACCAATTTGGTATCTTACAAAACATACACCCCATGAAAGAGGTATCATACAATGGATGTAACATCCCAGGTAAATAATGAATAATAAATTTATCATAATTATTAATATTTGCGAATTAAATATTAATTTTACTTTAACTGGGTTTCTATGTTCGATAGTATACCTGATACGCAACAAAGAGTTTCTTTGAAATCGTACATTGCACACTAGTAATAAAATAATATTTTTTTAAATGTTAGTTAACACATAGCCGTTGTACTAGCGGGAATGGATTGAAATAAATAAAATATGATTATATATGTTTGTTAAATGTTTTTACATTTATCTAATAAAAGATAAAGGCTTAAAATACGAAAAGAATTAAATTTTAGGCTTATAGACTCTAATTTTCATGAAAGGTCCACTTATTAACATTTGATGGCGAACCGTCATTAATCCAATGGTGGTCATTGGAATCAATTTCACTTTGAAATTGGACTTAAACTGGTGTCAATCTTTTGATACTTAATATTTCATAAAAACACGCTATTTGTTTTGGCAGCGGGAATTAATTATTAAATTAACTAATGCAACTTATATGTTTTGAATTTTGTAAAATGGACTTCATTTTTGAATTCGGAATATCAAATATAGCTTAGAGTGATGTTTTGGTTTTTTTTCTGAAAAACATCAATTTTTGAGGAATAGTGAAACCGCAAAGTGTTGGTAAAAAATTTGATTTTTCATTTAAATGGGACTTTACCACTTCTGTGTTTTGAATCTCAAAAATCCAATTTAAATGATTTTCATTATTAAGTAAAATTTGGATCAATGGGATTAAAATAAATTTTGGTGAATAGTAACTTTTATGTTTTATTAATCGCGATTAAAGGTAATTAGTGTAATTTAAGGTAAAAATGATATTATAATAAAATGAAAATATCTTGACACTTTTCCTAACCCTATTTGTTGAGTTATGGCCGACCAATACAACCCATGGGTCGATTTTTGGTACCCCATGGAGCCACTTGGGTATGATAATGACATTTATGCGTTTTATTTAAAGTTAAAGAAAAAAGGACACAAACATTAGATGTTTTACTAAACCAATTTTTACATGGGGTTATAAAAGTGATATTTCTTACTATAAATATTCATTAGAAAGCTAAAAAGATTTCCTACATCAAGATATTTTTTTATAATTTGTATACGTTAAAAAAATTAAATTATTTATGACACCATGATGATGCAGCGATTACCTCATTATTTAACGATTAAAAAAATGGAAAGATAATGTAAAATATAAGACCTACACATGTCCAAAACCTATTGGATGGGTAGATTTCGAACCCTTATCACCTTATCCTTGAAACACATCAATGTGGTACCATTAATAACCGAAACTCATTCTAAAATAAAATAACATTTCCTAATTTTCCAAGAGTGCCCATCCTCTCCTCTTACAAAAGGCCCCCACCTCTACCTCATTACCCACACTTCCAAAGCCTTTGGCACGACCAACCCCTTCTCATTTTTTCTCTACACATCCCTCTCTAACTCCTTGTTGCCTCACTTTGGGCAGAAGTCTTCTCAAGGAAGCCTTTGAGCTCAAACCAAAGGCAGTTACCTGATTATAAGGATGTTAAAGAACGATCGAGTCAAGTCGGACCCGAGGTAAGGGACTTCGTCTCAATCTCCATTCATTGATGTATATTTCGTTTTATACATAACTTTATTTTATATGGTGTATAAAACCCTTTGACTTAGACTTTTATACAAAAGGAAACTTTTTCTATGAAGCGTTTTACAAAATGACATAAAGGAATGTTTCTTTTAACGTACACGGTGACAACGACCTTTTCCGCCGCCGCGAGTATTATTTGGTCTTTGGCTTCCTCAACAAGGCGTAATGTTTTTAAAATAAAATAAATACCATATAATCTTTTATGTATTTTGGTATTGAAAATGGTTTTGATAAAGGATTCTATTATGTCAATATATTTAAATGATATATTGTGATTGAAATGTGGAAATTTTATCATTACATTATATTGGTTTTATGTTTTATGATTTTATTATGGTACTTGGAAATTTAACGGGTGGTTACGTGATAATCCATATGACGGGTGGTGCCGTGAATACCAGGATGGGTGGTTACGTTATAACATACAATGGATTGGGTATGGAAGTCAGCCGTATGGCTATTCCATTAAGTATGTATGGAAGTTGGCCGAATGGCTATTCCATTAAGTGATATGTGTGGAAGTCGACCGTATGGTTATTCCACTTAAGTATGTTTATGTCCCAAGTTACCTTTATATGTTATGTGTTCTTTATATGGGTTTTATGGTAATCTTTTGGTTACAAAAGGGTAAGTAATGATATTTTATTCAGTGAAGAGTTTTTACTACTTTATAAAGGTGAACAGTATAACTTTGATAAAGTATACATGGTTTACTTTTTGTTTTGATAAACTAACTGTTTTTATTCTTTGTGTATCCCTTATTGAGCTTTTTATGCTCACCCCAAGTATTTTGAAATGTTTTTCACGGGACTTAATGTGGAATATGGTCAAGGATGGGATCAAGGGAATGGCATGCTATATAAAACATGGAACAAGACATGTTTCTTTTTAAGAGTTTTTTATTCTATGGATACTTAGTATAAGTGTCTACTTTGTAATCTTTTGAGATGTAATAGTTATGTTCTAGTTCTCTAAAACTCTAAAACTGAAAAGATACTCAATGTGAATTATTCATTTAATTCAATATTAAGTATGGTTTAAGTCTGGGGCCTTATAGCTGGTATCAAAGGTCAGGTTAGACAACTTTAGGAGTTAGAAAATTGTTAAATTATAAGTTAATTTATGGTATGACTGAAATGATATAGCATTTAACGATTACGAAGTTGCTTCGCCTAAGATAATTCTGTGTTCAGAATGGTTTTCCGCAGAGGAAACAAAGCAGCTATGTTGGGACGAAATCAGGAGGAAGACAACCTTCCAAATCAGCAACCTCAGATGGTCGGAATCGGAACTGAACAGTTTGTTGCAGTGATGGCACAGTTGACTCAGGCTATAAATGGTGGTGGTATCCATGCACGAGATCAACCAGATCAACTGCAGAGGAACATGTCAGTGGTGGAACATTTCATGAGGCAGCATCCCCCGTCATTCAAAGGATCATCTGACCCTATGCAAGCTGAAGGGTGGATTAAAGCATTGGAGAAGATTTTTGAGGTCATGGGGTGCTCAGAACATCAAAAGGATAGTCTTGTTGTTTACCGTTTTGAAGGTGAAGCTGATCAGTGGTGGTCGATGGTAAAAAATATCAGGGATAGTAATGAGATTGAGGATCTTCACTGGGATAAATTCAAAGGTATGTTTCTTGAGAAGTATTTTCCTAAGGCTGTTCGACTTAGGTTGGAAAAGCAATTATTGGAATTGAGGCAAGAGGAAGACTTAATGGCTGCCTATGAAGCAAAGTTCACTCGATTGGCAAGGTATAATCCAAACTTAATACGATATATTGACAGTAAAATAAACAATTTTTACTCAGGGTTAGGGCCAAATTATCGAAGGGCTTTAGCTTCTCGTGAGTTCAAAAGTTATGAAAAACTTGTTCAATGTGTGGAGAAGGTGGAAATGGAGTTTGTCGATGATCAGGTGTTCTATGACAAAAAATGGAATAAGAGGTCTAGTTGGCAGGAAAAGGGGAAGAATTCATCAAAGAAGCAAGGAGTTAAGAAAACAAAATATCCATCCTATGAGAAGCGTGGTAAAATGCATCCTGGAGAATGTTTATCCAAGTCTGGTAAGTGCATTCGATGTGGTAAGTCTGGTCATATTGCTCGTAACTACAAGTAGGATGATCAAGCAGGCAATGAAAAGCCAACGGTAAGATGTTTTAAGTGTAATGAAATGGGTCATTATGCAAATGAGTGTCTAACGAAGAACTCAACTGGGGGAAAGCAGCCAGACTACAAGCAAAAAGGGGTGGTGAAATCCTTTGTAACAACCTCAACAGATGTTGGACCATCAGATGAAGTGGTATCAGGTACACTGTTTGTTTGTTCAGATTATGCCAATGTGTTTTTTGATTCAGGGTCTACACACTCTTTCATTTCTGAGAAGTTTTCTAGTAAATTGGAAATTCCATCTCAAGATATGAATCCTGAACTTATGGAAAAAACACCTGGAGGGAACGTTGAGACAAAAAGGAATTATAAGAACCTTCCTATCCTTGTGTGTGGAAAGAATCTAAAATCAAGCCTTATTGTTCTTCCTCTAGTAGAATTTGATGTTATTTTGGGCATGGATTGGCTTTCTGTTTATCATGCTAAGATTGACTGCAGAGCAAAAATGGTTTCTTTTTAGAATGATTTTTAGTTTGTGTACAAGAATTAACCCTTGATTTTGATAACATATCAGGAAGTTGAGAAACTAGTAAAATATGGAAATGAATGTTACCTTGCACATATTGTTGAAAATAAAGGAACTGTTTAGATTAATGATGTGCCAGTGGTAAATGAGTATCTTGATGTTTTTCCTGATGAGTTGCCTAGTATTATTCATGATCAGGAAGTTGAATTTACTGTTGGCATAGTTCCTGATTCTTAGCCAATTTCAAAACCCCCTTATTGAATGGGTCAAGTTGAACTTTTAGAGTTAAAGAAGCAATTGCAGGAGTTATTAGATAAAGGTTTCATTCGACCTAGCACATCACCATGGGGTGCTCTTGTCTTGTTTGTTAAAAAGAAGGATGGATCAATGAGACTTTGCATTGATTATAGAGACTGGAATAATATTTCTGTTAAGAACAAGTATCCTTTGCCTCATATCGATGATTTGTTTGATCAGCTCCAAGGAGCTCAGTATTTTTCAAAGATTGACTTGAGGTCGGGGTACCATCAGTTGAAAGTAAAAGAAAAAGATGTTCCGAAGACTGCATTCCGTACTAGATATGGCAATTATGAAATTGTAGTTATGCCTTTTGGGTTAACCAATGTACCTGTTGTATTCATGGACCTTATGAATATAATTTTCCAGGAGTTCTTGGATAAGTTTGTGGTTGTTTTCATTGATGATATTTTGGTGTTTTGTAAAAGTAAATAGGAGCATGGATGTCATTTAAGGGTTATCTTGAAAACCTTAGAAGAAAAGAAACTATATGGAAAATTCAGCAAGTGTGAGTTTTGGTTATAAAAAATTTCTTTCATGGGTCACATTGTTTCAAAAGATGGCATAACTGTTGATCCTGCTGAAACAAAAGCTGTTGAAGAATGGCCAAGAACCACAAATGTAACCAAGATCCGTAGTTTCCTTGGTTTGGCAGGTTACTACAAAAGGTTTGTTGAAATTTTTTCACGGTTATCTAGTCCAATGACTAAGCTAACTCGTAAGGATGTTTAGTTCATCTGGACAAATGAATGTGATGATTGTTTTCAGGATTTGAAAAGAATATTGGTGAATGCTCCAATTTTGGCACTTCCTTCCCAGAATGGTGAGTTTGTTATATACAATGATGCTTCGTTGAAGGGACTTGGTTGTGTCCTTATGAAGAATGATCAGGTAATTGCTTATGCTTCATGTCAGTTGAAAACTCATGAGGTAATTACCCTACACATGATTTGGAATTAGCTGCTGTTGTTTTTTCTTTAAAAATTTGGAGGCATCATTTGTATGGAGTAAAGTGTGAAATATATACTGATCACAAAAGTTTAAAGAATATATTCAACTAGAAAGAATTGAACATGAGACAGAGGAGATGACTGTAATTATTCAAGGATTATGATTGTACAATTCACAACCATCTGGGAAAAGCAAATAAAGTGGCTAATGCTTTGAGTCGAAAAAGCAATGATTCATTAACGATGTTGCGTTTGGAACTTGATCCTTTGGTTAAGGATTTGATGAACTTTAGCATAGAAGTTGTTGGTGCAGGATGTCCTTATGTTTTATTTCAGGTATCAGTGAAATCTTCTCTATCAGACAGAATCAAGCAAGCACAGAAGCAAGACAGTGAGTTGCAGAAACAGGTAGAGCTGGTTCAGAAGGGTAAGTTTCCTGAATTCAACATTGATAATGATTGTGTTTTGAGATTTGTAAAAAGATTATGTGTGCCTTGTGATTCACAGTTGAAGAATGAGTTGTTATGTGAGGCTCATAGTTCCCCGTTTTCAGTTCATCCTGGCAGTACTATGATGTACAGAGATCTGCGGGAGTATTACAGGTGGGATGGAATGAAAAGAGATATTTCTGATTTTACTGTGAATTGTTTGACTTGTCACTAGGTTAAAGCAAAGTGGCAGTTACCGAAAGGGATGCTTCAGCCATTACCAGTGCCATAGTGGAAATGGGAGAATATATCCATGGACTTCGTTGTGGGATTACCGAGGACATCTCGAGGTAATCATGCAATCTGGGTTATTGTTGATCGGTTGACTAAATCTGCTCATTTCCTTGCTATACAAGATACCTATTCCCTAGATCAACTTTCCTGTTTATATCTTAAAGAGATAGTCAAGTTACATGGAGTTCCTCTCTCCATTGTATATGACCATGATCCCAGGTTTACTTTTAACTTTTGCAAAGGCCTTCAGAAGTCGTTGGGTGGAAAATTAAATTTTAGTACAGCTTTTCATCCTCAATCAGATGGGAAGTCAGAACGAAAAATTCAGACCTTGGAGGATATGTTATGAGCTTGTTTGATGGATTATCAGGGAAGTTGGGACCAACATCTTTCCTTGGTTGAATTTTCATATAATAACAGTTTTCATTCCAGTATACAGATGGCACCATTTGAGGCATTATATGGGAAGCAGTGTCGAACTCCAACATTTTGGGATGAAGTGGGTGAAAGGATGATGATGGGACCAGAATTGGTAAAAGAGCTGGCAAAAAAAGTTTAGTTGATTCAGAAACACATGAGAATAGCTCAGAGTAGGCAAAAGAGTTATGCGGATAACCGGAGGAAGGATCTATCTTTCGAGGTAGGTGATCATGTTTTTCTCAAGGTTTCTCCATGGAAAAGTGTGATGATATTTGGTAAGAAATGAAAGCTAAGTCCAAGGTTCATTGGACCATATGAAATTCTGGATAGAGTTGGATCAGTTGCAAACAAAGTGGCATTACCTCCGAGTTTATCTCAGGTACAAATTTTTTTTCATGTTTCGATGCTGAGAAAGTATATGCCAGATCCATCTCATGTTTTGAGTCCAGAGGTAGTTCAGCTGGAAGAGAACCTATCTTATGAGGAACAACCGGTCCAGATTCTTGACCACAGGGAGCAGGTGTTACAGAATAAGGTGATTCATCAGGTAAAGGTTTTGTGAAAAAACAATATGATTTAAGAGGCAACATGTTAATATGAAAATTCTATGAGGGATAAATACCCCGACTTATTTTGATAAGTGAATAAAATTGCGAGGACACAATTCCCAAAAGGGGGAAGGATGTAACATCCTAGGAAAATAAAGAATAATACATTTTTCATATTTATTAATATTTGCGAATTAAATATTAATTTTACTTTAAAGGGGTTGCTATGTTCGATAGCGTACCCGATACGCAACAAAGAGTTTCATGGAAATCATACGTTGCACACTAGTAATAAAATAATATTATTTTAAATTTTAGTTAACACGTAGTCGTTGTACTGGCGGGAATGGATAGAAATAACTAAAATATTATTATATATGTTTGTTAAATGTTTTTACATTTATCTAATAAAGGATAAAGGCTTAAAATATTAAAATAATTCAATTTTAGGCTTATATACTCTAATTTTCACGAAAGGCCCACTTATCAACATTTGATGGAGAAACGTCATTAAATATAGTTTTGGTCACTCTTATACATTCTATTGGACCAGATAAAACTCTTCTTTAGAATCGGGACATCAAATATTACTTTGTGTAATTTTTTTGTATTTTTCCGATAAAGTTTATTTTTTAATGAATAGTGTAAAATGTTGTATTTTAATTCAAAACCTCTTATTAATCTAATTTATTAAGAAGATTAGATTATAATTTGAATTGGTTTTAAAGTTAAATAAGAATATATTTTTACCATTTAATCCAATGGTGGTCATTGTAATCAATTTCACGTTGAAATTGGACTTAAACTGGTGTCAATCTTTTGATACATATTATATCATAAAAACACGCTATTTGTTTTGACAGCGGGAATTAATTATTAAATTAATTAATGCAACTTATATGTTTCGAATTTTTTAAAATTTACTTCATTTTTGAATTCGGAATATCAAATATAGCTTAGAGTGATGTTTTGGATTTTTTTTAAAAAACGTCAATTTTTGATGAATAGTGAAACTGCAAAGTGGTGGTTACAAAATTTGATTTTTCGTTTAAATGGGACTTTACCACTTCTGTGTTTTGAATCTCAAAAATCAAATTTAAATGATTTTCATTATTACGTAAAATGTTGGTCAATGGGATTAAAATAAATTTTTGGTGAATAGTAACTTTTATGTTTTATTAATCATGATTAAAGGTAATTAGTGTAATTTAAGGTAAGAATGGTATTATAATAAAATGAAAACATCTTGACACTTGTCCTAACCCTATTGGTTGAGTTATGGCTGACCAATACAACCCACGGGTCGATTTTTGGTACCCCATGGAGCCACTTGGGTATGATAATGACATTTATGCCTTTTATTTATAGTTAAAGTAAATATGATACAAACATGAGATGTTTTACTAAACCAATTTTTACATGGGGTTATACAATTCATATTTCTTACTATAAATATTCATTAGAAAGCTAAAAAATTTCCTACATCATGATATTTTTTTTATAATTTTTAGACATTAAATAAATTAAATTATTTATGACACCATCATTATGCATCGATTACCTCAATATTTAACGATTTAATAAAAATGGAAAGATAATGTTAAATCTAAGACATACACATGTGAAAAACCTAATGTATGGGTAGATTTTGAACCCTTGTCACCTTATCCTCGAAACACATCAATGTGGGACCATTAATAACCGAAACTCATTCTAAAATAAAATAACATTTCCATACTTTCCATGAGTGTCCATCCTCTCCTCTTATAAAAGGCCCCCACCTCTACCTCATTACCCACACTTCCAAAGCCTTTGGCTCGACCAACCCCTACTCATTTTGTCTCTCCACATCCCTCTCTAACTCTTTGAAGCCTCACTTTGGGCAGAAGTCTTCCCAAGGAAGCCTTTGAGCTCAAACCAAAGGTAGTTACCTGATTATAAGGACGTTAAAGAACGATCGAGTCAAGTCGGACCCTAGGTAAGGGACTTCGTCTCAATCTCCTTTCATTGAGGCATATTTCGTTTTATACACAACTTTCCCTTATACGGTGTATAAAACCCTTTCACTTTTACTTTTATACAAAAGGAATATTTTTCTATGAAGCGTTTTACAAAACGACCAAAAGGAATGTTTCTTTTAACGTACGCGGTGACAACGACCTTTTCCACCGACACGAGTATTATTTGGTCTTTGGCTTCCTCAACAAGCCGTAATATTTTTAAAATAAAATAAATACCATATACTCTTTTATGTATTTTGGTATTCAAAATGGTTTTGATAAAGTATTCTATTATGTCAATATATTTAAATGATATATTGTGATTGAAATGTGGAAATGTTATCATTCATTTATATTGGTTTTATGTTTTAGGATTTTATTATGGTACTTGGACATTTAATGGGTGGTTACGTGATAAACCATATGACGGGTGGTGTCGTGAATACCAGGACGAGTGGTTACGTTATAACCTCCAATGCATTGGGTATGGATGTCGTCCGTATGGTTATTCCATTAAGTATGTATGGAAGTTGGCCGAATGGCTATTCCATTAAGTGATATGTGTGGAAGTCGACCGTATAGTTATTCCACTTAAGTATGTTTATGTCCCAAGTTACCTTTATATGTTATGTGTTCTTTATGTGGGTTTTATGGTAATCTTTTGGTTACAAAAGTGTAATTAATGATCTTTTATTTAGTGAAGAGTTTTTACTACTTCATAAAGGTGAAAAGTATTACTTTGATAATGTATACAAGTTTTACTTTTTTTTGATAAACTAACAGTTTTTATTCTTTGTGTATCCCTTACTGAGCTTTTTATGCTCACCTCAAGTTTCTTTGAAATGTTTTTCACAGGACTTAATGTGGAATAGGGTCAAGAATGGGATCAAGGAAATGTCATGATATATAAAACATCGAACTAGAAATGTTTCTTTTTAAGAGTTTTTTTATTCTATGGAAACTTAGTAGAAGTGTCTACTTTGTAATCTTTTGAGATGTAATAGTTATGTTCTAATTGTCTAAAACTCTAAACCTGAAAAGATCCTCAATGTGAATTATTCATTTAATTCAATATTATGTATGGTTTAAGGCTCGGGCCTTATAATGGATATATAAATTCAAAAATTATAGTATATTACACAAAGAATACAATTATGGGCAGTATATACACCAAACAAAATGTAATAGTGGCAATATTGCACGAATCTCACGGGAATAATGAGTGAGATGAAAACCCCTTAACTTGTAATTTTTCTTGATCACAGGTAGGTTAACCTCATGTATAACTGTGAAATAATTATTATTAAATTATACAATAATCATATACATTAATATGTTATCATATATGATCTTTCAATATTGCTTTGTTAATAATATCTTAGTATTATCGTCGTTTCTTGTGTTAACTTAGTCATTTTATTTTATATGTTTTGTTACACAAGTCATGTTCGTTATGGATAGGTTGTATCTTATTCATATCTAGAATGATATTGAATCCTTAAACATTATTTTTAATCATCATATGAGAAATAGTCTAGAATGGATATGATGGGGAATGAATCTCATCGTGTTCATGGAGACGGTAGTCCTTACGTACACACGAGTGACAATATCATTATTTTGATTTTAAAATCGTATATAATTGGATGGTATATCATATATACAGAATCATTACCATTTTATAATTATTATTTAGATCAATTACATATCATTATCATACCCATCTAAATAATAATGTTTTGAATAACAATTACACCACGACGTGGAGACGGTAAGACGTACGTACACACCTATGGTGACATGTCATTCAAAGGATGGATAGAATACAGAATATGGTTGTACCGTATTTATAATAACGTCACAGTATATATAAGATACTGGAGAAATTATTTTATAATATAAATAACAACGAAAGAAGAAGTTGAAGAAGAAAGAAACTTGAAAGAGGGTTGTGAAACAATTACCTCTTCATTGGGTTCTTCCATTTGATTTGATCAAAAGGGCTCCTTAGGATGGCTTTCTGATCAAAATATGGCATGTATGATGAAGTGAGGGATGTTGAGAGAATATTTGGGCAGGGTTTGGACGAGCCAAAAGGCTTTGATGGTGTGAATTAGAGGGAAGGGGATGCTCCCTTTTATAAGAGGGGTGATGGGAACCTTTGGAAAAGCTAGAAATATTATTTTATAATAAATTCATATTCGGTTTATAATGGATAAAAAGTGTATTATTTAAATTTTAATGTGGGAAGAGGTCACCAAACACACATCCAATTGGTTTTAGACAGATTTGGGAAACTATATTAACATTATTTTTTTGATTTAACTCTTAGTTAAATAGTATGAAATTTACCATGTCTCTTTGTATTTTTATATTATATAGTTAATAAAATTATTATATACATCCAAGAGACCTCAAGTGGTTCATTAATAATCCACCTATAATTATATAATTCTTTTTTCCAAACCTTATATTTTTATGAATAGAATATCAATTAATAATATAATATATGTTTGAAAACGCATTTATGTCAATTTTAAAACTATTTAGTATTTGATTTTTTTAATTCATAACAACATTATTAATTCGAACTAAATTAATTTAAGAAATCCTAACATGACATATTAAATAATAATTGTTTTTTATGTAATCAAATCTTTTAAATTATATTTATTTTAACATTTATAATACCAATTATTTGATTATTTCATTAATAAAGAAAATACTACATCATTTTGATGTCCTAAATAAATTTAATTATTCAGTGTCTAAAAATTCTAAATAAAACACCATTATGTAGGAGATATTTTTATATTTCTAATGAATATATATAGTCGAAAATATAACATATATAACCCAATGTAAAAATTGTTTTTCTAAAAGACATATGCTCATGTCATTTTGGTATTTACTTTAACTTAATTAATATAAAGTGTCATTATCACTTACAAGTGGATCCATGGGGTCCGAAAATCGACCAAAAGATTCCCATGGTCGGAAATGATTCAACCAATAGGGTTAGGATACGTTTTAGGGGAATTTATTATTATTATAATATTATTTTTTACCCTTATTTACCGGATTTACCCTTTAACCATGGTAAATAAAATATTTACCGAAGTAATTATTCAAAATGTATAAAATTAAAAGTTACCTATTTACAAAATTTGGAACTCGTTATTCTAAATATGGAATCCATTGTTATAAATTTAAAACACATAAGTGGCATAAATTAATTTAAAATTAATTTCCGTTGTTAAAACAAAAAGCATGTTTTTAAGAGATAATAACTATCAAAAGATTGGCATTTGATTACGTCCAGTTTAAATGTGAAATTTTGTCCAATGACCAACATTGGATTAAATGGTTAAAATATAATTTAATTATACTCTCAAATCACTCAAATTCATAATCTATCACTATTAATTATTTTGATTAAAAACTTGTTTTTAATGAAAATTTAGAAATTTTCACTCTTCATCAAAATATGAAAGTTGTCTAAAAAGTACCAAAAATTCACCCTAAGTTAATTTCGATATTCCGAATCCAAAAATGAAGTCCATTTTGAAATATAAAATGTATAAAATTTCAAAAATTTGTTATTAATATTCGTAACAACTAGTTTGATTAGTTGTGGTGTATGTTAGAACTAGAGGTTGCATACAACACACACTATTGTATTATTCAAAGAGAAGCGTATCATGGATGCATGGGGTGTTAAATTATTCCCTCCTTTAATAAATTCTATCCTAGCAATTTTTAATTGGTCTTTGAAAATAAAAGGTTGAAAATAAAAAATACCTATGCGGGGAAACCACATAGAAAATTGAGTTAATAAAATTTATTCTTAATAAGAGGAAAAGGGGAATGAAAAAGTCGCCACCAAATTAAGATCTCTATTAGGAGAAAATTGGTTGAAATTAGAGACACAAAATTGTAGGAAAAATGTTAATATTTATATGGAGTGATTGAGGTTATCAATCACAAAAAATTATAGAATTGTCGGACATAAAGTCACCAATCTATGATGATTTAAAATACCATCAGTTCAACAAAATGTTAGGTATTAGGATAAAACAGTTTTGGTTTTAAGATTACTTACCTAAAGTTTATGAATTTATTTCTTCATATAATAAGAGAAGAATATATATATATATATATACTTGACAAGTAGAGTTCCAACCTTTCACTAATTTCAACCACAATCTTATCTTTCACTCTAAAAGATAATAGAACATAAAAAAATTATATTTATCCTATTCGTATAGGGTTCCAAAAAAATGAATTTATAATTCAGCTACCAAAAATTTAAAAAAACTACATTATTCAATCTTGGACAACACGTGGGCCAGTGGTTGGTGATACGCCCTTATCACCCTTCAGTTGCGAGGTCAAGTCTCGTGGCCATGCCGGATGTGATGGGTTGCCGCCAGACCTCCGAGTTGTCCTTTTATAGAAATCCAAAAATAATCTCAAACTATAATTATTCAAAACACTTTTTTCCAAACTCGCAGCCCAAAATTTATAAGGAAGGTAAACACAATGAAGATCTTTTTTAACGTGTAATAACATGTGAAAACCTTCATCATGTATTCTTTTGAAACACTACAACATCCTGAATTTCCATAAAAACTTATTGATTACATTCATGATCCATTATTATTTATATAATACTGGATATACTCCTTCTATCCAAAAATGTTGTAAACTCCAAAAATGATTGAATATACAAATCATTAATCAGTTTCAAGGGAGTCAAGAATATCCAATATAATTTATCCTAATCAATAATGTATTATTCCAAAATCACTACCTCGGTATCAGAACCATATTATGGTTTATCATTCTCTCAACCATATATTTTCCGAAAATTTAACCTGTTATTGAGTCACTTTTCTTGGTTGCACACAATCTCAAATCCTTAATGAAATAGTACTACATTACAATCCTTATATACTCCATAATTATTATAACCAGTACATCATTCATACAACACTCAAATCAAATAATTCTTTAGTTACAACATAAAAACTCTAATCATTCCTCCTCATCTATGGTAGTATCATAAAATGATTATTATCCAATAGCATCATTCGGGGCATACTCTGATGATTTGGACATTGGTTTGCGTAGTGTCCCAAATCCTTTAAGATAATGCATTGTACATTTGAAACCTTTTTCATACCCTTGAAGTCATGTACTCGGTGTCCTTTTTCTATACACTTATTAAAAACTCTCATTCCCTGCAGGCATGTTCCAGGGTGTTTCTTCCCACAGTTTTCACATATAGGAAAATTCTTCTTTTCCCTCTTCCCATTATCCATATTTCCCTCTTCCATCTCTTTCTTCTCTTGCTTGCCTTAAATGTCATAGGACTCAGAGAATTATTTACTTATCCTATTAACACATGAAACTATTTATTCATATCTTGAGAATACATGGAAGACTATTTTCCTCCTAAATGTTGGATTTATACCGTGAAAGATACGTTCTTTCATACTCTTTGGATCATTCATGTTTCATTAGTTTACATTCTTTTTATTGGGCACCATTTTTATACAATGGCATACAATAGATTATTTTATGAATTGAAATAAATAAATCCAAACATGTAAAACACTTAACATAAATTGAACAGTTTATGGATATAATCCATAACCATAAAAATGTTTTCTTTGAGGAATTATATACTCACAAACCCTTCAAAATGGTTTGTAAAGAAATTGAGAATTATCCTAAGCATATCCCCCGGGAGTGTCGTAACCAAGAGTGCAGCAAGGCCCGTTGTCATGCACCAGTTCTTGTTTGAATCTAGATCGAAGTGGTGTTTTTGGGTTTTACCTATAGGTACATCTGTGCCAGAGGCGCCTCTACCTGCTCATATCCAGACAGGGATGTATTGCCCAGAAAACTCAAAAAAAATCTATACAATACCAAAGTTCTAGGAAGTTCTACTATACTAATCCTTAAAGTCTATCTTAGGACTAGTGCCTTAATCAGAGTATATCTAAATATAGATTCCATGGTTTGTACTAAACTTCATCTGATACCAACTATAACGTGCCGACCCTAGTTACCTAGAGTCGATGCATTATTATATAACATTGGCATGATCACAAAAGATCAAATCTCGATAGACCGATTAGTTTAGTAGCCTTGGAAACACTAGATATATTCATATGTCTTATATTACATCATAAAATGAAAACTACAACAAAATATTGTCTCTACACTCATATCCCATCATATTATCCCTGCAGGTCATTCATAAAATACTTCTTCAGATCCTAGAAAAAAATAAAACATAGAAAGGGGTGAGCTCAGATGCTTAGTAAGGATAACAAAATAGGGGAAACTTTCATAAATAAGCATAAAAATTTAAGGGAATGTATAACTAAAACAAAAGCCTTTTAAACATGAAATTCAGCATAATATGAAAGAAATGAAATAAAATATTTCCATTTATGTATTCACATAGATATTCTAATAGTTTAATAATCACCTGCAATATCAATTACCACTTTCATAATGATGGAATACATAATGCTAGACTATCATAACCACATATTCAAGGCCTTGTACCAAGAATACAAATAAGTTTTTTTCAAGGACATGTGCCAAGACACTAGTTTGTCTCATGAGACCTACCGATGCATCAAGCAGCTATAGCAGGCTCCAACTTTCACTTATTAAGTCCAATGTATTCCTTATATGAATAGGTTTAAATATTATATAAACATTCGTATTAAAACTATCATACGAAATGTCAATACTTTAACCATAAACCATAAATGGTATAAAAATAACACATCCACAGTCAAAAATATCACAAAACCTTCAATACAATATTGAAGTTTTATATCATAATAAATAAACTTCAAATAAACTTAAAATCCATCAAAGGATGTTGACATAGATGAAATCAAAACTATTTGAGAGAAATATATCTTTTTTTTAAATTATTTAAAATTCATATAATTATAAAAGAAAACATTTATTTGAAAATATTCTTATAATATTGTAAGAGAAGTTTCCAAGATTTTATAATGGAGGAAAACAACCGCACCCTCTGTATAAGTTAAAAAATACATTCTTACCTTAATTTTGTTGAAAAGGTAAAAAAGGACTATGTTTGGAAATCAACGAAAAGATTCTTTTATAAACATCCCATAAAAATTCAACAATGGTATAAATGACTTTAAACCATAGTCTATGAAATAGTAATAATGATTTGAAATACATTTCTAAGAAACATGTATGTGCATGATAAAGAGGTCCCAGTAGATAATAACGCATAAACAATTTCGGATAATGATGAGATTGTGAAATAAACCATTACCAATTTGGTAACTTATGAAACATACGCCCCATGAAAGAGGTATCATACAATGAATATATAAATACACATAAATTAAAGTGTATTACAAAATAATACAATTATGGGTAGTACACACACCACACAAAAGGTAATAGTGGAAATATGGCACGAAGTTCACGGGAATAAGGAGTGAGATGAAAACCCCTTACCTAGTAATTTTACATGGTCGAGGGCAGGTTAACCTCATATATAATGGTGAAATAATTTTTATTAAATTATAAAAGAATCATATTAATTAATATGTTATCATATATGATCTTTTAACATTTCTTTGTTAACAATATCTTAGTATTATCATCATTTCGGGTGTTAACCTACTCGTTTTATATTATATGTTTTGTTACATAAGCCGTGTTTGTTATAAGTAGGTTGTAACATATTCATATCCAAAATGATATCAAATCCATAAATATTATTTTTAATCATCAAATAAGAATTATTCTTGAATGGATACGATGGGGAATTAATCTCATCGCGTTCGTGGAGACGATAGTCTGTACGTACGCACAAGCGACAATATCATTATTTTGATATTAAAATCGTATATAATTGGATGTTATATCATATATAAAGAATAATTATCATGATATATTTATTATTTACATAAATTACACATCATTATCATACCCATCCAGATAATAATGTTTTGAATAACAATTACACCACAACGTGGAGACGGTAAGCTGTACGTACGCACGTATGGTGACATGTCATTCAAAGGATGCATAGAATACTGAATATGGTTTTACCATATTTATAATAACATAATAGTATATATAAGATACTGGAGTTATTATTTTATAATGGAAATAAAAAAGAAATAAGAAGTTGAAGAAGAAATGAACTTGAAAGAGGGTGGTGAAAGCCTTACCTCTTCTTCGGGTTCTTCCTTTTGATTTGATCAAAAGGGATCTCTAGGATGGCTTTCTGATCAAACTAAGGACTCTATGTTGAAGTGAGGGAAGTTGAGAAAATATTTAAGAAGGGTTTGGCTGAGCCAAAAGGATTTTAAGGTGTGAATTAGAGGTAAAGGAAAGTGCTCTTTTATAAGAGGGGTGAGGGGCACCTTTGGAAAAAGTAGAAATATTATTTTATAATAAATTCATATTCGGTTTCTAATGGCTATAAAGTGCATTATTTATTAGTCAATGTGGGGATAGGTCAAACACCACCCAACCAATTGGTTTTAGAACGGTTTGGGTCACAATATTAACTTTATCATTATTATTTAACTCTTAGTAAAATAGTTTGACATTTACCATGTCTCTTGGTATTATTCTATTATATAGTTAATAAACATACTATATACTTCCAATCGACCACAAAGTGGTCCATTAATAAAATACCTATCATTATATAAGTTCTCTGGCCAAAACATAGATTTTGATGAATAGAATATCAATTAATAATATAATATTGGTTTTAAAAACTCATTTATGTCAATTTTGACACTATTTAATAATTGATTTTTTTAAAGTCGTAAAAACATTATTAATTAGAAAAAAATTCATTTAATAAATAATAACATGTCAAATTAACCAATAATTTTTTTTATGACATCAAAACTTTCAAATTATATTTATTTTAACATTTATAATACCAATTATTTGATTCTTTCATTAATAAAGAAAATACTACATCATAATTGTGTCATAAATAATTTTAAATTTTCAATGTCTTAAAAATATACATAAAATACAATTATGTATTAAATATTATTATATTTATAATTAATATTTATAGTAAAAAAAAATAACATATATAACCCTATGTAAAAATGGTTTTTCTAAAAGATATATTCTTTTGTCATTTTTGTATTTACTTTAACTTAATTAATATAAAGTGTCATTATTACCTAAAAGTGGATACATGGGGACCCAAAATCGATCCAAAGATTTACTTGTTAGGAAATGTTTCAAAAAATAGGGTTAGGACATGTTTTAGGGAAATTTATTATTATTATTATTATATTATTACTTTACCCTTATTTACTAGATTTATCTTTTAACCATGGTAAATAAAATATTTACCGACATAATTATTCAAATTGCCTAAAAAATTACCTATTTAAAAAATTTGTACCTCCTAATTATAAACATGGAATCCATTTTTATAAATTCAAAACACAGAAGTGGCAGAAATAAATTTAAAATTAACTGTTGTTGTTAAAACAAAAAGCGTGTTTTTAAGAGATAATAACTATCAACAGATTGACACATTCTTATGTCCAGTTTAAAAGTGAAATTATGTCAAATGACCAAAATTGGATTAAATGGTAAAAATATAATCTAATTATACTCTAATATAACTCAAATTCAAAATTTATCACTATTAATTATTTCAATTAAATATTTGTTTTTAATTAAAATTTAGTAATTTTCACTATTCGTCAAAATATGAAAGTTATCCAAAAAGTACCAAAAATTCACCCAAAGCTAATTTCAATATTATGAATCCAATAATGAAGTCCATTTTGAATGATAAAATTTATAAAATTTCAAAAAATGGGTATTACTATTCATAATGGCTAATATGATTTGTTGTGGAGTTTGTTAGAACTCGAGGCTGCGTATAACACAAACTACAGTATTTTTCAAAGAGAAGTGTACCGTGGATTCTTGGGGTGTTATAGAAATTGTTTTAGATTAATTATATTATATATATAGTTTCCAAATATAAAACACCATTAGGTTCAATGGTGTGATTTATTATGAGATGAAATGGATAATAATATAGAAGGTTGTACTAGGAATGTATGTATGTTTGGGTTTCAAATTTTTGAATTTGAGTAGGATTATTTATTATCAGGGATTGGTGAATGGTTAATTATTAAAACCCATAGGGATAAAAACGATATTAGAAAAAATTGTAAATAATTGGTAAAGAACAGTGTTTTTTGTATTTGGGGAAAGTTAATAATAATTGAGTTTCAAGAAATATTTAATGAAAAATTACATGTATAGAAGAAATAAAAGCATATTGTTTGATAAAAAAGATTAAACAATTCTGGTGAAATTTACTTATGGTTTTGGAAAGATGTTTTATTTATAGAAAAGTGAGAAATCATTAATATGATTATTGAAATAAGTTATGCAGTCTGTCTCAAAAACAAGAAAAAAAATAACGATAGGCACAATGCACCACACACACTCCAACACTTTAATTATAAATGTTATATTCACTACTCTAATTAGTGAAAAAATCAAAAGGTTAGTGGGGGAAATAAAGGTCATAAAACTAATTTTCCAATGGAAGAGGGTAACAATTATGCAATCCAAACTATGGTAGTAGGTCATAAAAATGACATGGTGAAAGGTATATCTAGAATCCACCCTTGAACTATAAATGTTTTATTTGAATTTTTTTATATTCCCTCTTTAATATCATTAAAATTTGACAATGGAATGAAATTACAACTTCTAGGATTAGATAATTATTTATTGATGAAAACACATAGTGGAGTGGTAATTGTGAAATACCCACAAATTTACCAGTTGAAAAATTCAAAGGAAATTTGAATATAGGTTTAGTGAGGTATTTTTCTAGAATGGTGACATAAAATTGGATTCAATGAAATGATATATCATTACATGGTGTCATTGGATGTGGTTTGAATCAAAGTTGGTTCAAAGAGCGTTTGATAAGACATTAGGGTGTGTAATAAGTGGTCAGGCTGATGAAAATAATAGATTTATATGATCCACCGAGTGACCATAAGGATCATACTATGATTTTATAGGGTTGAGTGGTTATAACACATTCAAGATAAGTTTTATTCCATGAAACGTTGGGTCATATAGTGAATATATTCTGTAAAACCCTTTTATTAGTGTATTTATAGTAAAATAACAGGGGGTATTTTTTGGGAACCCCACAACATTCCATCATTTTTTATTCTTAAAAAATGAATTAGGAACCCTCTTTGTTTTCTCCCCAATATTCATTCCTTATATCAGACTATTTGGCAAGGTTGTTATAATATAAATTTCTCTACCACTTTGTTTAACTTTCAAACATTGATGTTCATTTCATGTTCAACTCATAAAATACATATTAAGTGGGTATATTAAAGAAATAATTCATCATTTTACAAATGGTGTGTTTCTATGCAGATTTTGTTTTGTTTTTCATTAATTTTGTGCTAAATTTTCCATTATTACATTCTTATATTTTGGGATATTTTTTCTTTCTTTTTATATGTAGGAATAATTAGTAGACCACAATGTATTATTTTATGATTCAATTTCATTGTATTTCCTATTCAATTTATAATTTGTCATTCCATATTTAGATTTTGTTTTAAATTTTTAATTAATTATATTAATTATATTTATTGAGTAGACTTGTTCCAATAGTTGTTTGGATTCCTGGATGATCCTAGGTAGTGATGATGATGATGTGAAATAAAGGAAATATATTTTTTATAGGTATGTGACCTTTAAATTTATGATTCTCTTGGTATTTTTTGGATTTATATAAGTTTATCACATGAATATTATTTTATTAATTATTAAATTACTATTTGGGTTAATCAAATGGTCAGTATGTGATAACATTAGTTTAATATTCAGCATGGATATTTTTTCTGAGAAAATGATTCTATAAGAGTTCCTTTGATGAACGAGTGTCGATAACTCTTTTTATGAAATGTTTGGATGTATGTTCTAATTTTATATGTAAAATGGTTTTCGTTTTAAGATATATTTTAAAAATTATTTTTGATTAAAATGTGATCTCATGGGAATAGTATAATTCTAAAAAAACTATTTGGAATGTTATGTGATTTTTTTTGGAAATACCAAAGGGAATATTTTTGAAATTGTTTTCATCTATTTGACCCCATGTGAGAGATGTCCTGATTTTCATGCATCAATGCGTGATGTGTTCCCCATATTATGGTTTACCTAATGTATTTACTATTATATATAATTTCATTACTTTTTATTTTAATATGATTAACTATTCTTGTTATTTCTGTTTTGTTTACATTTGGATAAACAATATGAATCCCTCTAATGTGAGAGAAGGGATTAAAGTAAGTTATTGAAATTTAGGGATGAGATACTTCATTGATAAGAAAATTGGAATAAAAAATGGTTTATGTGGGAAATTATAAGGGTATGTGTAGGGATAAGCCTTGATATGTCCCTATATTGTTAAATTTGAGGTGTGTTATTGAGATAGTGTGTCTTATGTGATAGTATTGAATGTTTTATACTGTTTAATGTTCGAAAATCTTAATAGTGATGGACTACTATTTTGGGAGAATATGGTGAGTTGAAATGAGATGTTTTATGGAGGATATTATAAGGTATCCCTGAGAGATTTAGTTAAACCTTGGTAATCCATGATTGATATTGTCAGACTAGATGTGATGTAAGAAGACATGATTGATATAGTTCAGCCATGGAGTTTTATGAATGATATGGTTGGACTTGAAATAAAATAAGAAACCCTGAGTGATAAGGTTTCCGTTTTTTAATCAATGATTGATATGGGTGTCCCTGATGTTATGTGCTTCTAAATGAGGGATATGGTTCATCCTTGGGAATCCATGAGTAATATAGTTAGACCTCATGTGATGTACACAACCTCGAGTGATTTGGTTTGACCTGTGACATCAATAAGTAATAGATTTATCCCCATAATCTTATGATTATGACTCCTTTGAATGATAAAAGATAGCTAGATTCTTGGAAGGAGATTATATTTCCTCTTAAATATTTCATATAGTCTTTAGGTATGGTTTAAACTATGGTATGTGGTAATTCTTTTGTATGGTATTTAACGACCTAGGTATGGTCTGCTATCCTAGTCTCCTGGTTATAACATGAGTAAACTTATTTCCCTGTTTTTTGTACTATATGTGTTATGTTTATTGTTTTAAAGTTATATTATAATTATCATATACATTATATATACTACATACATATCTAATTAATGAAATAAACACTCATAATTGTTAAGTAATTTTGGATTTTTAATGGGTCATTGCACTCACCCCATTCTGGTGTATATGAAATAAGTTTCAATTGACATGTGTAGACCTTCCTAATTATCTTAAGATATAGGTATCAGTTGGTGTTAGTCATTGTTGTGTCAAAATTTATTCTTTCTAAACTTTATAATCCTTATTTGGAAAATTTAATTACACATTCAAAAATACTATAATTTATTAACATTATAAATCCCATGAGATTAAAGGGTTTGTAGAAAAAAAATATTTTTACTAGATGTAGGGAACACTATAATTAGAGTAATATGTACTTTATATTTGAATGATAAAATGAATTTTCATCCAATGAATGACGATGGTTCAGTCCATCGATCGAACTCTGTTTAGTTCTTTAGATGAACTTAGTTTAGTCTGAAGAATGGACCTGGTTTAGTCAATTGGATGAACTCAGTTTAGTCGATCAGAAGAATTATGTGCAGACTATTTTAAATATATAATTTATACTCTCATATTAATGATGATCATTTTATCATAAGAATGACGTTTATTCAATTGGAAATAAGTTGTTATGTTCATTTGAAAATATGAGTTCAGTGCATTGGAAAAATGAATTAGAGTTTATTAGATGGTTGAAGTTTATAATCAGATGAACAAAGATAAATTTACTCAATAAAATATTTAAAACTCACTGTCATGATACAATAAAAGTGGGTAATAGATGAATTTAAAACAAATTGTGATGAGATATTTTGGTGGATCTTGTCCCAGGATGTTGTAACTAATCCTGATAAATAATGAATATAACTATTAGAAGTGTCCTTATAAATAGAGGTTCATTTGAGGATATGGATGAATATACCTTTTCAATTCAACTCATTTTAGGTTTACTTAGTTGTAATATATTTTTACATTCCATTTGTAAATATTTAGAGAATTTGTTTCTTAGTAATATTAATGAGGATTTTAAATTTCTCAAAACATGTTACTTTCAGGATCTTTAATTTTGGTCAAGATTTAGATTGAGGTCATTTAGGGATAGGAAGATTGAAGATTATGAACTAGTTTGATCGACTGACTAGGAAGCTACGAAGAATGGGATTATTTTTGTCATTGTTATTACTGGACTTCTTCTTAAAAAAACAGATGCCTCATAGTTGGGTTAAAACCATGTATACATTAATTCAAGGTTATTAACATTCCTTATATTGAAGGATAAATGTTTATTATTTCTTTTATAGATTTTCTGTTTTTTCTATAGAAATTTATAATTATATTTTTTTTATTTGACAAGTTATTATTTTCATTGTTCATTTTATAAGTAATTCTTAGTATTTTTATTTATTTTTCTTTTAAAAATTAATTATATAAATCTTATCTGTTTGGACAAAATCCAATTTCCACATTAACATTATCAAAACAATTCTATATGATAAATAAAAATAGGTAATCTTTTTGTTAGTTATAATATTTATTGACTTGAATTCACACCATGTAGATAATATTATATTAATGGATCCTCTATTTGATAGCAGATATATTTATACTTTTTAGAATTAATTAATTTTTTTTTCATATCAAAGTTGTTTTTGTGTTAACAAATTTTTTTCGAAAAATATTTTTATAAGTTGTTATTAATCTACTAGGTATTTCATATAAGTATAATATTTCATTTTTATAAATATGATAGGATATATTTTTGAAACTGTTATGAATCATAATCCTTGTATAACATCAATTTTTAACAGTACTGATTTTGAGTAATGGAGAGATTGTATGAAGAACATTTTTTTATTAACACGATAGTATATATATTTATTATTCTTACATGGAATTATAAAATAAGTAAGAAATTGATTATATATTCAAAAATCAAGAGAATATTTAATATAATCTAAATTATCATTTAAAGAATACATTTCTATGTTATTTGGTATGAAATGTATTTAGTCAAATTTAATCTTCTGAAGCCTTCAACAATATTAGCAAGAATTCGTAAATTACTCATTTTGGTACTTTTAATGTTATAGAGACTAGAAGAGATATTATTATAGAATATTATAATTAATTTGTTTTCTAGATACTTTTTTAATAATGTATTTGAGATTAGTAGAAATTGTTTATAGGTTACAATATATGGGTGATAAAACCTTTAATGTTGAGATTTTACTTTAAAAGGGAATATAGATTATTTCAAAAGATTTAGAATCCATGAGAACATATCTTGATGATAATAAGTGTTTTAATATGTTTAGATTAGTTGATTTAATTCTTTAACTTATACAGTATGAGGGTAGATTGAAAAGTTACATGAGAAAATCAAAGAGGAAAAATGGTTTAACATTTTATCTACATAATGTTTTTCATAGAATGCGAGATCCACAAATAGTGATTTTATATCATCAAATAAAAGTATTTTTCCAGTTAAGGACAACTGTAGTTCTTTCAAATTATCTGAGAATTAGTTAGCTATTATTTTTAATGTAATGAAAAAGATTACAGGAATGAAATATTTTTTGTATAATTATAATGAGAATTTTAAAGGAAACATTATAAGAAGGATTATTCTAAATTGATATTTTATAAGAGAAATAATTATTCTCATATAAAATTAGTTTGACCCATAATTAATAGAAAATCTAATAAGGGTAGAAAATATAAGAGGAATTCGATGTTGGTCTATAGAAATAATATTAAAAAATCTAGAAGGCCTCAGAAACTTGGAGTGAATTTGGAGGTCGTATTTAATTATAGAATTAAATAGATAGTGAAAGTGAAATTCAGAAGAATATCATGTTCTTTACGAAGATTACAATGTGTAAAAAATATAATTATGGATATAGTATAAAATGTAACTTTTACCAAAATTACTTTCAATGTTAATTATCACGAGTGTGAAAATTAGAAGAATTTTATATCAACAGCTAAAGAATATAATTCACTAGAAGAGGATAAATTCATTTCTTAACTTTATAAAAGTTTGATTTTTTTTAAAAGTTTTAGAAAACCAAAGTTTTAATGTTTGTAAAAATATACTATGCTACTGAGGTAAAAAAAATCCAATGAAATTACTAGTTTATTAAAACATCTGGCTCATATTTCTAATATTTATTAAGTGTAAGATAAATATAATTTTTAGAAAACTATTTTTTAAAAGATATAGGAAAAATTATTTCTAGTAAATCTTATTTTGAGGATAAAAATTTATTTTTGAAACTAAATTATAAAATATAATTTCTAAATAAGTTGGTAAAAAAATTAATTACTGTTAATGGAAATTTTGAAAAGATATTCCAATAAAAAACATCATGGGAATGTATAGACTATATATTTAATAATAAAAAAAAAATTTATAAAAATATCAATTTATTTCAAGATTTACCATTTTTTACAAAATGTAAAATTAGAGGACATTGGAATAAAAATTATTTGAATAATGTAAAATTTATAGGATTTCAAAAATAATATTTTTCTAAAAAAGTTGAAACTACTAAACAGAACAAATATTTTATTCATGGATAGTTTTTGTTCTAGGAATTTTATTGGGAATAGTAATTTCTTCAAAAGTGTTAATAAATGAATGGAGTAAAGGTCACTTTTGGTGATAATTACTAAGGGTAAATTATTGGAATATGTAATATTGTTCTTTTTGGAAAATAGTTAATTTAAAATTCATATTTTTATATGTGTTACAAAAATCCACATTATCATAAGTCAATTATGTTATGTGGGATATGTTGTGATCTTCAAGAGTGATAAATGTATTATTCATAGTTATGAAGAAAAGTTAATTATTTATTCCAACACACATGAGAATGTATACAAACGTTACGTAGAAGACCTTAGTTTCTACGATCTACCTTTCCTTAGTGTAATTTATGAAAAATCATTGTTTTGGGATAGATGGATTTGACATTGTATTATTTTAACATTATCTAAAGTCTATACCAAAATACTATTTATCTATATACAAAGTCAAAATTTTATTTTTTCAAATTTTTGTAATACTTTTAAATTTGAAATGAAATATAAGTCATGATATAAATCTATTAGTGAAGTCTCCAATACTGATGATTTATAGTTAATGAATAAGAATTTATTTGGTCCATCAAAAATTGAAATTTTTGGTGGGAAGTAATATGAAAATGTTTTATTTGATGATTATACTTCATATATAGGGGTTAATTTTATAGAAAATCGGTTATAACCCTTTTTCTATTTTAAATACACTGTAGATCATATTAATAATGAGACAAAACCACCCTTGGATACTATTCATAGTGATCATGATGGAGAATTATTAAATTCAAATTTTAAAATTTTTTGTAAAACAATCTAATTATAAATAACTTATCAGAACCTAGAACTCTAAAAAATTATATAGTTAAAAAAAGAAATAAAATTATGGAATAAATAAATAGAAATATATTGATTGAATAATAAATTGCTAAATATTTTATGGCATAAATGTTTAGTAATTCCTCGTTCAATATAAATAGTGTTTATATACCATATAATTCATCTTATTGGTTGATTCATATACCATATAATCCATCTTATTCCATTTTTCTCTCTTTGAAATTTTATAAATCTTATTTCAATGCTCTAGTACTAGTACTATCAATTTTTTTTGGATTAATAGTGGTATAATTAACAGTCATCTTCCCTTTATTGTTATTATCTATTTACAAATAACTTTTCTTCACATATAATCTTTATTTTGTGGTTTATGTTAGGTTTTATTATTTCTGTTGATTTGTCTTGATTTTTTCACTGATATCCATTAAGTTGGTCCATTAATAATGAGGTAGTTGGTCCCTAAGTTTACCTCATATTTTATATAGGTACATACACTATATTATGTGTGAATTTACATGTATGAGTGACAATGACCTCAACAGGAATGGAATTTCCCCCTATACGTCCAATTCTATTTATTATCCATCTAGATCATCATAGGTTATCTAAATTTTATTCAATGATTTCATGGCTATCAATTGTTATGTTTCATTGAAAATTGTTTGATATATTAAGAGTATAGTATGTGAAGGTGTCCTAGACAAATACTTAGGTAAAATAACTATGTGATTCTCCCCTAAGAATCAATTAGTTATGGGAAAAATTATTGATAAAATTTCCAATTACACATATTATAACGGATTATGAAATTCATTATTGGTTAGTTTATGATGGTATATAGTTCCCACTTGGCTAGTTTATAGTGATATATAACAATCCTTAGTATGTTTATACTGATGTATCAGTCGCCCTTTGGTTGTGTGAAGTGATATATCATTCCAACTTGGTAGGTGTAGGGTATAATATTATTCACCCTTCTATAGTGTATGCTGATATATAATTATCCCTTAGTGTATTGGGGATGTGTCAATATTCGTTTTTTAGTGTGTAATGATGTTTTGTTCACCCTTGGATAGTGTAATTGTAATGTATAATTCACCATTAGTTAGTGCATTGGTGAATTATCATTCACTCTTAGTTGGTGGTATCATGATTTATCATTAATCAAGGGTTAGTGTCATAGAGGTATAACTTCTGTCCTTATATTGCATGTTAGTGGTATATTGTTCACATATTTTTAGTATATGGTTGTTTATTAATCACCCTAAAGTAGTGTTTGAGTGATCAATCATTCACATTAGTCAAAATATTAGGGATACATTTTTCACCCTAGTCAATAGAATAGTGATAGATCATTCACTTATTATAATATATTTGGGAATGAATAACCGACATAATCCTTATTTAATATTATTATACCTTATTTACCCACATATTTTGGATATAGTATGATAATATTATCCCATTATAGTACTGGTTTTGGTAGGGGTAATAGCTCATTTGGGTGGATTGTAATCATGTGATGAAGTGAAAAGGGAAATGTTTATGTTTAGTTAATTTTTATATCATCATGATCATGAATCATATATAATTTATTTATTAAGTGGTGTCATTGGTTGTGGCACACAAATTATATGTCTTATAACCTGAATACTCACCATGGTGGGTCTACAGATTTAAAGGCTTGGGAATTAGGTAAGTGAAATGGTCCTATGGTCAGTGGGTGAGAGAAATGGATATTTGGATATGAGGGAAAGTGGGGTCTTAAAACAATATTTTGTTAATGATTCCCTTATATTGTATAGTTTTTTATGAAACCTGTATTTAAATGATCCATTTGATGATCTAATTTTTCATATATAGTCATTTTAGATTTGCGTATTGTCTATAATTTAATATAGCTTGTAATATTTTATTATGGTTAATAAATTACAATAATATATATGTATATATATATATTATTTGGTTACAAAATGGATGATTATGTTTTATTATTTTTCTATTATTTCTTGTTATATGATATTGGTTATAGTCTACCAATGATTTTGGTAGACCCTTCCTAACTTTTGAATTTCCTATTATACGGGAGGTACAATTTATTTCACATGGTGCACTCAGATCATCATTATTTGTGTTTATGGACTGACGATATAATAATAATGTTTTTATAATGGGAAAAATCATATTTTGAATCAAAATACAATACCAATAGATTAGTAGTAATCTCTACAACAAATGTTATGGTCAAATAAATTAATATAAACTAAAATTTATGACATATGTGTTTATTGTCTCATATTTTTATTATAGATCCCAATAAATAAAACATTTATATAATTTAATTAAAAATTCAGAATTATAAAATTATACTACCAGTTATTTATAAATTTAATAAAGCTTATCTGGTATAATTATTTGATAATTTTGGGTTATGAACTTTCTAAGGAGACCATTGGCTATATAATAGCTCATTTTAACATAAATTGATGGTTTTCATGTAATTTGTGAAACCCATTCCCATATTAAAAGAATTATAATGAATTAAAATGAAATATAAAATCATTTTAATATAAAATATTTTATTTACAGTAGTTTTCATTCATAAATTAGTTCCCAAATAAAATTAAATAAAATTATTTATAATTACAATAAACGTGTTATTGATAATTCATGGATAAAAAATGTCTGTAGGGAAATTTTAAACTAATAATAATTGTTTTGTTTTATATTTTTATTAAATACAGTTGTGATGATGACATAAATAATTGAAATATCATCCAAATATTAAATATGTTCTATAGTATACCAGGTAATTCCACTAGAATGATAAAAATAGAATGAATTGGGATATAAATCGATGAATAATGTTTTTAATCAATTTTGATAGGATAATATTTCAACTAATATAATAGAAATATCATGATATTCAACTTTTATTTTTCAAAATATTGGTAATAATAGAAAAATTCATTGTTTATAGAACATAGATTATAGTTTTTAATAGTGTTATGTGAAAACCAATAACAATATATAACTGTGGGGAAGGAGGAGAAACCTCAGCTAATGGATTCCAAACATGGTGAGAACTCATAAACTTATTTAAATAAATTAAATTGGTGAATATAGGATTATAAATTTAATAATCATGTTTATTATGTCTTTTTAATATGGATTTAGTATTTAGAGGGAAAATGGTGGATTGGATTTGGTATTTTCCAAATATGTCATCAAATGAGTGTTAAAATATTAGATCATCCTATTTTGGTGGCTTTCTCCCCCCCCATATTGGGAATGATGTGAAATCATAATCATTATAGTGAATATCCATGGAGTATTGAATAAACAAGAATAAGTATTACACATTAATTAATAAAGATGCATTAAATTACCCAAGAAAGTTTCATTTTTTAAACCCAATACACTCTAGGAATATATCCCATGAAAACTTTTATGGGACATGAATGAAAATAATACATGAAAATAAATGTTTTATTGATTATCTATAATATATATGAGGCTGTATTATATATCCTTATAATATGTGGTTAACTTGTGTCAATATTTGAATATAGTATTATCTTTTGCTGTTTTGTATAGTTATTTTAGATCTATTTAAATATTTACATGGTTTTTATAAGGTCTAAATAATAAGTTCATATTTAAAAGTGTTTACATGTTCTCGATGGTATTTCTTCCTTCTAAAAAATAGGAAAATTTTTATTGAACATTTTTTAAACAAATTAATATGTATTTTAATATTTTGAGAATGTGTTAAGCATATTATATAAATATAAACCTACTAAACCCTTTCTTATTACTAGTCAGTGTGTGTGGTTTGAGGATTAAAAATGAATGAATTGAGTCTTGTCAATATTAGTTGTCATACTATGAGTGTTTTGATCACTCATAGACGTAGAGTTATTATAGAATCAATATTGACCATGGAGAACCATAAATTATCTGTACTAACCTGTGATTAGATAATATGCACTATATATGTTTGAATGAGTTGAGAGGAATTACATAATGTGTATAAAATTCTTGTAGTTGGAAATGGGTATTTTGGTTTTATAAGTTAACAAAATATAAAGGGTTAACTTAATTATCCTTAAAGAGGATATGGAATAATTTATGTGACATGATGAAAATGATAGATTAATTTTGAAAGTATAGAGAAGTGTATTAAAAATAAGTTATGATGTTATGATAGTTAGGTTGATGTTTTGTAATTATAGATAAGGATGTGATTGTATTTTAAAAGATAGGCTGATCATTTAATGTGAGTTAGATTTTGTGTTAGAGTGCACCCCAAGATGATGATATTTATTATGATAAGTCTAGTGTGTGACATTTTATTACCAAAGAACTATATTAGTTGTATGATACTCTAAATAGAAAGGGGTTTTTACTTATATATATAGTGGTATCAAACCAATATACTTATGTATTAAAATTAATGCAATGTACAAAAAAGTTAGACCATTTAAAGGAAATGACCTATTTACTTGAGAAATTCATAGATGTGAGCGAACCATTATATGAATATTATGTTATTATAATAACTTTAAGTAAAGTTGTTGTGGTTCATTTTCATAATGTGTTTGGATCTTAATAAGGTTTTGTATTAGTGGATCTGATCCTATTTTAATTTATAATATTCTGATAATAAACATTATGTGACATAAACCTAATAGGGTGGGCTGTTATGTTATTATTATACAATATAAGATATGACTTAGGTTAATGTTTAATTGAATAATTAAAGTGATTGGGTACCTTTATAGGGTTGAGGTTATTATAGTTATTTTGGGTTGTATTTTTATAGATATAAATAGTGACCTTTGAATAGTTTGTGGGAATTGGGATTAATAAGATAACCTTATCATGATTCAATAACAATACCTAATGGGGGAATGTAAAATATTATTTTATTACACATATTTTAGTGGATATACTATTGTTTATTTTGATATAGATTTAGTGATTTCGATGTGTTATAAGTTATTTATATTGACCCATACATGAAAAAACCTGATTTACATACTATACAATATTAATATGTATTTATAATTAATAGATTGAGTGAGAACATATATGATATTACTCATTTCAGAAAAATTATTCTGTAAATTTGTATATGGTGATTTTATCAATATAATTAAAAACATAAGTTTCTTATCTTGAATCACCTTGTTTTTTTGAACATATCAAAGATTAATTTCGCCTCATTTACCATATAATCATAGTGATAATAGATTACCAATATCAATGATCAATCACGACATCAAAAATATAGAAATGGTAAAATAAATCACCATTAACATTATCTAAGAATGAAAAGGCAAAAAACATCATACCATATATTTCAAAATGTATATATTCATAAGAGTGTTACATGATATATTGGTAAGTATTTTCTTTAATAGAGAAAAGGGTAACATCTCATACATTTTAGGTATGTTTTAGTTTTTTATTTTAATATAGTTTATATTTATGGGGATGAATTTCAGCTAAAATTTGGATGTTTTGTGTGAAAGAGACGAGAATATTGTGGAAATAAATGTGTTATTATCTATAATATAAGAGTATGTATTACATGGTTTCTCATATTGATGAAAAAAGGTACAAATTAGAATAGGAATAGGGGGTAAAAACATTATTTTTGGAAACATTTTAGCTCATATCCACTATGTTGATATTGAACATAAAAATTTCACTCATTAGTTTACCAAGTTTATTTTTTGAACAAGTTTATTTATATGGTTTTGTTATCATAGTGTTTTATATTTTAATGATATTTTTTCATCACATAGGGCATTATTTTAGATTTTCATCCCTATAAACACTCTTCCTCCCACTAATTTATTTAGTCAATTTCATCCTTGATTGTAATAAAAATTCATATACTTGGTGGGGTCGGATTCACAATGGTAATATCTTTGGAAGACCAAGATATTTGTTTTAAGGTATCATTATTTGGATTCTTCTATATTTAGATTGAATTTTAAACATTAATTGTTATGAAATATTAAATCTGTAATACTAAAGGAGGAATTTTACATTTATATTTAGTATTCTATAAATTTTATTTAATATATAGGTGACCTATCTCATTTAATGCCGTTTAATTTTCAGATTCATATAAGAACTGTTAACATAAATAGTTATTCAGTTATCTTTGTTAGATCAATGAGAATGAAATTGAGTTTAGTATAATGAAACATATTTTATTTGAATTATTATGTTTTAAGAAACATTAAAATTATTTTATATGGATGAAAATATTGATAAAAAATTTGATAATTGTAAAATAAATATGATATTGAATAAATATCATTATTATTTTTATGTTATAATTATGAAACGAATTAATAATGAGATTATGTATGCTAAAAAATAATGAATTGTTATTGTTACATGAATTTAAGTGCCCCTTGTTGTGATGTAATTTTAAAGCAATATTATGTATTATATGTTGAATTTTTAAAGTTATATTAAAGTAAATTATATATTTTTTGTTTCATATTGTGTGTTCAAATATTTTTTCGATTACATTAAAATATATGAACTTTGTGTAAAAATAGAGAATATTTAGAATAATTAGTGATCCATTATGCTGATTTTATAATGAATTTTATGTGTTACATAGTGATTTATTTTTTACAAAAATTATATTTGGAAAAATAAAATGGTGTGGCATAAGAGGTATGGATATTCATGGATAGAAAGTAATTTTCAACTAATAGTTGAAAATAATAATTTTATTAAAAATATAAATGAAGAAATTTGTGAAGTGCAATAATAGCAGAGTGTAGATATTAGTTCTTGTGTGTTATTTTCTATCGAGAAAGCATGACCTGATCAGGGTTTGGGGAATTAGATAGTAAGTTATATGTTTATAGTAACCTATACATTGGATAGTGTGATATTTGATACATTTTACTCTCATTTATTTATTTCTTCCTATTTGATATTTTATTTGTGTTTTTATGTAATGTTTGAATCGGGAGTGTTGGTTATGAATAATCTATCGGGAATGAGAGAGGATCCCATTATAATATTCACAACTTGTGCTTTTATTAATTTTAGATTTCAAAATCGTCATCAAATAATTATTTTAAAAATTAAAGGTTTTTATGTTATTTTTGGAATAAGATGGTTGAATTATTTTTAGCAATCCATATATTGTAACAAAAGAACAGTGCCCTATTTTTCATATTGTAATGAATACTAAATTTTTCTATGATAATGGGACAATAGAGACGTTATGGAATACTATGATTCTAGATAATTGAGGATGAATATAGCTTAGAATGTAAGTTGGGTGATTGGATAATATGCAGGTACTAACTTTATTTTGTTTTTACTATGGGGGTCAATATATACGATGCTAGATTTTTTATGGAGTTTTCTAGGTTTCCATAAAAATGGGAGGTTTAGTTTGGGATTTTTTGATACTAGGTCTAGATATTATCTACATTATTTAGTATCATATGTATCTTATAGATCATATATACTTAAACACATAGTTGGGAGATCATGAATCTATTTTATTCAGTATAAATATTGTATTCTAATGATGATATAAAGTTATTTGTTTTAGATTTAAGATGAAATCTTACACTTGTGTTTTTATAATTACAGAATAAAATAGGTTACCATTATAAAAAGGCACCCATTACTTTATAACAATTCTATCATTGTCCTTATTAGGGGATATTAGTGGTTTTCTATTACTCATATTTATTCTAGTTAACAATATATTTGTTTTTGAGTTGATGATTTGTCCATGATCGTTTTTTAAACTTGGTATGGAAATTTTGAGTGTTTAGTCATTTAATTTCAGGTAATAAATGTTCCAACCATTTTTAATAACTAGATGGATCAATTTTTCCATCCTTATCTAGAATCTTTATTGACCATTTTTACTGATGAAAATATTGATATATTCATGATTTCATGTCAGAACATGGACAATATTTTTTCATTTTTAGGTAATCACTATGTATTCATAAATTTTATACTAATATTTATGAAACCAATTTTTAGATTTTATAGAATAAAATTACATGGAATGTTGTTTTGGAATATAGAATTTACATGGATGATGAAAACGTGGAACCATAATTTCTTTTGAAATACCAAAGAATGGTTTGAAAATATAATTTTTATTTTGTGATTAGTAGTTATTTCCATCAGTATAATGTGGATGTCTATCTTATAGCTATTAAAATGATGAAATTGAAAATAATATCAGTGAAGTCTTAGTGTGATGATAGATTTTAGAGTATAATTCAAGAGTTAAAGTGTCTTTTGATATGTGAAAATATTCACATTCTTCCAGAGCAAGGAAAGAACAATAAAGTATATTTTAATGACTCTAGTGTGGTATTTGGGTGTGTTTTAATGTATGAAATATAGGTTGTGAAATATATATCCCTAAATCATATGGTTCATGAGAATAATTATCACACCCATGATTTCAGTTAGATATAGTTTTTACTTCAGTTTGAATTTTTATGAATTATTTTTTGATGAAGGGATTTTCAGAAATTCTATTTAAATGATGTGTTAAATTTCATGAAAATTTTCTAATAATTTCATCCCATTATTTTTTATTAGGATTTTTGTGTAGTCCTATCACATTAGACCATTAGTAATTCCATAAAAGTGTGAGTGAATGAGACTATGAGTTTTGATTACGAATGTAACAATTTTAATGGATGATTATATGATAGGAAGAATGTGACCAAATATCTTCTTGATGATAAATTTAACATTTATTTTTATAGATGGATATTTATTTTATTTTATTTATGAGAATAATTAATGGGGGACTTTAATTTTTTCAATGTATAGTTAACCATGGTTTAGTCAAAATGTAAAACTGTGTCTATAGTCAGTTTTAGTGACCATGTAGAAAGTAAGGCATGGTTAGATTTATTATAAGATGTGTCACCAATGATTAGGTAAAGGATAAAAAAATTCAGATTTTTAAGATTCTTTTAGTCATTTATTATTTTGGAGTTGATGTGGAATGACGTTTCTATAAACATTGGGATCAGTTTCCTATAAGATAACCGAGAAGTGAAGATATTATATATGTAATTGTTGATTCATTAACAAAAGTCACACATTTTTTTCTAATCAAATAAGAATTTCATAGTTGATGAGCTTAGGAATATTTATGTGTGAGATATTTTTTTAATAGTATTGAATATCCAATAATTGTTTATCTAACAATGATGTGAGGTTTAGATGACTGTTGTGGAAGGGGATAAAAAATTATTTAGGTAGTTCAGTGATGTTGATTAAGGGATATCATCTATATATAGATGGTAAATATGATTATAATATACAACGATAAGTTTCATGAATATATCGTTGATTTTGGTGGTGTATCATAAGTATTTATAGATTTTATATAGTTTCTCCATAATAATATGTTCCAATCATCTATTTTGGTGTAATTGTTTTAAGGTATTATATTTATGTTTGTACTAATAAATTATCTATTGAATAGAATTTAGTGAGATATATATTCTTAGGAGTATAATGTTATGAGAAACATAAGACAATATAAATGTTTTCTAGATGATATTATCCATATATTAGAGTTAGTAGAAGTAATATTATAATAAAAGGAATTTATTTCTCATGAATGTTATTGGAGATCAAGTCATTCTTCATGACTTAAAATTGTGGGAAAATCAATGATCATCCAATCAATAGAAACCGGATCCCTGATGTTTTGGACCATTTGAGATCCTAAAGATAATTAGGGAGTTATCCAATTTATTTACATGGACATTGAATTTTAATGGGGGTTAATAAAGTATTTCCCAAATCTTATTTTTGAAAAAATGGATCAAGTACATCTAATGTGCTTTATTTTCTTATATGGAATTGGAGATTTATTCATCATTTTTAAGAGGATTATAAATATTTTCTATTGTATTTATAAGTGACTATAGGAGAAATTTTTATACTTTCACTAGTTCTTTGGTATCATGGACAATCATAATATAAGAGTTAGATTGTGAAGTGTAAATGAGATATCAATAGTCAGAATATTTCATTAGATGTTTTGTATGACAATTCTCAATTACTATAATCTCAATGGTGGGAGAGTTTTTTAATTATCTACTTTTATGTGGATTTTTGTTTTTAATATTTATAGAGTTTTAGTTTATATACATTATTTTTTGATGAAGTTTTTATGTATTGAGTGAAAATGTTGGCAGGATGGGAGAAATAGAGGTGGTCATTTCTAGAAAACAACCTGAAGAACTATTAGATACCAAATTTCAATGTACCATGTACCTATTTCAAGATGTATAGGGTTAGGAAACTCAAGTTCTATCTACTAAATTTCTATTAATCTTATAATATGTGACCTTTATCCACTAGGTGTTTGATTTCCGAGTCCTATTACTTGATCAACTATTGAATTTATTTTTATAAAGAGGTTATTTATACAATTTCACTATTATCATAATTTTTAATTATAGATCATTTTATAATTACTAAATATATTATTATAGATTTAACTCCCTATAAATTTCCATTTTGTCATTAGATTTGATTAATGATTTTTTCTTGAATTATAATTAAAATTTTGATACATTTATATTGATACATAAAAATAGAATTAGATTTTATAACCTTAACATTTTGTTCAATAGATTTCTTATTTGGATATTTTTTTCTCCTAATCCAATTTTCTTCATTTAGTTTGAAGGAATTTTAAATTTTTAGTCCCAATGGAGAAATTAAACATTCAATGTTGGTTTCATTTTCTTCATAAGATTGAGGTTTGAAACATCTCACCATTCATAGAATTTAAGTGTGTGATTATATATAAATATTTTATTTATATTTGTATTTACTAATTTTTTGAGCTTATTGTGATGGTAATTATGTTCGATTAATTGAGAATGAATTTAACTGAGTTAATTTGTGTTTAAAACATATTTAATTTTTATTCTTGGTAAGAAATTTCTAATTTACATTAGGTTAATGTTATATAAAGGTAGTATTATATGAATATTAAAATTATTTCAATGATATTATTTTTTAAGGAATAAATAATTTGTTTATCATTGATCAAAATTATGTAAATAATATTTTGTGTTGATTTTAAGTGTTTCTTATTATGATTTTTTCTCATGACAGTCTTACATGTACATGGGTGAATTAAATTAAATTAAATGGGTGGAAACTACAAGGTTTTTATTGTCAATAGAAACAATAATATTAATTTTCAATGATTAAAATATATATAATTCTGGTACATACTCATCGAGAGGAGTTTTAATAATTAATGATGGGTTATTGTAGTTTTATAATTATTTGTGTGTTGAGGGTTGACTAATGTTTTTTTAAATAATATTTTAAAAATATAAAGGAGTTACATAAGGGGAATTATTATTTTTTATTTGTAAAAAATTAAAAATATTATGTAATAGTTATAAATGTAAATTTGATATGAAATATGATGAATAGAGTTTTTTCATAAGATAGTAGAAGTGTGTACTTGATTTAAATATTTACATAATTATTAACAAAATTGATTAATAGTTTTTTAGAATAAAAAATTTAATTAATATGATCATGTATTGAATTAGATAATTAGTTTTTTAATTTTGTATCCTAAATAATTTAATTTTTCTTGATCAATGAATTTAGATGACTTAGATGTATCCTTGGGTATGGAAATTCCCTGATATGATCAGATGTGATACATGAGTTTTGTTGGGACTTTTGTTAGGATTGATCATTTTTATATGATTTTTGCTTGGTGGGAACATAAATTATTTTTTTGGAAGGGGAATAACTTATTTCAGGTTGTTTGAATTACATAACACGAGCTATGAGTTTAGAAATTGTATTTCATTTATAGTTAGTAGAGCATATCAATGCATTGTTTAAAGAAAGTAAACAAATATATTAAGTGAATTTTTGGATACTAATTTATTAAAATTAATTCTGTAAATGATATCATAAAACCATTTATTGGATTAAAACCATTTATATAATATCAAATTTAACACTAGTAGATTCTTTTTATTTCATAGGTTTTTACAAAATATTATTTTTGAATCATTATACATGTACATTATATGGGTGGGTTCATATATTATGTTAGTGTTGATAATGGAAAATAGAAAAGATCTTTTTCTATAGGAATAGATGTTAGGACACATAATGCAGTTGATTTTTTGTGTGTTTCATGATATGCAGAGGGTTTGTAAATATTTTATTTTTCTATATAATTTTATTTAGTTATTCTAAAAATTTATGTTCATGTTGTACTATATAGTTTTTTTAAGATATATCATTTTTTGGGAAATTATTCAGAAAAAATATTGTATTATATTATTGATATTGTCTTTTATTTTTGTTGATTATTATTTCTAACAAGTTTATTTTTGTATTTTTTTAATGATTTTCTGTCAAAGCATAAATCAATTCCCATGTTATAATTATATATCCTTGATGCGAGTCTTTATTCTCATGTAATCGAGATATGCACCTAATACCATGTAATAATAATCTTTAGAATCATGATCTTTTTGGGGGGAATAATCTAAGGTGACATTATTTTATCTACAAAAATAATATATAATAATGTATCAATACAGAAATGTATTATCTCAGGATTGATATAAGTCTCTAATTAATTAATGATATGAAAACACTAACATGTAAAATTAAAAGTTCCATTATGTTTTGAAAGATAAAGATATTAAATCTTATTACCCTCAATGTTAAACATACGGTGTAACAAATTACACCGTATAAAAAATATAATATTATATAGATTTTTTTAAAAATATCATAATAAATTTAATATAATTAAAATCAATTTAACATATTTCATTACAATTTACCCTATTATTTAATAAATATATAGTATTTTATAAACTCAATTCTATGTCTGCATCCAACATTATTATATGAATTTATCATTCTAAATCATACATTTATTATTAACTCAACAATTATACAAAAAAATAAAAATTATATTTAGTGCAGTGATCATAATTATAAGCTGATTAAACTGAAAATTCAATGAATAATAAAATTTAATTAATAATGTTTTTTGGGTATGTTCTTGTGTTTAATTATCTGATTGGAAAATATTATTAATCAGTATTTAAAATTATTAAAAATTAGTCATATCTAGAAATCTAATTTTGAATCCTTATTTATGAAAATGTTTGAACTGATTTAATATACTAAATGTTTATTAACGTTATTAAAATATTCAAAACATAGAGTCCTTGAATGATACATGGATAATTACAACAAGAAGTAGATTATCTCATGTTTTCATATTTGTTTAGGGATACTATTTTGATTTGACATTTTTTCTATTTCTTGTTGTAATTATTATTAATCATTTCTCAGAATGAATTTATGTTATCATAGAAGAGTGTTGAACATGCATCTCTCACTATAACGTTGTTGATTTAATGAAAAAAAATTGTTTTATAATAAATAATGATTTTTATATTTTAATAAATATATTATATATTGATATTGAAAAATTAAAATAAATTAATCAATGTGATATAAAATTAGATGAAGAATCTAACCAAGCATCTTGAACTACCGAGTTGGCTATGAACCATTAAAAATTTAATAGACGATAAAATAGAGTGAAAAAACAATATCTCCAATATTGGGTTATTGATGTAGTCCTATTGAGTGCCTAATATTGATCTGATAAAAATATTTATACATAAATTTATTTCCCTACTATTCTATCACCTAATTTTTTCTTTAAAAAATACCCATTTAAATTTCAATAATGTAATTATTGGTGGAAAACAAGTCTCCAATGACTATACTTTCATCCCTAAGGCTAGTTACAACATCCAACAGATCTAGGAAACCTAATGAGTAATGTAATACTATAGATAAAACTCCTAAAAGACACCATGGATTTACCTAAAAGTAGAAAAAACTAGCAAAGAACCTATTGTGTGTTCCCCCACATCACTAAAGGATTCTTACAGGTGGTGAGTAATTAACATACACCACTAAGGAATGCTTTACCTCTAACACCACTAATAAATAAATCCAATATTATCTAACACTACATTTTGTATCCTATATTGTTGGTTAATTTACAGAAATATAAATAAATTAACAAGTATATACAAAAGACTGAATTCATCCAACGTATAAAAAATACAACCCAATATTCCAAAAACAAATAAATATTAATATTAATGGGACATTTTTGTTTGAAATCTTTTATAAACTATCCCTAAAAAAGTTTCATTGATCATCATAAGGATGAATACCATGACTAATAGAATGAGATACATCATTGGTATACTAGAAAAAAACAAGAAAAAATAAATCTATTTATGCCCCAATTTTATTTTCTAGTGGGTGAGTACAAAATATATTCATTAAAAGAAAACATAAAACATTATATTTTAAAAAAAATCTATGAACACAATGTTAATATATTATTAAAATGTGAAAGAAATAAATAAAAAATATGTTATTAATTAGAACACATAAATTAATGAGGGAGAGAAATATTTAAAACCACATATCAATAATAATTATCCAAAGCCATTTTTATTATTAAAACCAAACAGTGAAATAGTTAAAAATCTTCCAAATAATTTACTAAGAAAAACATATAATATAATTCCACATCATTATTTAATTCACTCAAAGGGAATATAAAAATATACATATTGCTTAATTGCAACCATCATGTCATAACTGATAAAATCCAAACCTTTCACCCAACTTGCATGATCAAGGAATGGTTGAGGTGTACGATGTCATGTCTATACATGTTGAAAATTCCCAATGGAATTTGACTTTTTGAATTTTTTGGTGTTCCATATTAGAAATAGGACATTAAAATAGAATTTGGAGAGTTTTATAATATTTAAGTGATTTTATAAAAATTTTTTGAGGCTAAGGATATGTATCTAGTTATCAGTGACACCGAGTAGATTTCTATTATATTTTGAGTGTTTTGGAGGATTATATAATGGGTGACCTATTGGGTGCACATGGTTTTTTAGAAACCATTAAACACCCAAGGTGTAAGTAGGATTACAATTACTCTTCTAAAGTAAAATATTGAGTTAAACTATTAGTGCATGATTAATGGTTAAACATGTGATTTCTCATAGTAAACACTATACGATTGATTTGGCATCGGGCATAACACACTACTTTAAAAAAGTTGTTGAAAAATAATAAAATGTCTTATGATGGGGTTATTTATCCATGAGGCATGGTCGATGCATATTAGTATGTGAATAAAATGTGTGGCATGGGTGTCCTTTTATAGCGATTACTTCAAAATTTGGTAAGAATTTGGAAAATAATGTTGCTAAACTATGCGACATACATATTATTGTTAAAAATGTTATTTTTACTATTTTACACTATGAAAATTGAAAGTGAGAGCCAAAATTCTCTACCCCTCATTATCTCATACCACACTCCACCCATTATTTCTTCTTATTCTTTTATTCTTCAGATTTTATGTTTCTTTATTGTGATTATTGGATGTTTGTGGTGAGTTTCCTCTTCTTCATTATTCAATTTCTTCTATAAATTGGGTTTTTTTCAAATTTTCTATGTCTCAATTTAGGGGTTTGGTTCCCACAATTCTATATAATGTTGTAATTGAATGACAGTGATAAGGAATTCAATATAATAAAGAATAGTAGATCCTATAATGCTATCTGCCCCTGGATTCTCAAGAATTCAACAAGGTCTATCACCATTATGAATATTTTAAGGGATATTTACAGAAATTTAATTCTCTTAATTATTATTATTTTTTCATGCGTTTTTTATTTTTATTTGTATGAGTTTATGAGTGTTCTAGAGGTTTCAGAAACCACTTTTATCAATGAAGAAATAAACATTGGATGGTTGGTGAGTTAATAGGTATTATATAAATTTTATATTAACTAATTTATTTAATATTAAAAGTAATGGTTAATTAAATTAATTATCCTGGAGGGCAGAAGTATTTTATGTATTTATATTCTTCTTCATTGAGTTTAGAGTAGATCGAGATTTAAAATCTGATATTGGGACTAAATAAAATTTGAATCATTTTTAATAGTAAGTGGTCTTCAATGATTACCCATGAAATTAAATGTATTTTAATGATGAACATGTTTTACAGTAGACCAGATGAAATTTATAGATGTGTTCTGTGATCTAATAGATCTGTAGAAACCCAAAACATAGAGATGGTCCATTAGCTATCTTTTTATACTGATAATAGCGATGAAAGTTTTTTTGGCTTATGAGCCTATATGATGAAATAGATGAGGTTGTGGGACGGGATTCACTTCGATCATCACACATTAGGGTAAGAGACCAATAATGATCAATGATCTGAGGATAGATGCTTCTATTACAGTGATGATATAAGAGACCCATAGGGGTTCCCATTTTAGAAATTGATCTAGGCAGGTTTATGTGGCTATGGGTATGGATAGTTTTTGGTGTCACGTAGATACCCAAATCGATATGTAATCCAAATGGGGTTGTGATTATGAAAATGGTATTGGGATGATTTGTCAACGCCTACTTTAAATTTTATTTTATTATTGTTATATAATGTGATATAATAAGAATCCTATGAATTTGATTTTTGGGTTGGATCTATTTTTATTTCCTATTATTCTTAGGTATCACCTGATAGATGGATGAGAACATGGGATTCATGTGTTTATTGGGATCCATTATTAGGGTATTTTGGTTTTGGATTCCACGGTTTACTAGAATTCATTTTGGGTGATGATGTTTGGGATACATAAAAAGGGTTCCAAAAATATAGCATCATATTATGTGATACCACTCATGAAAGAATAATAATGATGTTCATGATTGCTTTGATAATTCTAGACCATTGTTTTTGTCCAGGGATCCATGATTCGAAAGAAAATACCAACTGAGCATTGAAAATTTATTGAAATCAAATGATTCAGATTATTGTATCGAGTGTTGGGTGGTCCTATATTTTCAAGAGCAGATGTTAGAAATCCCAAAGGGAGACTATTGCATCCCCATGATTAATTACTATGATACCGCTTATGACCGAGTTGATTCTATGTTAATAGTTTGGATTAGAAAAATTGAGACATGGATTCTCGGGTGAGCATCCACAAGATCCAAGAGGGTATTCGTTCTTAATTAAACTATTTATGAGGAAAAATTACACATTGAAATTAATACATTGATTAGGGTATCCCCCTGTATGGAATCATATATTGGTCTGACACTGAGACACCTTGGTACTACCATGGAGTTTAGCAATTGGGTTTGAGGATATGGGGTCAATAGTTATGCCCAAGATTCCACTACTCACCACAGTAATAGAATAAAATTGGGATCCCCATTTAGTGGGAAATGGTTCCAATAAGGTCATGATCATTCTTAGAGACACTTTGGCACAAAATGAGGATGGTATGTTTGATTAGGTTCACAATCCCAATGATCGATGATGGTAATTGAGCTTGGGATAATTTATATATATATGGACCATTGGGAAATTTATTACAGTAATTTCCATTGTCAATGTGACATGCTCATATTCATTTTATAATTTTTCAACACTAGGTATTTTTTGTGGTTTTTTATTTATTTGTTTCAAATAGATTATTTATATTTATCTTCTAAGTATGTCAGATGTTCAAATCACAACATTTCCAATTATTTATAGGACAATATTTTTGGTTCCCTATACAGTTAGGTACTCATACCCTCATCTAACCTCCATTAAATTGGGCTACCCTAGTATACTATCTCTAGGATGTAGTCACATGTTGGGATTAGGTCCATTAGTTTGTGTTTGAGTTAAACTAACTCGAGTTAGGCCTATAAATATAGATAACGTATGGATAAAAGTCGAAGGTTAGTGTCATTTTTTTATTTCATTACAAATTTTTATATGATATCATCTAGTGGGTGATATTATCTATATTCATGTATACACATACTAAATTTTTTATTTTATAGTAAGATCACTTTTTCTTCTATATAATCAGATATAATTAATTGAGGGTAATTTTTTTTATGAATCACTATAATACATGGGATATTGAATTCTCATAGTAAAATATTACATCATCAATACTTGTTGACAAATTTTGTGTATGAGGAGGCAGTCCTAATTTCATGTTGATGTCTGATAATGACATTGCACAAAGTACACTAGGGTGTCTGATTACAAAGTTGTATATGAGTGTTTGTATTCTTGTGACTTTCTATTAGGGAAATGGTACCAAAGGAATAAGAATGTGTTGGGTATTTTGATGGATACTGGATACGTGTTTAATATAAAACACTTCATGTATTATGTCTAGGTTTCCAGGAATAATATTTATGTTCTATATTTACCATGTTACAAATGTATAATTTTCACTTCATGTGACACAAGTGGTGTTGGATATTGATGATTAATTAATGGATATCTGGATTTTATCCCATTTAAAAGAGTCCATAAATGGATTCTAATCATAGGTCACAGTAGCAAGATTTGCCTCTTTCTTTATGAGTATGAAAGTAATATTAACAATACATTTCATTATAATAAGAAGTGATTGTATCACTGATTAAAGAGGCCCATTAATTAAAAGTGTCAAAAATTACTCATAGAATTTTTCATATATAATAAACTAGTAGACCTCTACTTCTGTTTAATAACATGTTTGTATATATATGTTCTTTTATGGTAGTTCATGTGGATTCTAGGGTGATATGATCAATGATAATGATGGTACAATCCATTGAGGAATGAAACATAGGGCAAACTTAGTATGTCAATATAAGAATTTTATTCCCCATTAAGGAACCCCTTGTGGTTTTTCATACATGATTTCTATTAATTATTGTGTCAATAACAATAAATAAACAATTTTACTATATACCCCATATTTAAATTCTATTTAACTAATCATCCTGAGTATGGTTCCCCGACACAAAACATCTAGGGTGATTCCATTATTCATATATATATACAAGAAAACTTTGTCTTTTGAGACTGTGATTATCATGCGGTAGAACTATATGAGGATTCTCAGTGAGAATTTCATCTCATTGGGGTAATGTATTGGTGTTTCTGATGTCGTAGTTTTTTCAAGATGGGAGATTTTGTAGCAATAAATGAGGTGTGGCCCATTTGTGATTGTATTTATTGGGCTAGGTGGGAGACCTATAGAACTTTTTTTAACATAATCCTTGGTGAGTCAATGTTTAGTGATTTTGGAGGATTTTCCATGATAGGGGTTGTCTTTGTCTTATGTTCTTCTTAGAGATGGTAATCATGGGTTGGTCCTCACATTTGACAATGACATGCAAGTGTTGATGTAATATTATAGGAAAATGAGTGGTCACGATATGGGGATGAATGAGATTATTACCATGAGTGATTTTTCTAATGAATGTGAGACTATCAGGGTACCCTATTATCAATATTTGATATTATGTGTTGCACCATTCAAGTGATTTATGTTGTTTTATAGAAGTATTTCTGTTTATGGAGAGAGAGTGAGTTGATAGTTTTGGATTTTGATTGTTCAGGATGATGGAAAAGTGTGTTGTAAATATTGTAATGAGTAATAAAGCATTTATAAAGAGAAGATCCTAGGGTTATTAAATTTTTTAATATTGGCTATTCTTGATCATGTTCAATGGGTCTGATAAGATTAACATGTTAAGGAGAATGCTATTCCAAGTTTAATATTTTGTGAATCTATAGATTGTGAGAAATGTTTGGGTGATTAGGTGGAATGAGAGTGTATACCCATTAATTTTTAGATAATATTAGTGTTATTAATGTTTTTGTTATAAATGGAATTATTTAAATTGAAAATGATCGAGTGGTTAAGTGCGGGATAAACAAATATGGTCATAATGGAATTCAAAAGGTGCGGTGGAATTAGAGTTGATGAGAAAAAAAGGTAAAGTGCATCCATGTTAATAGAGATATAAAACATCAATTTGGTTTAGTGGTTTTACTGACCTAGGATGATATTAGTTATGTATTAAAGGATGTTTATCATTGATAAATAGGAGTGACATGTGTGTGTTTTGGAATATAGCGAGCGTTGAACATGAGAAATGTTGAGGAATGTTTTATGTGGGGGTAGACCATGTGTTATTTGATAGAATAAAACTCTATATTAATTTTACATCATCATTTTTGGGGATTATATTCAAATTTTTTGGGTATGGATGATTAGTTGACATGACCGTTATGTCAAAAGTATTGTGTATGAAATTTAATTGATCATTAGACAATCGTTGTTGAATTTCGATGCTTGCAAGTGAATGATGGGTTTGAGTTGATTTGTAATACAAGGTGGAGTCTAATCATTAGCATCATCCTTAGGATGAATTAATAAGGTTTACGGGTGACTTTGACTATATATATATATTGGTGTTCATGATAGGTTATGAAAATGGGTTATGATGATTGATGATTGATGACTGAACCAAACATTTTCACTAGAAGATCGGTTTGGACCTTAGTGGTCATGTTGGAGTGATCAGTGATGCCTTTGAAATTAAATAAATCATGAGTGGATAATTTATGATGTGAATTATTGGATGAAGGTGCGCATTTTTGTGGGATTGTGGTTAAGGGAGGCCCAATACATGTTTTTATGTGTAATATGATGTTTTAGATTGAAAACCCAATGAATATGCATTTTTGATATGACATGTGTGATTGTATGATCATAAGAGAATATTCAAGGAAATGATGGCATGAAAATCCTATGATTAGTTGAGTAAAAAATTTGAAATGATTTTAATCCAAAATGGGAATATGAAAATTATATTTAATGAATCTCTCAAGTATATTTAGGTGTGTTGTGTTGGAAACCATGATAGGAACATCATTAAGGTTTATGTGTAGTGTTTATATGGAAAATTATAGGGGAGGGGTGAAACGAAGTCTTGAAATTGGACTTTGTGGGTGAAATCTTATAATGGAACACACCACAAGATGTATGGTTAATTAAATGAGTACAAATAATGTGTGTCGAGATAGATGAACATTAGGGAAAACTATCTTTGTGTTTCAGTGAAAATCATGTGAGTTATCTTTGGCTCAAGCTAATTTTTTTTTCTGGTATTGACAATTTCACTCATGAAGTCTCTAAATTGTCTATGAATGTTACACACTTGTTAGAATAGTAATTTACTGCTGAAGCAGGTCGACATTTGTCGTTGTTTTTTCATCGATATATCTGAAGGATGTTAAGAATTATGATTTAAATATTATAATATTATATATATATATAAATGAATAAAATTCATAACAAAATATCACTCTCATAATTGGTTGATTTGTTGAATTTTGAACCAGTATTCATAATAGGATTTTAATATTTTACGTAGCTTAATTTTTTGGGTTTCAATGTGATTTTTGACATAATGGTTGACTCAGGTTCCCGGGAAATTCTTGGGAGATTTGAGTTGTGTTTTGGGTGTTTTATATGTTTCTATACAAGGTTCATGGTTTAGTGTGAAAGATTTAGAAGTAACCTTGAGAAACTCTAATGGTGAGGAATTTCTTATATTTTTTCAAAGGAAAAAGATTGAGTTTAATAGTTTGAACATTTTTTAGGGTTAACTTGGATAAATAAAAGAGTAAACCATGTAAGGATTGTTATACCTCGACCCTTGTTGATAGATTTTAAATGGATGAAGTCATATTCTACGAGGTACTATATATAAGTACTAGATCTATGTGTCACTATTGGCACATTTTTAGTAATCCAGGTAGAATAATCATGCATGATGAATTTTCAGGGGTATTATCTATTGCATTGTAGTTCATGATTTGGAAAACTATTCAGAAAAAAATGAAAACTATCACGTTTTATTAAAAATGTTATTTTAACTATTTTACCGTATGAAAATCAAATGGTTGATATCCTTTTCTCCTACATTGGGAATGCAATCCAACCCCTTCCCCATTTCTTCTTACACCATTTCCTTCCTTGGATTTAAGGTATTTTTAGTGTGATTCATCAACGGTTAATGTCACTTTCTTCATCCTCCCATTTATCATTCCCCTTTCCCATGGTTCTATATAATTTTGTTCATCTGAGTTTAGGGATTTGGTTTTGATTCCACAGGTTCATAAAAGAATTGTTTGAGGATGGTGAGGATTAAACTCTTCTAAGAATTCGACATCCCATAATTCTATATATATAGATGATATGTGATACGATAAGTTCTGTTGTGACTATTAATATTTCATTGGGTTTTCAAAAATTAAAATCTTTTTATTTTTTTGGTGCCTTATATACTAGCTTTGGCTCGACATAGATTTTGGATTGTATTAGTCTTTGAAAATCAATGATAGTTGTAGAAGATAAAATTATTGGATTCTGAATGAGTAATAATGGATTTTCTAATTTTTTATTAAGTTATTTTGTAATTATTAACTATTTTGTTTAATTAATTAAGATTTCATGGGGTTAATGAAGATCATGGAGAAATAATGTAGGTTTCATTTAGCTTTTGAGTATCTTGAACAATATCTTCCTTCAAAGGGATTAAATGAGTGTGAATCCTTTATAAATGACTATTAATACTTGGTACATTCCTAGATTCCTTATGCCTTTTTAATGGTGCATGTTTTTTGCGGTCATACCACTAATGGTATAGATATATTATAAAATGTATATCTTCTATGCTTAATTTTAATTAAAGGATATAATTTAAATATTTTAGTAAAATTAAATAAAAATTAAATTAAATTTAAATTAATTAATCAATATTTTATAGTATGGATAAAAAAATAAAAATTAAAATCCCAATGAGTACCTTGTGACTATATTGATTCCATTATAATTTATGGATATGGAATAGAATTAGAAGATACCCAGACACTTATACACCTCAAGGAGGTGGGTGTGACATGATATGTGGTTGATGGCCTTAGTAGGTTTGGTGAGGAACCCAAATATGTGTTTGGACTTGGTGTATATACCATAGGATGTTTAGTTTTTGGGTGGGGGAGTTTATTGTCTAAGATAGACCATGAACATAGATATGTTCCATGATCTATCTTTGGAGACATTCAGTCATTAGGCATAAATTTGAGGCATATGAGGTTTTATGATGACTCTGATGATTTTGAAAAATTTGATGTCCACTAAGTGTTGGATATTATCACAATATAATAGTGGTGATCAAGTATACCAAGTCGGATGCCTCTACTATAGTGATGATCTAGGTGGCCCTATGGTCTATCCTTATATATATGACTTTGTGGGAAGATTTTGCATATGGATAGGTATGGATTCATGTGCCACCCTCTGACATGAAATAATATTTATCACTAATATAGGTGTGATTTTGAGGATGGTCTTGGGACATCGACAAAAATTTTTATTCTTTATATTTTATTTGTGATAAGTAATTAGGTTTCACATTATTCTAGGGAATCATCCATTAAGACATGGTTTATTTTGATTTCATCGTACACCTAAAAATCACTTGTTTTGATTTATAAAATTATTTGATTCCTTACATGTTTGGTAACTGATATAATAGTATTTTGGGAAGGATGTATAGTTTGAATAGAATACATTTTGGGTGATGTGTTAGAGGATTTTTAGTTTTTATTCCAATGATCCAACTTCATATTAGATGATATATTTCATTTAGTAATTCCCATGTTTAAAGGGATTCCTTTGACACAGAGAGATAATTATAAATGATTAGAAAGCCATTATTTGAATGGTTATACCTGTAGACCATTATGAATGTTAGAGAATCCTAGGATTTTAATGGTATTATGATGTGTTGGGTGAGAATATAACATTGATCATGGATGTTATATTTACCAAGGGTAACTATTTGGTCACATTGATCAAGTCGTAGGATAAAATGGACACACCAATGGGGGTTTATATGAGGATCATGAGATGTGGATTACTAGACTAGTGACCCTAGTAACATAGAGGGCATTACTTTATATTTAAAAGGACACCCAAGAATTAGACCCTCTTAAATATAAATGGATTTAATAGTCTCCCCCACATACGAGTTAGAGGGTTTCCAAAAAAATAGAACACCCATGTACAACCATGGGGTTCAGCCTGAGGGCTTGTGAATAACGTATGCCTAGTGATTTACTAGGGTATGATAATCAGCATGGTGTAGGAATGAGTTTGGGATCCCCATAAGGTGTATAATGGTCCCCCTAATGTGATTCTTACGCTAATAGTCCCAATAACATGTATCAAGGAAGGTATGGTCAATCGAGGTCATATACCTAAGGTTTTATGATGGTTGTTGAGGTTGGACAAATTTATATATAAATTTATATTTTTATATTAACAATTGGGTGGGGGAAAACTATGTAACATTGTTATAATTATGTTCTCAGAGTTATTATGGTCTCAAGATGAAGAATATATTATTGGTTAATTTTTATTTATCAATTTGTTTTTATTTAAAATTTCCAACAATGAATGTCATAAACACATATCATTATATTTCCAATTATGGAAAAGACCACAATTTTGGTTCCCTTCTATGTTATTTACACACAACCAAATTTCCATTCAATTTTAGTAGGTAACCTAAAAAAATATCACTTGGATGCATGCAGTAGTTGGGTTGTGGTTTTGTGTGTTAAAGTTTTCTAAACATAAGTTGGACCTATAAATTTGAATGTGGGAAGTTTTATAACCAAATAAAATCCTCCATATTTTAATACATTTTCAATTTTTATGTGTATCTTGTTAGAGGGAGATCCTATAAATATTCTTGTGTGCCCACAATTTATTTTTTTATCACATGGTGAGTTTATTAATATGACTTTGTACTCTAATGTGATTCATGCTTGGTTATTTTATTATAATTTCACACTTTGACATTGGTTATAGTCTCATAATATTTAAAACCATATACCATTGCCTCTAATTGATATCTTCTGGTATACGAGGAGGTGCACCTCAGGTCATGTGGAGGTATAGTTTGGTTTCTGTACATTATTTTCGAGGATGAGGTATTGCATGTGGGAACCAACCTAGATTACAATATATTGCAATAATTTAGGGACCAATAAAATGTTTTTTCAGTTCAGACTGTCCCACCAATGTATTTTGAAAATAGAGACATCATTCTAAACATTTGAATAAAATCCACCTCCCACAACATATAAATGCCATTAAAGGAAAAAATACTTCAACATTGATAACTATATATGACATGATAAAAATTGATGACAAAATAAAATATTTTAAAAGAATAAGGGGAATAAAATATATCTAAAATATATAGATATGGAAGTATAAAAATAACAATATTTTTTGAAAAAATAAATTAAAACCCTAAAAAAGATCAAGAATATAAATTATGGAATTTAATAATTTACATTATGATCTGTATTGTTTTTTTAAACATGAAACCATTATGAATGAATATTAAGGTTATATACCTCTTTAATAAATTTGTTTTTCATATTTAAATCATATTATTAATGAAATGTAGTTTCTAAAAATAAAATCAATGTTTCAAAACCATGATAATGTATATTTTTTCAAATGGATATATAACACTAGTTCAAAAAATAATATAGAATACATAGAAATTTTTATTTACTAAAGAAGGTGTAATAAAATAATTAAGATTAGAATTTTTGACACATATTATATTATTTAAATAGAACCACACATATCATTGAATTTGTAAAAAATCAAACCCCAAAGAACCACATCATGAAATTTTTCACTAATGATGTAACGCCCGACCCTAGTTACCAAGAGTCGGTGCATTATAACATAACATTGGGAAGTTCAGAGAAGATCAAGTCTCGAAATACCGATTATTTTAGTAGCCTTGGAATCACTAGATACATTCATAAAGGATAAATTACATCATAAAGTGAAAACTACAACAACATCTTGTCTCCACAGACATATCCCATTATATTATCCCTAAAGGTCATTCATAAATCACTTTTCCACATCCTAAAAAAAACATTGAAAGGGGTGAGCTAAGAAGCTCAGTAAGGATAAAAATATAGTAGAAACTTTCATAAATAAGAATAAACATTTAAGGTAATGTATAACTGAAACAAAAGCCTTTTAAACTTGAACTTCAGCATAATATAGAAAAGATAAAATGAAATAATTCCATTTACTTATTCACATGGATATTATACTTGTCGAATAATCACATGAAATATCAATAACCACTTTCATAATAATGGAATTCATAATTCCGAACTGTAATTTCTAAGTCAAGGACTCTTTCTAAGACCTAAGGGATAACTGTAACTGGAACCCAACCTGGAGAGCCTCTCTAACCGGACTCCATCCCGGAGAGCCTCTGTAACCAGATCCCAACCCAGAGTGCCTCTAATTACCAGACAACAACCTGGAATGCCTCTAATAACTAGATGCCAACCCAGAGGGTCTTCTGTAACCAGACTCCAACCTAGAGGGCTTACTTTTACCGGTCCCCAACCTGTTACATACTAGTCGAACACATTCATCTTATGAAGAGGATGAAATATAACATAAAAATCCGTATTAAAACTAGAATAAGAAATTCCAAAACATTAATCATGAACCATTAATGGCATAAAAATAACTCATCCATAGGCAAACATATCACAAGACTGTAAATAGAATATGGAAGATTTGTATCATAATAAATCAACTTCAACCAAGTGTAAAATTTATCAAAGTATGGTTACATAGATGAAATCAAAACTATTTGAGAGAAATATCTCTTTTTTGAAATCATATAAAAGTCACATTATTAAAAAGGAAATCATTTACTTTGATAATACTTTTATAATCTTGTAAGGGAAGCACCGACGAGTTTATAATGGTATAAAATAGCCCCACCTACTATATAAGTTAAAAAGAGACATTCTTACATTAATTTTGTCGAAAAGGTTAAAAGGACCTTGTTTGGAAAACAACAGAACGATTCCTTTATAAACATATAATAAAAAGTCAAAAAAGGATATAAATGACTTTAAACCATATTCTGTAAAATAGTAAGAATGTTTTGAAATATATTTTAAAAAAACATGGATGTGGGTGATAAAGAGGTCCCAATAGATAATTATGTATAAACAGCTTCAGATAATGAATATATTGTGAAATAAACCCTTACCAATTTGGTAACATAAGAAACATACAACCCATGAAAGAGGTATCATAAAATGAATAGGTTAATACACATAAATTAAAGTGTATTACAAAAAAATACAATAATGGGCAGTACATACAACACACAAAAGGTAATAGTGGCCATATGGCATGAATCTCACGGGAATAAAGAGTGAGATGAAAAACCCCTTACCTTGTACATTTCCTTGGTTGAGGGTAAGTTAAACTCCTGTACAATGGTGAAATAATTGTTATTAATTTATACAAGAATCATTTACATTAATATGATAACATAGATGATCTTTTAACATTGCTTTATTAGTAATATCTTAGTATTATCATTGTTTCGGCTGTTGACTTACTCATTTTATATTATATGTATTCTTACATAAGACATGTTTGTTATGGATAGGTTGTATATTATTAATATCCAGAATTATATCAAGTCTTTGAACACTATTTTTAATCATTATATGATAATTAGTCTTGAATGGATACGATGGGGAATGAATCTCATCGCGTTAGTGGAGACGGTAGTTCGTACGTACGCACGTATGGTGACATGTCATTAAAATGATAGATAGAATACTGAATATGGTTGTACCATATTTATAATAAAAAACAGTATATAGAAAATACTAGAGTTATTATTTTATAAAGTAAATAACATAGAAATAATAAGTTTGAGAAGAAAGGAACATTAAAAAGGGTGGTGAAAACATTACCTATTCTTCGGGTTCTTCCTATTGATTTGATCAAAAGGGCACCATAGGTTGGTATTCAGATCAAAATAAGACCTCTAAGTTGAATTTAGAGAAGTTTAGAGAGTATTTGGGCAGGTTTTGGCCAAACCAAAATGCTTTTAAGGTGTAAAGAATTGGTTAGAGGTTTTGTCCTTTTATAAGGGGGAGGATGGGCTCTTTAGAAAAAACGTAAAGTATTAATTTATAATAAATTCATATTCAGTTTATAATGGCTCCAAAGTGTATTATTCAATGTATAAGGTGGGGAAGGGTCAAAATAAATTCAATAAATAGATTTTAGACAGGTTTGGGTCATTATATTAACCTTATCTTTTAGTTTTAACTCTTAGTTAATTAGTTTGACATTTACCATGTCACTTTGTATTTTTATATTATATAGTCAATAAAATTACTATAAACTTTCATGTGACCCCAAGTGGTCTATTAATGATACAGATAAAATTATATAAGTCTCTTGGCTTCACCGTAGATTTTTAGGAATAGAATAAAAATTAATAATATAATATTAGTTTTAAAAACTCTTTTATGTCAATTTTGACACTATTGGGTATTTTGTTTTTGATAATTTCATAACAGAATTATTACTTCAAAAAAACATAATTATATCAATACTAACATTTCATATTAACCTATGAAATTAGTTTAATTCAAAAAAAGTCTCAAATTACTTTTATTTGGATATTTATTGTATCGAATATTTTAATATTTCATTAATTAGGTAAGTACTACATCACCATTGTGTCATAAATACATTAACTTATTTAATGTCTAAAAATTATAAATAAAATAAAATTATGCAGGAAGTCTTTGTATCATTCTATTGAATATTTTCAATCAAATTTATCTTATGTATAATCCTATATTAAAAATGTTAGTAATTAAACATTGATTTTAACTCTTTTAACTCGTCTTTGAATTAAATAATAATAAATGTCTTAATCTAATCCAAGTGGACCTAAATAATAATATTTTATTAATAATGTTGTTTTTGGTCTAGATACACTTGTCCAATAGAATTAATACATGTGTTAGTGTAACATTAATATCATTTTTACCCTTAATTACCCCATTTACTTTTAACAGTGGTAAATAAAAGAAAAAAGTTACAATTCACCAAAAATTATTTTTATCTTATTGAACCACATTTTACTTATTGAAATTAACCATGTCTCTCGGATTTTTGAAATTCCACTCACAAAAACGGTAAAATTAAGGTTTACATTAATTTCCAAATTATCCTAGGAGGTGGGTAAAAGATGGTGAAATCTTCAATAAAATATTTATATATCTAAAATTACTCTCAACTAACATCAATGAATTAAATTGAAATTATATAGGTATTATGTATCTATTTTGACCATAATTAAATTTAAATAAAATAAATAATTATTTAAATCAAAATTCATTTTCAATCCATAACTCAGTGTTTTTTCACTATTCATCAACAATTGAATGTTTTCAGAAAAATACAGAAAATTCACCTTAGGATAATTTCTATATTCCTAATCCAAATATGAAGTCCATTGTGAATGATAAAATTTATAAAATTTCAAAAAGTGGGTATTACTATTCATAACGGCTGCTTTGATTAGTCGCGGTGTGTTAGAGTCTCGAAGATTCATATAATGAAAGCTATTACATTATTCAAAGGGAAACATACTGTGGAAGCATGGGGTGTTACAAATGAATTCCATGAGAATAATGGTATTAACTCGGTATTGTTAAATCAAAAAATTGAGTGATAAGAGCATGAAAATCCACCTTTGGTTAACCCATTAACCATAAAAAAAACAAAATGAAATTAATGAATCAAAGCATAGAACATTCTCAAATCCCAAAATAGAGATATAATGTTATTGGAAAGAGATGTGACATAGTAACCTCCAAAAATGTAATGAGAAATTGTTATTAAATCACTATATATTATTATTGAACGAAATCCCACATAAGAAAAGTATTTCCCCTTTCTATAGTGAAGTATTAAATGGAAATTACTAACCATTGTAGAAAATTTTCATCGATCAAGAATAAGTGGAGAGGTGTATAAAGACAGATTGAGGTAATATATGAATAAGAAAGCATACCACATTCTCATATTGTGGATTCTGATGTAAAAAGAGGTGGATATAGATGAATTAAGGGAGAGGTGAGGTGTCCCTTCTACCTGCGTGCGTCGACAAAGAAGTAAAATTCATATTTTCTTTCCCGTCTAGAATATAACCTATAATACTAATAAGAAAAAGAACTTATAATATTATTTGTGTGTCAAAAAAAAAAGAAAACGGCCCACAAAAAACACCCATGACACTTGACAAGAGTATGATATTTAACCAACCCAGAGGTTAACCACTCTTAAGATGACTATAAATATATATATGTGTGTGTGTGTGTGTCTATAATCAAGTGGTAAAATTTATATTTTTAGTATATTTTCTATAGTAAATTCCATATAAAAATTATCCCACCTTCCATGAGTGGGTTATAATCTTCAATATCAACTTACTCCATTTGAATGGAATATCATAACACCCCACCTCTTTGTTATGTGATGAAGGCTAGCACCACCACAATATCATTCAATCACCCATGTGAGTGATGACACCCCCACAAGCATGATCATTTTATTGTCTGCCCAGACTGATGACTCAAAAGGCCACACCCACATGTTAAATTTATCATGTGAAATATTTATAAAAATGAATCATACTATAATGGGAGCATTAGTGATCAAATCTTCAATTAAAAGGATCCAATATAGAATACTGATACCCTCCATAACCCCTTTACTAAAATAAAAATAATTGGTTTTAATGAATATTATCATTATATAACTAAAAGTTAATTTCCAATTAGAATAAAATAATGAAAAACATTATCCCCAATCATGGTTCCCATAACCATAAAACTAGATTATGCATCTTCTAATTTTTTTAAAAAATTTTACTCCCATTTATTAGAATAAATAATAAAATTATTAATTTAAAACAACATTAATATGGGGTGTAATATATTAAAATTTTCACAAGTGTTAAATTTGTGTCAGTTTATTGTCATATATAGTTTTCTATCAACATTATTTTCTTTAAAGAAATAATTTAAATTAACTTTAATTTTATTTTTATTATTAGGAATGAACCTCATTGGATATTTAATGATTCCTTATTCTTATATTTTTTATCTCATTTCTCAGTACCACTAAAGTGAAAAATTTGTGGGTTTCTTAAAAAATCCAATAAAAATTAGGCTTAACACAATTATAAAGTATTTATTGGATAATATTGAGTACAAAAGAATAAGAAAATACAAAAAATATATAAGTATTGGAGACATAGAGACGTAAAACAATAATATGACTATTCTACTATATCAATCATGTTTTCATATTTATATATATTTAAAAGTTATCTTAATAAGTTAATTTATTTATTTTTTATGTTTATTTAAACACCGTTTCATTCTAATTTTAAATTCATCAAATGTTTCCTTCATAGTTGGTGTACAAATTGCAAAATGTTCCATCCATATTCAAGAAAACATAATGTATTTTAAGGAATAATCATAATTTTTGAATACTAACTCAAACTCTAAATGAACTAATGATGGAAAATTGTTAGGATATGCTCAAAGGTTTGAATCCATAGACTATGGATGTTATAAATATATCATTTCTACTTATCTAAAACTAGTTGGTAACACATTTTGAATGATATATTTATTTCTTATATCACCTAATAAATAAACACATAAGAAATGAGAAGACAACAAAAAGAAAACCATTTAGATATATATGAAATGCATGAATTCTATTAATAAAGGATTAGAATAAAATGAAATTATTTTTACAGTCATATGTAATGTTATATATAATGTTGAAAATATTATAAAGGTTACTAACTAGGGTGAAAATAATATATTTAACTATATATAATATAAAATTAATTAATAAGGTATTTTATGTTAATCAATATTGTATTGAATAACTTTTTTTCATGAGTCATAGAATAAATATGATCCATGATAAATTTTGTGAAGTTAAAATTAGAAGCATTAAATATACATATTGCATTTTAGTATTTGAATTATTGGTAATAAATAGATTTCTGTTCTTTATGCAAAATACATATAAATAAAAATAAATGTCATTTGAAATATAGTTCATTAATAATATTATAGTAGTGTAGTTATTTAACTAATTAAATTATTTTATGGTTTTAAATGTATTTTTATAAAAAAAATACATTTTAATGTGTTTTAAAATTTTATTATTTTATATTAAGAAGCTAAATATATTATGGTTAAATGATTCTTAAATAAATTTTTCATATGAATAATATATTAACACTATTTAATTTGTAATTTATAGTAAATAATAATAATAATTAATATTTAACATAACTTTCCTATAAAAATAGTGTTCCACTATAATTTAAATCCTTATTTAAAGCTAAATTCCTACAACATAGAATTTTTATTTCAACAAAATAACATCAATTTTGGACCCCTCATGACAATATTATATTAGGATAAAATTTTGATATTTTTTGGGAAAAATTTATCATTATGTGAATAGTACAAAATATTGTTTTCACAAATATCATGACCTTACAACACAAATATGATATAAGAATGAATCTTTTTTTTCCTTTTATATGAACAAGTATGTATTTCCCAAGTCAAATTATACATTTAAAAAACTTTTGTTTTAGTTTATATAACTATTTTCTATACTTCCGAACTTAATTTATATTATTTTAAAATTAATTTATGTATTGTAGATTTATTATTTTAGGGTTAATTTTTATATATTTTTATAAATTATTTAATTTAATTTTTTAGAATTGGTAATTATATTATCCAAATTATGAATATTGTTTAATTTCATTATTCTTAATAAAACTTAGTTACCAAGGATAAAAATTATGTTTGTCTGGTAAAATGAAATTATGATAAAAATTCAAATTTGTGGGAAAATAATTAATATATCTCAACCATTATAAATTTTTGGTGGGGATGAGAGGATAATCATCCAAGTCCAATAGTATATCCATTATTTTCCACTATAAGATCAACCTTCCATTGTAAGTGAAATTACTTAAATATAATGTTATTGGTATCTACAAATGTGTACCCATATCAACTATAAAAGGATCCCTTCCCCACCCCACTTACTCTCACAAAAAATCCTTTTACCTTGGAAATTTATGCAAATAAATATTCCCAATTTGTTTTTCATAAATATACTTTTTCTTATTACTAAAAGTCCAATTCAATGCGCCTTATGGTATAGTCAATGAAGTGACATCTAAATAAAGTTTTATATTCTTAAATGAGCAATATAAGAATTTACATTTTTACATCCTCCAATTTTATTATAAACATTATAACTCAATTTATTTGATATCATAAATATATTATAAGTTCATATTTTTATTGAATGAATTTTTTCTACTTTCATCACAACCACATGAAACATGATAACATACCTCATGTCGTGTGTCGAATACTATATTCCGGAATGAAATATTTTATTTTTCATCAGCACCTTAAATGGACTATACTAGAATATATTTTATGAACATATATGATGGAAATTCATAATAATTTGTAGGAATATATTTCTAAAAGAATGTAAATGGTAATTATCAATATATTGTAATCTCCTAATATCTATAAATTACCTGAAACAAGCCCCCCATGGATCATATTCTCTCAATATATGCCTACATTTTCCATTAAATTAACAAAGGGATGAATAAATAAATTAAACACAATGATTTAAATAAATTTACAATATACGAAATATGAAATTGGTAAATTTGATTTGGATTTTGATGTCAATATTATGAAATGATTGAGAAATAAATGAAATTATTAACATCTGATGACGATAATTAACATTAATTAAAAACTTAATGTGTAATTAATTAATATAATCAATGAATATAAAATATAAAATATATGAATAATTTTGAAGAAATAATTTATTAGAATAGTTATTTTTATTTTTTGTAAGTTTATTATTATCTCATGAAATATTGGTGAAAAAGGTATGTTTTTTCATTTGAATATTATTTTGAATCCATTATTTTTTTACTAAGTTGAAATACTGGTAAATTATATGAATTTTCTCTCCAAAACCACATATATATCCTTATTCTATATTTTTTAATTTTATTTATAGTCCAAAGAACTATTTGACTACCCCTTTGGCTCATAATCCACCTAACATGATGCATATAAAAGAAACCAAACTAACCTCTTCATTTTCCTTGGGAATCCTTTTAATTACTATCTATATTATCTATTTTGTTTATGGATGTACATATCTCAACATCATTGATTTATTAAGTCCATTTCAATTTATTTTACATTAGTGAAAAACATATTATTCTTTTTACATTTTTAGTGTGGTTTTCCTTCCACAACATACACCTTCTTTATAAAAGTTTAAGGAATATAATTTTGAAATATTCCAGAATAAAACCTTCATCCTAGATCCATCATTTCTTTTCATTAAAAAAAGTATCTCATAATATTAATGGTTTTTTAAAGCTATTTAATCTTTTTTAAAATATATTCTTAATTGGAATTGAGAAATAGAATGGTACGTATTTATTTTTAGGTAATTAAATTTAAATGTCCTTGTGAAAATTATTTTCATCTATATAAATATCTTTTAATTTTTTAATACCTTTATTGAGTATCCTATAAACGAGACCATACAACATCATTTTCTAGATATATCATAACAATGAAAACCATTTCTTTTTCAGTATTTAATTCATCTATTATTAAATTATGAATATTTACAATTCATTATGGAACATATTGTATGGTTAATCATTATATGAAGGCTGGAATAAAAAATATATATCCTTCCAATAAATAGGGTAATGTTTTATATCTTAAAAGAAAATTATTTGAGGCTGAAACTGGATTCCTAGTCCACTACTATATGGGAGGAGTATAAGGATTCTTTATCTTAATTTTTATGGGATATATGATCATGATTCTAAATCCACTATATTTTCAATTTTACGCCTATTCTTAAGACACATTGATATGTTTTTTAATGTACTCATGTTGTGATGTCTTATTTCGAATGTTTTATTTTAGTTCTTAATTTATGTCTTATAATATATATTTATTTGGGTATCATCTCCTAATGTTGTGTTCTTTTACATTGATTATTTTTTTATATCCACAACATTATCATATTATCAATTATGATCTTCATTATTTATGCTTGGAGAGAATATAATCTCACACATTCATATGTTAGACTTCCATAGGATATAATGAAGAATATGATGATTTATGTGTTTAAAGGATAACATGTAAAATACATTGTGGTTGATGTTGAAAATGTTATATATTAAGTTGATTATATATTTAGTTTCCATTTAGAAAAAAACCATTAGGTTCTATGGTGTGATTTATTATGACATGAAATGGATAATCATGTAAAAGGATGTAATGGAAATGTATGTATGTTTTGATTTCAAATTATTTAATTTGAGTAGGATTTATTTATTATCAGGGATTAATGCAAGAAAAATTATTAAAAATCATAGGGATAAGAAAAAATATTATAAAACATTGTAAAAAAATTCAAATGAATTGTGTTTTTTGTATTTTGGGAAAGAAAATAATAATATAGTTTCAAAAAATAGTGAATGATAGGTAACATGGGTATAAGAAATAAAATTTTATTGTATGCTAAAAATTATGAAAGAATAACGGGGAAATTAACTTATGGTGTTGGTAAGACATTTTATTTATGGAATATTGAGACATCATAATAATGATTGTTGAAAAAATTTAAGGATTCTAGATAGTGAATGAGATGAAAATAATGCGCTACATAATGATCCACCCACACTCCAACAATTTATTTATAAATCGTATATGCACTACAATAATTGGTGAACAAATCAAAGGGTTAATGGGGGAAATAAATGTCATAAAACTAATATTCTAATAAAATAGGGTAAAATTTATGCAATCAAAACTATGGAAGTGGATCATGAAAATGACATGGTTAAATGTATATTTAGAATTAACTGTAGGGATTAAAATGTTTTATTTGAATTTTATTATATTACTTCTTTTATATCATTATAATTTGATAATGGAATTAAATTACAACCTCAATTGTTAGATACTTATTTAATGATGACAAAACATAGTGGGGTGATTATTATTTAAGGCCCTATGTACTTATCAGTTGAAAAATTGAAAGGAAATTTTAATTTAGGTTTCGTGACGGATTTGTTTTGGAATTGGTACATAGCGTTGAATTCTATGAATTTATACAACATTATATGGTGTCATTGGATGTTGTTTTATTTATAGTGGATTGATAGAGTGTTTTAGAGGTCATTCGGGTGGGTAATCTGTGGTCAGGCTGATGAAAACAATATATTTATATGATCTACAGAGGGACCATAATTGTCAAACTAGGATTGATCAGTGTTGAGTGGTTATCCCACATCCAAGATAAGTTTTAATCCATAATAAATTGGTTATACTGTGCACATATTCTTGAATACCTTTTTATCATGGCATCTCTAGTAAAATCAGAAAGTGTATTTTCTGGGAACCCCAAAATCTTCTATTATTACTCTTCTTAAAACAAGGAGTAGTATCCCTCTTTGGATTCTCTTAATCTTTCTTCAGTGCCTTTTCGATCTAGATTACACAACAGAGTTTCATTGTATTAATTCGAGGTAAATTAATCCTTACACGTACATAATTTCTCTTAATTATTCTTTCCTTGTATTAGACTATTTGGATAGGTTTTTATATTGGAAATTTCTCTACAGATTTGTTTAACTATAACACTTTCCTGGTGATTTCTTTTTCAACTCATAAAATAAATATTTTGAGTACATACTCAAAAAATCATTCAACATTTTAGAAATGGTATTTTTCTAAGTGGATTTATTTTGGTTCATTTATTTTGTGTTAAATTTTCTATTGTTACATTTTTATCTTTAGGGATATTTGTGCTTCCTTTGTGTGTGTGGGAATATGTAGTAGACCATAATGAATTATTTTAGGATTCAATTCCATTTTATTTCTTGTTGTCTTTGAAATATATTATTTCATTTTTGGAATTTTTTTAACTTTTTAATAAAGGATAAAAAATTATTTTTATTTAGTAGACTTGTTCTCGATGTTGTGTGGATTCTTGGATTATCTTGGGCAGTGATGGTGATGCTGTGAAATAATGTAAATATTTTTTTGATGTAGGTGGCCTTTAAATTGATCATTATATTGAAAATTTTTTTATGTTTGTGTATCTCATGTATATTATTTTATTAATTATTAAATTACAATTTTTCTTAATCAAATTGTTAGTATGGGATCACATTAGTATAATAGTGAAAAGGGACATTATGCCTGACTAAATGATTGTATAACAGTTCATTTGATGAACGAGTCTTAATAACTCTGCATATGAAATGTTTGGGGGCATGTTATAAATTTATATGTAAAAGGGTATCATTCTTATGATATTTTGTTAAAATGATATGTTATTAAAACGGAATTTCATAGATAAAGTATAATTATAAGAAAATAGTTTGAAATTTTAAATGTAAATTTTTATGGAAATACCAAAGGGTATATTTTATAAAGTTTTTTGGTCTATTTGAAAACATGTGGGAGATGTCTTGATTTTCATGCTTCATTGACTGATGTATTCCCCACATTATGGTTTCCCTAGGGTGATTATTATTATATAACATTTCATTCTGATTGTATATTCTTATGATTCACTATTCTAGGAATTTAGGTTTTGTTTACATTTGGATAGAAAATATAAAACCCTCTAGTGTGAGAGAAGGGATTAAAGTATCTTTTTAAATTTTTGTGATGATATCTTTTATTGAGAAATAAATTGGAATGGGGACATGGTTTATGTGATAAATCATAAGGGATTGGGTCGGGAGAATCCATGGCATGTCTATATTTTTTTGGACATGTGTAATTGAAATGGTGTGTCTTATGTGATACTATTAAATATTGTCTATTATTTCATGTCTGAAAATAATAATTGTGATGAACTACTATTTAGGGAGAATATAGTAGGTTGAAATAAGAATTATATGGATGATATTGTAAGGTATCCATTAGTGATAATGTTAAATCTAGGTAATCCATAAGTGATATTGTTAGCCCTGATGTGATGTAGGAAGTCATGATTGAATGTTTTAGCCTTTCCATTTTCTGACTGATATGCTTTTCCCAAATGTAAAATGGGAAACCATGTGTAATTATGTTTGGGTTTTTTAATCCCAGAGTGATATGGTTTTCCATGAGGATATGTGGGTAGACATGAGGGATATGGATCAACCTTTTTAATTCATGAGTAATATGGTCAGACCTCTTGTAATTTACACACCCATGTGTGATTTGGTTAGGCCCGAGACATCAATGAGTGATATGGTAAGCCATGTAATGTGATGAGTAATATTACCTTGAATAATAAGAGATAATTAGATTCTTCGTAGGAGATTCTATTTCATATTAAATATTTTATAGTGTCTTTAGGTATTGTTGGAACTGTGGTATTTGGTGAATCTTCTTTCTAGTACATAATGAACTATGTATGCTCTGGTGTCCTGGCATCCGAGTTATAACATTACGTCATTTGTTTCATGGTTTTATGTACAACATGTGTTATTTTTATGGGTTTTTGATATATTATAAAGACCATTGAGCTTATATTTACTTCATAACGATCAAATTAATCAAACAAAAAATCAGAATTTTTGAGGCATTTTGGATTTCTAATGGGTCATTGGACTCACCCCATGATAGTGTATATTTAATGGGTTTCAATGTACATGTGTAGACCTTCTTGTTTCTCTTAATAAATAGGTATCAATTTTTGTAAGTCATTATTGTGTTAAAATATATAATTTTTTCACTATATAATCTTTATTTAGAAAATTAAATTATACTTTCATAAATACTATACATTAGTAACATTATACATCCCATGTCTTAAAATGATTTGTAGAAAAAAAAATTTACTAGATGAATGATAAAATATAATCCTATTAATATGTGAATTATATTTTGATGAAAAAATGATTTTTAGTCCAATAAACGAAAATGGATTAGTCCACCACATGAACTATGTTTATTTTATTATACGAACTTAGTTTAGTAAAATGAATGGACTTAGTTTTTCAATTGGACAAAATCAGTTTAGTCTATCAGATAGATAATATTTAGTCTATTTGAAATATTTAATTCTTACACTCAGATTAATAATGGCCTTTCTATCTTAATAATGAATTTTGATCCATTGAAAAAAATGATGTTCTATTAATTGGACAATCTGAGTTCAGTCCATTGGACACATGAATTAGAGTGTATTAGATGGTTGGTGTTTATAATCAGACGAGCAAAGATAACTTCAATGGATAAAATATTTAAAAATCACTATCATTATACCATAAAAGAGGCCAATAGAAGAATTGTATATATATTGTGCTTAGCTGTCAAGGTGGATCTTATCCAAGGATATTGTAACCAATCCAGATAGTCACTAAACATAACTATAAGAAGGGTCTTTATAAATATAGGTTCATTTGAGGAGATGGATGAATATAATTTTTCAATTAAACTCATTTCATGTTTACTTAGTTGTAACATACTGTTACATTCCATTTGTAAATATTTATAGAGTTTCTATTCTGAGGAATCTTAATGTGTATGGTAAAACCCATAAAACATTTTACGTTCATAAACCTGGATATTGATCTTGGTTTATATTGAGTTCATTCAGGGATATGAAGATTGATGATCATGATCTAGTTCGATCGATTGATTATGAGGCTATAAAGAATAAGGTTTTTTATCATTGTTATTACGGTAATTATTCTTTGTGAAAGAGATTACTCATAGTTGTGTTGAAACCATGGATACCGTAAGTCAAGGTTATTGACATCCTCTACACTGAAGGTTAAAGGATTATTATTTATTTTATAGATTTTTTTTTCTCCTATAATTTATAATGATATATTTTATTTATTTACAAGTCATTATTTTTATCATTCATTTTATAAGGAATTATTATTATTTTTTTTACATTTTATAAAAACTCTTATTATGTAAATCATATCAATTTGGACTGAACCCAATTTGAAAATTAATATCATCAAACATAAATTTTGTATTATAAATTAAAATACGTAATTATTTTTTGGGTTATAATATTTATTAACATGAATTCACACCATTTAGATAATATTATATTAATGGATCCTTCATTTGGTATGAGAGATGGTTCTACTACTTGAACTTACACATTTTTTATTTTGTCACATCATGGATGTTTTCAAGTTTAAATTTTTTTTCTACAAATTTTTCTTTAAATTGTTATTACACTAATAGGTATTTTATATAAATATAATATTTCATGTTTATAAAAATTGTTGGATGGAATTTTTAACCTGTTGAGAATCCTAATCATTGTAGACTAGTGATTTTTAATGCGGCTAATTTTGAATATTGGAGAGATTATATAAATAAATTTTTTATTAACACTATAGTAGATATTGTTATTATTCTTACATGGAATTATCAAATACCTAAGAAAGTGGTTTATATATTCTAAATTAGTAGTTTATTTAATAGAAATTAAATTATTATGCATTGAATACTTTTCTATGTTATTTGATAAGAAATATTTGATGTAAAATTTCTTCTTGGGAAGCTGTCAATAGTATTTAAAAGAAGTCATGAATTACTCATTTTGGTACCTCTAATGTTATAGAGTATATAATATCAATTATTATAACATATTAAGACACCTTTTTTATGGATTATCTTTTTAATGAGGTATCTGAGATTCATGGTAATTATTCATAGTTTACAATATATTGGTTATAAAACTCTTAAAGATGAGATTTTGGTTTAAAAGGGCATATAAATTATTCCAAGAGATTTAGAATCCACGAGAACAACTCATGATGATAAAAAGTGTGTTAAAATGTTTAGATTAGTTGATTAAATTGGTTATCATATATAGTACTCAGGTGGATTGATAATAGAAACTAAAAATAAAAAAATAAAAAATAGTGTATCATTTCTTCTACATCATCTTTTTCAAAGAACTTGAGATCTACAAATAATGATATTATATCTTCAAATAAATATTTTTTCCAATTTAATGAGAGACTAGATCTTCAGAATCATCTAATAATTAGTTAGATATTATTTTTAATAGAATAAAAAACATTATTGGAACGAAATATTTTCAATTTAAGTATAAGAAAACTTTTAAGGACAAATGTTGTAAGAAGGATTATCCAGAAATGATATTTTATGAACAAAATAATTCTGCTCATATAAAATTAGTATGATACATAATTATTAGAAAATATAACAGGGGTTCAAACTATGGGATAATTTCTAAGAATTTTTATAGAAATAATTGTATTGAAATCATGGTGTCCTCTGACAAACGGAGTGAATTTGGAGGTCATATTTATTTATTGAATTCAATAGACAGTGGAATTGAATTTCAAAAGAATATCATGTTCTTTATGGAAATTAAAATGAGTAAAAAATTTATTATGGATACCTTATAAACTGTAATCTGGACCAATATTACATTCAATGTTAATTATAATTAGTGAAAAAACTAGAATAATTTTATATCCGTAGCTAAAGAATATAATTCACCAAAAGAGGATAATTACATTTCATAACTTTGAGGAAGTTTTATGATTTTATAAAATTTTACAAAACCAAAATGTTATTGTTTGTAAAGAAAATATAATTCTAAAGAAACATTGGATCAAATATAAAGAAAAAAACTTCATGGGAATGTACCTACCATATATTTAATAATAAAAACACAATTATTAAAAATAAAAATTGATTTTCAAAGAGTTGACCCTTTTTTACAAAATGTAAAACTAGTGGACATTGGGAAAAAGTACCTTAAATAAAGTGAAATCTATAGGATTTTAAAAAAATATTTTTCAATCAAATTGAAAACTACTAAGAATAATAAATATAGGAATATTTGTGTTTGATTTTTTTATAATAACATTCTTCCAAAGAAGGTGTGGGTTACAAATTATTAATCTACTTATTTTCAGTAAAATGATAATGGTACTAATAGAAGTAATATTTCATACATGGATTGTGGAGGTTCTAGGAATTTGATTGGTAATAGTACTTTCTTCACGAATATTAATAAATGAATGGTGTAAAAGTCACTTTTGGTGAAAATTAATAAGGATAAATTATTTGAATATTTAATATAATTCTTTTTCGAATATATTTAAATTAAAATTCTTAATATGTTATAGGTCTTATTAGAAACAATATTATCATAAGTCAATTATGTGATGAGATTTATGTTGTGAACTTCTTGAGTGTTATGTGTTTTGTTTATGGTTATGACTATATGTTTATTCTTTCTTCCAACATGCATGATAATGTATACACATGTTATCTATAAGATCATATGATCTAATATATACCTTTCCTTAGTGTAATTTCCAAAAAATCATGGTTTTGTGATTGATGGATTGGACATTTTATTTTAATAACATTATATAAACTCCCTATGAAATTACTTGTTAGATATATATAATATTTTAATTTTAATTTTTCAAATGATTATGATACTTTAAAATTTGGAAAGAAATATAAGTAATGTTTTAGATCTATTAGTGAAGCCTCCACTTCTGATAATTTAAACTTAATGAATAAGATTTTTTTTGGTCATTCAAAAATTGAAATTACTGGTGGAAGATAATATTAAAATGTTTTATTTTATGATTATGCTAGATATATATGTTTTTATTTTCTAGAAAATATGTTAGAATCCTATTTCTATTTAAAATACTTTATAGCCCATATTAAAAATGATAACAAGCTACACATGGTAACTATTCATAGTGATTGTGATTGAGAATTATTAAATTATAATTTTGAATATTTTTTTAGTATAATGTTTATTATACATAACATCTCAGCACCTAGAAATTTAGTAAAAAATTGTATATTTAAAAGAAAAAATATAATAATTTATTAAATTAATAGAAATATGGTGACCGAATACTTAGCTTCTAAAATTTTTATAGATTAAATTTTTAGTAATTCATCGAATAATATAAATTCTGATTCAATAACACATAATTTTAATAAAACATCATATTAAATTTTGAAAGGAATAAATCCAAAACCTTCTTATTTTAATTTTTTTCGATGAATAATATTCATCTGGAATAATAAATATATTCAACATAAATTTTTTCTAAAATTCTATAATGAAATACATTTTTTGTTTTTCCACAACAAATTAGGATTATTTAGTTTTTATTAAAACCACTTTTCAGGTTGAGAAACAGTTCATTTTTAATTTGATGAAACTAAAACTTTTTATTCAAAAAACTTGAACTCACATCGTGATTTGTTATCTAAAAATATTTTTTTCAAACCAAGGTGGAATCTTCTTCTCTTGAAATAACAACTAAAAAAGATAGTTCTGAAGTTATATCTTAAGAATATTTTTAACATGTTGTTGTAGAAAACGAGTTTTATAAAGACAATGAATCAATTGATTATTAGGGATCATCACAGTGTACTATCATAGGTGATGCATATCAACATTTCTTAACTAAAGTTACTTAATAAATGAAATTTAATATTTTCCACTTTTATCATAATTCGATCACTAGAGTTTGGATTATGCTCAGCGTTATGAATGTTGTATAAAAGCAACGAAGGATGAATTCAAGTAATTAGAAATGAATCAAGTTTTGAATTTAGTGGAATTCACTTATGATTAAATTGTTATTGGAGTAAAATGGGTTTTTGAAATAAATGTGATGAAAATGAAATTATAGTTATAAATAATTCTAGATTTTTGTAAAAAGGTAATAATAAAAAAATAAATTGATAATGGGGAAACATTTACTCTATTATCTTGACTTGAAGCTATTTGTATACTTCTAGCTTATACAAAATTTCATAAATTAAAACTTCTTCAAATGGATGTGAAATTTCATTTCCATTGTGGATATTTTCAGGAGGATATTTATCTAGAACAAAAAACTGGGTTTGAAAATAAAAACATACTATGACACATTATTAATATAAATTATCGCATTGGTACTATTATAATAGATTAATTGTATTTAAAAAAATTAATGGATATGTAGATCTAATAAATTATATTAGAATATTTTCTAATAACACTATGATTGTTCAAATTAGTGTTATGAAAATATATTTGGATGAAATAAAAAATATCTTATATATTTCTTTGTAGATCTTATGGATTTTTTTTGTGTTGAGCATGATGTGTGAACATAATTTCTTTCACGATTCTGAAATTTCATAAAAATAGAAAGAACCTTTATATCTCAACAAAGTATATAGATGTTATTCTAATTATTTTTTGATTCTAAAAACACTCAATGTATAAGTACTCCTATAATAATCCCAAAAACCTTTGGGACTAATGGATCGGGGAAACCAGTTAACAAATAAATGTTTCAAGAATCAATGGTAGTTTATTATACATAATATAGAGTCATTCAAGTTTTATGTTTTACAAATTCTTGTCTATATGATATCATGATAATCCAGAAAAACATCCACTTAAAAGAAGTTAAACTAATTTTTTGGTAATTTAGGGGAATAATGGATCTTTTAATATTTTATTTTTCTCAGAATGATTTTTAACATAAAATTTTTTATTTCTAATTTTGATGTTGGTGAAATGAATAAAAAAATTATTCTATTAGATTTCATTTCCTATAATAATATTTATTAAATTAGTCATATAGGATAAATTATTTTGAATAACATTCACCTCATGAAGGGAAATATATTTTCACTGAAAGTTGTTTTGCACCAGTATTATGGATGCAACACACTTACCAACTTTTCGTGATCAATAGTAAAACTCCATTTTTTGATAGCACATGTTCCCTAGATTTATATAATAACCCATGACATCACCAATCAAATATGAATATATATATATATATATATAAGACACCACTTCCTTCTACATCACACACAAAAAGGATATATCGTTTTATAATTCATCGTAACATAAGAACAACTAGATGAAAAATTTATAAAACCCTAAAATTCCAATAGATTAGAATATATTAAATAGAATCTATGGATAACCAATACAAACTGATCATTCATATATACATCTCAGTTAGAGACATAATTAATTTAGTTAACTCCTTTTCAAAGTGGACTACATATATTATTTTTTCTAAAAACATCGGGTTTTCTCAAATATTTTGTTTTTTGTAAACATTTGATTCCAATTTTTTTCTAAAAACATCATTTTTTTAATGATTTTATAAATTTTTTAATTATAGTTTTTTCTTAATAGATAGAATATATTTTATAAAAAAATCGAAAAAATTACCAAAAAAGCATTCCCACAAAAGTTTCATTTTTTACATTGAGAGGCAATTTCAAACTATTTAGTTTTAACGAAATTTTGTTCGATTCCATTTTACTTTGTAACATTGTTTTGTTTTTATAATTTTAAAAAATTAAATGAAATACTTTATTCTTATAAATAATGTTTTAATAAAAAATATTAAGCATTTTGAATTACTATTTAATTTTTTTATTAGTAATATCATCCATCAAATCACTATTAGGTTTTATTTATAGACCTCACATTTCTATAAGTCGATTTTTCACTTACGAGCCTATAAATAATAGTTTGGGTCACCACCTTTCACACATATCTCAGTAACTGATCAAAACTCTCAACCATAAAATATATCATTCGTCCTATGTTTTTGTCAATCTCATAATCTATTCTCTTTACCAGATTCTTTATATTCATCTGATTAGTCGTCCCCTTTAGTTTTTTTAAAATGTATTCTCTTAAATATATTATAAAAAGAGTGGTGATAAAAAAAGGATGATAGAATATTAATGGTTTGATAAGATTAATTCATTGATAAATGATGTTATCGTATAACATAAATGGAAGAAGGTTTAACATGAAAAATAATATTTTGATCTTCACTATATATCGATTGTAAAAGGATAATTTTGTGGGTTTTAGTGTTGATAATAATTTTAATGTAATTACCTTAAATATTTTTTATGATTTATATAAGAAAAATAATTACAAAAGATGATAATATATTAGAGACTCTTTTAGAAGGAGAAGACCATATTATTTCATACAAACATATAGACAAGATGGGTAGTTATGAAAAATCAATGTCTTAGAAATTATTATTTCCTTATTATGAAAAAATTATGTTTTTAATTAATTATGGAGACTAGGGTTGTAATAATTTGTATTCAGTGGAATATTATTCCATGAAAAGGGGATAGATATACGTTAAAATTTTTAAACATCTTTGTGTAATGCATATTATTAAATATGAGGATGGTTAATTTGGTAATGTTTCTTTTTTTATTGATATAAGAAATATATAAAAGTTCCATGAAGTTTAATAACTTTTACTTTTTTTGTTTTATTAAAAATAGTTTAGAAATTTTTACCATATTTATGATGATTAATAATTCAGAAGTTTTTTTAATAGAGACAATATCTTTAATTAGAGAATAAATGATATCTAGAAAGAATTTTATTTTTATTCCTTAGTTAAAAATTTTGTTGATAAATTTGAAAAAGTCGTGTCAGATGTTGATGTTCATCCATTAAAATACTAGATTGAAAAAATTGATGTAGGTTTTTGTCCACTAAGGCTAGAGAGTTAGGTTAATGTTATATCTAAATAATAATATAAGGAGTTGATGTGTTAAAAAGCCGAAAATATTCTAAGAGATCTTTTTTTTGGATTAAAAAAGTTATATGCCTTAGTGTTAATGAAAAAACATAGAAATCGTTAAACTATTAAGAGACTAAGTAATAGTATTAGAAGTAATTTTATGAATCTACGATCATGGAAATTTTGATGAAAGGAGTAAAAACGTTCTTAATGAACTAGTTATTAATTATCCTTTATTAGTTGATAAATTAGTTCCTCGGTCCATTCCTTAATCTTCTATTTATCCGGCTAGTCATGATTAATCTTTTACATCAAATGCAATGAAGGCGGGAAAATTTATTATTCCATATTTTATTAACAGAAGTAGATGTAAACCTATATATGTTGAAAAACCATCATTGAAATGTAATGAAGAACATTTTTAGGAAATCATGATTATGTCTAGGAAAGAAGATTTAATGAGAGATGGGATGCGGGATTCATTTTTAGGAAATCATTTAGAAGGAGTGTATTAAAATTATTATGAAAAATAAGAAGAAGATAGTTCTTACAAGGAATCTTCTTTATCCTCACAGTGAAAAAAAGACACTAATTTTGAGGTTTATGATAGATAAAAATGTTCTAAGAAGGATGCTAAAATAATAAGGATGATTCAAGTTATTAGATGGATTGGACGAAGATAAGGTGATTTAAAATATTAGGATATGAAACATTAATTATTATATAATTCATATTTTGTTGTAATAAGATCCAATAGATAATAACCTTCAACTTTTCCTAAAATAATTAAAGATATATGTATTCTCAAAATTTTGGAAATGTATTTAGAAGATTGTGTTTCTAGCTATAAGAATAAGTAGTTGTCTCTAGAAAAGATGTCTTGAAACAAAATATTGAAATTAATAAAGTATATTTTCATGAATAAAATGTTCTCAGGATAAATTAAAAGAATATTATTTGTCATGTGTTAGAGGAAATGATTGGAAAAAATTAAATCTTTAATCCTCGAGTTAGAGAGGGTTGATGATGAATTCAAGGAAATTAAATCCCATGTGAAGAAGATTATGAAAAATTATTTATATTTTCTGTAAACTTTTATTCATTTTTTTAAAAAAATTAGAGAAATATATTTTTGGAATGAATAATTCATCATATAATTTTGATTAAATGGTGATCAATATATCTCTGGTCAATATTTCTGAAACATTATTTTGATGAATTTTAATTTTTACTAAATTTTTTCATAGGTAAGTTTTTTGAATAAAATGTCACATATTCATTCTATCCCATATTCAATTTAAAAATACAAAAGGGTGAGAATTTTTAAAATAGAATGTAGAGGTTATTTTTTATTATCTATAATACATTTATTTTAACAAATATTCTAGACATATTTTGTAAGATATTTTAGATTAAATGACATGGGGAAAATAATATAGATTTGATGTGTAAAAAATGAATCTTATGTTTTTCAATGTTTTTAGTTTTTCTATATAAGTGTTTTATTTTCGTATTTTAAAAAATTTATAGATTTGTTGTTTTGAAATTTCCAAATTTTACATATTTAAATCCATCTTTGGAATATCATAATTCACTTAATTAAAACTATTATTTGATAACATCATAAATCCCAAGACATATAATGATATTTTAGAAAACACAAATAATTCCAAACAAAAAAATATTATAACCAAAATAATATAAACTTCATATTTGGATTAAAAAAATGAATTTTTTTCAATTGGACAAACCCATTTTAGTCCATCAGGTGAACTCAGTTTAGTTTATAAAAAAAACACAGTTTAGTTTAATAGATAATATTGGTGTAGTCCATCATAAGAACTCAATTTAGCCAATCATATAAACATAGTTTAGCCCATATGATTGATTTATTATTGTTAATCAGATGAATTATGTTCATTCCATCAAAAAAATGAATTTTATACCACCAGGAAAATAAATTTCAGGACATTTGGAAAATAGAGTTTAGTCCATCAGACAAATGATGCATAGTTCATCAAATGATTAATGTTTATAATTAGGGAATCATTTATATTTATTTTATACATATTATTTAATCATCATTATGTTGATAATTTAAAATACAAAATTAGAGGAATTATATACAGCTCATACAGATCATTCAAGAATGGACATATATATGGATGTTCAAACTAACTTCATGAATCTCATAATATGACTATTGGATGTGTGCCTCTAAACAGTGGTGCATTTGAGGAGTTCCATGCAGATAATTTATTAACTAAACTCATACGATGTTTACATAGTTATAATATATTGTTATTTATGATTTTTAAATCATTATATTTTTTTATTCTAAGTAATTCAAGTGACGATTAAAATTTCTATATAAAACTTTGATTTTTTAATTTTTAATTCTGACCTATGTTTAGATCAATGGATTCTAAAAATTGGAAAAATATTGATTATGATCTCATTCAATCAAGGGTTTTTGGTTCATGAAATATATATCTTATTCAGATCATTCTGATCAAGGGATTTTATCACGAAGGAAGAAAAACCTCACAGTTTTGTAAATAACATGGATACCTTATTTTGATGATATATACTTCCCTTAAAAATATGGTAATTTCTTTTATTAAAAAAAGAAATTTTTTTACTCCTTATCTTTGTAAAGTTGTATTTTTTTAAAAGACATTATTTCCACAATAGATTTTATATGGAATACTATGTTTTTGTATTTACTTTTCTTAAAAACCCTGATTATATATATATTATTAGTTTTGAATGAATATGATTACAACTTTAATTTGATCGGACACATGTTTTGTCTAATAGATTCAAATAGGAAAACATTTTTTATAGTTCCAATTTTGAGTAACTAAAATTATCCCTCCTATTTATATCCATTATTAAACTATTTGTTGACGAAAAAATGCATTATATGTTTTTATGTTGGAGTGGCTAATGATTATGTAGGATAATTATGTGAGTTGAGTTAGAGTCTGTGTAGATTTATCATTAGTTTTTTTCAACATGTAATGGATAAATGTGGCATTTATTTGTAGGATAATTACATGTTTATAGAATTGTTTTTTACTCTATAATATTTCATCATATAAATTTTTTTATTTCATTCTATTTTGGAATTTTGGGGGTCATTTGGCTCAATTGTTTATTTCTACTAGTTTTTGGGATGTTCGATTTATGGACACGTAAGGATGAATTTTCAATAGATTTAGTCACATCCCTCAAACTTCATTTTAGATGGATTATTCTCTTGGTGAATATTTTATGATAACTAAGTCAGTAAAAAACCTTAGTATTTTTGGGAGGGAAACCCAAATTCATGTAAAAACCCATTCTTAGGTTTCATTTAGGAGTTACAGGTCATGGAGTTAAACATTTAATCTCATTTCAAAAAATCCTATATGATAGATGTCTTTGGGAGTGTGACTCTTGAAAATATAATAATTGTTTGGTTGTTCTTTTGATTTTATATATGTGTTTATTATATTTTTATAGATCCCATATTAATTTTCGAGATAGAAAAGTCACATTTAACATACTGAATCAACCCATTATCATATTTTAGTGAAATCCTAACAATGTTCCATCAATGGAAATTACTACAATTATATTGGTCTTAGTACCTGATCACGATGGGGAATTCACCTCATATGGTTATATATGAAATTGACGTAGGATATAAGATTGTTATGAGGGAATATGTTGATGTATTTTATAAGGAATTGTATGGTCTTCCCCAAATCATGCGGTTGACATTCAAAGTTCACTCATACTCTGTGCAATACCTATATAAAATAATCCTTTTTAGAATAAATCAGATTGATTTAGAGGAATTGAAGAATAAACTCCAATTAAATATGGATAAAGGTTTTATATTCTCATGATCTTTCCCATGGGGTTCACTAGTTCTCTTTGTTATGATGTACAAATCAACACATCTCTATATTGACTATTATTAACATAACATGATCATGATCAAAAAATAAATATTTATTACCCTATATTTATGAACTATTAAATTTTCTATGATAAAATCAACATTTCTTGATGATGGAACTTGGATATGGATATCATCAATTAGGGATGAAAATGGAGAATACACAAATGAAAAAATTACATACAATATATGGAAAATATTTTTTTAATCTATTCAGCCTTACAGATTCCATTATTATCTTAATGTATTTCATAAATAGATTATCTAATGATTACCTTCATTTTTTTAGTTTTTATGGATGATATTATGATATATTCTATTCTTGGGAAATAACATAAACCGAATATGTGTATTGTGATAAAGGCCCTATAGATGGATAAATCTAATTCCATGTATAGAAAGTCTATATTTTTTTATTAAAACATATTCCTCTAGATCCACGTTATCATAACATTGAATATATATGTAGATCCATTAAATACCTAAGTTTTTCAAGAATAGGTAAGACCATCCACCATAATAGAAATCCATTTTTTCTATGCTTAATTGAGTACATACAAAAAAATCTGAAATTTTTCATGATTATATAGTCCTAAAACCAGGTTATCTTGAAAGGGAGTGATGTTATCCATGATCTAATAATACAAGGAAAGCGTGAAGGATTCAAATAATTTTTTGCTCAATTCACCTATGCTTAGATTACCTTGAAGGTAAAAGGGATTATAATTTATTGTTATATCATTTATGGTTTTAAGATTATTCCTTATTAAAATTAAAAGTTAATATCTAATGCTTTAGGTTAATTAATGTCACATGAGAAAAATTAAACAACATGCACTTTAGAATTTGTGAAAATAGTATTTTTATTGAAAATTTGGTGGAACGATCTCTATATGGATTTTTTTTTTATTTTTATACATACGAGATTATCTTACTGTATATTATCAAAAATAAAGACCTCAATATATAATAAATTAAATTGTTGGATTTAATAAAAGAAAACCTTTCCCAATAAATTACCACCCTAAGAAGGAAAATAACATGGAATATTATTTGAGTAGAAATTACTAAGATACATTATACATGATGGGGATTTAAAAATACACAATAGTCATAGATTTTTGAAGCATGGACCTTCAAATATTTAGGGAATGAGAAAAAATGACATCTTCAAAAAATAAAGAATGAATTATCAATATATGTTAATTTCAAGGGATTGTAGATGTTGGATTTGAATGTATAGTGAAATTTGGGGAGTATTTAATATTTCAAATTTTGAATAATAGGACTTTAAGATTTAGGAAACATTTGTTAATCCCATAAATAAAGAAATTAATGAATGTTCTGTTTGATGATGATGATCAGTCATCTTTAGATATCAATCATGGGAGCTCAACATGTATAATGATCTTGAAGATAATTTCCTGTGGGATAAAATGATGTTTAAGATTGTAGAACATGTATCCAAAGTCATTTTATGCTAAAAATGGTAAGAAATATTGATTTATGTCTAAAGAGACGGTGTTACCATTACACATACCATTATTGAAAAAGGATAAAATCACTACAGATATAATTGTAGTACTAAACAAATCACCTAAGGGTTATTATGAAATATAGGATGTAGTAAGACTCGTTATGAATTCAGTTCATTTTTTTCCTATTAGGATTTTTTTATTTCATGATAAATGTTTCATGATGTACATAATAGAAGTTGTAATGAAACAATAAGGACCTTTTTCCATTATATTTGATTTGGATTTTTGGTTCACCTTGATGTTTTGGAGACATCTTAAATAGTATTCGATATAGAGTTTTGATACTCATTCATAAGATTTAGATTTTGAATTCAGAGATATATCATTTTAGAATCCTAGATCTTTTTGAGATAATAGCTTATCATCTTGTACTTACCATAAAACCATTCTTCTGTAAATGATTTTTTCCACATATAACTTTATAAGGATGTGTATATCTGATCCATAAATTATATTGAACACAAATGACTTATAGGTGCAATGTTATCTCTCAAATGAAGAACCATCAATAAAAATCAATTTTTCTAATGAAAATGTATTTAAAAACAAGACTACTCATCTGGTAAAATTTTCATGGATGAATAATATTTTCCAGGATGTGACAATAGAACTGGAATATAAAATGATGTAGAGGTATCATTACCTATTTCCATCAGTGTTATAAATTTAAAGGGATAAATTACATTATGGGGGATAATGAAAAATACACATTTTAATAATTTATTATTATTTAATAAATATTGTGTTGAATTTCTTGTTTCACATGCACCATAGAATTAAACTGAACAACAATATTTTTTGTTAAGATAAAATTATATGCAACAAATATAAGACTTTTAATGCTACATTTTATTTGATGTTATAAATATATGGAAAAGAATTGTGGAAAATTATGAAAAAGTGAAATATATATAATTTCTATGAATAAATAATTGATAAAATTTAATTAGTATAACTATGTAACCAATAATATCATTTCATTTTTTAAAATATATTTTCTATAACATTATACTTTTATAATTTTTTCTTTTTTATTTTCAAAAAATATGTATATTTTTTTATATAATATAAAATTACATTTTTGATATGGATAATATATTAAAACTAAATAATTTTTATTTTTTATAAGAGAACAATATTGACAATTAATATTTAAAATGTCATATTCCAATAAAAATATTCTTTCATTGTATTTTTTTTTACATTTAAATATTTAATTCCAAAATGTGATATTTTTAATATAAAAATAAACTTCTATTTTCGTTCTGAAATATAATATTTAACTATGAAAAATGTTTTAAAATTTTCTAAAAACACTGATTTTTAGGAGAGTTATATCAAATAAACTTTTCACAAATACTAGGACATTTATGAAATAATTTGGACATTTGAATTGGAAAAAATTATGAAATTTTTATCTATATTGAATATTAATTTTATAATTAAAATCATTTCTTTTTAAAAATATTAAGATTTATTTAAAAATATGTGTTTTATATTTTATAACCTATGTTATATTATTTCAAAAACTGATGTTATAAAAACTATAGTTATTTTGTACTTTTTTCTGTTTTAGAATTATAATATAATTAAATGTATTTCATATTTTGAATCAGTATACCAACATTTAGTAATAATTCAATTTCATTTTTATACATAAAATTATGTTAGTGAGGTTATAAAATGAGTTATAGTGGTATGAATAAATTATGGAACAAGTTAAATTAATGGGAAATGGATGACAAATCTCAAAAAATATCCCATAATGTTTTAGATGAGAGGTAGATTGACCAAGAATCATAACCTCTAAATTATATTCTACTTGACGAACCATATTCCATTGAAATTGATATTCAATTAATATTATTTTATGATTATTAACAAAATTTCCTCCCCAATCACTTAAAAAAGGATCTCCTCACCACCAACACTTATTCTCACACCATAATCCTTTTAACATGACCATATTCTACAAAAAAATCTTAAAAAACGTTATTATTATTTAGATGTATAGTCTCTCAAAAATTCAAATTCATGTTTCCCAAAGGTCAAGTCTAAGAAGACTCATAAAATAGAAGTCGTAATGATTATCTCAACTATCTTAATCATTCTTCATCTACCTCCTCCATCTATTTAATAACTATGCTATCATAGTTACATTATTATATTAAATATTTTAAAATTTTAAAATTTTAATGGAATAACCATTCTATAAAATCATCCCAACAATTTGAAAATTTCAAAATGGTTCTCATGTTATGTGCGGACAACCACCTCAAAAAACGTAGTATTTTATTTTCCATCACAACCTTACATTACTGGTTCTAAAATTTATTTAATGAATATATATTATATTATGATGTACTATTTATCAAGACTGCGTTATTGAAAGGATGAACAAAATATTATAGATCATTAAAATGAAATCTTTTGATATCTGTAGATTTCTCAAAACAAGATTTTGATGGATTCCATTCACCTGAACCACACCAATAGTTTCTATAAAATTAACATCATGATTCATAAATAAATGAATCAAAATGATTTAAATAATTTTTGTTAATATGGTAAAATTAACATAGTATTTATTAATGGGGGTAAACATCACCATTATGAAGCATTTTAGAAACAGTCAAAATTAGTAACATATTATAATATAAATAAAAAATATATAGCTAATGAATGTGTAATAAAAGGTTATAGTTAAAGAATAAAAAATCTAATCAATATGAATAATTTTATGGAGTAATATATATTGATTTTTTTCAATTATATATGTGGTTAATGTTATGTCATGGATTATTATAGAAATAGGTAAGGTCTTTCTTTAAAATTCAATAATGAATATGATATTTTATTTAATGGAATTCTATATTGGGGGACACTACTACAAAATTGTAATTTAACAACACTAAAATTGGATTTTTTGGTGATAAAAAGTCACTAAATACCAGAACAATATGAAATCCACATTATTTTATTAGCATTATAAAAGAACTGATAAAGGAACCCATTTTCAGCGCTATTATTTAGCATGAATAATGTGGAATACTATAGTGTGTTGCTAAATTTATAACACACAAAAGCACCAAAAATAGAACAGTTAAATTATAGATAGCACCATTAATAAAATACAGGTTCAATAAAAATAATAAATGAAATAAAATTTACAACATAAATACATCAAAACAAAAATATTTATTCAATTCAAACATTTGTTTTTAAAATTACATCAGTAAGTAAAAATTATCACAGACATTCAAAAACACAAATGTTTATTTTTCTATGGCCCTTGACCACCAATCATGTTATTACTAAACAAACCATCCTAGCATGAGAAAAATAATTCACTTATATTAGAAAAAAATTATGATAGTAATACTATAAAGAAATATAATAAAACAAAATTGTTGATTCTGAACAAATATTTTAAACTGAAATTTGAGTCACACCATGAACATTGTGTGTCATAACTAGTAGTAGTTAAATATTGAACATAACCCCATTTCTTATTCAAATACATGAATTATATCAATGAAAATTAATTAAAAAAATAATAATATCAAAATGATAATTAAATTAATTAATTTATTCAAGATAAAATGATTTGAAATAAAATATGAGCTCATTTTATCAATTTTCATGAAGTGATGTGTGTTTTAAACTAAAATGTGACTTATATATTGAATATAGTAACAAAGATTTATAATGTTCACACTATGCATAATATCCAGGTTTCTGTCCTTCATAAACATCAAAAATGACTTTTTTATCAATATTCTAAAGTATCAAAACAATATGAATGTATTTACTCAGTTTTTAGTATGTTAGTTTTGTTTTTTACGGAAATTCCATTTCATATTGAAAAAATGAACATCTAGTCATATCTATCACATAATTTTTCAGTTTTATTTGATAGTGTTTCCATGAAATAAAAACACTTAAGAATCTCTTTCAAAAATATTCAAGAAACTCATAGAACATATTCTCAGTTTTTTGTGATAGACACATATTGAACTAAAATGTCAATTTTAAACTGATGAAATAAACTTTGAGATATACTGGTTAAAATTTTTATCAGATTGTTCTATGGCTAATTAATACATTCCCCAAATGACTAATTGATCATTTTTTTTAAATTATCGAAATAATCTAAGAGCATTTTATAAGTTTTGAGTATGCTAATTGTCTTTTTTACAAAAATTAATGTAATGTTCAAATAAAAACATGAAATTATATTCATACCCAACACACCATGATTCAAATTTAGGCGAGGATAACTATTAATCATCAAAAATAACTTATGGATCATTTTTATATAATATAAATACAATAAGAATGTATTTTATTAATTTTGAGAAAGTCAATTTTTTTTTACTAAAATATATATTTAATCTGGAAACTTTTAATTTAAGCCAGACTTTTTAGATCATAAGTTGGGATTATGTGAGACTGATTCCTTTATGTCAAAAATGACTTGTAAATCATTTTCTTAAATGTTTAAGGCAATCGGAGCATGTTTTCTTGTTTTTTTGACCGATATTTTTTAAACTAAAATGCAAATTTGAAAGTTATAACGAAAAATTTAAGTCATACGCATCACACCAGGAATCTGATTGAAGAAAAATCGATTTTTAAATGTCACAAATGACTCATGGATCGTTTTTCTAAAGTATCAAAATAATCCAAATGCATTTTTCAGTTTTGATAATGTAGCTTTAATTTTTTTCTAAAATTAATGTCAAATTTAAATAAGTAAACACACATAAAATCATGCTAGTCTAACACTATACCAGATCGATATTCGACTAATTTGAATATGAAAAAAGTAAATAATAAATTGTTTTCAAATAGAATCAATAACAATATAAAAGATATTTCTTATTTTTTAGTTTGTCACATGTATTTTTTACTAGAATGTCATTTTAAACCGGAAACACGCACACATTGAGTCATAATGATTACATCAATGTGTTTTATGGAAATGATAATTATTCATACATGTCAAAAATGGTTTATGAATCATTTTTACAACTTTTTAAAAAATTCAAATGTGTTATATCATTTTTCAATGAGTGATACGTTTTGAACTAAAATGTAAATTTTAAACTTATAATAGACACTTTTAGTCATATCTGTCATAATGTGGGACATATTGAGGTTTGTATGATATAAAAATGTCAAAGATGACTTATGTATCATTTTTCTAAAGTATCAAAAATAATAAAATTGATTTTTATTATGTTTGAATGTGTTACTTCCCTTTTTACATAAATTAATACCAACTTGATGAAAAAATAAATATATGGATTCATACATGTGACATAGTGTTTCATATTGTGGTAAAACTTATTATTATATTTAAAAAATGAATTATGATTTTTATTGAAAATACAAATGAACTATATGAAATTTTTTCTTAATTTTGAGTATTTCACTTTTGTTTTTTAATTAAATGTCATTTTTAACTAGAAACACGCACATTGAGTCATACCAGTCACACCATATATCAGTTTGAGAGTTGAATAATTTTTATATTTCAAAAATTAATTTCAAATCATTCTACAAAATTTAAAGGCAATCTAACTATATTTTATTAGTTTTCATTGAGTAATACTTTTTTAACTAAAATTTCAATTTTTAACTAATAATAGAAACATTGACTCATACTTAGCACATAATATATCTAAATGAAGAGATACTAATTACTACATGTATCAAATGATATAATAATCATTTTCGTAATTTATTAAATAACTTTGAATTTATTTTTTCTGTTATGTGTTTTTTGGTTGTCCTTTTTACTAAAATTAATGTCAATTTTAAGTAAACAGACATTCATAGAGTCATATCGGTCCAAGAGTGTGTTAGATTGTAGTCTATATGATTAATACATGTCATAAATGACTTATGGAAAGATTTAATAATGTATACATGCATTATTAATCTTTTCCCTTGGTTTTGAGTATGTCACTTATTGTTTTAACTAAAATTAATGTAAAATTTGAATAAAAACAAGCACTTAGAGTCATTCTGGTCACACCATGCATCATATTTAGGTGAGGATAATTTATATGGGTCAAAAATTACATATGTATCATTTTACTAAACCATCAATATAATATGAATATGTTTTAGCAATTTTTATTATGTCCTTTGTCTTTTTTTTCTGAAATGTCATTTTAAAATGGAAACATTCTCTTTGAGTCAAATCAGCCACATCCTGTGTTTTTTTGATGTGATAATTATTTATACAAATAATAATGATCTGTTAAACATATTTATATATTATCTACATAATAAAATCATGTTTTTTAATTTTTCAGTGACTGATATTTTTTGAACTAAAATGCCAATTTTAAACTTATAACGGACACTTTTAGTCAAACATTAGACACTGGGTATCAGAATAATATTTTTCTATTTTCTAAATATGAAATATAAATTTTGGGTAATTTTCTTAACCTATAAAAATAATAAAAAAAATTCTCATATTTGAATATGCCAGTTATCTTTGTTACTAAATTTAATGTCTATTTTATATAAAAATACACACATATAGTCAGATCAGTCGCACCGTGCATCAATCTGAGGTGAGGAAAATTTATAAAAAAATAAATTGACATAAGGATTGTTTCTATAAATTATAAAAACAATATAAATTAATTTTAACATTTATGAGTAAGTCACTTGTTGTTTGTAGTAAAAATAATGTCAATTTAAAATAAAAACATGATGTTGGAGTCATAGTGGTCTTACCATACACCAGATTGAGGTTTGGATGATTCATACACATAAAAAATGAATTATGTTCAATTTTTCAAATTTATAAAAATAATTCCAATATGTTTTCTAGGTTTTTATTATCTCATTTTTATAGTAAAAGGACATTTTAAACTAGAAAAAAATAAAATTGAGTTATACTAGTCCCGTCATTTGACAATTTGACTAGAGACTGATTTTTAAATGTAAAAATGACTTATGAATCATTCTCCTAACTTATAGAGACAATCCATGTGTATTTTCTCAGTTTTTAGTGGGTGAGACATTTTGAACTAAAATTTTAATTTTAAATGGATAATTTACACTTCAAGTCATACCAATTATATCATTTATCATAATGATTAGTGGATGATTCCTTAAAAAAATGACTAATGTATTTTTCTTATAATGGATCAAAACAATTTGAATGCATTTTTTTATTTTTGAGTAACTCAGTGCCTTTTTGACTGAATATAATTTCAATGTTAAAAAATAAGACAAATATGGATTCATACCTGTCATGATTTGCATCAGATTGAGATGAGGATGATTCATACATGTAAAAAATTACATATAGATCATTTACATAATGTACCCAAACAATCAAAATTTGTTTTAATGGTTTTGAGTATCTTACTTTTATTTTTCTAAAATTAATGTCAATTTAAAATAAAAACACACAATTGGAGTCAAACCGATCACACGATCAATTAGATTGAGGTGAGGCTGATTCCAAAAAGTATAAAATTATTTACAGATCATTTACCCGTTGTTTGAACATAATATGAGTGTGTTATTTTAGTTTTGGGTAGACAACCTTTATTTTTTATGAAATGTAATTTTAAACTCGAAACACTAACTTTTAGTTATAATGGTCACATCATGTGTCATCTTGACCTGATAATAATTTCGATATGTCAAAAATGACTTATGAATGATTTTATAAAATTATAAATAAAATCATAATGTTTTTACAATATTTTTAATGAGTTACACACATTCTAAACCAAAATGATAATTTTAAATTGATAAAGGAATCTTTGAGATTTACTGGGAATATCAGGTATTTGATTTTGTTGTGTCTTATTCTATATATAAAATGAATTAGGGGCCATTTTCCAAATGTATAAAAATAATTTGAATGTTTTTCCTTGGTTATGAGTTTGTAACATTTATTTTTTATAAATTCAATGTTAATTTTAAATAAAATGATACACTTTGAATCATGATGGGAACATTGTTCATAATATTGAGGTGAGTCTAATTATTACTTATCAAAAATGACTTATGGATCATTTTACTACTATATTGGAACAATATGAATGTGTTTTATTGGTTTTGAGTTTGTATTTTATGCTTTCTTATTGAAATTAATGTCAAATTTAAATAAAATGACAAACATGGAGACAAACCGATCAAACCGTGTGTCCTATTAATGTATGTAATATTCATACATGTTTCAAATAAAATGAGAATATTTTACCTTATAATATTTTAGATTATAATAAAAAAAATTGACTAAATATAATCCAATAATGTTTAAGTTTTTTCCTTTATAAAATAATATGATAAATTATGGAATCCACCATAAAATTAGTTCTGTAATAATATTTATAATCCATAAAAAATAATAGGAATGTGGACAGATGAAAGGAAGCAACATGACTTACCAGGTACACTTATGAATTTTAACTAACATGTTATATATGAACAAGGAGCAGATAATAATATGGGGATAGATATTAATGAGATCATTAATGTATGTAAGATGTTCTATTTATCTAGACAGGAGACCACTAATTACATAATTATATGGAAAACTATTTTTATGCAAAACATTATGATTGGAAATCTAATGCAAGATAATACGGTTTTGAAATATTGTGAATGAACCAACCAACCAAGTTTTATTTACACACTAAATTTCATTGATATGTAATTCAAATCCTAGGGAATGTGTTTTATCATATTTCAGTATGTAATGTGTGTTAATAACTAAATTGTAAATAATTAAATAAAAACATAATGTATGAGTAACATCAAGAAAACTGTGTATAGTTTTTAGGTAAAGATGATTAAGTATGTGATGTGTGTTTTTTCTATCAAAAATTTTCACAAAGCTATAAAATAAAGAAATGTCTCATTTGGAATGAAATGGAAACACCTTTTTATATAAAACACCTCTTATAAATGAAATATTCCCTCTCTTTCGTATCATGTTATAGACGGTTGAAGAAAAAATGTAACTTCCCAAAAGATCTAAAAAAATATAAATAATTATTGGATAAAAATTATAAGAAAATTAATATAAAAATTATAAATAATGTGGTGAAAAAATAAACTAAATAATTAGTAAGAACTCACCATTTCATTAGTGCATAATCCTTGTTGAGTGAAATATCATAATATAAGAGTGAAAAAACCTTTTCGATAATGAAATGTCATCATAATGTTTATGCATATTATAAAATAAGATTTGTAAACTAATAATGTAGAAATTGAATAAAGACATTGACTAAAGGATGATAAAATAAACTAATAGGTAATTTTTTGTTGTTATATATCATTAAACAATAATATTATTATTCATGATTATATTAAACTAATATAAATGGAATTTAGTGAAACATCGCAGAATTTTATAAATAACAAATATGTTCAAATTATTATTCTATATAGTATAAATCACATATAATCACATAGATATCTCAATATAAACTTTCTGAACGAAGAATGGATGATATTAGAGGTATTTCTAGAAGTTAAGGAAACATTACCAATGGAATAATAAATTAACTATTAGAATAGTTATGTGACCATCATGAATAGTAAATAGGATTATATAATAGTAACTTAATCTATAAATGTTAAAATTAAATTTATGCATCTTATAAATGATAATATTATATAATTATATCATAGTATAATTAAATACTTTTTTTTAAATATTATTAATCTTGGGTTGGTATTTTTATAAAACATAAATGTTATTTATAATTTTAATATTTATAAAATAATTGAAAGGGAGTTTTTTTTTCATAAAATATATTTTTAAATTAACATTTGTTTGTCTTATGATTATAAGAAAATATATGATACTTTAATTAATTTTTCAAAGTGTTATAAAATCTGTTATAATTTTAAAATTGGTATTTTACATGTAAATGATGTTTTTAATGAAAAAATAAATTTCACACATTTAGAAAATTATTTTAATAAAATTGATTTCATTTTTTAATTATAGACATCAAAAAATTAGTTATGGAAAAATTTTAGGATTGTTCTAAAATACTTGAATTTTTTATGAATAGTAAAATATGATAATTTATGATAAACACTAAATAGATGAATTATTGAGTCATAAATGATGTATGGATGATGTAATCACAAAATATAAAACTCTATTTATTAATTTAAGATATTTAGTGATAATTCTCAATATATTCACAATCTTAACCATAAAAAATAAGCTAATAAAAACAAATGTGAGAACACTCCCCTCCTCCCCTATAAATGCCACCCTCCCCACCTCTTCTCCTCACACCATCAAAACCATGATCCCTATCCATATTCTACCAATTAATATTACTATGTCCCTCCCCCATTTCTAGGATCCCTTGGTCTCATCAAAATACATATTTCTTTTATTAAATGGATGTACTAATGGAGGAGAAAATCAAGAGTCAAAATACTCTCTCTTTTTCATTTCATTTATTTTCAATTTCATTACTTTTATTATAACATCCTAAAATAAACATATCCATCTGGAATGATAAGTATCATATCTTTTATATACTATAATTTTATAAGGTCAATGGAATAATTCATCTTCAAACCACTTCCCATTTTTCTTTTATTCTAAAAATGAAATTATTGCCTGTGGTTAGTTGATTTTCTACCACCCCCGATGATGCATTTTCATTTTTCTCTACCTACTTCAAGGACAGTCCAAATACCATAATTATGGATAAATAAGATATTATTATACATATTATTAGTTATATAATTTTTTTATGAAATGTGTAAACACGATGTCAAATAAAATCATACAAGCTTACAATGGTTATAAAATTGACAAAATTAATTATATCATTCTCATTAACGATCAGTATAATAAATCATCATTATAAAAAATAACCAAAAGATATATAATAACAAATAAACTTATGAATATAAATTAATAACAATTATGTATAATCATTTTTATGTTACATGAACTTTCATACTCACATACAAGATAACTGACCATGAAAACAAAGAAAACGAACACTCTCGAATGATGAAATTAAACTACATAACTTATAGAAAAGACAAAAAATGAACTCAATAAAACTATAATTAATAAAATTAATTATTAAAATGTTATATATTTTTTAATTAATTATTATAAATTGATTATCTAGGATATTAATGTGATGAAATCATTCAGACATATGGTTTGGGGATTCCTGAACCCAGCTCTCTTCCTTTGGGTTTTCCTTCTTTCATCCCATTTTTAATATGTATATTATATTAATTATCAATAAAAATAATTTCTTTTTCCTTACATTTAATTTTATAGATATACAATTTTCAAATATTTTTTTATGAAAAAATGAAAATATTTTTCCATATAACTTATTCTTTCAAAGAATAAAACTTTTTCTTCTCACGAGGCTACTTCTTTCCCATTCAATATTTATGATTATTATACCAATTATGTTTTTTGCAATTTACTTTTGGAAAATTATCATTTTTTTAGAATATATTCATTATTAAATTTAACCCATTTCTCTCCATGGGTTAATTTTTGTCCATGATTGATATAATTTTTTTTGTATGCATGATAATGTAAATGTTATGATGTGATGGGTACACCCCGAATTATATAGAACATGTAAATGATATGATGTGATGGGTGTGACCAGAATTTTATTTCACTCCAATGAATTGGGTAATATGATTTATGTCATGAGAAAGAGTGAGATATGCATGAACATAATTCAGTATTTTTTCACAACTATGTGTGTTGGTTAACCACTAAGTCCTCATGTTTCATTTTCTTGCATTTCAAATTTCCATGCCTTTATCTAATCTTTCCTCTAAGGATTATGATTATGATACTATATAAATTTTAGAATGATAATGAATAATCTCGCCCATTTTTCTAGTATCTTATTCATCATATTACTGTGAATTTAGCTGACATATTCTATTTTTATATATCCTCTGGTGAATAATAATACTAAAGAGAAAATAATGGAATCTAAAAAACTAGAGAAGAAGGTATTAAGTAAATGTTTAGGATTTCTTTTTTGATTGTTATGAATGGCCAATGTTTCCTCAAGATACTAAACCATTGGATCCTAGTTGTATAACATTTAATGGTTTTAAATTTATAATGATTTAATAACCATTTAAGAAAAGTAGGGTTACTATAGTCGATATCAGATCGTAGTTTAGAAAATTTAGGAATTTTGATTAGTAAACCTTAGTAAAAACCTTTATTCTGATACTATGTATAAATTGTCACCCATTAATCATTTTTTAGAATAATTATAAACATAGTGATTCCAAAATATATTTCTTTAGTGTTATTTGAAAAGGGTAATAAATTATTTTTTCATGACATGTTTAATTATGTCTGGTTTTGACCTTTTAAATTTTAGAACATGGTTGGAACAAGGAGAAACCATGAAAAAAATCCATGTTAAGGACAACGTATCGATTTTTGGAATGACATACCTAATACAATTTGAGGTGGAGTCAAAAAATTCATTTCAATGCATACCCATCTATCTCAGGCAAGGAACAATACCTGGAATCAATTGGAACATCTTACTTCACCTAAGAGGGAGAATCTAGTTAACAAGTGTTTTATGCGGCAATGACTACAAACGTTTTGTTTATAATGAAACACACTCATCAAAGAATAGTGGGTCAAATCAATATAGATGTCATTTTCTTTTCTTTACCATTCTAGGATGGATAAGGTGACTTTTAATGTTTATCATATACATGGAGAAGCTAATTAATGGTTGGAATTTATTAAGAAGACAATGAAAAATGAAAAAATTGATGATATGGATTGGGATGACCTTAAGATAATGTTTTTAACTAGTATTTCCCTAGAACTCTTCAAAAAAATTTGGAGATGGAATTCATAGAGCTAAAGGAAAAAGAATTTGAATGTGTTGTGGTCTATGAAAAAATTATCATTTGGTTTCCAATGTACACCTTAGGTTTTGAATTAAATAATTATAAAAAATAAATAGATTCTTTGGTGGTTTCAAACCACACCTTCAAATTGATTTAGATATACAAGACTTCGGTAGTTATGAATACGTTGTTTGATTTTCTCTCAAAGTGTATATGGAGTTAATAGAATATTTCTATGGAAATGGAGATAAGAAATGAAAGATGGAGTTTCAAGGTGTGCAATTTAATAAAAAGGGTGGAAAGTAAACTAAAAAACACAAATTCCAAAAGTGTTGGATAAAGTATCTTGGGAACTACCTCAATGGGACAGGGAAATTCTATAGGTATAGGAGGGAAGTCCATTATTCTCATGAATGTCGAAAAACATGAGGAAAATAGAAAATGTGAATGATGAATTGAGAGAACCTTCAATAGTTCAATGCTTCAAATATAGGGATCAAATGAACTATTCATGTCACTGCACTAAGACTCGAGTTAACAAGGGTAATCTATATGAGTATCTAGTAAATCCAATGTAGAAGGGGAAGGATTATTCCATCACTACTACTGAGGTGGATCCCAACAATGGTGTGGTGATAGGTACTCTAGTTTTTCATTCATGAGTAGTGATTGTTCTATTTTATTATAGTTTTATGAATTATATCATATATTGAATGTTTAATAAAATTATTCAAACACCACCTCAAAATACATAGGTTTAGTTCTCTCTGATGATTAAAAATTGTTGTATTATTGCATCCAAAGTATATAACTCTTCATCGTATAATTTTTTTGAATAAACCTCCCATTAAGTCTTTTCATACTTCGTTTTCTGGAGATTTTTTCTATATTGGGAATGTATTGGCTGTTTTTATAAAAATACGAAATTAAATGTTAGGAAAGGGAGATCACTCATAACATCCAAGAGTATCCCCTAATTCTATAAAAATGTAATCATGGGGATGAATGTCTTTCTAAATCATCATCTCATGTGTGGATATGATTTATTTATTCTATATAATATCTAAATCAAAAGATTTAGAAAAATGAATAATCATACTAAAAGACATGCACATTATGAGGGACTACACTGATGTGTTCCCTTAATAATTCTCTAGACTAACTTCGGATCAAAAGTTTGAGCTCCCATTTTAACTTATAATTGGATCTCTTCCGATACGAAATAAACCTTATAGAATGGACACCGTTGAGTTGTAGGAACTAGTGAAGTAGTTTCAATTGTATATGGATCATGGTTTTATATACCAGAGTTCTATACTATGGGGTGAAATGGTCCTCTTCAGCAAGATGAGGGATTAATTAAATCACCTGTGAATTGATTACAATGAGATCAACAAAATTATGATAAAGAACAAGTATCCCATTCCATGGATCTATTACTTATTCGATCAACTATGTTCGGACAGGTATTTCTCTATGGTGGACGTTCTATCGAGATATAACGAATTAAATGAGAGGAAGGAAGATATTCCAATGAATTCCATAATAACTAGGCCTTGAAACTATGAGATCAAAGTGATGACCATCAAACTCACTAATAATCTATCAATATTCATGGAATTGATTAATATAGATTTTAGAGACTTCCATCACAATTATATGTTAGTATTTATTGATAATATTGTGATATTCTTCAATAAAAAGGAGGAACATGAGGATAATATATATGTTGTTCTAAAAACCATGTTCAACATAATACATGTGAGTTCTGGAAAGAGGAACTTTCATTCAATGTGGATGTTATCATCTGTAAAGGAATATATGTGGACCCTTCAAATAAATATTCAATCAAAGAGTGGCCCATTGAAACATCTGTAACGGATATCCGTAGTTTCTTGGGACTTTTTTAGTAATACCGGTGAGGTGGGAAGAACATATCATGATTTTTTAACACACTATCCATGATTTCTTTGAGGTGATAACAGTTTTTATGGACTACTTAAAGTGAATATTGCATTAAATAGTTAAAAAGGTTAATTATTACTACACCATTACTCACACATCTGACAATATGGAAACTCTTTATAGTATACAAATATTATTCAAAATAGGGGGTAGGTTGTGTACTAATGAAAAGGGATTATGTTATAGTTTATGCCTCAATATAGTATTAAAATTTATGAGAAATAGTATCCCACTCATGATCTGGATTTTGAAGATGTGATATTTTCATTAAAAATATATCTGAATTATCTAAATGGTGAGAATTGAGAAATATATACTAATTATAAGAGATTAAAATATATATTCGCATAGAAGCCTCTTATTGTGATCCATTTAAAATTATTATAGGTCGTAATGTATTATTACTTCTTAATCTACTACCATCATCAAAATAAAAAGAAACTGGAAGATGTTTTAAGTATAAAGAATCATTTTCCATTAACTATGATGATAATTGAGATGTATGCAATCATATTATATTTGAAAAGGATATACATAGAAACCATTAAGTATTTAACTTAACTAACACTTTCTCAAATTATTCCTCAACCATCCCTCATGGAGAAAATAATGGATTCAAATATAAATGATATAAAAATTCTGATGATAGAGGAAGCTATGAGAAAGAAAAAATTATAAGATTTTAAAATTGATGAGGAAGGAATAGTAAGAATTTTTCCATAACTATATGTACAACTGAATAAAATGATAAAGTATGAGGTTATGAATGATTAAAATATCTCATCCTTCTCTATTCACACATAGAGCGAAAAGATGTATCAAGATCACTGAGAGAACTATTAGTGGGACAATATAAAAATGGAGATAAACAAATATACATCAAAGTTCTTCGTATGTGAGCAAGTTAAGTTTTAAAGGTAAAATTCCATGTGGATAATGAAATCATTGAAAATAATAACACTGGAATGGTAAAACATCATAGTGGACTTTGCCATTGGAATTTTGAAGACATCTTGAGGAAAGAATATTATATGGGTTGTTTTAGATCATATTATAAAAATACGTCCATTTATCACAATTTAAGAGGTATTCTATCTCCATCTACTTTCACAAATTTACATTAGAGATGTGATAAGGCTTCATGGCGTACCACTATAAATTGTATCTGATCGAGATCCATGATTATCCTTGATGTTCTGGAAAAGTCCTCCACGTGCTCTAAATACCGAGATAAAATTTTGTATATCTTATCATACTCAAACATATTTCCATATTGAACTAGATATTTAGACACTAGAATACATCTTAGGAGCATGTTATATGGTCTTTGAAGTAGTAAGGGACAAACACCTACCTCTAGTTGAGTTCTCCTTAAACAATAGTTTTCACCCTATCATCTAAATAGGTCTATATAAAGACCATTGTGGGAACTGATTTAGAACTCTTACATTTTAGGATGAATTATGTGAACATAATATGTTATCACCAGATGTGGTTAAAGAAATGGTAGAAAATGTGAAAAAAATTCATAATCAATTCAAGACAGTCCAATGTTGACAAAATAAGTATGTAAAAAATCGTCGATGAGGCCTAGAGAATAAGGTCGGAGGCATGGTAGTCCCGCATATATATATATGGTCCGATCCTTAAAACATTATATAATCATGAATTAAATGAATAACTCACATCAAGGATATTTTCTAGTATAGATATTTATAGAATTAGGACATAACTATTATATTACATCTCAAAAATTGCAAAGTAGACACATCTACTAAATTTCCATTTTTTTCACATAATAAAAACTCTTGAAAAAAAGAGCCACATATAGTTCCATGTTTTAGACAACATTACTTTTCCTTGATCCGATCCTTGACCCTATTCATCACTAATTATGGTGAAGTAAATTTCGAAAAATAAATTAGGATGAGCATAAAAATCTCAGTAAGGTAAACACAAAGAAGTAAAATTATCAGTTTTTCAAAACAACAAGTAACCCATGAATAATTTATCAGAAGAAATACTTTTCAAATTTATGATGTATTAGAATTAAAAGATCATTTCGTACCCTTATTAACCAAAATATTACCATAAAATCCATAGAAAGTATAGAAAACCAATAATGGTAACTTTGGACATAAACATACATAAATGGAATAACCATAAGATTGACTTCCACACATATCACAAAATGGAATACCCATACGACAGACTTCCATACCCAATGCTTTAAATGTTAAAACATAACCACTCATCCTTGTTTATCACAACGCCACCCATCATTTGGTTTATCATGAAACCACCTGTCAAATGTCCAAGTACCATTATAAAATCATAACACATAAAATATTACAAATATAAATATTCCACTAATAAAATGTCATTTGCAATGAAATTAAATCGTATCAAGATATTGAAATAATAAATAAATATCAAAAACCATTTTCAATACCAAAACACCCAAAAACAGAATAAGGGGTTTCTTTTTCAATTTAAAAATATTAAGGTTTATAGAGGATGCCAACTAACGATTTCGGTGGTGGAGAGGTAATAGCAGCTGCAAACGTTAAACACATTCCTTTTTTCATTTATTAAAACACTTAATAGAAAAGGGATTCCCATGGCATGAAATGAAAATTTAAAGGTGTTCATACATCGTATAAAAGAACGTTTTGAATAAATCAAAATATGCCTCAATGAAAGGATATTGAGACAAAGTATCTTACCTCGTGTCTGACTTGACCCGTTCATTCTTTAATCTCCTGAATAAAAAAAAGTAAATTTATAATTTATTAAGAACATTTTTAAATTATACTATTCCTTTTATATCACTTATTACAATGTTATAATAATTATGTAATCATTAAAATTAATAATGGTCATTTTGTCGATATTTGGCACTTGATTCAAAAATGAACTTTTTATAATTACAATTTGCTCATGTGGTAAATATTCCATTATCTCTAGAATTATATTCATGATTTAGATATCATATATATCATATATATCCATTACATGTATGTATTTATAATTGTATATAACATTTTGTGGTAAAAAATGAAATGCACCATTCATAGAGACGGTTAGCCATACGTACGCATGAACTCTACATTTATTTCTATTTCATATTTTATTAATTGAAAACATAATGATACATATGTATATTATAATTCTAGTATAATATCATATAAATAATTTCAGTAACTCCATATTGTATATGTTCAACGTATGGCATGAATGAGTCATATCACTTTTTAGGGGGCGGTAGTCCGCACTTCCTCAAATGAAATTACCGCTTTTACCCATATAGAAACCACAAAGGTATGATATAAATGAAAAATACATAAGTAAAGAGAAAATATAAACATAATATATATCACATATTAATATAGTGCCATCATAATTTCCCCCATGAGAGGCGGTTAGTGATATTTGAACAATCATCATTTTGTGAGGCAATAGTTCATCGTCCACAGAAACAGTATGTTTATATCCATTAGATTTAGGTGTGTGGAAGATAGAAAATTTTAGCATATTATTTAGGCAGAGGTTGGATGAGCCAAGGGGCTTGAGAGGTGTGAGTAATGGGTTATAGGTTATGGATTTTGATAGGGGTATGTGATCTTTAAGAAAGTTTGAAAATATTAGTTTATAATATAATTACATTCAGTTTCTAAATGTCCAATACTAATTGATGTATAAGATAAGATGACTAATGTTATAAGAAATCATCAAATAAGAATTTGAGAGGGTTTGAATATTGTTTAAATTTTTATATTCTTATTTATTTAAATCATTCATTAATGAGGTAAACACTACATCATTATTGGGTCATAAATAATTTTATTTATTTGATGCCAAAATTATAAAAAAATACCACGATGTAGGAAATATTTTTATCTTTCAAATTAATATTTATAGTCAAAGAGATAACTTATATAACCCTATGTATAAATTGATTTACTAAAATATATATGTTTATGACCTCTTTTTTGTAATTGTTGGGGCCAAAGCCTCATTTCGTATTAAATTTAAGCAAAGACCCATTTAACTGGGTAGAGGGAGGCACATTACATAGGCTGAAGGCCCAGTGGGCATTTAACCTATTACATGGCATGTAGGCCCAATATTTTGTCCCAGGGCCCATTTTGTGAATAGTACTGCTACAGTACACACCTGCTACAGTACCCCCAGTACTCGCCGCCACTACAGTGCTCGGTCGCCACTATAGTGCCCGTCGTTGCTACAGTGTCGTCACCGCTACAGTACACTTTAATACCACTAATGTTTCTGTGCCTGATGGGTTTTCAACACCAATTTTTCATGTAGGATTAGGGGGTCCCAAAATCGACACAAGGATGCCCCTAGTAGGCCATGTATTAACCAATTGGAATAGGACACATGTTAGGGTAATTTAATATTATTATAATATTATTTGTTTACCCTCATTTACCAGATTTACAATTTAACCATGGTAAATAAAATATTTACTGAAATAATATTCATAATGTCTCAAAAAATTTACATACTTACACAATTTTGTCCTCTTTAATCCCAAAATGAAATAAAATTTTCCAAATTCAAAACACAGAAGTGAAAGAAATTAATTTAAAATGAAATCCCGATATCAAAACAGAAAACATGTTTTTAAGAAATAATAACTATCAAAAGATTGACATTGGTTTATGTCCAATTTCAAAATGAAATTACTTCCAATAAACAACATTGTATTAAATGGTAAAAACATAATCTAATTACACTTTAAATCCATTTGAAAAGAAAATATAACCATATAAATAAATTAGATTAAAAAGGCAATTTTAAATTACAATACATTATTTTTCACTATTCATTAAAAAATGAAAATTTTCAGAAAAATATCAAAATTATATCCAAATTAAATTTTGATATCACAATTCTAAAGAAAAATATTATTTTTCAAATAGAACATATAAAAGTGAATAAAACTAAATTTAGAAAGGGTTCCCCATCAAAAGGTGGTAAATCGACACTTTAAAGAATATTAGAGTATTAATGCTCAAAAATGGATTATTTATTATTTTAAGCCTCTAAAATATATTCGATAAATGTAAAAACATTTAACAAACATTTATAATCATATTGTAATTAGTTTTTTTCATTCCTACCTTTACAACGACTATGCATTAACAACCATATAAAATTATATTATATTATTATTTTGTTTTTTGGTATAACTTAACATTGTGCACAACGTACGATTTCAAGGATAATCATTGTTCCATATTAGGTACACCATCAAAATTAATATCAAAATTAAAGTAAAATTAATATTTAATTCATAAATATTAATAAATATGAAAATGTATTATTTTTTTATTTACCTGGGATGTTACATCCATCCCACCTTTTAGAAATTGCATCCTCACAATTATTATTCACCTATAAAATAAATGGGGGTATTTATATCTCATATCATTTTTAGATTATCATGTTGACTCTTCAACCATGTGGTTTTTTCACAAAACCTTTTCCTAATGAATTACCATATTCTGCAACAATTTTTCTCATTGGTCGGAAATTCGGACAAGTTGTTCTTCATAAAGGAGATTATATTCCAACTGAACTACCCATGGGGTCAAAACATGAGATGGATCCGTCATATACATTCTAAACATTGAAACAGGAAAAACATTGTTTATCTGGAATAAACATGGCGGTAACGAAACTCTGTAGGTAAATGATCCCAATTTATCCAGGATTTCATGGGGTCCAATGAAACTCGGACTCTGGCTTCTTTTTTCCCCAAAACACATCACACTTTTCCCTGGAGATACTTTGAGAAATAAATGATCACCAACCATGAAAAAAAGATCATTCCTCCAGTTATCTGCATAAATTTTCTGCTAGCTCTGAGCTATTCTCATGTGCTTCAGAATCAACTAAACTTTCTCTGCCATCTCATATACCAATTTTGGTCCCATCAGCATCCTTTCACCTAATTCATCCCAAAAAGCAGGATTTCGACACAACATTCCATATAATTCCTTAAACGGAGCCATCTATATACTAGAAGGAAAAAATTATTATAAGAAAATTAAACCAAAGAACAATGTTAGTCCAAATGTCCCTGGTAATCGATTGAATAATCACGTGGCATATCTTCCAATGTTTGAATTTTTAGTTCTGACTGCCCATCTAATTATGAATGAAAAGCAGTACAAAAATTTAATTCAGTACCCAACGTTTTTCTGAAGGCATTTCCAAAAGTTAGAAGTGAACATGGGATCACAATCAGATAAAATTGAGAGGGGAAATCGATGTAACTTGACAATATATTAAAAATACAACTGAGATAATAGATCTAAAGACAAAATATCTTTAATATTCATGAAATGAGCATATTTAGTCAATCGACCAACAATAACCCAGAATTAATTGTTACCTCGAGATGTATTTTGTAATCCCATAATGAATTCCATGGATATATTTTCCCATTTTCACTCTAGCACCAGTAAACACTGAAGCATCCCTTTCAGAAACATTCGCTCTACTTTAACCTTCTGACAAGTCAAATACTTCCCAGTAAAATTAGCAATATCTCTTTTTATTCCATCCCACCAGTGATACTCTCGAATATCTATGTACATCGTAGTACTCCGAGGATGAACTGAAAATAGGGAACTATGAGATTCACAAAACAACTCATTATTCAAATATGAATCACAAGGAACACATAATCTCTTCAAAAATCCCAAAAAACAGTCATTATCTGTGTTAAAATTAGGTAACCTACCCTTCTGAACCAACACTACCTTTTTATTTCATCTCACCATCTTTTTTCTTTAATTATTTAATTCTATCTGGTATTATTGCTTTCACTGACATCAGAAACAAAATAAAGGAAATTATTCCACCAAAACATCTATGACAGAGTACATCAAATCAAAAAACAATGGATCTCGTTCCAAATGTAGCATGGTTAATGAAGAATTAACTTTTTTGACTCAAAGCATCATCCACTTTATATTTTGTTCCCACATGGTAATGGATCATGCAATCATAAACCTTGATTAATTCTAGACATATCCTCTGTCTCATGTTCAATTCAATCTGATTGAAAATATACATAAAAATTTTATGGTCAGTATATATTTCTGATTTTACTCCATAAAGATGATGCCTTAATATTTTTAATGAAAAAAAACAGCAGCTAATTCCAAATCATGTGTAGGGTAATTTAAATCACGAGGTTTCAATAAAAATGAAGCATAAAAATTCCCTGACCATTCATCATAAGGACACAACCAAGTCCTTTCAATGAATCATCACTATAGAAAACCAAATCACCATCTCTGAATGGTTGGTCCAAAACATAAGCATTCACCAATATTTTTTTCAATTTCTGAAAACAATCATCACATTATTTCTTTCCAATGAACATAACATCTTTTCGAGTTAACGAAGTTATTGGGGGTAGATAACCCTAAAAATGTTTCAACAAACCTCTAGTCATAAACTAATAAACCAATAAAACTATAGATCTCTAGGATATTGGTAGTTCTTGGCCATTCTTTAACAACTTTTGTTTTTACAAGATTAACAGTTATGCCATTTTTTGAAAAAATTTGGCCAAAGAATGAAATTTTTTGTAACCAAAATTCCAACTTTATGAATTTCCCATAAAATTTCTTCTCATTTAAGGTTGGAGAGACAACACTTAAATGAATTTCATGATCCTATTTACTTTTAGAATAAACCAAGATATCATCAGTGAACACAACCACAAACACATCCAAGAACTCATGTAAAATTCTATTTATAGGATCCATAAATATAGTAGGTGCATTGGTTAAACCAAAAGGCATAACTAAAAATTCATAATGGCCATATCTATCATGGAATGTGTTCTTAGGAATGTATTCATCCTTTACTTCCAACAAATGGTACCCCCACCCAAATTCAATCATAGAAAAATACTTTGCTCCCTAGAGCCGATCAAACAAATCATCGATATGAGGAAAATGGTACTTGTTCTTAATAGTGATGTTATTCAATCCTCTTTAATAATTCAAAAGCCTCATTAAACCATCCTTTTTTTAACAAACAAGATAGAAACACCTCATGATGATGTGCTAGGAAGAATGAACCCATTATTTAATAACTCATACAATTTATTATTTAACTCAAAATGTTCAATTTGAGCCATTCGATAAGGGGGTATTGAAATTTTTTTAGCATCAAGAACTAAGTCAACAGTAAATTCAACATCCCAATTAGGTATTATACATGGAAATTTATAGAGAAAAACATCAAGATAATCCTTTACCACTGGCACATCATTAATCTGAATACTGACTTTGTTTTCAATAATTTTTGCAAGGTAACATTCATTTAAATCTTTTACTATCTTCTCAACTTCTAGATATGTTATCAAAATTAAGTGTTCATTCTTGTACACAAATTGAAAATTTTTCTGAAAAGAAAAATCTTTAGCTCTGCAGTCAATCTTAGCATTAAAAACAGAAAGCCAATCCATGACCAAAATAAAATCAAAATCTACAAGAAGAAAAATAATAAGATTTGCAGGTATTTTATTTTTGCAAACAAGGACATGAAGGTTCTTATAATTTATTTTTATCTCATAATTTCCTCCAGGTATTTTTACCATACGTTTAGGATTCAAACCATGAGATGGAATTTCTAATTTACAAGAAAACATCTCAGATATGAAATTATGGGTAGAACTTGATTCAAACAACAAATTTTCATAATCTAAATAAACAAACCATATACCTAATAATACATCAATTGATGGCACAATATATGCAGAAGTAGTTGCAAATAAGTTCACCACCCCTTTATGCTTGTATTCAAATGTCTTTACCGTAGTTATGTTCTTTGTTGGACACTCATTTACATAATGAACCATTTCATTGCACTTAAAACATCTTAACGTTGGATTTTCATAGCTTGTTTGATCATCTTCCATACAGTTACGAGAAATATGACCAGACATACCACACCTGTAGCACTTTCTAGATCATGATAAACATTCTCTAGGATTATTTTTACCAAACTTATCACATGATGGATACTTAATTTTATTACCTCCAGGCTTCATTGATTAATTCTTCCCCTTTTCCTATCAACTGGACCTCTTCTTTTGTTTTCTCTCTTGGAACACCTGATCATTAGAAAACTCAATTTCTACCTTCTAAGAACATTGGAAATGATACTCATAGATTTTTAATTGATGAGAGGATAATGCTCTTCAATATTACGACATCAGTCCTGAGTAATATCAATTTATCTTATTATCAATATCTCAGATAAAATATAGAGCATACCATGACAGTCAAGTGAACATTTCTTTGTAAGTAGCCACTAATTCATCCTCCTACCTCAATTTGAAGAATTTTTTTCCATCCTAATTCAAACCATTTTAGGAAAATATTTCTCATGAATCCAACATATGAATTCATCCCAATATAGAGCATCAATCTCCTCACTATCCCTGATATTTTTAACCAACGACCACCACTGATCAGCTTCACCTTCAAAATGGTAAACATCAAGACTAACCTTTTGATGTTCTGAAAATCCCATGACTTTGAAAATCTTCTCAAATCCTTTAATCCACCCTTTAGCAAGCACAAGGTTATATGATCCTCTAAATGATTGTGGACATTGCCTCATGAAATGAACCACTACTGAAATGTTCCTCTATGGTTAATCTGGATCATCTCATGCTTGGATACCACCACCATTTATAGCCTGATTCAACTTGGAAATCATGGCAACAGACTATTTAGTTCTGATTCTGACCATCTCAGGTTGTTAGTTTGGAAGGTTATTTTCATATGTATGCCTACCCTACATAACTGCCATGTATCCTCTGTAAAAAACCATTCTGAAGACAGAAATATCGTAGGCAAAGAAACATGGAAATCTCTAAATGCTATATTATTTAAATCTTACAATAAATTAATTTACGTACATTAATTTTAAAAATATTATAACTCCTAATGTGTTCTATACTGAAAATTGATACCAACTATAAGGACCTTGCATTAAAACTTTTCAAAATATTGAATTAAATGAATATTTCAAATGGAGGATATTTTCAGGTTTAGATCTTTAGAGAATATGTACATAACTATTACATTACATCTCAAAAATTACAATGTATACACATCTACTAAGTTTCAATTTTTTTCATAAAATAAAAACTCTTGAAAAAAAGATCCATTTATAGTTCCAGGTTTTAGACAACATGAGTTTTCCTTGATCGCATCCTTAACCCTATTCATCTTTAAATCCTGTGAAAAACATATCAAAAAAATGTGGTATGAGCATAAAAATCTCAGTAAGGGATACACAATGATGGGAAACTATTACTTTTTTAAAACAGCAAGTAAACTAGGAATAATTTATCATAAGAAATACTTTTCACCGTTTTAAAGTATTAAATACTCCTCAGTGAATAAAAGACCATTGTGTACCCTTTTTAAACCAAAATATTAGCCTAAACCCATAGAAAGTTAACATAACATATAAAGGTAACTTGGGACATAAACATACTTAAATGGAATAATTGTACGGTCGAATTCAACACATATCACTAAAAGAAATAGCTATATGGCCGAAATTAATACCCAATGCATAAGAGGTTATAACGTAACCACATTTCCTATTTTATCATGGCACCACCTTTCATTTGGTTTTTCACGTAACCACATGTCAAATTTCCAAGTACCATAATAAAATCATAACACAAATAATATTTAAATTATAAATATTTCACTAATAAAATTTCATTTGAAATCAAAATAAATCATTTCAAGATAATGAAATAATACATCCATTTCAAATTCCATTTTCAATACCAAAACACCCAAAAACAGAATATGGGGTTTCTTTTTCATTTTAAAAATATTAAGGCTTATATATGATTTCATCTAACGATTACGATGGTAGAGAGGTCATTGTCACTCTAAAAGTTAAAAAAATTCCTTTTTTCATTTAGTAAAATTATTATTAGAAAAAGGATTCCCATTGAATGAAATGAAAATTCAAGGATTTTTGTAAACCGTATAAAATATTGTTGTGTATAAATAAAAATATTCCTCAATGAAAGGATATTGAGATGATGTCCCATACCCTGTGTTCGACTTGACACGTTCATTCTTTAATCACCTGAATATTAAAAAAAAGTTGATTTCAAATTGCATAAGAACCCCTTTCTAGTTTATTATTTATTTTATATCACTTATTACCATGTTATAAAAATTATGCAATCATTTAATTTGACAATGGTCGTTTTGTAAATATTTGGAACTTGAGTAAAAAATTAACGTCTTATAATTACAAGATGTTCATATGGTTAAAATTAAATTATCTCCAGAATGATATTCACAATTTAGATATCATATATATCATATATATCCATTATATATGTGTATTTATAATAGTACATAACATTTGGAGGTCAGAAATGAAATGCACCACTCATGGGGACGGTAATCCATACGTACGCATGAGCGCTACATTAATTTCTATATCATATTTAATGGAATGAAAAAATAATGATACATTGTTATATTATAATTCCTGTATAATATTATATATATAATTCTAGTAACTCCATCTTTTATACATTCCACGTATGACATGAATGAGTCATATCACTTTTGAGGGGGCGGTAGTCCGCACTTACTCGAATTAAATTATAACTTTTACCCATTATAGAAACAACAAAGGTATGCTATAAATAAAAAATAGAAAATTAATGATACAATAGAAATATAATATATATCACATATAAATATAGTTCCATCCTAATTGACACCATGAGAGGCAGCTAGAGATATTGGAACAATCCTCATTTCACGAGCCAATAGTTCACCATTTACAGAAAAAATATGTTCGTATCCATTAAATAGAGGTGTGTGGAAGTGTAGTTCAGATCATTCTCATAAAAAACCTATTATATTGAGGATAATAGTGTTGTTATAAAATAAAGTAATAAGAATATTTTAGGGGGTTTCATAATTAATATAAAAGAAAAAACATAAGAGAATGTGTTAACTTTAAATCTGGTATCTCCATTGGGATTGAACCAAACGGCTTACGTGAAAGCTCCTTCTTCTTATGGTATGGCATATAGGTGGAATAGATGGATGTTTGGAGCTTATTTAGGTGTGATTAGTGGGTTAGAGTAGATAGATTTTTATAAGGGTCGGAGGGGCTCTTTAAGAATGTTTGATAATATTATTTTATTATATAATAATTATTGGTTTCTAGTGGTCCAAAACTCATTAAATTAAAATATATGATGACTCATTTCGAACTAAAATAATCCAATCACAATTGGATAAGTTTTGGATATTTTTTTAATTTTTATAATCTTATTTAGTTAAATCAATCATTAATGAGGAAAACAATTCATCATTATTGTGTCATAAATAATTTTATTTATTTGAAGTCTTAAAATTTAAAAAAACAACCATGATGTAAGAAATATTTTTATATTTCAAATTAATATATATATCCAATTAGATAACTTATAAAACCCCATGTAAAAATTTATTTACTAAAAGATATATGTTTAAGTCATCTTTGTCTTTAGATAAACTTAATTAATATAAAATGTCATTATCACTCCCATGTGAATACATGGGGTCCCTAAATAGTCCCAAGGATTCCCATTCTAGGGAAGGTATCACTGAATAGGAATAATACACAAGATAGGGTAATTTAATATTATTATAACATTATTTTCTTACCCTTATTTACCAAATTTACCCTTTAACCAAGGTAAAAAAATATTTTCTGAAGTAAATATACATAAAGTCAAAAAATAAAAGTTTATTATTTAGGCAATATGGACCTCTTAATTGAAAATATGGAATCCATTTTTACAAATTCAAAACACAAAAGTGGCATAAATTAATATAAAATTAATTCCCGCTGTGAAAATAAAAATTCTTGTTTTTAAGAAATAATAACTATCAAAAGATTGATACTTGTTTGCATCAAATTTCAAAGTGAAATTAATTTAAATGACTAAAATTGGATTAAATGGTTAAAAATTAATCTAATTACACTTTAAAACAAATTAAAAAGATAATATAACAACATAATTAATTAAGATTAAAAGGCAATTTTGAAATAAAATACAGTATTTTTCACTATTCATTAAAAAATGAACAATATCAAGAAAAATAGCAAAATTTTATCCAAAGTAAATTTTGATGTCCCAATTCAAGAAAAGATTATTATTATATCAAATAGAACATATAAAAGTGAAAAAAACCAGATTAAAAATTGTTTTTCCATCAAAAAGTGGTAAATCAACCCTTTAATGAATATTAGAGTATTTATGCTTAAGATTGGATTCTTTATTATTTTAAGCCTCTAAAATTTATTCGATAAATATAAAGAAATTTAACACATATATATATAATCATATTTTATTTAGATCTCTTCATTCCCGCCCTTAAAACTACTAGGCATTAACTACCATTAAAAAGAATATTATTTTATTATTTTATTTTTCGTTATAACTACACGTTGTGTGCAATGTAATATTCAAAGAAACCCATTGTTTCATATTGGGTACGCCATCAAATTTAGCATCCCATTTAATGTAAAATTAATATTTAATTCACATATATTAATAAATATGAAAATTTATTTTTCTTTATTTTCCTAGGATGATACAATGTATCTCCATGGAAGAGGATCATACAAATTGGGAAGGAAAACTGTGTCCTAGGTACATCTTCCCCTATTAGATTCATGATCATGTTGGAGCAATAACCTATTGACTAGAACATATAACAACCGTGGATCATGTACATTATGTAATCAATGTATACATATTGAGAAATTACATATTATATCCCTCACATGTAATGAATCTAGAGGTGGAAGAGTTCGAAAATGATTTCTCTTACATGGAGTATTCAGTGAAGTTCTTGGACCCTAGAGATAATTTTCTATGAAAAAATACTACTCACATGAAAAAATGGCTATAAAAAACTATATGTATGTAGTGGAAACATGAGAACTAGAGGAAATGATGAAGTATAAGTACCCTCACTTATTTTACCCATTGTTTGGAAAAAAAATTCAAGGGAGAAATTTTATAATCTTGGAAGAATGTGAATACGTGTAATTTTATCAATTAAAAACATATTCTTATAATTATGATATATATTATGAATCACATTAAATCACATAGAGAAATCAATACAATCTTTTTAAATGAATAATGAATGAAATAAGTGGGTTTTCTTGATGTTGAGGAACGTTTACCAATAGAATAGTAACACTACCATTAGAATTGTAACGTTTCCATTATAAATAGTTAATTATACAATATAACAGTAACCTCACATATGAAAGTATAAATGAAATTTACGTATCTTATAAATTATGACATGATATAATTATATCATCGTATATGTAATTAAATATTTTAAAAATTGTTCATTAAGTATTGGTATTTTTATAAAATATAAATGTTTATTTATAAATCGCAAATTAATATAATTATTTAAAAGAAAAATTATCTTCATAAAATAGAATCAATAATTAAAATTTTTTGTACTATGATTATATGATATGTTTATGAGACCTTAAATAATTTTTCAAATTTTTATAAATTTATTTATAATTTTAAAATATGTATTTCCCAGGTAAAGGATGATTTTAATTAAAAATTAAATTACTCTTATTTAGAAAATTATTTTCATAATATTAGGTAAATTATTAAATTTTAAAGAACAAAAAATGTTTTTGGTGAATTTCTGTTATTTTTCTAAAATACATGAATTTTTTTAATATTTTAATTTGATAATTCACAATAAAAGGTAAATACATGAATTATTGAGTCATTTATGATGTATGGATGATTTAAGGCCATAATATACTGCTATCCTTAATTATGTTAATATATTTTGAGATAATTAACAAACTATTCATAGTCTTGAGCCAAAATAATAAACTAATTAATACAATAATTAGAAAACACCCCTCTATACACCTATAAATTCCACCCCCACCACCTCTTCTCCTCACACCTTTAAAATGTTTTTCCCTATCAAAATTTTTCTTAAAGCTAATCCCAAGACCCTTAATCTCATACAGGATCCCCTATTATCATCAAAAGACCAAACCCTTTTACCTAAGGAGGATCTCAAGGAGGAGAAAATCTTAATTCCAAATCCCCTTTTTCCATTTAATTTATAATTAATTTCATTTCATTTCTTATCCTATACACATATCCACTTATCCAAGTGGAATTATAACTCCCATATAATTTATATAATGAAATTTTAGTGTATTAATGGAATAATTCATCTTTAAACATCTTTAATTTTCCCTTTAGTCTAGAAATGAATTTATTGTACGCGGTGTGTCAATTTACCACCACTATGGACGATGCATTTTCATTTTGACATACCCCCTTCAAGTATATAAATAAAACCATAATTATTGTTAAATAAGGTTTTATCAAACATATTAAATGTTATATAGTGTTTTCTATGAAATATATAAACATGATTTTATATAAAATTATATTATCTTATATTGTTCACAAAACCACCAGAACTAATTAAATCATTTTCATTAACGCTCAATATTAAAAATCTACCTCATATCATATAAACAATGATTATATATTTAAATTTTGATATAATTATTCTCGTAAATAAAAAATCTAGAGAATCATTCTCATTTTACATGAACTACCATACAAAAATACAAGTGAACCGATCATGAAACCCAAGAAAACAAACATTCCATAATGATGAAATGAAACTCTATATCTCATCGAAAATTATATAAATGATATTAATAAAGCTACAATTAATCATATTCATGTATAAATGGTTATTTAATTTAATTAATGAATTTAATTTTATTATACAATATATTAATGTGAATAATTTGTTTTGATATAAGGTAAGGGGATTCTTAAACACAGCTCTCTTTGGGTTTTAACCCTTTCACTCCATTTTTGGTATGGATGTTCCATTAATGTTCCTCTAAAATAATTTATTTATCCTTACTATTTATCTTATGGATATAAATGTTTCCAATATGGTTTTATAACGAATGCAGTGATTTTTTCAAAAGAACTATTCTTTCTAGAAACACAACTTTTACTTTTCATGAGATTGTTTTTTCCTCAATCAATATTGATTATTCTCTTACCAATTATGTTATACCCATTTTATATTGGGAACCAATTTTTTTTTCATTAATTAGTTCTTTATTAATTGAAAACCATTCCTTTATATGTGTTTTTATGTAGAAGATTTATATACCTTTTAGTGCCATGCATGATAATGTAAATCTTATGATGTGACGGGTGAACCAGCATATAGTGAATGTAAATTTTTCGATGTAATAGGTGGGTCAAGTATTATATATTCCTCTAATTCATAGGTTAATGTGATGTATCTCAAGATAAAATGTGAAATATTCATGAATAAAATGCTATTATTTTTCAAAACTATGTATGTAGGTTAACCACTAAGAAAAGATGTTTAATTATTATGCATTGACACAATCTATTCCTTTATCTAAATTTTCCTCGCACGATTATGATTATCATACTTTAAATATGTTTTAATGATAATAACAATGGTCAACCACATTTTCAAAATCATATTCATCATCTTACTGGGATTTTAGCTCACTCCATTTTATATATATCCTTATGTGAATACATGTACTACGGGGAACGAGAGGGAAACTAAGAAGGTAGAGAAGAAGTAATTAAATAATTTTTTATATTTTTTTATATTAAATTTATGTTATGGAATTATATTCCCATGATATTAAACCTTTGAATCTCGGTTGTGTGACCAACAATGTGGTTTATATTTAAAATGATGTAATGACCATCTAAGAAAATTAGGGTTAAAATGCATAGTCAATAATACATGACCATGAAAGAAAATATTTTGAAAGATAAAACCAAAAAACATGATATATTTAACAAGTTTACAAAAACATAACGTTCACAAATTATAGTAAAACCCCATCAAAACATTTATCTACATGGCTTGTTATAAAAAACATATATAAGAACTTTCTTTCTTATTTTCTAAAAAAACTAGCATAACACAATATATTTTTTTAGATTATAATAATAATCCATGTATCACATTATTTATTAATATAGAAGAGTAACCATTACTGTAAACCTATTACCGTTCATTAATTGAACAAATATAAATATTGAAATTTGTGTTTTCATAGAAGATAATAAAATATATCATTCTCCTTCCCCATTATAGGTAGTTAAAACTCCATGATAATTTATTTATCTTATATGATTTTAAAATGTATTATTACCCTTTATTTATCATTAGAAGACACTAAACTCCTATATAAATTTTTTACCCCCTTTGACAGTTGTAAAAATTAGTATAACCCTTTATAGCATCCAAATGATAGTTAAATTCATCACATAAATTAATTCTTATTGAAAAATGATATAGATTAGGTTATCTTTTTTAGTATTTTAGTTGATTATAACCTATAACATTATATCATTCTTATTTATTCATCAAAATGGGTGCATGGAAATTATCATATATTTTTTTAATGAGAATTATGATAACTGTTTTAATGATCTTATGAACATAGGTCATTTTATATAATGAATATATAAATTCATATTAGTGAGGAGCCAACACATTTTTTTGATGGTGAGATGTTGACCAAGTACCTGTATGCACAATATGGATAGCCTAAATACCTATACTCAAGTAACAATTGTGAAATTATTTGATATATAGTGATGGGATGATTTCTTGTCACATCATGTTCATTCAAAATAATCTATTTTAGTCAATCCATTTAACTAATATAAACTTCAGGTGTAACTGGTATGGATTTGATAATAATTTGTGATATTAAATTATGTATCTAATTGATTATTAATAGAACAAATAATTCTCCCTTCAAACAAAGTGAAAAAAATAAATATGTATTTTATACTATTATTTAACAATACCCATAATGAAACTCTACAAGTGGACTCTGTCTAATTTTTTTCAATTAAACAATAACAAAAGTAAATAAAAATGTAGATATCATGTTAAAAAAAATTAACTAAATTATTACTAGGGAGTAACCTATTCATGATTCTTGTATATGTTCTAAAACCATATTTTCACCACATTATTAAACAAATTGATTGTAATAAAAAATAATAAACAATCATTCTGATATTAATTTTTCATATCCCAAATATATTTATATTGTAATATCTTGTATAGATCATAAATATTGTAGGAAATAACCTAAATTTGTTTTTGAAAAACATTCTGATAGCATGTAAATTTCCCAATCATCTGTAAAAAAAATTACTTCTTTTTTCAGTATGGTGGTTTTCTAAAATCATGGTAGTTGTGAGAAAATGTAGAAAAACAAATGACTATGAAATATTTTTAATGAAATTGTAATAACATTTCAAATTAACATGTTTGGGGATGTTCTTATTTTAAAAGTTTATGACATGTCAAAAAAAATTTCATTTATAATATCCCCAATTATAATTATCGTCTTTCTTCACACAATGAAAAAAAGTCACCAATATAATAACATTGATTTGAAATATGTTTTCATTGTTAAATATTTCTATATATTACTAAATATGTTTTAATTTTATGTAATACACATGTTTTTTCTATTTATTCACTGACCCCATTCCATGAATTATCATATATTTAGGTACTACTCTATTATATCAAAAATCATTTTAAAATAGATATTAGAACATATAATTATAAATTTATCTATAAAATATTTATTTTAGTGTATTACAAATTCATAATACACATAAAGTGTGTTTGGTTTTTTGGATATTTATGCATTGGATCTATAAAATAAATATTTGGTGTATGTAGATTGATTATGATGAGCATCTGATGCAACCTAATAGACTAAAAAATAAATAAATAAAAATAAAATATATTTTATGTGATTAGATTGTTGAATTTTACCCCTTCATTGAACGCATAAAAATGTTATGTCGCCTATTATTTTCTTCTCTTTTGTATTGAATTGTTTATCTTTCTTCTTCTCAATGTCTTCATTCTCCAAAAATGTTTCTTATATTGAAATAAATCATGGATTAATTAATCCAAATAGTTCTTCACATAAATTTTCCCATTATATACTAGAGATATATACACCAATTAAACATATGAATCATTATTAACTTTAATGAAAAAATTATATCACTATTTATATAGGTTTATTAAAAAAATGTACCTTATATATATACTAACAACTAAGACTCATAGAAATTCAAGCTTGAGAGTATCATTTATACTCTCAAGACCAACTACATTTGTAATGATTGTTCCAAATTTTTCTTCTTCACATGGAATTTAATACATGTTTTTACCTTTAAATGTGGTCTCTAATGAATTTTTATTGATAATAAATGTCTCTATGGAAATGGTGGGGGGAAGGTACATGTATAAAGTCCTTTGGATTTCATATTCGATTCATTAGATGGTCTTGATCCAAACATCATTTTCCCAATCATGTTATCTATTTTTAATACCATACCTATCTTTAGACATCTATTCATCAATTATTATAGATTATTTCTATGAATATTTTTTTAATGACGTAACTCATTTGTGTTTATATGATTTGATGGACTTGTAATGAATGTTCCAATTACATCATTAACATGTGTAATATCTATATCATCAAATGGAATAGGAAACTCATTAGTTTGATTTTGAGCCACCTCAATCCTTATAATCATGTGATCTTTTGGTAATTATTTATTTTTTATCTTTTATCATGAGATATGTTACACCATTCACCTAACAATAAGGTGGTTCGTGGGTGTTAAGAAATAAACATGGAATATGACTTTACCTTGCAAAATTTTATTAATATATTGTTATCGGAATTTTTTTGATTATTATTTGGGAGAAAGAGTAGTGAATTTTTTTCCTCAGGTTAGGTATGTGGTTTATAAGAATGGCTTTCCTCAAATGTAACCTCGGACCATTTAAAATTATTTATTTTATTAACTTTTTTCGTTGGAGATTTTCATCTTGGTTTCGGTTGAAACCTGGTTTTAATTTTTTTGTTTTCATTGATGAATTAATTTTTCTTTTCTTAGTAGCATCTGATGCACGGGTAGAGCACATTTTGGAAAACCATGTGACTTCTCCAGAGACACCGTGTAGCCTGGCCGATGTTCAAAAAAACATATTTAAATGAGTAAAAAATAAAGAAAATTATTTTTAAAAGTGAGATAAAATAAAATAAAAATGTAAAATTAAATTATAAATAATTGTTTTGATATTTATATTAATGGTATTATTTTTTTATGAATATTATCTTTATCATCATCATTATTATTTTTAATCATTTTAAGACATGATAATGATGATGATGATGATGATGATGATTATGATTACTATTATTATACTATTGTTTTTTAGGGTTTTCAATTTTTCTTCTTATTCTCTACTCTTTCTCTCTTCCTCCCCATATCTCATTGCACCTCCCCCTCCCTTTCCCATATCTGCTCTTGTGCCATCTTCCCCTATGGTCATCCCTCCATCCGACGAGCCTCCATCCGACCTCCTATCTCCCTTTCAAGCACCACCAAGGAGAATCTTCCCAACCTCATGTGTGCTGCCCCAGCTGGCTGACTCTCCCTTGTGTGTTCCACCCCTTCCATCACAAACCCATGTTGGCATGACACTCCTTCGGCATGACCCCCCTAATAGATTGTTTTCTTATGGTGTTCTCCCTTCTAGGTGTTCCCTTCTTCTAATCTAGGGTTTTTTATAATTTTATATCATGTTTTGGATTTCCAGTAGGTTTGGTTGTATTTTTAGGGATTAATCTTGGGTCGATTAGTGTTTGATCTCTTGTTTTTGGGTTCAATTTGGTCTCTATGTGGTGCAGATAAGGTGTGGATGAAATTTACAGAAATTTTATAAATTTTTATCACCTGAGGTAGGTGGTTCTGAACCCTTTCATTATATGATTATTTTAATATGTTTATTTTATTTAATAAATATATTATATGGTCCAATTATGCAGTGAAAAATTTATTTTTGGAGTGATTTTATATTTGTTTGAACTGCAAATGTATTTTTAAATGTCAAACATGATATGTTTTAGGGTAAACCCATATTTTTCATCTTGAAACATTTTATGAATTTTGAAAATGATTTATTAAATTACTTAGTTGATTTTTAAATTGTATAAATGATTTGGATAGTTTTTGAAGAATTTTTTAGTGTTCATTGGATTTTAATGAGATGAGTTTGAGTGTACATATGTGGCAAAACATTGTTTCATACCTTGGAAATGTTATATTAAGTGTCTAATTGTTTTATTAAGTTTTTTATGTGGAGATAATTTTTTTTTAAGATAATTTATTATGCTTTTGATTTTAAATTGGTATGTTCATATGAGATATAGTGCATTTTTTATAAATACCCACATTGTGTCATTAAATAGTGTTTTATTAAATCTTGCATTTGGTTCATTTAAATGTGAAAATGGTTTTATTGTGTTTTATAAAATTTTCACATGCTTTATTTAACTGCGAAAGTGGTGAGAACATAGTATTAAAACGGTTTTTGTTTTCCTGTAATTTTAAAATTTTATTTTCATCATGTTTTGTGTGTGATGTATTCTGGTGTTTTCTAGAAAATGTTTTATTAAATTTTCCATGTGATGAAAATCATTGAATAGAGTGGTTTTTGGTGATGTGTGGGTCTTTTCTTATGTCTTTTTAGATGGCGGTAAATTTTTCCAGTGTGTGTTGGGTCCCATTGATGTGGTTTTGGGCTACGAGTGTCCAGAACACCTATATGTACATGCATATATAAGGAATATATATATATATATATATATATATATTAATATTCCCTCTTTATACATATTCCCTCATAGATATGGTAATATGATTAATGCATATATGGTTATTTATATATATATGTGTATAAATGCATGTGGTCCTATGTGCGAAGGGTTGGTTTAGGTGGTCATCATCATGGAGCGGCATGTTTGAGGTAGGTTTCCATTTGCACTGGCCTTTAAATAAATGAATTACTTCTTTATTTCTTTTATCCCCTTTATTAATTTCTCTTTGGTGATATATGGCGGTTTCTGGTATAAATTCTAGAAGAAAAATAAATTTAATTCCACTTTGTGTTCGATTGTACAAAACTATATTATTAAATGTGTATACCATGGGTTTATTAAATGTTTACCAAATTGCCAAGTTGGCCTTTGTATGTAAGCTTTGGTTTTTTATAGAATTTCATGGGTTGAATATGATTTTGGGGGTGCTCAAATTGATTTACTAAATGGGGTTCCAAATGGTTTTGATATTGGAGGCGATGGATATTTGATTCTTTGGAAATGACTTGGCATGCACTGGTTCATTGAAAATTTATTAGTGTTAAATGGATTCTTAAGGCTAGATTGATAATTTTATAAAATATTTTTCTTTGAAAAACACTCCTTAAGATGCATCTCTTGTCTATTTAGATGAAAATGAAATGGGTGTTCCTCAGATTGGACTTCTGTCGTGCGTTTTTTGGTTGACGTAAAATGGGAGAAAAGTCCCTTAGAGTGACTTGGGGGTGAATTTTGTATGTGTTTCTTCTGTGTGATTCCTGTATATAAGATGGATTTCTTGTTTAACATTGTTGGCTCACCCCCTTATTATTCGTGACATGGGAACCTATTACAGTGAGAAATTTTTTGATGAATGATTATTACACTAGCTTAGATTATATAGAGGATAATGGCCCATAGTAGGGGGATATTTTTTTATAATTAATATGGGATTATTCCCCTTGATTAGTCTAGGTTGGGAGAAGATCTGACATTTGGGTGTCACGATTTCATTGGGTTGAGTATGCCTTCGGGATGAGTCACATGTATGGTAAGTTCTATATTATTCACGAGCTTCATGGTTTCACCCATGTCTACTAGAAAAAATGATTTGATGCATTTTTTGATATATACTCTATATATTATTTTCCATTTCCCTTATTGTATGATTATTGATCTTTCCTTTTAAATAGTGTGGTTTATTGGATAAATTGAAAATTTGATTCCAATGGTTATGGAAAAAGGATTTGGAAATTTCTTATTCTCGCTCTCTCCTTTATAACTGAAATGTTATCTCTCTTTTAAAAAGAATATAGTTCCTCATCGGAAAATAATATGGTTTTCAATGAAAAAATGGAAATGTAACATGTGTTTCATTAAAGGGAAAATGTGTGAAAAACATTAATTTATATACTGTTTTTCAAACCTAAAATTAAATAAATTATTTATTTATTGTCAATTTATTGGGAATAGACTATTTGGTACACCTGTAGAGATTTAACACTCAAACATATATTCTATTTCTTATTTTCAGCATCTCTGTAGGTTTCAGTTTGGTTCGTATCACCTTGGTTGATGTTTGGTTATTGTATCATAGAGTGACCCATGGGGTAATGTGGAGTCATGGTCATGGTAAGGTATGTTATATTATTGATATTCCTCTATTTTCCTGTCATTTATTTATTTTGCATTGATTTATTTATTTCTTACAATATGTTTATTTTCATTGGGAAAAATATTCCTTATTTGTACTCAATTGATGACCTGGTGCTTATCACTAGCCCAGGATGATCATGAATGCCTCTCGAGTCCTGTCTCAGATCGATCCGGGTGTGGATCTACAAGGAATCCATGTTTGGTTAATGAAAAAATGTAATTAGAAGAGTTTTTCACTTTTATGTCAAGTTTCTTGGGGAAGAGTCTGGGTAGAACTAATCTTGGATTTTTGGGACATGATTTTGATTACTAGTTGGGTGTCTAGCCAACACACCTCATGACAGAACTCAAGTTACCATGGAAATTTAGGTTTTATCTGAGTCATTTGGTTCTTAGTGATGTTTTTTATTGTAGGGAAATGAAAATATATTTGGGTCAATGATCTCAGTGAGCTCGTAGGGCCTAACATGAAATGTGGATTAGGGGACATTTACCTTGAACAGTCTCTGTAATAGAGGAGTGATAAACATATGGCCTCCAACTATATGTATGAGTCACCTTTTATCACTAATTTTCACTTTCATTGTCTTTTGAATTTTGTGTTCTAGTAATTATTTGTGTTGTGTTTTTAGTTTAAAACATCCCTTATTTGAACATGGTTTTGGGTTTATGCCTCATCAGTGAGTGGGTTTGAAGTGTTGGTTAGTGGTCTCTTTTGGGAAGTTGTTATTTAAGCCTATGTGGTGGTTTCTATTGTGTGTTTGGTAATTTATTTGGGTATTTTTTGGCCAAATATCAAATTTTATTGGGTCCGTGACTTTCCCTTGTTGACTAGTGAACACCCCCATAGGGAATTGATATATTCAAAATTCCACCATGGGTGATTCATTGTTGGCAGACCCTTTGGTGGATCAACATGAGGAATTTTCTCTTAAGAGTCAGAAATTGAGTCAGCGTACTATCCTTTTCTATTAAAAGGAACCTCTTGCAGCATAATAGTGTTTGTGAAATATTGAAAGATACATTATATTCTAAGGTTTACTAAGTCATCATAGGTGAAGTTTTACATCGTTTTATCGGATGGTCCGGGATTAGAGCATTAAATTGAATCTCAATAAGGAAAGTAAAAAAATGAAGATTATTTTGTTGGTATTAGACACTACCTTAAAAAGTTCTTTCAATAATTCAATGGTTTTGGATAATAAAAAGTTTTTGTTTGGGCCCCTGTGTAAAAAATCAGGTTGCAAGAGTCTGTTATAGATGCTTATGGTGATTTCATGCTGCTTGGGACTCGGTTCAAGGTCCCACTCATTTTAATGTATCTGTCTATTGCAATGATCATGTTAAGTGGTGACTTTTTATTATTTTCACATTTAAATGTGAATTTTGATGTTGCGGAACCGTATATGGAATTAGGATTAAATGAAAGCATGTTTATCTTTCTAGAATTTCATAATTTCTTGTTTTGAGTGAATGTGTCTTCCATGTGTTCTTTCTTCCTATCTTTATTTTTTGGAGTGAGTGGGGTAATGAAAATTCATCTTCTAAGCAACTGTTTAGCATTTTGTATCATATGGGAGAAAGTGTGTATTAGGGTGTGATGTGTTTTGTTTTTCTGTCAGGGATGGTTTCTAGTTTCTAGTGAGGCCAGTAAAAGAATTCATGTTCAGGGGATTTCGTCACCAAGATTTAAGGAAGGAGATGCTTCAATAACTAGGGCTCTATCCCTAGTTCATGGAGAGAAGCTTGTGCGCAGTAAGGATCTTGAGGGGCATAATGGTTCTTAATATAATGTTTTACCTCTTCATGAGAAATAAAAATAGTATAATACTTGTGTATATTTTAATTATAATTGTACCAATTGGAGGAAATAGGTGTGTGTACCTTGTTTAAATGTTGTGATCTTCATGGGTGAAATATTTCATCCTTCTTTATATTGTGGTGAAGATGTTTAATTTACTTGACATAAAGTGTTTGTGCCTTTATAGGTGTCACACATCATGTTCTTTCCCAAGTATGAACAACCTTGTAAGTATTTTTTGATTTCATCCTTTATTGGGATCAATTGAGTATGGTAATACCTATAGGACGAATGAACCCTGTGATGTATTTTGTTTGTTTCGGACTTTCTATAATCAGGACCCATTGGGGGAGAAATTTGGTGCCTGGGAATATCCTAGGATAATGATGTCAGGTTTTCAGTATCATTAATTTCTAGTCAGTTAAGCTAGTTGGCATTATGGTGGGGAGAACCAACATGGTTCCCACTGATATTCCCTAAATTTAAATCAATGTTAGCCTATTATTTTTTGGTTTGGAGACCGTTCTGGTTTCCCAGTGTCACTGATTCAGAAATATCAAGGGTGTTTGACCTAAGATGTTGGGTTTTGCATTTTGAGAAGCTCTTTTCCTTTGATCGATCAATTGGAAGCGTTTTTAATTGTGGGGGATGGAGTCACATAGTGAGGAATCTATTTTTAGTGTCTTGAGTTTGATTCATAAGTCTCAACCTTTTTTGATAGTGTTCTATCATTTTGTTTTGTTCACTGGGGAGTCTCCAAGGACTGTGAGGGGGTATCTGCTTCTATAATGGGGTAAGGCATTATTGTGGCTATTCGAGGGTAGAAAGTCTTATAATGGGGATAATTTTCACACCTAAACCTTTTAAAATATTTATTTTATTAAATTTCGTACCCTTAGGTATTTTCGACGAGGTTCAGGTTGAATCTTGGTTTTATTTTATACGTTGTTATCGAAGAATGAGTTTTTCTATGCTTGGTAGCATCCAATGTATGGATAGAGCACGGTTTAGAAAACCATCAAACAATCACCCTAGTCACTGTGCAACCTTCTTGGTGTTCACAATAAATAAAATTAATTTAACAACAAAGTGAAAAAATAAATTAATGTCACAAGGGATATAAAATAAAACAATATAAGTAAAACGAAAATAAAAATAATTGTTTTAATAATAATATTAATGGTAATATTTTTTTTATGAATATTTTCATTAACATTAGGATTGTTGTTAATATATTTTTCAATATATTATGATAATAATAATAATAATTATTATTATTACAAAGATGTTTTTTTAGGGGATATCTTTTTTATGCCTTATGTTCTCCCATCATTCTCTCTTCCTTCCCCTCTCTCATTCTACCTCCTCTTCCATTCCACCTATCTTCTCATGTTCAGCCTTCCCCTTTGGTAGGCCCTACATCTGGGGACCTTCATCAGACAACCTTACTCCCCTTCACATGGCACCATGGGTCGCCAGCCATCCCTCATGCACACCACCCCGGATGGTCGGCTCTCACTTGTGTGTGTCACCCCTACCATCGCAAACCCCTTCCACCATGACCCTCCTCTGTCGCGCCCCCTACCAGCTAGTTTCCTCTTGGTGGTCTCCCCTACAGGTAATCCCTTCCTCCAATCTAGGGTTTTTATTCATTTTATTTTGTGATTCGGTTTTCTAGTATATTGGGTTGTGTCATTAGGGTTCAATCTTGGGTCGTTTTGGGTTTGATCTGTTTTTAGGGTCTGATTTGGTCTCCTAATGGAGCAGTTGAGGTGTCTATGGAATTAATATCATTTACATCAGGTTCTTCAGCCAAGGTAGGTGGTTTCATGAACTTTCATTATTTTAATAATTTAATATTTTTATTTGGCGTTATAAATAGTTTCTATGGTCCAATTATGTGGGGTGCAATATATTTTTGGTGATTTTTTCCATGCATTTGTATTAAAAATGTCTTTTTACATGTGAAACAATTAATGTTTTTTAAACCCCTATTGTATGCCTTGAAACAATTTAAGATAGTGAAAATTATTTATTATACTGTGTAAGTGATTTTTTATATTTTATAAATGATGTGTATGGTTCATGAAGAATGTTCTAGTGTGTGTTTGATTTATAAAGAGATAAGTTTGAGTGTATTTTTGTGTAAAATGTTTTTTGGTGCCATAGAAATGTTCTATGAAGAGTTGTATTGTTTTATTAAATTTTTTACATGCGAAAAATTAGTTTTTAAGAGAATGTATTATGTGTTTTATTCTTAATGTTGTATTTTTTTATGAGATGTGTTGTCTTTTTTTTATGAAAACCCACATTGTGTCATTAAATAGTGTTTTATTAAATCTTGCATTTGGTTTATTTAATTTCGAAAATGGTTTTAGGATGTTTTATAATTTGAGAAATTTTTTTATTTAACAGTGTAAGGGGTGCGAAGCAGTTTTTGAAGTGGGTTTGGCTTGCTTATAATTTTAAAAGAATATTTTGAGCGTGTTTTGGGTGTAAAGTCTTGTGGGGTTTTCTTGAAATTTTTTTGAGTTATTTATGTGATATGAATAATGAAATGGACTTGTTTTTTGTGACGATTGGGTATTTTTATCTATATTTTGAGTTGGTGGTAAATGTTTCTAGAGTTTGTTGGGTCCCATTGATGTGGTTTCGAGCTTCAGGTATTAACAAAACCTATATGTGCATGCATTGGTAATATATATATATATATATATCATCTTGGTACATGTTCCCTCATAGTACATGGAATATGTGAAACATAACTAGGGGTATTTATATGCATCTATAAATTCATGTGTGTATAAGTGAAAAGGGTCTGTTTAGGTGGTCGTCATCAAGGAGTGACGTGTTTGAGGTAGGTTTCCCTATGAATTAGCCTTTAAATTAATGAATTATGGATTTCGTTATTTTAAAACCCTTATTAAATACTATATGGTGATATATTGTTGTATGTAGTATAAATATCTAAATCTATATAAAGTTAATTTCTCTTTGTGTTCGATTTCATGAATATATTTTATTAAATGTTCATAAAAAGTATTTATTAAATGTTTATCAGATTTACTGGTTGGACATTGTAAGTAAATTGTGAATTTTTTAAGAATGGATTGGGTTGAAAATCTGTTTGGGTTCCTCCAATGTATTTCTTAAATGGGGACCCAAATGGTTTTGATATTTGAGGTAATATTTATTTGTTTATTTAGAAATGAGATACTGTGTGTTTGTTCTTTTGAAATCATTTAGAATTAAATGGTTCCTTGAGTCAAGTTTGGTACTTTTATAAAATAAATATTGTTGAAAAACTCTCTTTTGGATTCACCACATTCCTTATTATATGATAATGGAATGGGTGGTCCTCGGATTGGACTTACCTCATGTGTTGTTGGTAGATGGAAAGAGGGATAATAGCACCTTGGAGTGATTCGTGGGTGACTTTTGGTTCTGTTTCTTGTGTGTGATGCATGTATATTTGATAGAATTATTGTTTGAAATTATTGTCTCACCCCCTTATTTTTCGTTACATGAGAACCTAGAATATCGAGTGAATTTTCAAAGAATTATTACTGCACAACTTTAGGTTACCCACTGGCTAGTGGCCCATAGCAGGGGGATATTTGGTTATTATTGTTATTATGGGATTTGACCCATAGATCAGGATAGGTTGGGCGACGATCAGGCATTTGGGAATTATGAAATCACAAGGTAGGTCATTCCTTTAGGATGATTCACTTGTATAGGATGTTCTAGATTATTCATGAGATCCTAGGAGTTAACCATGTCTACTTGCACCAATGATTAATGCATTGTTGTCTAGTTACACTGTGCATTATTCCACATTTCCCTTTTTGTATGATTGTTGGGCCTACTTCTGAAACAGTGTGGATCATTGTCTAAAATGATAATTTTTTATCAAATGATTATGGAGAATCATTTTGGAAATGTTTTATACTCACTCTTTACTTTATAAATAAAATTTAATCTATCTTTTAAAATTCATATGGGTCCTACATATAAAAGAATATGGTTTTGAATAAAAAAAGGAAATGGACTTTGATTTCCTTTAAAGGGAAAATGGGTAAAAACATAATTTTATAAATTTTATTTCAAATCTGGAATTAAATAAATTAAATATTTTAAGTCTATTCCATAGGAATATATTGTTGGGAATTACTATGAACATAATTATATATTGTAGTTCAGTATTGTCTCAACTATATTTTGACATAATTACATTTCTGCAATGAGAAATTGGACTCGAGAATCAGACTGGGAAATAGGAATGAGAATCATTACACAGTATAGGGAATTTAAAGCCTTATACTGGGAATAAATGTGATGAATTTTTTTTTAAGAATTTATTTGTGAAAGTTGATCATAGAAGCACATTAACATGTTTATTAACTAGATACAAACATATTTATTACATCCTTTGTTCTATAAAGAGTAGATATATTTTAATATTGAACATAGTGCTTCACGAGTGTAAGGGTATATCAAACTCGTTGTATTCAACAGAAAAGGATCGTTTTCAAGTTTAAAGTGTGGTATTATATTGTTTCAATGCCATAGCAAGGGCATATATACTATTGTTGATTAATAAACCTGGTAAATAGTTGTGTACCTATAGATGTGTATATGGTTTTTTCATCAAGGTAATGACACTTTAATAAGAGGTGAAGGTTATTTGGAATGAATATAAACATAAAAGAAAAATTTATAACTAATTAACCCCTACCCAACTTAGTGATATATTGATCCTATTAGGAATTTTCTGTTATTTATGCTAGTCTCCTTCTATTTTACATGACCTAGGATGAATGTGGAATCAGATTTTGATTTATTAATCTATTTATAACCAAAGTAAATCATGTCATTTCGTATCACATAAAACATTTTTGTTAATTGAAAATATATACCATTTTCATCTCTAGTGAAGTGTAACCCATACATTCTTTTAATAGGGGTACATTGATATTGATGCAAGTTATTTATTTTTATCACTTTTTTAATATTTAGTAAGTTTACTATTTTAAATTAATTTTGATAAAATAAATGATTTCGAATAATATATTATCGACTAAAATGAACATGAAGTTAGTGATCATCATGATGACTAATGAACGAATTCCAAATTTCCTATTTTATAAACTGTGAATAACTAACTAATTGATGGGGATTTTATTTCCCCTCATTATCTCTAATATGTAACCTGGAAAATAATAGTCCAGAAACCTCAATGGTCTATTCTAGTGGACATTATGATATATTTCATATTGGAATATTCTAAAATAAGTGAATTATGAAAGGAATATTAAAAATTAAATCATCATTAAATTATATTTTTTTAGTAAAATATAGAAATAATATCACGACATTTTTGTTATATTATTCAAAAGGGTGTCCCTTATACATGCTAGACGTGGTACCGTAATTCTATATCAATAGAGATAATTTTCATCATTGTGATTCCATCATAACTAATGGAAAATGACTTTTTAGGGTCAACAATTTGTAATTAATGATTCAAACCAACCTCAAATATTATACCTTTACTTCTTGATTTTATAATTTTATCCATAAATGTGATGTTGCATCATTCTTGTTTTATTTCATGAACCTGTTTTTTATCTCCTAATCATTCTATAGTTTTAGCATGAACTATCTATTATTTCATGTAATTAATAGAATCAATATGTGAAAAAGACGTTTTGTACTTGAGTAGTCAAACATTTGACAATAGATTATGTTAATATAGTGTATATAAGATAATATTTTGAGGAAAATAATTTTATATTAAAAAACACTTTAATATTATCATTGAAATCAGTATACTTTTTAAATGATTGAAGGGATTTGGATCTTTTATCAACATTAATAATACCCTCTTTGTGGTCCACTCTAACTTATAATTCATTTCCTACATTGATACCAGAATAAATTGATTGTGATCTCCCAATGAAAGTGTAAAACTTGATTTAATTTTCATCTAACCCTATATTTGTTTTACACACCTGAATGATAATCGAAATATTATTATTTCTTGGGATTATGACATAAAATATTTGCACTCCCTCTGATTTTATTATGAATAAATAGTTATTTTCTTCATCTAAGATAAAATTCACCATCCTGAATCCCATTTCAATAACCTTCACTACACTCTTATTTTCAAAACATTTCTAATTTGAAATAGGCACCTAAAATGTTGAATAATCCAACCCATGTATATATTTTATAATTCTAAAATATGATATATCCATGTAAATTGAATTTATATCATTGGAACAAGATATGGATATCGTTTCAACCAAAATAATAACTCCACTTTCATGTATCATTCTATATTCATCATGTTTTTTTTGTATAAACATGAAACCATTAATTTTAAAACTAGTGTGAGATATAAAATTTTCATTTAGTCCCCTATCTTTCTATTGTAGTCCTTTTGTAATTGAAATTGAAATATTTTATAACACCATATAAATTTGATCTCTAAACTATACTATAAACTGATGGTCATATATATTTTATATCCACCCTTCTTCTCATGAGGGATATAAATCTATAAGAATTACATTTTGGGCATCAATTTATGGATTGAAATCATTACTATTATCTAAACTGTAATGGTTTTCTTACTTCATATCTATTGTTGTAATTGTAATCAAATATGTTTTGGAACTCTTTTCTCCCATGAGGAGTCAGTTGTGATGAGACATTGGGAGTCCAATTCTATTTAAATATAATAGGTAATCAGTATAGAATAAATAATTTATTCCACTATATACCATTCTACAATACAACCTTCCGTCAAACATAGATTCTTGATATACCCTTTTAAAATCACTATGTCCCTTTCAATGGGTACATCTATTTGTATTGGATTGGACCACTTATGTTAAATTCCATAACCAAGTGAACCATAAGGAGGTCCATTATAATAATGAATGTCGGTGTGTAAAAAATATCTAATTCACATATTATGACTAAAACATCCATATTCATGATTGGAAAATTTATCATGTCTACAATTTTATAACATGTGGATTTGAAAATGTAGAATATTTTAGTTATTGTATGGAATATATTTTTAGAAACAATTCAGCACAATGAAATGGGCATCAGATCATCCATAAAAACATGAAATTCATTTGATTTTTATCCTTGTGATATCAAATTAGTGATTGAAATGGAATTCTTTATATTTTAAGAATACCCTTCTATAACATTTATAGCATTATAAAAAATATTTTTTTTTAATTTTTCCAATCTGGATAGTGTGTAATCATTTGGATGAAAAAAAGTATTCCATTTACCCTTCACAAATGCCAACTCTTCCCCTTTCCCAATGTTAATAATTTCCATCCCATACTTGATGACATACTTTATATCAAGGAACATATAATAGTGTACCAATAACACCATCTAATAAATGTTTTTCCTACATGCAGGATATAAAGAAAATATCTTACATAAAAAATATTCCAATATAGTAATTAAAATGAAGTTGATCTCTTTTTCTAACTTAATTACATATAGTTTTCCAAAAATGGTTTTCCAAAAAAATTGTCTAAATATTTTACTCTATCGAATACTTGATCACCTGTATGTGTAGATAGTGTCATACCTTGTTTTGTATTTTCATTAAATGTTGTCGTATAGGGTCGATGTTTATGTCATTCTTGTAATAATTTATGATGTTCCAAAAAAATAGTCTACGAGGAAATTTTAAACTGAATTGATTGTGTGCATTTTTCACAAATGGGATAGCCCAACATTATTTAATTCTTTATCCTGACAAATATCAATGAGTAGGAAATTAATTCATCATCCCATACGACATGAACCTCAATGTGAATTATTCATTTCTATGAGCATCATACATTGTTACACCTTTATCCTACATCAATTTTAGATCTCTGATCAACGGAGACAAGTAAAAATCAATATCATAATTAGGTTCTTTTGGTTTAGATATAAGAAGAGATAAATTAATGCGTTTGTGCATTATACATTACCATGGTGGAAAGTTATAATTTACCAACCTGACATGAATGTATTGTGAGTAATAATCTATATAACAAAAGGATTTATTTCATCTATAGATAATGAATGATAAAATATGCTCAAATCATTTACAAATTTAGGATAGTATTAATCAATTTTATTCCACAGAGAAAAATATGTTGGATGGTGTAGGTTCACAATTTAATCCTCATATCAGAATGTCATTTTAATTGTCTCAGAGTTTCTAAATATCCATAAAACATCTAAAACATGTAATGAAAGGAAATTAGCTTATATCCTTTCATGAACATGATTTATTTTTATTGTATCAATCCATGGAACACTTTAAAAAAATTTATGGGCGATTCATGGTTGTTGTGGAATAATATGAAATCATTTAGATATGAATGTATTTTTTAGAGATCATTCCAGTTGAATAGAGAATCCTTTTGGAGTCATGTGTTCAATAGGGAAGTTAGTTTTCTTCTGGTGGAATATCATTTAGGAGAAGATGTTGTTTTTTAAAGCTATTTTCACTACAACCACTGGCAGCTTTCCAATTATATATTTTAAATAGAGATAAAAATGTTTGGTATATATTACAATTGGTATACAAGTTTCTATTACCACATTTATTTAAATTCTCAAAAAAACATTGTAAAATCAAGATGGTCATCATAAATTTCCATTTCCATGTCATCCATGTGATCTCCATTATCATTTACTCTAGTATTCGTATCAAATGATCCATAAACAAAATTATCATCCCAATTGTTGTGAATGTTCAGTATTTTCACGTGTTTAGTCCAACATTTATTGATATGATCTATTCAGTGGCAAATAATTTGTTAAAGATACTATTAAAGACTAAATTTTCTAGAATAACAACAATACGAAGATATAATATGTTTTTAAAAAGGGTCACATACAGGCTATATTGAAAACATAAAAAACTATTTAACTCCATTTCCATACCCTTTTTTCATATGATATTCATGCATCCATTTTGAATCCATACCCATCTTATTAGGCTCAAAAAATAATAATTTTAAAAAGAATACATATAATATATTCATTGTTAAAGTAAAAAAATTATATACAATTCTAATAAGGGGATCCCAACAACTAATTGTTTGAAATAATTCAGCATTCTTGGAATTAAATGGGAAAATTAATATAATAAAATAATCACTTCACTAGGGTTGGTTTTAGTCTATGAATTCTTCCAAATTGATCATTGTTACCTAGTGTGTAATGACTACTTCCCAAATTAGTTCATGAAACATAATTTCATATCTAGAGGAGATGTGGGATGACTCTCAATCAATAAAATTCTATAATTACTATTCGAGAGATCAAGTTGATGAGTATAAAAATTTTATCCTTAAAAAAAATTATATACAAAATATGAATTTAAAATCTCTTTTATCATCTAAAAACCACTTTCATTATTCAAAATCATTTATCTTAAAATTTTAAAACCCCAATTGAAATTCAATTTTTATATTCCACAGAAAAATATGAAAAAAAAATAATTCCAAACAACTAAGAGGATAAAAACCCCCTTATCTATGGAAAATGTTTGTATTAAGTGAAAAATTTCACAATCATTTTTAAAATTCACTAACAATATATTAAATCATTTACATGGAAATATGTTCACATTGAAAATTTTAAAACATTATAGGTTCACTTTCAAATATCTTAATGAGATTAAAAATACTGAATATATTTTAGTTCATTTAATTGGAAAACATCATTTTTTTATTTTTAATCCCACATTAACATTTAAAACCAAGAATCATTTTTTCAAAAACAAAATTTAAAATAAGAATGAAACTAAAAATTCAAAATAGGTCTCCACCCAATCGAAAGTAAAAAATGATTATAAAACAATTCATAAATATTTTATAAAGCTAAAATGATTATCTTTTTTTCCATAAGACAGTAGTAAATTAAAAAATTAAATCCTTACCTGATTTTCATGGATTACCATCCAAAATAATGATGCTCCCATGGTAATCTTTCACAATTCATGCAAGGGAATATTAATTTATCAAAAAATAGTTACATATAATATCACACAAGAAGCCAAAAATCAAATATTTCAAAATCTATAAGAGATATTAAAGAATAAACATCTATATAGTTTGAAAAATATTTATGACATTGAAAAATATTTTCCAAAAGATCATTGAGGAGATTACAGAGTCATTGTGTGATATCAGGATTTAGTTTGATTGGAATTTATCTGACTGTTAGTTGAATTATAGGTGACCTATTTCTTGAGTTGAATGAATGATATTATACATAGTTCTTTGGAAATGATACAACCTTGTAGTTTCCATAATTTTTGGTTTTGTACATTAATGTGGGTATTTTAAAGATCATGGGAAGATTTCAGTTGCCTAGGAATTGTGTAAAAGCATTGAGATAGAATATAGACGTCCAAAACTGAGTATTTTCAGTGAAAAGTTATCCACATGAGGACCAAATAATGTATTTTCATGACATTGGGTGTAGTGAGATGGAAACCACATATAATGTGTTGTTCACATTATATAATTATTCTTTATTTATTTTGTAATTTCTATTAATCATGTTTTCTTTTTAAAAAAAATATTTTCTCTAAGAAATTAATTTTTAAATATTTATTCTTTAGTTATTTACATTCTTTCATTTATATAATTTATTTATTATAAATTCTTTATTCTACAAATAATTTTATGTTCAATAAATAAATATAGTTGTTAGGTGTTTCAGTAATGTTACCTCACTTTATTTGGATAAAGTAACTAGAATATTTACATGACATAGACCTTTTTTCATGAAAGGAAATTACTATTTGGTACATATTTATGTCATGATATCTTGAAAACTTTTAGTAAACCTTAATTTAGTTCTAAATCATGATTTTTAATTGTATAATTATACTTAGATGTGTATTCCATTTTATAGATTGATATCATAACCTCAAAATATATATACAACCATAAAAGATATATATACCCATATGGTTGTGTATGTATGGTGTGAGAAAAACATTCCTAGTAAGATTTCACCAAATACCCACATATGACATCATACAAGCATCACATAATAATAATCATTACATTTCCCATTAAAGGGAAATAACCAATAGAAAATAATAACCCAAGGGTAACCTAATAAGTGTGATATAATCGAAATGAAACATTTTTAAAAAAATTGAAAATAATCCTTTAATATAAATATGGTTGGAAATCTTGTAATAAAACCAACCCTGTAATAAATTATGGTTAGCATTTATCAATTACCATGAAAGCATGTTTGAAATATATATGTTGAATATTTTTTTAATTGTTTGAAGAAAATACAATGATGAACTTTTTGTGACATCAATTTTTAAAATTGAATAATATTATAAAATTTCATTTAGAAATATTTATTAAACTATATATTTTTTCCATTTAAATTAAAAGAAAAACATGGAAATCATTTTCCTTGGCCATGTTGTTGTTCATAAAAATCACACATTTAGAAATACGTGTTGTATTGTTTTTAAATAAATGTCACTAAGAAAAAAAACCAATATAACAAAATATATCTAAAATGAAATGAATAAAAAATTCCAATTAAGAAACTAATGCGTAGAAGATGGAAGTAATACAATGAAATAAAGGAAATGATGAAAACCTTCTATATCAGAAAATGTGGATATTGGAAATATATAAAATAGAAAAAGTATCAGCCCCAACACATGGGGTGTAGGTTTGACCTATATGTTCTAAAGGTAGCTGACTCTCTCATAGAATACTTTGTCGTCTATATGACCAATAAATTAATGTAATGTGGGCCTTTCATGAAAACACAAAATAACACCTAGGTAATACATCAATTAAGGTAGAGAAGCACCAATAAGATTACTTTCATATATATGACATCCCTTATTAAAAAAAGAAAACAATACAAATAGAAATCATCCATTCCATATAAAATAAAAATCTGTAATGGATAACAAAATTGAAACATTATTTTCTTTCAAAAACCCATTGGACCACTCACTAAAAAAGAAATCATTTTTTTTGAATTCATTTTAAATAATTTTTGGTAAGCTCAACACAGGTTTTAAATGATTTTTTTGGAAACACCTATTTAAAAACCTATATAAAAAACTAAATTTATTCATGGGGTATAAATTTGAAAACATGTCTTTAAATGTTATAAACAAATGTAATTAAACACATATATATATATATAAATATCAATATAAATATTCACATATTTTCATGTGAATACATGAATATGTCTAATATTTATACACATAGACACAGAAACACACATGAATAGATATGTGTATATGCATTAAACATGAAAAGAGGAATCCTTAATAGTGGACATAAATAATTAATAAAAGAAAAAAATAACACAAAATAAGACTTCTCAAATAAGGATAACCTAATTAATCAATTTAATGAACTCATGGATTACCCAAATAAACCTCACAAACTACCTCAAATAAATTTAAAACAGTAAATTACATTACGGAACCTGTAATAAATATTTTATTGTCTACAAAATTAATTTATCCATTGAATATATATTAAAAAAGGAAAAATCCACAATAAACCAACAGGAAATCATTTATAATCCATTAAAAAACTTGAGAAACATGAATTTTTAAATCCAATTAAACAAAAATAACAATTATAATTTTAGAGAAATACATTTCAAACAACTGAAGATATGAAACCAATTAGGGAATGGATAAATGATAAATACACCAACCTGGGGATATCGTAGATTATGGAACACATTCCACAACAACTAGTGAAAGGAATGGAGAAGAAGGTAGAGAATAGTACAAATTGAAGTGAGGAGGAGAAGAAAATAGCATACCATGGATATGAGATTTGATTATTCAAATAGAAAGTACAGATGTCTAAAAACATGGATTCGTTCCATCCTTGATTCGAACCTTAGATTCATTTGAGCCTTGGATCCGTGGAGGAGCGCTGGAAGAAGTATAATTTTGTGGAAATAATGAGATATCTTGACTGAAATTTGTTTTTTATGGGTCATTAAATATATCGGGGAGATGTTTATCAACCCTTCAAAAAAAGTGTTGACAAAGATACCTTATATAAACACAAATTTAATAAGCACTCATGAAATATATAATTATCAATACTTTTTAGCATTGATAAATAACTGTCTTTATCACTGATAATGAAGTGATGATAAAATACATATTTATTAATTCTAAAACATTAGTACTAATAAAATATTTATAATAATAATTAAAAATTAAAAATTGTAATTATATTTATATAATTATATATTTAGATATTATAATTTCATAATTAGTTATACATTTAATTCTTTATTTATAATTACATTAAAACTTCTTTTAAAGAAAAATATTTTTTATTTAAAACTATAAATATATAATTTAAAAATATAATAAATATACATTTATAAATACATATATTTGTAAATATATATATAATTATGTATTTATAATAATTAATAAATTTTTATCATGATAAATTTCTATATAATTATATATATTTAATAAGGGTATAATAATACGAATATAGTATATATATTCATTATTTAATTTTTTTTATAATTTTATAAATATATATATATAATTATATATAATTTTAAAATTATATATGTATTTAAAAAATATAAACATAAATATTGATATAGTAAATATATTTCATTATTTAAATATATTTTTTAAATTTTTATAATTATAAATATATTTTGATAAATATATATATTTATATATTTATATATATATATATATAACATAAATAAATATAAATATAAATATAAATATAAATATAAATATAGTAAATATATTCATTATTTAAATATATTTATTATACCTTTATAAGTATTTTAATATATAATTATTTATTTATAATTACATAAATATATTTAATAAAATTTTATTAATAAATTGAAATCATTATATATATATTTAAATAATTATATATATATATTAATGAATATAAATATAAATTTAAATACAAGTACGATAAATATATTCTTATTTATTAATTTTAATAAAACATTATAATTATTTAAATATATATAATTATGTATTAAAATGTATATAACTACTTTTTTAAAAAATATTTTTTATTTATTAAAAAATATATATATATACAAATTTATCCATACAGTAAATATAAAATTATAAATATACTTTTTTAAATATACTTATTTACATATATATTTACAAATATATTTTTAACATTATTAATGAATATATTATTTAATATGCATAAAAATGCTAAAAATGTGTGAAATTGAATAACAAAAAATGTGTACAGTTTAAAAATGTTGAAAAAATTTATAAGATTTAAAAATTAAATATAAGTTTTTTAAAAAAATTGATATATATTTAAATAATGATTAATACGTATTTTATAATTTAAAACATAGTAAATAAATACCAATAGATGAATAATAGAAAATTTGTAAACTCAAAATAACTAAAAAATATTAAAAATTAACCAATAACATCTAACTGTATTAATATTAAAAAAAATTATATACTAACAGCATAATATATTTGATCTATCATTTTATAATGACATTTTAAAATTATTACTTAACTTTTATTAAATTGTATAAATATTTGGTATATGTGTTTCTATATTGGATTTCATTAATTGCATAAGTATTTATGTGTGTGTGTTTTATATGAAAATGCATTAAAAATGTATATATATGTAAAGTCAATGTAACCCATGTTTGATATATGTTAAATTGAAAAATCCAACACTATTCAATTATGTCCATTAAATGACTCAATTAGTTAGTATTTTTAATTTATATTAATTTTTAAATATATACCACTAAATATATGGGTTCTTTAATATGCCAATAAATATTTTGTATTATATAAATCATATTTTATTGAATAATATATACCTTGGTATATTTATAAATTGAAATATATATGAATATATTTATATATTAAATGTGTTAATGAATAATTATGTATAAAACCATTAAAAAAGAATATGAAATTAATATGTTTTTAATTATTACATTTTATTCATTTTCAATAGTTATATTTCATCTATATTAGTAATTATAATTTAGAAATAACAAACACACACACACCCACACACACATATATGAAACATATACATTTTCAATAAAAACTATTTCAATACAAATTTCTTAATAATTTTGTAATTTATTAATTTATAGTTTTTTTGTTTAATTACTAAAATTTATTTATTTTATTGTTTTTTAAATATTACAATTTTTTCATTTTATATATCTATATTTACTATATAGTCTTTATTAAAATTGATAATATAAATGTATATAAAATTTATTCATTTTTATAAATATATATTTAATTAATAAAATGTTTAATATTTTTATTAATTTATTCTTTTTAAATTTTTAATTTGTTTAATTATTTCAACTTATTAATTTTAAATTTCTATATGTTTAATATATACTATTTATTTTCCACTTCAGCAGTGGCACAGTGGAGAAAGGGTGTGGTCTATACCAATGGCAACCTTCAGAGGTGTTTGGTTTGTTTTAAGGGAGAACACTTATGAGAAACTTTCTCCCTCCGTTGATCCTACCAAGTTGTCAGGTCACTCAGTTATACAGAGGGGGTCTATGAGTGCGATCCACCTACTCAATAGATTTCTGCATCGAAACATCACTGATCGGACTGTGACTCCGTGAGACGCACAACCATCTCTACTGGAAACTGCTCCTTCCTAGCTGGGGATTCTTCGGATGACCTCTTTGTGGGGAGGGGTGTTCTAGGGTATGAAGGGTTTAAAAAAGACACTATCGGGGATTCCATTTTTCAGAAGGAATATATAAAATTTATTAACATATATAATTTTTATATACGCATAAAAAATTATTTGTTTTTATCAATATTTCTTTAATTAATAAGTTTTTAATATTTTTAAAATTAACTCATTTTTATTTTTTATTTAATTAATTAATTAATTTTAATTAGGACCTCTATCAACTCTAAAAAATTCCTTATAAAGGATACCCATTATTATTTCAAAAAATAAAGTGTTGATGAGGGGAACCTTTAATTGCATTTTATCTACTATTAATAATGGACGGTGCTATTAATGCCCTATTTTGTAGTAGTGAGAGATTATATGAACATTATCTCTTAAAAATCACATCTATTTTTTTCACATGATTTACATTCCATCTCACTATTTAACATCATCATTGTCTCATAATTAACTCAGTGTAAATATTGTAAGAGAATCCAACCATACCTCTTATTTCTGATCAATAGTCCTTGTTTATTTCTATAATCTATATTTTTTTGGAAATACATACCTATACTTATATGATTTATTATGGTATTTTTCAATTTATTTTACTTTATTTACCAATATAATCATTATTTACTATTTTCAACAATATTTTCCCCTAACATAGACCTTCTTTGAAAAATATGAAAGAAATATTTTTTTAATGATTTATTGTACTAATTTATTTTACCACAAACATTATCTATTTTTGATAAAAAAACATCCTATTAATGTTTTTTAAATATATTTATATTTACCTCGTTTTCAAAAGTATCTTTTGAAGAGTCATTAAAAAATACACTATTATTTCTTATCCTTTCATTAAGTAGAATTTTATATACTTTTGGAATAATTTTTTTGTGTATGTATACATATTTAACTATATCTTGTGAATTTATAAGAATATCAAATTAATAAGACCATTTATCATATTTCTCAATATGGATTTTGATAAAAATACTCATGTTGTTTCAATAATTATTTGGTATATGTTTAAATTATGAATATATTTGTGTTTTTGTGGTAGAAATATATATGATTCATCATTTTGTGTCTAATGGGAACAAAAATATATACACCTCTAATGCATTAGGTAATAATTCATATCTCATCAGATTAAATTTGGAGAGATGAACGTGATTTCTGATTCACTATCATATGGATGGAAAAAAACCCGACTCATGTTCTATTAAGTCATAGGAGGGAAAAATTATTTCCATTCCAAAATGTTATAATATTTATTCTTATACTTTTTCCAAATTCATACATTTTTATCATACTCATGTTATGATGGATTATGTCTTAAGATTTTCATATATTATTTATTAGAATTTTTTTTTCATAACGATATAGTTATATTGTTCTCCCTTATGATCTTCTCTATTTACACATACTATGTTTTTGATCTCATCCATTCTTTTGATTCTATTTCCTAAGTGATAAAGATGATTATTATTAATCATATGTATAAATTAATTTAGAACCCTTGAAACGATGTCCATAAATTCCATGTGAATAAAAACATACTTTACATAATGGTTTTGATACCAACTATAGATTCTAAGACATAAAAATCCCATTAATACATTACATAATGAAAATGATTCATGAAATATATTCATAAAAAATTTTATGTAGATATATTTAGGAAATTAAAAAAATCATAAATGAATAAAGATCATGTCTTTCTAAACTAATATTATTTTCAACTATATAAAAACTAATTAATCCATATTAAGCCATTAATATATCATAAAAATAATCCAAACAAGTTATCATGTAAGTCATATCCTGTATAATTTTTTTTATAGCCATTAGGAAATGGAAACTAATGAAGTGGTCATCTCTGATATGAGATCCTGAGACTCGCATTCCCAAACCTAGTGCTAAAAACTTACTCTATAGTTTTGGATAAAATGTGACTGGAAGTATATATTCCACTACTTAGCTAAGGATCATTTCATATTTAGGTTCTATAGAATTTTTAAAATTATTTAAAATTTATCAGATCATACACAATAATAAAATACAATAGCTCTTTGGATTCACTCATGTAGGCTTATTAAAAGAAAATCAAATTCTAGAGAACTTCTAAAGATCGTGTGAAACAAAATTTCAAAACCTCAGGTGAGAAAAAATTTCCCAGTAAGGGGTTTTAAAATCTTGGGTAAAATATTTTTATAAATATTATACAAGAAAATTTGAAAATCATTTCTTTTTACATGAAATTCTAAATATTATATGTAATAAAGAAATATTTTAAAAAATAATAATACAGTGTTTTAATAAAAAATCCAGAGGAAGATAATTATAAAAAATCTTCTGAAGATATATCATTTTGAAAATCAATTTAATTACATAATAAAAAACCATTTCAATAATCATAGTATTTATTCATTAAAATAAATTGTATACAATAACATTTTATTTATTGAAAATACAATTGGATATCCTTAAAAAATACATGTGGCCACTAACATTATCACATTTAAGAAAATGTCTCCTTGAGGTTCTTGAATCACTCTATTCCTCATTATCTCATTTAATACCCATGTTACATGTTTTATTTTATGATTTTTTTCAGACCTATATTTTCGATTTACAATCCATTAAAACCCAATCAAAAATTATATATATAATTTTCCAAAAATAAATTAATTTTATATCATCTTTAATTTTACAAAAAGATAAGATTTTGAAATACATTAAGGTTTAGGAGAAATATAAAACCTTATATGAAATTTATAAATTAAAAGGAACCTTCATAAAAACATTGTGAATTTAAAAATAAAAAATCATTTATTAATAATCATGAGATTCAATTCATACTTATTTTGTAAGGCCACAACTATTAATATTAAAAACATTTAATTAAATAAAAGAACATATTACACATAAATCAAATGAGTTTATAAATTAAGATTATTTCATTAAATATAAAAAAACATCCCTTCAAAAAGAACTCTTTAAACATAAAAATTGAAATTTTATATGAGAATTGATTAAAAATTTATACTTTACTGTATTGAGGGTTTGATAAATATTTATATAAAAACAAATTTTTTGGAGTTGAATAAGGGATTTTTTTAAAAAAATTACTCCCCAATATATATATATATATATATATATATATATATATATTTAAAAGTGAATTGTAATATAAATGTAGTTCTAACAATGATTAATAAAAGTGATGTTATTACAAATAATTCCCTAATTATAGTTAAATTATGATATGAAAATAAATAAATAAATATATATTTTTTTTAAAAGCCCTTACCTTATATTTTCTAGTGCAGGATAATGATCTATAAAATCAGGTTTCACAATCAATGATATGGATATGCAACAAAAAAATAAATAGTAGAAGAGATGTTGGAAAATATAAAATGGGTTTTCGAAATGGTTTTTATATATTTTGTAGCTTTTTATGGGGAAAAAATATAGCCACCTCAATACTGTTCAAAGAAAATTCAAATTATAGTTTATTTTTTTATAATGATATATATATATATATATATCTTCTTATTTTTCTCTTGGCCATTCACAACCACAAGAAGAATCCTGATGGGGATCCATATTCTTTTCATGATGTAGTGACTCGGGTTTTGGCCCTGTTAGACTTTGGAATAATCCTACGAATAATTCCAGAGCTAGGCGTGAAGACGGCATGTGATTCCAAGGCCTGATGTGCCCGGAATAAATTTTATAAAAATATTAAGTATTTTTATACTATGAACGTGGTGGGGATGTGATATCTCCCAAACGGTAGCTCAGAAGGGGAATCTGAGGGCACAGTTGTGTCCGGAACATGTCGTTTACCCTAGGTGAGGTGTAAACTCTGCGGGCGCGGGCCTGTGGTGAGAAACATCACCAGGGGATTTTTCGTAAATAAGTGGAAAAGTTAATTTATGAGCATCGGCTCAAATAACATCTGAATGGAGTATCGGATCGCAAATCCGAGTCCACCATTGCGTTCAGAACGACGCGTTTACCCTATGGGTGACTTATTTTTTTCGTGCCGGGAGGTTTGGTCGGGGGTGTTTGTTTTAAATGAGGTTTTTAAATAAAAAAAAGAAACCCATTCCCCTCCACTCCCTCACCTCCAACATGTAGAGATGGAACCCTCTCCCCACCTCCTCCGTTCTTCGCTGAATCGCGCCATATTCGTCTGTTTTCAGCGCCGATCATCAGCAGATAGAGTTTTAGGGCGTTGTTGGGGTCGATCTACACCCAAAGCATTACTGTTTCACCCACGACGTAGGGGGTTTGAGTTTTACAATCCCGGATCCCATTTTCATGTTATTGTTCTTCCAATTTTTGTAAGGGTTGTGTAGTTCGGGTCCCAAGGTTTCTGAATCTTTTTTCAGATCTAAATTTGGAGCACCGGGGTGCTCCAGGTGGCACCTGAATGTTTTCTGAAAAAATCCCAGTATTTCTGTGGCGTCAATGGTGGAATCTGGCGAGGCGGAACAGTGGCATAGTGGATTCCGGTGATGGTGGCGGTGGCGCGGCGGAATTCGGCAATGGCGTGGTGGTTTTCGGTGAGGCCAGAGGTGGTCCGGTTAGGATTTTCCGGAGGTTCTTTAAACTCCCGTAACTCGCAAACCATATCTCCGATTTGTGAGACGTTTGCGGCGAAACATTCCATGTGTCGAGACGGACCTTCTTAACTCACTTTTAGAATTTTGTGATCCAGGATTTTGGCCCGGGGGATTGAAATGTCGAATAAAATAATAATATTTTATTATTATTCGTCTTCGGGCCATTGTTTCTTCTACACAGAGCGTCTGATTGACACGTTGTCAGTGGCGTTGAGGCCCTGATGGAAGGACAGACTTTTCCTGTTAGTTTTCGGGGTTTGGGAATGAGTTCAGGGTGTGGGCCCCATGAGGCTGGGTTTTGGTGTTTGCAGAGAAACGCAGCATTCGCACCAGGAGACTATTTTTGGCAGATGAATAGTCGATCCTGTGTGTTTTTCTGTGAGGATCGCAACGGTGTGATCTGTTCGATGTGTTTCGGGATCAAGGCATGGGCGCCACCTAAGCTGGCCGATGGTTAATAGTTCCTTTTTCACTGGGTGTCTATTTCAGACGAATGAGTAGTGGATGTCGTGTGTTTTCCCGAGGGGATTGTCATGGTATGATCTGAGTGATGGGTTTTGGGATTGTTGTGCGGGCCCTGCATAGGCTAGCTACGGTGAATAGTTCCCTTTTCACCGGTTGTTCGTTTTGGGTGAATAAACAGCATATCCTACATTTTTCTGCTTGTAGATTGTGATGGTAGCTTTGGTATCGGCCTTGAAGGTACGCAGTGTGGCGTTGTTGCGAGTCGCTCGGGTTAGCGACGTGTGGACCAGCATGGGTTGAGGGTACTACCTTGGTTCGCTCCTACGAGGGTTCACATGGTATCACGACCTTCTTATAGGTTTTTGATCCTCTCGATGGGATGTTTAATATATTAGAGTTGTGGCATCCCTCTGGTGGGCCCGGAGTGAGATCCTCTAGCATCGTTAACCTAGATCGGGTTTTTGGTATCATTGTGACCACTTATCCATAGGTGGCGATCACCTATCTAGATGGATAGCCCCGTAGAGTTGTGGCGTCATCGGGATTATGATCCCCTATGCGGTGGGTCATACTTATTAGGGTTGTGGAATCTTTGGGTATATGATCCCCTACTCAGCATGATTTTTATGTTAGGGTTGCAGTATCGTTGACTATACGATACCCTACTCAATGTGTGGTTTCAATGGGGTTGCGGTATCGTTGGATACACAATACCCTACTCAGTGTGTGGTTTCAGCAGGGTTATGGTATTGTCCGTTCGATCTCCTACATCACGAGTTATACCGGGTAGGGTTCAGGTATCGTCGTGACCACCTTTACGTAGGTGACGATCCTATATCTGAGTGACGGGTTCCGGTCGAATGCAAGATTAGGTTGTTGTATCCCCCAAGGGACCCTAGGAGTGATCCTCTAGCTGTTAGATCTTCTTATACCGGTGTGGGTTCTGGAATCCCCTAGCAGACCCTAGGAGTGTTCCCCTATCCGAGGAGTTTGTTGTTCTTGCTATTTCAGTGTGGTTTTCCTCAATGAAGATATCCAACGAGTGGGATCTCTCGGGGGAGCATTTGAGATGTTTTATGAAACTCGATGGAGTGCATCTCTTGGAAAATTGTCATCTGGGATGACAACGATCGTGGAGGGGGCCCTCCTGGTTGTGGATAGTTGTTGGTGATGAGGACGGTACCTCTTGTGGCTTGGTGCGTGAACTGCGTATATCTGGATTGTTCAAGGAGTATGTATGGGCATACACCTGAGTTGAGCTGACTAGCTGTGTTTAGCCGAGGATGGTCATGAGATGGAGTTTCTCTCTCGTCTGGGTTCCCTCTGGCTGGGATTAGCGGACTATTGTCATTCAGTATCTCTCTTTTGTTTTGCGTTTTTGGGGTGCCTACTGAGTATGTTTATACTCACCCCTGCATGGGCTTTGCCCAAACATGTTTGTGTGTTGTACAGATGACATGCCATTCTATGGAAACCTAAGAGGACCAGGAAGTAGGCGGAGTGGAGTGAGCGAGACTGACCAGGGTGTTTTCTAGTGCGGTGCCGAGGGAGCTTTCTGGTGGGTGTTTATGGCAGTGTTTCCCCCTTCTTCAGAGCAGGTTGGGCACACTTTGTAGTTTTATTTTTTTGGGCCCTATTTATCCTATTTTGTACTATTGTTTCACTCTGGTTGGGATAGTTATATGCATGAATTTTACTTTTCTGTTTTACTTATCTATGCACTGTTTCATTGAGATGTTTGTGGGTGCGTGTGTATAAGTACTCTCGGCTAATGCCTCCCATGTGTGTAATAGCCTACTCGGCGGTAGACACCAGCCCCTGGCCTATTGGAGGCGGGTTTGGGGTGTCGTGGCTCGAGCCCCGTTGGGTCAGGTCGTGACAGATAACTTAGGTTTTTCTAACTATGAATATTAAAAGAATTTAAGTTCCCTATTGTGCACCCTGAGAATATGGCTATATGGAAGGAGAATATATACAGTTTATATATATCTTTTTTTCTAAAAAATATAACCAAGGACAATAAGATAAGTTGGAAATTATAAAAATAACTCTAGAGAACATTAGTTCTTAAATGTAACAACAACGTCTTCATGTGTGTATATATATGTATATATTATAATCACTTGTAAACTATTACATTGAGATTCTATTTTTATTGAAATGTTTTAGTTTATATATTTTATTACCCATTTCAGAATGGTTTTCAAGAACATGATAAAGCCCTATGAAGGGATTCAATTTTATGCTAACCATATAAGCATGGTTGAGGATGAAACATGTATTCTAGGAGAGGAAATCCGCATTGATGGTCAATGAGGTCAATTTCGTAAGAAATAAGATGACCCTTGGGATGATCGAATTAATATTGATGAATTAATTTGATGACTATGTTCTAATCCATGTAATTAATGATGGGTCAACAGTGAACCAAACATCACATGCCACATCGAAACACTATCTATTTAATGTGTGAATTATCTTGGAACCAATCTCTCTAGAACCCCATTCATTGGTACCACATGATTATCACCCAGACACAACTCACACATGCTCCCCACCAGCTGCGTCTCACATGCATTGTGCACCTACAGTACTCCATGTGCAAGTTATGCATGCATATCATGGGTTCATTTTTTATATTTACTTACATCCATTTCTTTAGGTTTTCGTATTATTTCAAAACAATTTTATTATAAAAATAATATTAATAAATTATCTCAAAAATCATTAAAAATTATTTAATTACAACTATATAATATGAATATTTTAAAAAAAGTATTTTTAAACAACTAATAAAATATGTTCTGTTATAATAAAAAATATTTCATATGAAAAACAATACCTTTTCATATAATGAAAATTTTAGATAATAATTTTCTTTTTTAATATACTTGTAAAAATAAATGCTTTCAATTAATTAATTAATTAATTAATTAAATAATAAAATATATTTACAAGCATATATTTTTAAATATAAAATGGAAACATAATTTAGCTTGTTGGTTTCTAATATTTGTTAAAAACTTCTCATATTTATATTTATCAAATAAAATATGATTTATTTAAAAATAATACTAATAAAAAATAATTTTTGTTAGGAAAAATCATTCAGTTCCATAAAATATCTTCATATCAAAACATATCATAGAGTATTTAAATTATTATGTAACTAATTTAATAAAATTTATAAAATGAAATAATATTATGTATAAAATTTCAGGGATGTTATATTCCCTCCCCATTAATGTAATTATTCCCTCGTAATTATTACATTATACATAGATAAATTTTGAATTTCTATTTTATAATTTCAAAAATTAGGTTTAAATGAAATTCAATATTTTTAAGGGAAACTTAATTAACAACAAAAAGAAACCCATTATTTATTATATTATAGGAAAATGAAAAAATATTGATCACCAAAGTGGTCTAAACCATTCTTATGATACAAATTATAATAGTTTGATACCATCACCCATGGATCTGTTTCTTAAATAATGATGCAATTTTGTTATAAAAATGTAGCTGAAATTATATAGTCCTCCACATACCCAAGGATCATTTTTTCTAGGTTTTTGTAGGATTATGATAATTCATTACAATATAACAGTGTCTACACAATTCAAAAATAAAAAAACTATTTTTATTCAATTACTATTTCACTTAAAAAGGAAACCAAATACCCTAGAACATAAAATGATTATATGAATATTTTTTAAAAAATACAAGTAAGAAAAAGAATTTACTAGTAAGGTAATTTAAAACATGGGGTAAAATCCTTTTATTAATACTATTTACGACTCATTGGGAATAATTTCCTTTTCAATTAAATAAAAAAATACACTAAAAATTATTTTCCTAAAATAATAATATTCAGTTTTCAGGAAAATAATATTGTAAAACAATATTAATGAATATTTTAATGATATATCATTTCGAAAGCCCATATAATTTAAAAATTGATAACCTTTTCAATATTCTAAGGATTTCTCCTTTAAAATAATTTGAAAATAATAAGTTTTTATGGAGTAAAATGATACTTTAAAACCCATTATAAATTTACAGGTATGTTTGATGTTTTGACATTGAGAAAATGTCCCCTTAAGGTCATGGAATCAGTCTGCTTCCCATTTTATAATTTGTTACCGAGCTACAAAATTTTATTTTAAGAATAAAATTTTTAAAGGCTCGCCGTATTTATTTATAATCTATAATAAAAAAATTAACAACATATCAAATTGTTTCTTCACGAAGAAAATAATTTTATATATTCTAAAACATTAGAAATATCTATCTTTTATAAATTCATTACTGTTAAAGGGAAATCAATAATTGTAAAATAAATTATTAAATTAAAATCCCATATTAATAAAAACATAGGGAATTGATCCTAAATAAAATGAATTTTTTAATATGACTGAAAATTCAATGATAATTTTGTTATATGCACATAACTAATACTATTAATGGTAATTATTTAAAAAATAATAATATCATACACATAAATTGATATTTCTTATGAAATAATAATCATACTTGAAATAGAAATCAATTTCAGTTTAAAAATATATTTCTTTACACGAAATTGATATTTATAAATACAATTGAATATAAATTCACAAAAAATTTCATAAAGACTTTTGTGAAAATAAATCACCCTTAAAAAAGGTTTCTCTGTTAAACATGGGAATGAACATTACAAAACAAAATCACACATACTTTTATTAAAAACTTAATATATAAATAATTCTATAACAGAAATTTAAATATAAAGATGTTCTGAAAAATAATTCCCTTTTTATAATAACATTTAATTTTCAATATTAGTACATAGAAATTTCAATGAAAAATTCCCTTTACCTTATACATGATGATGTAGAATAACGAGATCAAAAGTGATGTTTCACCATCTAAGGTTTTGAAAATGTAGAATAAAATAATCATTAGAGGAGAGATTGTGTAATAAGGAAAGGGTTTTCAAAATGGTTTCGGTATGTTGTGTATCTTCTAAAGGGAAATATATATATCCATGTTTCTCTTATTCAATTGAAATTAAAATAATATTTTATTTATTTGATATTTAAATTTATATATATATAATCTTATTTATATCATAGTTATATATATTCATTGAATGGATCTAGTGAGAGAACTTGATTCTTTTTGAAACACATAGTTTTACAACAATCAGGATTCGAGGAACATATGTCCATAGATAAATAAAATGAGAATACAATTTTATAGATTAAGAATATATATATTTTATTTGTATTATATCGGCTATTAAGAAAGTTTAGTGGAGAAGATGATAACATGAAAAATATCAAAAGAACTATCGTGGTCTTCATTTAATAAATGTTATAGTTACTGGTTCAGGAATATATATAATATTATTTTTTAAACAGTTCCTTTTAGACATTGTTTTGATATCAATGGTTTAAGATTATTTATTTTATTTCTCATTTAAATCATTCTTTAAGAACACAAAACCACCCACAAAGGTGTTCAACATCGAGTTAGTAGAATATGTATGGTTGAGGATTAAACATGAGTAAGAATAGAAGAAATCAACAGAAAGATTTATCAAAGAAGAGTTAGTGAGGAAGAAGATGGATGATATTATGATCAATGGTTTTGACAATTTAATCAAATGAAAATGGTTTAAATGAACGATTTAAAGACAATTTAACAATTACATAAACTCCACACCCACATAGTAACGTATATTGGTTGAGGCACACTGTATTTATCAACCACTATATAAAGAACATTGTTACTTGGAATTAGAGGATTGACACACTGACAGAACTCACCCACAATCCTCACTATCTGTTCCACACATGTGTTTCTTGAATAATGAAATCCATCTGTGCTATGGGTGAAACTTGTTGGAGATATGCACCCACAATACTACTATGTGGACTATCGATGTCAAACTATCTCCCAAACCATTGACACATGGCCCCATGTGGTTGAGATTTTTCTCTATTTCATCATTAATGGTCTGTTATATGTATATATATACATAGAAAATTTAAAAAATACATATGAATTAAAGTGAATTTTTTTAATTATTTGACATACACCATCCTAATATTTCACTATACATAATGTAAAATATTATAATTACAATGTCTTATAATTAAATTAAATTGAAATTGTGTTTTCCAAATATACTAATATTATTAAAACTTTTAATTTTTATATCCATATAAAATTTACTTTAATAGTCACTTATATCTTTTTACAAAAACTATGTTTTAAAGTAGTATTTAATATATTTTACTAAAACTATAGTTACTATATTTTCATACATATTTCTATTAATCATTCCATTTTTCAAAAAAAAACCTCTAAAAAATATTAAATAACATTTCAAAAAAATAAGTAAAATTTATTTAATTTTAACTTTGAGTATTATATATTATTAAAAATGGATATATATAGACATTTAACCAAATATAAATGTTTACGTTAAAATATAATTTATAAATAAAACTATAAATTTTCATATAAAGGTACTTTGAATTAGTCATTTTATTTTTAAATATACTTGTACTAAGAAAAGATTTCAATTTATAAAATAACTAATTTAGTTTATAACAGTCTATATTTGGAATCATATCTTTTTAAATATTAAATGAAAACAAAAGTTATCTTGTTTAATTCAATAATTTATAGATATATTATTTTATTTACTTGGATAATATTAAAAAATATATTTACTAAAAACATAATTGTATTATTAAAAATAATATAGTTTCATTAAACTTATTTATATCAAAACTTTTTTTATATTATATAAAAAATATATTAATTCATTTTATAAAATTTATTAAATGAATTTAGATTATTGTTAATGTTTCATGGATGTTACATCAAACAATCCGTAAGGATAAACCTAAATTATTACATTATAGGAACATTAGTGAGTATAGAATAAACATAAATAATATAATAGGAATTGATTATAAATATTAATACTATAATAGAGTGATACTGAAATCGTAACATATTCTTCATTAACAATAAAAATAAATAGATTACATGGGTTATAAAAACGATATTTGGGGGGATTAAATTCATGAAACTAGATATATTATCTTATAATCAAGTCCTAAACCATGACCTCATTGTTGAAGTGAAGAAAATTTCCATGAAATCATTCTTGTTTTCATGACAACAATCCTAAAATAAAACAAAATTTTCCACACATACACCAAATACTAATACATTTTGGTCTCTTAAGACCCATTGATTCATTGAGGGGATATATATTTCTAGACCACACATGTCTCTTCTAAAATCACAATTAATTCATCATATGAGGTAATGAGTAAACAATACATACTCAATTAATCCAATAATCACTTTTGTTGGGTTAAAAACGTATATGATTCCAATTTTACCACTAGTTCAATAAAAGGGTTATCATAATCATAAACTACCTAGATTAATATGGTGGATGTTTATTAAAAAACATATCCACATTATGAAAAAAGAAACAAAAATTGATGATTATATAGGTGAAACCATCCTTTTCAATAGTATTATTTGACTGGTATGAAACAAAAATGGTTAATGGCTTGAATTTCATAATATTATGAGTTCAATAAAAAAAATAATTTTTAGTTGATAAATAATGCAATAGAAACATTATATGTGTAAATACATTTTATTATGAAAATGTTTATTATGATGAAAACCTAAATGATATTTTAGGAAACATATTTATCATTGATATAAAATAAAATCATACTTGCCAATATCAAAAGGAACTTTTTTAAAAGTGAAGTTAATGTTTTTGAAAAAAATTAAATTAAAAAAGAATATCAAATAATATATCTTTAAAAAATATATAAAAATTTTAATAAGAAATGTGGATCCAATGATAAAAATTTGTATTAGTAGTGGAACCTTTTTAAAACATTTAAATTACCGTTGATAAAAACACATACAGTAAAAAGAATAAAAAACATTTTTTTGTATGAAATAAATCATTTTCTAAAATATGATTATAAATTTTCAAATAAAAAATATTAATGTGTTATAAACAATAATAATATCAGACATTTTCAAGAAAAAAAGTTTCCAAGTAGGAAATGAGTTTTCAATAATAAATAGCCATTTGGGTAAGATAAACTATAAGGTAATAAATATATAGCATGGATTTTTTTTGAAAGAATGAAAATCCATCGAAACAAATGATAGATTAAAAAAGAATATAATCAAAAGGTTTAATATACACCAATTAAATGTAATATGTTAAAGAGAATTATTATAACTCAATGAACAAAAGTTGAGCCACCAAAAAACCTTACAACTGGGATAGAAGTTGATTTTTTAGACACTTTTAGATTGGAATGATATTTTCATCAGTATATCTAATGAAAAAAACATATAATTATGATAAAAATAAATCAATGGTCATTAAATGCAACAATAAAGGAAACCATGGTATACAAAATATATTATGTATCAAAGTATCAAAATTAAGTCCAAGAAAAACTTTACGACCTTAGACTCTTTCGAATCAAACACCATTGAAGGATAGAATTTTACATAAAACAGTAAATATAATTAATTATTATATAATCATGCTAAAATAATAATAATGGTTTTTAGATACAAAATTCAAAATATAACATGGTGTATAATATGAAATATGGTCTCAATGGGTGAAAATTGAAACAATAGACCCTTACTTTTTTTAATGCAATCCTAGGAAACACTCTAAAAGCATTTATAATTTTTCTAATATTAATATATTATTTTAGATCATTATTTATATATTATCCACTTATAATCGATATTTTTTATCATTAAATATGTGGTATCTAGTTGTTTACTATCTATTATCAATATTCTGTGTAAGTAATTTTGATTGTTTTGAACTAGATTCACAAAATTGGTGATATTATTCATTATTCTTATAAATTTAATAAATAAAAAATCATTTATGATATTGGAATATATTTTATATGATATTTATAAAAGAGTAATCTCATTCCATGGTAGTTTTCATTAAAATATATGGATATGAAATCGATGAATATCCTGTTTTCATGATTCTTAATGACTGAAAGGAGTTTAAATAATTAATGAGTTTAAAAATAATATTATTATTCTATAAATTAAATGAATCATTGCACACATATTTTTATCTTATTATAATAATATTTAAGTTCTTATATTGATCCATGATATAAATTGATTGCATTTTTTTATCTGTGGTTAAAGAGACCCAAATAAAAACATACCATTAATAATGGATGATTTTATGATATTTTATTTATAATATCATTATACCAAAATAATAATGATATTATTTAATTTTAATTAAACTAATATTTCAAAATTTAACAGAAATAGTAGAAGTGATGTATATGATAATGTTACAAAATATGAATAAGGATATTTTTTCTCATATTATTTTTGTTATTATTAATTGTATTAAAATGATCGTTTATTCATCCAAGAAATAATAGGATCTAAAATTTTTCATTCCATTACATTAATTATATAATAAAAAAATACTTATCAATAAATATAAATCTACTTAAAATCCATATAAGACTATCCTAAAATTAAATATTGAGATCAATCATCACAAGGATATGGTAATACACATCAAATCATGGATGAAGAATCCAATTTCTATAGAGTGAGAGAAATTTTAAAATATGTTTTATCATTTGAAAAAAAAAATTATTCTATAAATATCATTATTATTTATTAATTTAAACATGTAGACTATCCATGTAATGTGATTAATGAAAATAAAACCTGACACTTCATGGAAGCGTCTATTCACACGTATGCACAAATGTAATTTTTAATTTCATTAAGGAATATGGGGCAAGGTGATTAATGATTATAAAATTATGATAAAAAAATAAATATATTAAAAATAATAATGTTACCAGATATGTAATATAATATTAGAATTTTAATGGTGATATATGACTAATGATGTTAATGAAAAAATATTTCTCACATTGCCAACATTTGGTATTCCATGGTGAAGGTGGGATTAATAATATTTATTATTTTACTAAGATCAAAGAGATGGAATAGGATTATAGGTGAAGAATAAATCGTATTTTTTTAATAAGAATGAAAATTTTATGAGATTTATAGAGTGGTTGGTGAGAGGCCACATTAATATGTTAGAATATATATATATATTATTTAGTATACCAATAAATTTTTAATAATTATTTGTGCATATAATGTAAATTGGGTCAAAAAATGATAAAAACATATGTTATGAGAACATAAGTTTTAGAATGGCCTCAACCAAAAATTAAATAACATTTTCTTATCATTTTATAACAATTTTTCTTTGTTAAAATCCTTTTATCCTAATTTTATATTTCTGCAGTAATATGTTTTTAAAGAAGTAATATATCATTTTTACATAAAATAGACCATATTAAATAATTTTGACCAACTTATTCCAAAATAAAAATCCATTTTTTTCAATGTAATAAAATAGAATGTTAAAATAATAAATGTATATTGCGTTAAAGATAATTTCTTGAGAAAATTATTACTTTAGTACCAAAAATTAAATACAGGTTTTAAACAAGACTAATTATTTTTTGACTTATAATTTCTATTATGGAATAAATAGTTTTAAATGAAATTGGTTTCAAAAATTCTATGGAATATTTATATATTCAAATTTACAAAAATAAATATATTTTTAAAATTGGTATATTGAAATATTCTCCTTAACATCAACCTTTATTTAAAATTAATAGAAAATTGTCATATGGAAATATTTCTATGATAAATCCAAAATAAATATAAATTTTTTCAAATTCAAATTAAAAAATTAAAAAATTTACTGTGAAATAAAATTATATGATACAATGGAAAACTCTTTTTTACAATGAAATGAAATCATTAGAATACAATTAATTCATTTTATTATTGCATATCATTTAATAATTAGTGTTAACTAATTACTCATATTAATATATATTACCATAAATTTAACCTAGGTTTCTGTTGATAAAAAATAATAGCACACAAAATGCCATTTTTTATAAAATTGTAGTTTTAAGTTTAAAATGATCTGATTAGCCAATTTTTCTATACTAATTAAATTTCATTCATATTAAAAATACCTATTGTTTTATTTATATAAATATTTTATAAATACTTTAATAAAATTAATATATATTAATTCAATGACTAAATTTGAAAATTCATGTATAATTATTTATATTCAACCTAAATATATCATGGTTTCATTTATGTATTGGTATTTCATGTATAGAATGTTATCAGACACATTAACATACATAAATGGAATAATTTAGTAAAATCAAGTGTTGTTACATTATCCCCCCTATATAAATAAATGTATTATTCAAAATTATACTCATAATATCAAATTAATTCCTAAAAGAAATTCATTATTAATGATACACTAATTAATGACTATGGTGATATCTATGATTAAGAGGTAGATTTATCTTTATAAGAATTATTATAAGTCCTTTATAAATTTAGGTTTCCCTAGAATAATTTCACATTGAATTATACTTTCGGATGAAGAGACAAGAAAATAAGTAATAAATTCCCAAAAACCATGAAATTGATTTTTTATTAATCATACAACCAAGTGATATTATTTTTAAGTAAATATTTAATGGTTGGTGAGATATTTCATGATGTAGAGATTAAAAAATCTAGAAAAAGAAATAAAAAACTTTTTTGTTAGTATTAGTTGCATTGGGGTTTCCTTCTTCTCTTTGTTTTCAGTGAATATTACCCTCATTTTCCAATTGATTTTTACATTAAGTCACATAATTTCCAACTCCCATAAAAATAAAGAAATTTATTTTTTAGATACAATACATCTCTTATACATGCGAGTCTAATAGTCTTAGATTCCAATCATATATCCTCTATTATTCACTTTTAGAAAATAATCCTCAAGATGATTTAAATTTATTTTATGTGAAAACATTGGATATTTTTACCTTCATCATGTTAATTTCATTAACATCCATGAGGCTCTCTCATTCTATTATTTGTTGTGTAAATAATTATAACTATGTTCACATGGTTAATCACAGTATATGATTTTGGTTTAGTATTATAATGAAATTTCTTAGTATAACTATCATTTCTAATGGTTTATCATTGATTCAGTCACTACATTACCCTTACACCCATTGTTTAAATGCGTTCATATGACTCCATAAATTACTAAAACAAACATTGGATAACCTAAGTGATTAAAAATTGAAATCATCAGAGAATTTATAAAATTCAATTATTAAATATACTTATTTATCACAATACCATGTTTCTATATAGTTATTTTACTCCAAAATTTACCTATCTTTGTTCAACCCAAATCATTCATACTATAACCTATAAAATTATTGTTTAAACCTATGTTACACTTTTTTTGGGCTTTGTCATACAACATAACTTAATACCTTCATATAACTAGGAATTAAATAATTTATATTGGTTTATAATGTATTTATAATTGAAAAATGATTATCACCCAGGAGCTTCTACCCAGGTGTGTAGTCTTAGGCCCATTAACCTTGAACTAGGGTGAAGTGTGGGTATGTTTTTAATCATCATTTTCAAGGTTATTTCCTCTGAATAAATTTACCCTATAACTGCATAAACCAATTATTATAAAAACCTGGATATAATTTCTAGGAAAACATATACTCAACACGTTACAAATAATTAGAATTTTATTTTATATATAGACTTAGTCGAAGTATTTCCACTAATGGTCTAATTTCCCAATACTCAAATAAAATGTTACTTACTACCTTAATAGTAAATCGTATACTATCTCAAATATTTATTTTTACCTTTTTAATTATGATCTTCCTTAACTTATCCACCCTATAATTATCTTAAAAAACATCCTAATCTAAAATTTTTTCTAAAACATTCTCTAATACCAACTACACATCCCTGACTCATGCTCCAAGAATCTGATCTAAATAAACACATACTTTACTTAATATGTTCAATAGAAATTATAAATTCATTCTCAAAATTTTCCCATAATCAGACGAATTAAATAAAATATTCCATTACATTAGTTTGAAAATAATTCTAGGATTAGAGAATTATAAAATTAGGACAAATTAGATACTGATAAATCCTATATATTTCTCACCTAATGGATATTTATTTTCAATCTATGAGAAACTACTTAATCCATATCATGTATTAAAAATATCAAAAAAATTCTAAATACAATCTTTCATGTTAAAAATATCATGTTTAATACGATGGAAATGGAAATGTACTAAAGGGTGTGATCAAATACATAGTAATGGAAAATATAAGATATAAAAATAAAATATCATATGTGAGTATAAGATGAATAAATAATATGAAAGGGATAGATAATCAGAAATAATTTCATAATGTAATTAAAATTAGAGGATATTATATCCATGGATAAAAATGGAAATAAATAAATAGAATGATAATGATAACCAGAATCATAGTGATGGAATGAATAATTTTAGACATCTTGATAATACCTTCAAGGCCTAATAAAAAAAATTGTTCTTCTATAAAGGTTTTATCCATGAAAACAATATTACTATCTAGGTTACAATCAATAAAATTTTCTTAATTGAGAATGAATAAAAAAATAAAAAATGGTATGTATCTTGTGATCTAATAATTTATCAAGGGGATACATAATCTTAGGAACAACTTGTCACTTTTTATACTGAATGATTTCATCATATGAGATAATGGGTTAACTATATGAATCAAATTTTTCAATAATAATATATTTTGGGATAACAGGAATTAAAAATGAAAAACAAATTACCCAAGATAATAAATTGGATAACACGATCATTAAAATTTTGAGATGAATGTTTATTGTTTCAAAAGATTATATACTCAATTTTAGAAAGTAATCATAGAAGTATATTGAAAAAGAAAAAAACATATTTATATAAGAATGCTTCAAACTGTATCGCACGGGAAGGGATGATGAATTCAATGGATGGATACCACAAGTTCAGTCTCCCAAATTATATATATATATTAGAGGCGAAATTACTGTAATCGATTCTAAACATAACATAAATAATAAATTACTATCAAGATTTAAACAATACATCTCATAAACTGTTTCATAACCCAAAGACTGATGGTTTTGTGTCTAGGAGATTAATAATATAAGAATAGAATTTTTTAATAGTTTCAACAATATTTTATCTAATATTGATACTCTATGACCTTTATAAACATATAAAATGATATAATCATATTTTTAACTAGGGTAGAGGAAACATTATAATAGGGTGAGCATAGATGCTTAGTAAGGAGAAAAATATCATAATGTGTCAAATCGTATGCATGTAGGAGAACAAGATAAAACACATAAAAAATAATGTAATTATAGTATTAAAACATGTCACGAATACATAAAATTATAACTAGATCATTAAATAAGTGTAAAAAGTATTACATTGCTCAAAATACCTATCAATAATCATTAAACAAGTGATAATGTTATCAAAGTGAATAATAAATTAAAAATAATTTGTAACAATTAATAATTTAATATATTAGAAATTAATAGAATTGTAAATATTTGGTTTAACAATATAAAAAAATAACAAATTTGAAAACCCCATAATTATAAGACAAATGTTGGTAGAAAACATATCTGGTCGACACCTATGTGAACAAAATATTTATGTCTATGAAAAAAAATGATAGAAAACCAATCATGGTTATTTTAATGTGTACAAATTTACTATGTCCATGGTTTATTATTTTACAAGATATAAACATAAAACAATTCATTATGGGGAAATATAGGACCCCACCCATAATCATCTATACAAATTTATGATAGATAAACAAATCATATAAAAATGTTAATTAACCCATACAAAAGAATGGGTTTTCATATACCATGATGTTTTGAAATCATCGATATAACAATATCATTTCCAAAAGGAATCATTAAATAAGAACATATAGAGTAAGATAAAAAACACTTTATGATATATAATCCTTGGTGAAAAAAATGATGAAAATATACAAAAGTTTTCACAAATCATTTTAAACATTGTTAAAAAATGTAAAATTAAAATTACATACAAATAACCCATTTTTGATAGAGTAAAGATAATAAATATTTAAAACATTATTTCATATAGTTAAAAATACAATATAATTAAAAAAATAATGGTAATCCAAAAAAATGTGTAGTAGATGATTAAATATTTTGTTTTTGAAAGAATAGAAAACCCTTTTTATAAATTGAAATACCTTTTTTGAAAGCTAATATAATTAAAATGATAATTAAACCTTGTAATTAAAATTATTTAAGGTGAATAATTGGATAAATGAAGTTAAAAAATGATTTTCAACTAGGGAAGTGAGAACATTGGTTGGAAATAAAACCTTGGATATTAGAAAAAAATCCATTAAAATTAACGAGAATTATTCATAACAAAATTAATTTTAATGAAACAATAGAGTCATAAAGAAAGAATAATTTAGTGTTAAATGTGGTTTCGCCAAAAACTAATTTATAAATAAAAATTAATTTCATTATAGGGTTTAAAATATTAATCATTATATAAAATATCCAAAGAAGAATGATTATGGATCATGAAAAATATTGTAGTCATGAACACCCCTTACAACCATTATAATTATTGAATCACAACCACATGATAGTTATAACATTAAATCAAATACTTAATATCATGAAATATAATAGGGAGATGATAAGAATTAAAAGGGGAATTATTTCTGTGTATTTATTAATGTTAATGGAATTATAATAATAAGTAATGTTTATGAATATATTACAAAATTTTAATTTGTGAATTTATTCTTTGTATTCCAATTTCAAAATATTGAAATTATAATAATCCTTTAATGATGATATAATTTATATAATCCCAAATATTTCATTCCATAAACTTAATAATATCATCAAAATAATATTTATATATTAAAATCATTCTCATTACAATCAATTTAATGAAATGATGAAATAGAAAACATAAATTAATCTTTCAATAGATACAACAATCAACACATGTGAAATGAATATGATTTAATTTTCTATATAATGGGGATAAGGAATAATATAAATTATCATTTAAGTATAAAATATATTTTAAAAAATAATAATTATATATTAAATTCCCACTTAAGGACATCCTTGTTTGGTGGTGAAGGATAATGAAAGACATCGGATCACGAAGGTGGTAGTCTATATAATACATGATTCATGCCTTCATTTTTCTTAATGGAAATATGGAGGGTAATTAATTTTGATAAAATTAATGTAATAAAATATTGGTATAATAATGATATTTATATTTTCATTTTCATTTAGTGAAATTTAATTTGAGGATTAATAGTTATATATAAGGAAATATAAAATATAAAGAGAGGTTATGAACTTATATATCACTTATTAGATTATATCCTTTGTTCAGGGGATTACAACATTGATAAAATAACATTTGAGAAGATAATACATAATTTTACGTGTTTAGGAGAGTTTTTTTTGAAGATTTTTAGAAACAATTAATTGGTTTTTTGAGAGGGAATGTGTGAAGTAGAGTGGCCCTTCTATAAATGTATACGAGTGGTGTTTTGTAAATACCCACAAATTTCAGGAAAGGGATGTCACTCTCAAATAAATTATGAGACAATTGATAAAAAATAAATATTATGTTATATAATGTTAATCAAAACATATAAAAAATAATTATAGACATGTTCCAAATATTCTCAAGCCTTTACATCTTAGGTCAGTAATTTTTAGCATTTTGGATTTCACTATGGTAACTAGTTTTCAAATTGATAATTTACCGATTAAGCCAAAAAAATAAAATAGTCCTTATTATATAATCATTATATAATGATTCATTATTTTAAATTCATTTATTTTTATTAAATTTTAAAATTTTATTGAAATTAATTTCAAAATACTAAATGTATTATGTATTAAATACAATATTCATAAAAAAATTACTTCTTTCCTAAAATTCCAAATATGTGATTAAAATTTAAAAACAAAAAATTTTAAAATAAAAATTAATATTTGAAATATATCTATACAATAATTAAATTGTTCCACAAATAATTTATTAATTATTATTTTATAATAATGTTGTAAATTCATATTTTAAAAAAAAAATATATTTTTCACTGTACACCTAAAATCCAATCTATTTAAAAAGTATAAAAAATTCATCATAATATTATATTTTTATTATCTAGACATTTTTTTAAAACATTCAAATTAAATTAATAATAATATATAGTTAAATATTACAATATTACTCAAAATTATGGAGGCAAACCAATCATACTAGATGATAATTTATTTTAAAATTATTAGCTATAAATTATTATTATTTCCATTCATTTAGTAATTAATTTATTGTTAACAAATTATTCAAATTATCAACACATTATATTATTATATATTCTTAATATACACATTTTTTTAATAATAATTTTTATAAAAAAATGTATTTCTAATTCTAAAATGATTTTATTATGTTTTTAGCTATAATTAATACAATTAAATAGTATTAAATGTAGAAATTATTATCATTATAAAAAAATTTCTTATTTTTTGTTAACAATATTAAAACATATTAAATCAATTTCTATGTTTTTATTTTAACTTTTAATTCCCAAAATATATCACATTTTTTTCATTATAGTTTTGTTTTTCCTATAAAAAAGTATTAGTAAATTTTAATTTAAGGATACTTTATTTTTAAATATAATGTCTTTTAATTTTCCACATTAAATAAATTCCAACATTTAAATTTTAAATATCACTTAATAAAAAACTTGTCTATGAGATACCAAATTATATAAATGACTCAGGATATTATATCTCAATAGATATTAACTCTATGATCGTGGAAAACATATATGGTATGAATTGACAAAAAGCCATATATATTTATTTGTTTTTATATAATCTGTATTTTAATTAGTACTATTTGGAAGCATTATATAACCCTAAGGCTCGTATGTGCAAGGACCACTACATGACCCGGTGGCCCAAATACTCGACAATATATGAGTTACCCATCCCCAGATTCGACTTCATTGATGTCTCTTAAATCCCCACCATGCATGGTTTATCAGATAAAATATCCACATAAAGAGATATATGATACCTAGTACTGATGAATATTTCCATAGCCTATCATTATTTTCAATCTGGTAATATTATCATTCATTTTTGTTATTTTCTCAGATACCCCATCTTGGCTCAGATACTTTTTTATCTTACTTGACAACTTCATGCCCTAGAGGCACCATGAAAAAAAATCCCTTGGCCCGATGGAAGGAGGTAGACCATAGCTATTGTGTCCCAAAGGCTTATGATGTCCTAATGTACCAATTTACTATACACCCAATAAAGTGGCTCAAATTCAAAATAGGATGAATAGTTATGATATTATTGTATTGCTACAATACCTGCTACAGTATGGCTAAAATATTGTACATATAAACAACAAATAATCATCAACCAATATTTGATCCTAGGTATCATGTAGGATTATGAGGTGTGTTATCCACTCAACTATGAAACAATATTCTAGAAATCATATACAATTTCTTAGAATATTCATATTCCAAATATTGAGTTTTCCTCTAATCATTTGATCAAAAATTGTATAAATATTGGGTATCAAGACCCATATTATATAATTTTTTTACGGAAGGTGGTTACTATCATCCTTTCATTGATATAGTATCATAGGATAATATGAAATCCTTTTTAAATTCTCCAGATAATTTCCCCTCTAAGTGGATTGAATCAACCCATCACTAAAATCATTTTAAATTTATCCCAATGGAGAATAAAAATATTATCCAGAAGAAAAATGATTATAAAAACTAATTTGTAATATAACATTACTTTTATTAGAATATTTATTCAATAATAAAATCATCATGATTGTACTTTAATAATCATATAATACTAATTATGAATTGTTGGGTTTATAATGATCCAAAATTTTCTCACATGGCTATTAAATATTTTATATGATTAAAAAATAGGTATACAATCTAGGATCCAATTGTTTAGTGTCATAGGAAAAGTATGCTCATACATCAACTATAATAATAGAAGATAAACTTAGTTTAATTCCTTATTATTTTTCTTCCTTAACTTTCCTATGATATCCTTATTATATGTAATCACATTAGTATATACATCAATGAAATGTGTGATCTGATTCCCTGAAAGGGGTGAAAGATGATAAGTTAAATAATTACCATGAATCAATCATACATGGGTGAGTATAGTAAAAAATATCATATAATAATTGTAGGATAATCCACAAAATCACAATTTAAACATTTTATAACGTGATTTAATGTGTAATATGAGCTATAATTAATCTCTATAACATAGTTGTCAATGAGCACCCATAGTTTGTAATAAATCTAATTTCATTTACACACATAAAATATATTCATAAATCAAGACATCATAATTATGAATAAAGATAGCATAATTTTCACACAGAATATCATGAGATATATCACATTAACAAATGAATTAGAGGGTTATATAATTTTATGCCCACCCATCAAATCATAAAACTATAATAATCATTCATGTAACTTGAAAAAGATATATATACTAATCATATTCCTAAGGTAAACCCACAGAATTGCAAGAGTATCAACATGGTTTCATAAGGACTAATTTCAAAAATAACCTTTTTAATTACAAAATGAAAAATGGAAGAAATAATTATGAATAACAAATCATTATTCTTGAGTTGATACGAAACGTCTCAATAGAAGTAAATATGTTATTTTTCAAAATAAACCCGATTTAAAAAATGTTTTTATTTTTGCATAGAAATCATTTTAACAAAGTATAAACATTTATATACCCATAAATGAAAGATTAGAATTGTGGAATGAAATTATAATGACTTTATAAGAATATAAATATTGAGAATAATGTAAATTAGGAGTTAATCCAAAAGGTAATACTTGATTTAGAGAATCCCCTTACCCTAAATGCTACTTCCTTTTGTAATTTTATCACTTCTGAAAAATATACATAGTTTTATTTGAACATGGAACCATAAAGAAATTGTAATAATTATTAAAAAATTTATCAAATATATTCTCGTTATTATATTTTAAGATTCCCATTATTATAAGTGAAATATTTTGATATTCTATTGTATTAGAAAATATATTTCCTTTATTTGATTAAATGATATTTCTTTTTTAATAAATATAAATTATTATGATTAACTCAAGAAGATGATAAATAAATATATTTATTAATATATATACTATAAATGATATATTATAATCATCTTTATGGGCGATGAAAAGAAAAGAATTTGAAATGTCCACATTGGTGTTTAACTGACTGTTAATAGGACATTGTAAAAAGTGGGGGTGGGGATATATTATATACGCTTATAATAAAAATATGATTTTATTAGAAATTAACTCAATGAAGATCATGCTAACATATTTTTATTAATTTTAATAATGTTGGTATAAAAATACAAATGGAGGATTGGGAGTGTAGAAATGGAAATAAAAAATACAGGCGAAAAGAGCATTACCTCATTCTTGATGTTGTTCCTACTTAATTACCATCAAATAATTATAACCCTAAATATATATTACATCAGAATGTATTTATGAATACTAAAAAATTTATATTGGTTAATGTATGAGATATCTATCTTTATAATGTTTATGATAAGTTGTTTTCCAAATGATGGGTGAGGGTTTATTTATTCATGATTAAAGAAATGTATTAAAGATAAAATATTGAATACATTATTATATCCATGAAATACAATTAAATAATAATATTTTTGAAATTATGAATTATATTTTAATTAAATAAAACAAATTTTATACATTGAAGAACTATATATTACAAATTTATAATTTAATCAATATAATTTTCTATCATTTGTAATTTAAAATATTAATATAAAAATTATTATTATATAAAATACATTAAAATATAGTTTAATAATAATTTTATAATATTTTCATTTAGTTTTTAATAATTATATTAATTTTATAGGATTATAATAATTATATTTCATTAAATCAATTGTGGTAAATATTATTTGACTAAAATTTGATTATTTTTAGGTGAAGTTACTCTTATCAACTATCATGTGTTTAGGGATCTAACCTAATGCATTACATGTCCTATTCTATTTGAACTAGAATTCACATTCAATGATCTTTTAATTTTATATTTTTACTCAATTAGAAAAGACCCTTAAAATTCAATCCCTTAAAATAAAAGTTAAAACTTATACTCAGTTTCCATTATTTCTATAATATAAAACACATTAAAATAAAAAATTATTTTTCTTTATGAAAAATCATCACAACTATCACATTAATCTCATACTTCAGACTATTCCCCATTAAGCCATGTGTAATACATTTTAAAAACATGGAGTGAGAAAAGAAACTCAGTAAGAGATACAAAAATAATGTAAACATTTATTTTAGTTGAAACATGAAAACATATATATTCTTTACCAATATTTTCATAATTCATTGAGAATATGAATTAAAACATTTTCTGTAGCACTCAAAGTTTTTATAAAACCTTTGTTATAAATAAATTAATTTTCATTGTTGTATTACATTGTACAATACATGAACTTATGGTTTTTTATACCCAAACCCAATATATGCTTACTCTACATGAAACACTGACTTGGCTTACATTACACACACGACTCAGTTTCTAAAAAACAAAATATTATTATTATATTTAGTGTAATGTTATATATATAACATAACCATTAAACATCATAATATATATTCTAATAAATAATTATAAAATAATGCATATAATGTTTATTTATAAATAAAACATATTAATAAAAAAAATTGGTAATGTCTTTATATGGGTGAAAGTACTATTATCTCTAATAAAATATTTTTATGTCCTTTTCTAAAAAATAAAAAAAATAAATTTAGACACTTTTGGATATTTAAACACTGAAAAATACTACATTTTAATTGAAGTATGCTTTTTCATCAAATATTTATATATATTGTTAAATTATATTTTATTTCGGTTTTAATGATTAATTATTTAAAATTTACATCAAATAATATAATTTAGGTAATTGTAACTAATTTTACAATAAAATTTTATATAAAAACACTTCAAATATTTATAAAGTTTCACTTAAAACCCCTATTTTTTGACCCTCCTATGAAATTAATTTAAAATATATATTCCCCCTTCTGTGACTAGAATTTGAAAAATGGATTCCATTTTTGAAATAATAATATGTTATAATTTTTAATAATTTCAAATTAATTATTTTAAAAATTATTAAGGAATGTAATGAAAATTAATTATTGTGATAATGGAAAAACAAGATTAATTAGTGACTAAACATGGAAAATAATTTGGAATAATAGTAGTACACTTTTCTAAAAATTCAATCATGGACATATTTTGACCATGATACCTCTATAGATGTTTAATGTTTGATTTTTACCCCTTTGTGGGAAATTAAATGATCATGATAACTCAAAAACATTCAAGAATTCCAAATGATTCATTTTCCCACATACAAAGGGTCACATCACCTCCCCCTAACTGCACACCTATTATGACTTTTTGATTTAAAAAACTACCAAAATCTCCACCCAAATCCTATAAAATCATCCTAGAAGCCTCCCATTGTTTATAAATTTAACCAAGAAATCACTTTAGTGAAAATAAAAGGAGTTACCCAAATAAGAGGTAACATCCTTCAATTAGCACATTGATTTTATTTATTTCTCTACCCCTAAAATTTTCTTATCACATGATTAAATAATAAATTAATTATAATAAGTTGTCCTAATGTTTTTTATATTAAGGGTTCAATCTAAAATCACACACAATTCCATCAATTGGGATTCGTAATCATCATTCATGTGTATGATAGACTACCGCCTCACGAACCAATATTGTTCATTATTCTTTTTCCACGTTTCAAGGTTGGAAATAATAACTGAATTTATATTACTATATTGTGTATATTATATTTTTGATATATACATTCTTCTGAAATTATTATATAACACATACCTTCTTAATTTACAATTTTTATTAATATGATAACATCGTTTGTGGGTGTGTGGACTACCGCCTCCTTAAAGCTATGTGATTCATTTAAAATTTAAAAAAAATGTATGAAGGATAAGTTTAGTAAAAATATATGATATATATACCATATTAATTATATTGTAATTATATTATTATATATATATATATATATCATTTACTTTCTTTCAAAATGATAAGAAAATGAAAACAGAGTGCATGTGTACATATGACCTACTATATCCATAAAAATTATATTTCATTTTCAATTTATATCATTTATATACTATTATAAATACTAATATACTATGTAAATTAGATATTTATATAATATTTTCATTATTTATATGATGAAATCATGATATAATAAAAAGACAAAATATATAACAAATCATAACACATGCGAAAGGAAAAGTAGTTATTACTCGAAATGAAACTTTAACATGTAATAATTAATAAATGGGTAATATAAGGTCATATATAAATCATTTATGATGTTATATACATTAAATAAAGTTCTAGAACAGATTTATAATAAACCTATGTTTATTATATAGGAGGATCAAATGAGTACAGAGTGTCCAGACATTAAGAAAAGGGATTTCTATTCTCATTTTTATTTTTGAGTGACAAATAACATATTCAGCACTCAAGTTCTATGTGTATTATATATACTAATTGAAATGTATTATATGATTATTATCATTAACTTTTAGTTTATTTAAATGTCTATTTTATGATTTCATTTTGATGGAGGATACATTTTAAAAGGTACCAAATCAGTAAGGTAGTTTTTCTTGATTTTCCTTCATTGAGACATAGGTTTTTTATACACATATATTCTTTTAATATGTGCGTAAACTATAACATTTAAATGTTATATCACTAATATACATATATTAATTATACTATAAACTTAAAATTGTTTTATTTTCTCTTGGATATTAAGATTTATTGTTACCGATGTGAAAAATGGTTTTTTTCTTCAATGCCATCATTTATCAGGATTTTTATGATTATTGATGAAATACTATGATCCATATCCCATAAATTCTAATTAATTTTCATCCCCTATGGTTATTAATGATATTAAAATTTAATGGTACCATTTTTACACAGTTTTTTACTTAATATTATGAAGAAATTGTTTAATGAAATTCCACTTTATTCCTCTCTTAGGTTGGAAATCAGTTTTTTTTGAAAAAAATGATATTTTCTAAAAATGTTTTTATAAATGTATTTTTTTAAAGAAAAGTATTTTACTAAAGATTTATTTGTTAAAATAGATTTTGTTTTTTTCAAATCTTTCATTATAGGTTTTCAAGATAATTTTAAAATAAAATTGTTTTCAAAATGTTTTATGTTTCTAAAATCACTTTTTCAATAAGAAATGATATTTTCCTATATGAGTGTTTTAAAAATATATTTCAATATAATTTTCCATCCAAGATGAAATAATTTGAAATATTTTAATAATTATTGGTGATATTGTCCACAGATACCATTGTTATTATTTATTTGAGTGGATTATGTTTTAGATGACACGTTGTTTATGAAACCTGTTTCTCTCAAACGTGTTATATTATTTTGAAAATCAATTTTTTATGAGATATGAAATGATTAAATGATTATGTAACCTATCTATTTTCCATAAGATATGATATGATTACATATTTGTGACACCCATTTCCTTTCGTGGTTATGATGTGATGTTTATGAAATACATCTTTTGTGGTTTATGATAAGATGAATGTTTTTCTATCTATTGGAACTTTTTTGTATGATTTTATTATAATATGGGTGGGGATTATATGAACCTATATGAATTAGTTAAATAATTATATCTAAGTATATAATGGGGGAGAGTAAGTTAACATTATTGATCCACTATGTGAATAGTGGGAAAATAGATCCCCTTTGGGAATATGGAGAAGCCTGAACCCTTCTAAGGAAAGGACTACGAATTTTGATGGTGGTGTGTCCTGCCCAATAGGTGTACTCCAAATGAAATTCCTTAATATGTTTTGGCAATGTGACATGACTTGTATGTAATTATATTACATGTTTCTTTGTTTTCCATAATTTCATGTCTTATTTTTATTTCATGATCTAATGAATTATGATCTTGATTACCTTATGATTCTTGTCATATGAACTGAAAATAATTATGCCATGCTTCATAGCTATAATCTTCTATATGTTGGTCAAGTTATTATAATATCTTTATCACTTTATTATACTTTTATGATCATGTTTATTCTTATATATCATCCATTTTACCCTTACTGAGGATCTGAGATCATCCATTTTCATGTTTCATTCCCCCTTGATACGAATATTAGTATTATGTATGATCTGTATAATTATGGTTATAGTCATGAATAACTTATTAATAGTTAATTTATCTCACTTATATACCACTATTTATTTATCCATGTTTCCAAATGCAGTTAAATAATACAATACTTGAACATATTTCTGTGTAATATATTATTTATTCTACCAAAATGAGGTAATATAAATATATATTACGTGAGGGTCTCTCTAATTAGTATCAGAGAGAAAATTTAGTTAAAATTTGAAAACTAAGATGAGAAAACAATAGTAAAATCCACAATTATGGGTATAAGGATATGTATAAGGATAAGGAAAATTATAGGAAAATATCCAATAATTGAGGTAATGGATAGAGAGAGTGGATTCCTAGTAATAAAACCCTATAAGGAGACTAAAAGTAGATGTTGAACTAGAACATATGTTCATTGGGATATCAACCCTGCAAACACAATATTTATTTAGACTTGATCAAGAATAGGTACATGGTAATGGGCCTAACTACACACCTGGTTTGGCACTCTTAGTATATATGCATTTGGAAATAAAAAAACACTACATAAACCATCATGAAGGATTAAATATGAGTTCTATATGAATAACTTATTATAAACCAAACATTTCAAAGATGGTATCATAATTTAGACATCCCAAAAGTGGGTTTTAATGATTATGTTGTTACTCACAATGATAACTATTTCTTACCCTATGATTTTTTGGCTTTATTCAATGGATAAAATGTGAAGGAACAATGTCACTAGTGATTTCAAAAGATTCCACGATTTTCGCACAAAAAAACACCAAATGATATGCAATGGGGAATAAAAAAATCATTACTATGCTCACACAAATTTCTAAAGCTATGAAGCATGATGTACTTCTAAATGTGAAAACAAGGGAACAACATATTGTTTAGAAATTCATAATGAAACTTCCCTTTTTTGTGTCTCTTCTAAACCACATGTAGCTGAATAATGGATTGGTGACACAAAAAATATATTTTCTGTACACTAGTGTTCAGAACATGAATAATTCATCCATGATGTTTATCATTTATAAGGTGAAGTCGACAAGTGTTGGAATGTCATATAGTATACTAGGATGAAATATGAAATTGAAATCACTGACTTAGATGAGTTCAGGAAATTATTAATCAATAAGTACATTTATCGTGGTATTCGTAGGAACATGGAAAATGTGTTCCTTGAGTTAAATAAAAGGGGATGATGAATCCTTCAATACCCACGTGGAAATTTCTACAATACTTGTGAGGTGTGATTCTAGTGTTATCATCCAAAACTAAAATTAATGATGATTGGTGCCTTAGTGGAACATATCTATTTATCAAAATGAAATTGTGCATTAGAGTCATTAGTAGCTAAGAATATATTGTATGTTGTGAAAACAAGGTTGAAATTGAGGTTGGAGTTACATATCAATATCATTGTTTTGACAAAGAAAACAAGATTGAGTTCAATGTAATATCTAAAAACTAAGAATAGAAGAATATATGATTTCCTTTATGATCTATGGATAGAAAAAAGAATTAAAGAATTTATCTTAAGGGGTATCATAAATGTTTTAAGTGCAAAGGGGAAGTCCATTATAAATTGAATTTCCCAATTGACATGAATAATTCAGCGAATAATATTAATGGATAGAAATCTACACTAAATGAACCTTTCCACCTACAGTTCTACAAGTGCTACGAAATTGGGAATTATGCTAATTAGTGACCAAATTATAATTTTAATGATTATGATCTGTGTAAGAAACCATTTAACATGAGGGACTTGGGTAAATATCCTGAAATCGGTATTTCTAATGAGGGGTGTGATGATGACGCAGTGAAAGGTACACTTACCATCCACTCTATAACTACTCACGCCATATTTTAATATATACCATACTAATGATTCATATATAAAAAAATTTATGGGGGTATTAAGATTCCACCAAAATGATTATATATGGAATTTGAAGTGAAACCCCTTGATGGTAAAATTATTTAATCTCAAGTATATGATTCCTCTTCAATTTACATTTGTGGGAATATTCTTCCGGAAAATATCACAATTCATCTTTGGTTGAATTTGATTCCATGTTAGTATTGGATTTTTACTCTCTACATTAACCCCACCCCAATTTTCAATTAATGGATGTTATGTTTTACATTGATAACCATCCTATTGTTAATTATCATTGTGATGATATGTTTGAACTTCATTTAGAGATTACATCAAGTGTATGGATCCTAATCCCAATTCATAAGGACTGATTTTTTCAAGTGTTTTAGTAGTAACATGAAATTGATGATATTACTATTATTTTAAAATTTCTGTATGTATTCCTAGAATAGTTGTGTAGAAATCAACCAAAATGTAATGTTTAGTTCTAAATAGAACTAAAACCTAGTTACACACCAAATTCAAGGAATCCATATAGAATGGTAGTAATCAATTTTTATGAATCGAAAAAGAAACTCCAAGAATCCCATGATGAGGAATTAATTAGTCCAAGTGTGTCAACTTGGGGTGCACCTGTTAATGTTTTAACAAATTAATACGGATCAATATGAATCTGTATTGATTATTGGTTTTTGAGAAAGATCAAAATTAGTTAAACGTATCTCCTTCCTTGTATTGATGATTCGTTTGTTTAATAGTGTGGAACTGAATAATTTTTCAAGATTCACCAATGTTATGGATATAATAAATTGAGTGACAAGATGGGGGATATTACCATGATATAATTACACACAAGGTATGGACACTAAGAATGTATATTGATGCCTTTTGGTCTTACTAATTCCCATGTTATCTTCTTGGATTCAATGAATATATTCTATAGAGATTATGTTGATCCATTTGTGGTTGTCTTTATAGCTGATATATTATCTAATAAAAGAGAAAGGAAGAGTGTCAAGACCACCGGAGATTTTTTCTAAATACCCTAATGGTGGAAATTGTATATGAAAAATTTATAAATTGTAAATTTAGCGAAAAAAGGGTTTGTTTTTTGGCTCAAATAATCTCAAGAGATAGTATAGCTGTAGATCCCAAAATGTTGGAGGCTATTGAGTACTAATATTGACCATCATTGGGGAAAAATATTTGTAGATTTCCTATATTTTTTGTACATTATAAATTGTTTATGTTGAATTTATCATTAATATCTAATCCTCTGACCATGTTGACTTGGAAGGGTGCAAAGTTCCTCTGGGAAGACAAATGTGAGGAAAATTTCAAGGAACTAAAGATAATGTTAGTCAGTGCACATATCCTAACATTACTTTAGAGTGGGTATGGGGTTTTAATCTTTATGGATTCACAAAAACAAGGTATTTTTATGTCTTTTTTACAGAATAACATAGTTATCACTTATTCCATGTGACAGTTCAAGATAAACAAGAATAATTTCCCAAATCATGATTTGGAGTTAGTAGTGATAATTTTCGCAGTAAATATTTGGAGAAATAATCATTATGGATAAAAGAATGATATATATATATATATATTGATCATAAAAGTTAGAATTATAAATTTACAAAGAAGGAGTTTAGAATATACCATATAAGAGGGTGACAACTGATAAAGGATGATCACTCCTTAATACATTACGTCTTGGGGAAGTGAACAAGGTGGCTGATGCTTTGATTTAAAAGGTTAATTCTAGTTTATCCATGACAATTATCACAAATGATCCAATATTTCTCGATATTAAAATGTTGGATGACGGATTATTGATGTAAGGGGAAAATTTTATATTGGTCAATTTAATTTTAAACTATCTATCTGTGTAAAGTTTAAATAATAATACAAGGAAGATGTAGAGATATAAAAGATATATATAAATGTTACAGAGTTTAGCATTTATCATGATGGAATTATATGTTTCATGAACTGTGTATGTGTTCTATCCATACAAAATTTTAAGGAGTTTTTAGAGGAATCTCATAGTTCATCATTCTGTTTTCATCCTGGAAGACTGATGATGTATATAAGCATTAAGGGATACTTCTAGTGTGATGGAACGAAGAGGTATATCATATATTTTGTATCTCAGTTCTTGGTATTCTAGGAAGATAAGGGTGAAAAAAAATTCAATGGGGTTGTTGCATCTATTACCCATACTAGAATAGAAATAAGAGAACATAACTATGAATATTTTCATTAGACTCCCAAAAACATCTAAAGGGTTTAATTTTACATGGGTTGTAATTGATCACCATACTAATTCACCACATAACATTACTATCAAACAAGACTTCCCTCTAGATCATCTTCCTAGGATATAAATTAACATAGTGGTAAGGATGAATGGAGGACCACATTATAATGTATCTGATCAGTATATAATGTTTAGCTCAATGATTTGGAAAATACTTTAGCAATAACGTAATAGATAATTGTGTTTCAACACTACTTATCATCATAATTTGGTTGATTAGTATGAAATAAAAATTTAAACCATACAGGATTTGTTGAGATCATTGTCGTTCTATTTAGAACATATTTTGTGTAAACACATTTCATTGGTTGAGTTATCTTATAATAATAACTTTATCTCATGAACTAAGATGGACCCCTATAAATACCTCTAAATAAATAAATTTTGAGCTCTAACCTGAATAAATAAAGATGGACAATGAAATCTATCGAGACCTGAGATCACTTAAAAATGTTTTTAGAAGGTTGAAACCATTTAGTAACATATTAAGAGTTATCATAGTTGGTAGAAAATTTATATTGCTGAATATTGGTGTGGTCTATAATATAATTTTGGAAAAAAGGTGGTTCTACAAATCTTTCTCCATAATAATGCTATGAGATTCAGAAAGAGTGGGAATCTAAGCCCCAGGAATATCAGTACGTTTTAAATTATTGATCTTATTGGGTTGGCACCCAATCACTTGGATAATAAAAAAACCTCTATCAATTATATTATGTGTTTCTTGTATCACTCTTAATGATTTACATACCTAACCCTTCACATGTACTGAACTCATAGGTCATACCGCTAGAGCATGATCTTCCTTACGAGGAATAACTAGTTGAAATGATGGACCATACATAGAAATTTCTACAAAATAAGACCACAAACATGGTAATTTTTTTTATGGAGAAGTAAATATATATGGAAGAAACATGGGAACTTTAGGATAATATGAGGTATAATTATCTTTATTTTATTGTATCAGAATGGAAAATATTTATGGTAAAATTCATTTTAAGGGGGTAGAATCTAATACCACGAGTATTTGTGAAACTTTTTTCTAAAATAAACTAATTGTATTTAATGTTTCATGTTATAAACTACATGAAGTTATTATTTATTTAATCACTATAACAATTTTAGTTTATTCTATATACAACACCTACTTGGCTTGTGTTACACACAACACTGAGTTTCGACGAAACATCATTCTGTTATTACATTTATATAAATGATATAGTTATAACATAACCATTAAACACAATAATATGATTATTAATAACTAATTTCTCAATGTTATTTATAATTTTTTATATCAATAAAACATGAAGATTATAAAAAATATAATTTTTGGTAACATCATTATTTTTTTGAAAATATTATTTTCTCAAATGAATTGCATTTATATCCCTCTATAAACAATAAAAAATTTAATTTTTGAAACATTTAGAAATTTTATTTTAAATAAAAAAATAAATTTGGAATTCATAATGATTATATTAGCTTTATATGAATTTTTTGATTCTATTTAAAAATAATCATTTTTAGATGAATAGTGGAAAATACTGAATTTAAATTCAAAATTGCATTTTCATATAAATTTTTTTATAAATTATATTTAAATTTGGGTTTCAGTTGTAATTAAATAAATTTTAAAAAACATAATCTAATTTACATAATTGGAACTAATTTCACATTGAAATTGGATATAAAAACAATTAAATCATTTAAAACATTTCACTTAAAGACCCCTAATCGAGACAGGTTCGTAGGATTATTTATAATTTAATTTCAACACCATATATGATTAGAATATGGAAAAATGGATTCAATATTTAGAATTAGATTTAATATAATATTTAATGAGTTCAAATTACTTTTTGATTAAAATTATTAGTGAACTAATTAAAATTATTTATAATAATTAAGTAAAACAGAATTATTAATGACTAAACATGAAAAATAAGGTGTAAAAATGACCCTTGACTTGTCTAAAAAAATTCTTATGTATATATATATACAATTAGATTTATAAGGATAAATAATTGTAAATTTTTAACCATTCGGAAACATTTAGTACATGGACAGAACTCAAATATTTTCAAGAATACTCAATATGTCATTTTCCCAACATATAGAGGCCATATATCATCCCCATCTCTTAACATATCTCAAACCCATTTTCTCAAGAAAACCCTACCCAAATTCACTATAACCTCCACTAAATTAATCCTATAATCCTACCATTTTAAAAATCCTATCATGGGAATCCCTTTGGTGCAAAACCAAATGGAGTTGGCAAAAGATGAGGTAACATCCTTCAACAAGAAATTTATTTTTCATTCTTTCTCCACCCGCTAAAATATTATTATTATATTCATAAATAATAAAAATTATATACTCAATATAATTATATATTTTTATATTATTGTTTTTAACTACACTCACACACACTTCCATCAATTGAGATACATAACCATATTTCAGGTGTATGACAGACTCTAACCTCAGAAATCATTGTCGTTCATCCATCCATTGAAACTTTTAAATGTTGGTTATAATGATATAATTTGTATTTTCATATAATATATATGATAATTATTATTTATTTATTATTATTTTATTATTTAAAATGTTATACCTTCATACATTATATTTTTTTGAAAATATAATTACTTCGTTTGTGGACGTGTGGACTACTACATCCTAAAAGTGATGTCATTCATTGACACTTTACATGGAATGTTTTATTGATGGGTTTAGTGTAATTATATGAAATATATGACATAATAATTATACTCTAATTATATTTTATATTTATATATATGTTATTAAGTTTATGTATTTCAACATGATATAAAACAGAAACCACATTTTAGCGCACATACGACCTACTGTCTCTATTAACAGTGTATTTCATTTTATATTTCTTTATTTTATAGACTATTTTAAATAAATATATTCTGATTACATCTGATATTTATATCATGCTCATAATTCTGAATTGTATTAAATCATTATATATGTAAAGGATAAAAAATATAAAAAATCAAAAAAAATGTGAAAGAGAAAGCAGTTATTACACAAAACGTAACTTTAACATGAAATTGTAAATAAATGGATAATATAAGGTCGTAAGTAAATATTATATTTTCTTATTTAACATTAATATTGTTCATTACTTTGTATTTAATAAACATATATTTATTATTTCTGAGGTTCGAATGAGTATGAAGGGTGTTAATACATAAGGTATGGGGATTTCTTGCCTCATTTTTATTTCTACGAGTCATATAACATATTAACCACTTGCTTCTTTTGTGTGGTGTATATTATACCCATGAATTTATTATATAATTCTTATAATTACCATATGGTTATTTTCATATCCATTTTAAGATATCTATTTCATGGGGTTTACATATCAAATGTTACAAAATCGGTAAGGTTGTTTGTCTCAATTTCCTATCTTTAAGACACATGTTTTTTATAAACACCAATATATTTTTAATAGGGATATAAAATTCAACATTGACATATTATATAATGAATATTATTATTTTGATGATATTATATGCTTCATTTAATTTTATCATCTTTTTGGTATTATTATTTAATGTCACCAAAGGGGTAATAGCTAATTCCTACAATGTTATCATTTGTCGGGATTATTTACGATCATCGATGAAATATTATGATCCATATACCATGAAATCTCATGATTTTTCTTATCCTATAGTTATTCATGATATCCTCATGTATTTTTTCTATTTTTACACTATTTGGTTCTTAATATTATTGAGAAAAGGTGTTTAATAAAACCTTACATTATTTTTCCCTTTGGTCAAAAATATGTTTTATTCAAAAACTTTATTTAAGAAACTAATTTTTCATGTAAAAGCATTATTAAAACATGCTATGTTTTTAAAAGTAGTTAAAAATGGTTATAAAATATTATTTTATATACTTCAATGGTTATTTTAAAATAAAATGGTTTTCTAATTGTTTTATGTTTTAAAAACCATTATTCAATGAAGAAATAATATTTTCCACAAAAATGATTTTCAAAGATATTTCAAAATTATATTCCTTCCAAAATATCATGATTTTCAATATTTTATAATTTAATGGTGATATTATCCATGTATAAAAATCATATTATTTTTAATGGTTTATTTATAATTTTACAAGTTGATTATGATATATAGAAACCCTCTCTTTTCAAAGCATTTACATTACATAACTTTTCCAAAATAATTAAACATTATACAAATAGACTCCCAAATACCATAATTGGACTAGTGCCTTTGGATACAAGGAAGCATAACACTAGTAAATAAATGAACTATGTAATCTCACACTAGGTACTTTTGATATTCATTCTTCTAAGAAATATCAAACATGGTATATAACCTCATAACCAGGGGAAAGAATCATAAAAGGGTTGATCTCAGATGCTAAGTATGGGTAAAAAATGGATAAATATAACCATAAACATGAGTATAAGGGTATGAAAATATGAACATAAATAATATAAGATCACTCCCTGCATAACATATAACAAAATAGAAATTGTGTCATAATGATTGGCAGTTCATATGACATAATTCATAATTAATTAAAGAGCATAATCCATGAAATCAAAACATAGAAATAAGACATTGATGTGTAGAGAACACATAATAATATAATAATTTTAACTGTATCCCAGAAATATCACCCATGAACATATTAGTAAAATGGGTTGACTCTTCATACCATATTAGTACCATCAGTTCACCTGTCATACGATCTTAGTAGTCATGGTTCCCTCCCATGGCCATCTTAGTAGTCAAGGTTCACTCCCGAGACCATCTTAGTTTATCTCAGGATATATATATATATATAATTACCAAATTCATCATAGGGAGATATAGGTCCCACACATATCATATTGAAATCATACATATATCAACACAAAAAACATAAAACCTATATCATAAACAAATCCCAAGGCATAAAATGGGTTTCTTATTCATCAATCCATCATAACATAATCCAGGGAAAAAATGGATTTCATAAATAGCATAAAAGTAATCAAAAAATTATAATAATAGCTATATATTACATGAAATATATAATTATTTAATAAATTACTCTTAGATGGAGAATTATTTTGATAAAACACTTGAAAATAATTCTTGAGGAAAATATCCTTTATTCTTCATAAACGTTTTACATTCATAAAATGCCACAAAATTTTAAAATAAAACATTTTATTAGATGATATACTTGAACAAAATTATAGTAAGATTAAATAAAATTAGGTTTTATGAAATAATAGAAATCCATTCATGTGTTATAACTAAAAATAAAACATTCTTCTCATAATTTTACCGAAAAAGTCCAAAAGTACTTTATATAGAAAATGAATGAAAGATTGCTTTGAAACTATGTAGTAAAAAGAAAAAATGGGTAAAAAGACTTTAAACATTCATTATAGACCCATAAAACATTTTATGAAATCATTTTTATTAAAATATGGAAATGGATAATAAATATACACCAGTAAATGCCTTTTTATAAACAACCTCGAATAATAATGAGATTGCAAAATTAGCCCTCACCTTATGTCTTGACTCTCTTCGTAATCGTATAATATTACAATATAATACTTATAAGTTTAATAGAAAAGTTTTATAGAAGCATATTATTATAAAAAATACCATATAAAGATTTATTATTACCTTATGTTACATGTGTGTTAACGATCCTATGTTATGGTTTTACTTCAGGTATAGTTTTCTTTGTTCATCGCATATATCATAATTTTTTATATTGATGTTCCTTAAACAAATGTCATGATTAAATTATTTATATCATTATATAAATATCATTTATATCTAGTATATATATTTTAATAATCTATATCATAATGATGTTTGAAATTGAATACACCATTCATGGAGAAGGTAAGTTGTATGCACTGATAAATGTTGTTTAGGTTTTTAATTATCATGTATAAAGAAGGTTTTTGAATGTCATATGTATATATATGTATGTATATATTTATCATTATTTCATTATCATTTTAATATCATATAATTTCACTAATCCCATCTTTAAAATAGTCCATGTGGTGTGTGAACGAATCGCATCGCTTTGAGGGGGATGTAGTCTACACTTCCTCAACGAGATTATAATATTTACTCTAAATGGAATGTAAAATGGTATGAGTTGTAAAAATGAATAATAAAGAATAATGGAATGATATGTGATATATATAAATATTTTTTCCATCATAATGGAAAACCTGATTTGTGGTAAAATATAAATTAAGAATCATCGTTTAATAAGGCAGTAAATCATTTTACAAAGAAACAGTATGCTCAATATACATTTGATGGAGGTGTGTGTAAGTGTAGGTTGAAACATGATCATATCAAAATACTAGAATATTGAGGATACTAATTCTATCATACCATAATGGAATTAAGAGTTTGTATGGGTGGATAAGAAAAATAAAGGAAACGATATTGATAGAATACATTACCTCTTAATTGGGTAACCCCTTTTGGTTTGGCCAAAATGGATTACTTGAGTTTCATTATGCCAAAGAGAAGGTGTCACACTTTTAATTTTGCATTCGTTTATTTTATTAATTTCCTAGGCATCGGTTAGATCGGTTCGAGGCCCGATATAAAATTTCTGCTTTCTTATTTAAGAATGTGTGTTTTGACCTTGACTACGTCCAACACACTGCAGTCGAAGCCATGAGGCCTCGCTTGGGACATCGCGCAACCCTGCCAGGTCACTGCATGCCTTGTCGATGTTTAATTAAAGAAATAAGATGAATTAAGAATGGTTTCGGTAATAATGATAATATTAATGTCACTTGAGAATATTATTATTATTTTCTTGGATAATAAATTAATTGAGATTATTTGTTTTATTATTAGTAATAGAATTTAATTAACTGGATCATTGTATATTTTATTATCAATTTTACTAAGTTTGATATTATATTATTATTATTCTTCTTATTATTATTATCACTATAAATTATTATTATTATCATCATTAATTATTCTCATTAAAATTGTTAACATTTTAATTAACGTCATCATTTTGATGATATAACTTTTATTACACTATTATTATTATACTAATTCTTATTTTTATTATTATTTTTAAGAATTTAATTATAGAATAATAATACTATTAATAATAAGATCATTATTATTGTTTTTGTTTTTATTAGTTTTATTATTTATTTGTTTATTTTTATTTGTTTAGGGTTTCACTATAATTTTTTCGGCACCCTCTTACCCATCCTGTCGAAGCCCTCTTTGTCTATACTTCTACATCGCACAACAACACCATTGTATCCCCCTTTAAGACAAGATTGTCGTCGCCCTTCTCCCTTGGTCGGCCATCACCTGATGCAGCTCTTGCCTCTCCTAGTCATCCCCTTCATGTCGAGCCACTACATTGTTCCCCGGACACACCCCCATTGTGCCACAACCTTTCTCCCTGACCAGCACCCCTCCACATTCAGAAAATCACCCTCTAGCGCCGCTTCGGCCTACACTTCCCCATGGATAGCTCGCTACCCTCCTCTTCTCCCCACCTAGATCGCGTCGCACCACTCACCTAGTTGACCCGCATCACACGACCATCCCATCTAGACGAGCCCCTCTGGATCACAGATGACATCCCCTCCGAACCTCTTTTATTAGTGATTTCTTCATGATTTTCTCACGTTTCTTGGTCCTCTCCCCATGATATGAAATCCTCTCCACCGTCATCCTTATATTCTCCTATTTTTCTCTTTCCCCATCACCACACCATGTTCAACCGAACCCTAGGGGTTTCGACTTAGCTTGATTTTTGTGGTTTTCATGATTCCAGGGTTAGGAGGGTCGTTCTTGTGCTTGTTTGAAATTTTTTCATCTATGCCGACTCTTTCTGGACCATCTTCCATTAATTCTATGTTGGATTTTCCCATGAATTTATTTTAATTTTGAAAAACCATTTCCTGCTTGGTGTTTTAAAGATGTGTAATTTTCTAATGATTACATGGCATGTGTTTGTTGTTTATCAAGGTCTATGTTTCATTTCATCATTGTTTCATTAGAGCACAATGGGTTATCCTAATTCAAAGTTCAGTTTCAAATCTATTTTAACAAACCATTCATACCATATGGTTGAGAAAAAAATTCCCTAATGGCGTTTTAAAAGTGTGGTTGATTTTATAATGTTGATTTGGGGCTTTTAAAGTGTTTTCCCAAAATTGCTAATTGGCCTTGCAAGTAGAACTGGAAATACAATAAACTATTCAAATGTTTCAAGTCTGAATTTAAATATAACTATGGTGCTTTAAACCATTGGAGTTTTATTTAAAATTGAACCGGGTTTTAGGTTTAACTGGTTGTTTTGGATTTGATCTCCTTGGTTAGGCCTCCTCTTACTCCTTCGTGGTGTGAATGTGGTGCGGGTCTGTTTTGCGCCAATTCTCTAATGGATCTTCATGTGAGGTAGGTGGTTCTGTGTTTAACCATTATTTGACAAGTTAATTTTCTTTCTAAGTTAATTTATAATATTCCTTGATTAATTCTTTTGGGTAAGGATTTGGTTATCTTGATGTTTTTTATATGTGTGATTTATTTCTTTGGCAGTATGTTTATGTGGTGCAAGTAAATTCTTTGTTTGGAAACATTTTTTTAGTCTATCGTTAATGTTTAATAATATGTGCAGTTAGTTTTTCAGTTGTGCAAGTGGTGTTAATTGAGTTTTTTACACATTAATGCATGTGTTTGGTCATAAGAGAAGGTTTTGTGACGTTTGAATGTGTTTTTGCTGTGAAAACCCTCACTGAACTATTTGCTAGTGCTTTATAAATTATGTGTTTGTTTTGTGAAAATGTGCAAAGTGGGCGGTTTTTGTTCTGGTGTGTCGTTTCTGTTCGTTTTTTTTTCAAAAAGAAGGTTTTAGTGGGTCTTTAGTGTTTAATTATTGTTTTACATTCTAGAATTTCTTAATAAAACATCTGGTTTTTTTAATCGGTAAAATGTCTTTTAACAGTGCAGTTGGGTTTTTAATCGATGTAAGTGGTGTAGGTTGGGTTCACGATATGGTATTGGGTGTGTTTGGTCATGAAGTAGAACTGGGTTGGTTTTGTGTATTAATTCGTGCCATGTATCTTTTTAAAGAACTTGTTTACAAAATGTAATATGTTTTAGTAAATAATTATTAATGGTTCAAAAATGGTTTGATTGAGTTATGTAATGTTTTTTTGTGTGTGTAATATTTCAAATGGATTTTGTGTGTGTGAAAGTGTGGCATTTGGTTTAGGTAACATCCTGTTTCTTTTTTTTCATTTGATTTTGACTAGAATTGTGAAATTGAAACATCTTGAGCACAAAAGGGGAAGCCTGGGTACTAGGTGGGTGGACTAGATCTAGCATGCTAGTGATATGTAAGCAGCTCTGGCCTAGTTTCACTTATTTGGTTTGATGATTACAACACTAACTAAACATTGGATGATGATTAGAGACCACTAGATTATGGATGTGTTGCCCTATTAGTGGCTTGTGTACGAGAACATATTTTTTTGTGATTCCTATACTACTGTTCATTGAGACACGATGTTCTATAGTCCCATTATTTCTTTTTTCTAGTACATATAGGGACTCTCCAACTTTTGGTGCTCTTGGACTACTATAAACTCACTTTCGGCATACGGTGTAGCTTTTGGGTTTTTGTGAAGGATTGGATTTTCCTTATGTTCATGGGTGTTATCTTTTAATTAATTTGTTTCCTTTGAAATTTTTTTCTTTATAAAAACCGTTTCTTTAAAGTTGTTCAAGCTTTGGAGGCCTTTTATTTTTTTAGCCAGGAAATTTATTTATTATTTAATGTTTATACGTGGAACCTTTTACGGGGTGACGTCCTACTGGGCTCTTGTCTCACACCCTACATACAATATTGGGTGTATGTAGACCTATTTCATTGTCTATCACAGGGTGAGGCATCATGCTTAGTGATGATTGTTTTGGTTGCTGAGGGTTATCACTTGTAGGTTGGTATTGGTGTTTTAGTTCTCTATCTTTATTTATGTTCACATCGGGATTCGGTTGAATTGTAAACTTTAAACCTGTTTATAGTTAAATGTGTGCTTGGTTGTCTATTTCAAGTTTCAGTTTATCTATCTTTTTAGTTGTCTTTTGGTCTTTTATTTTTGGTAAATCATTCTCATTTAATGTTTTGATACTTGGGAACTTGTGCTAGCCCATGGGGATTGGGAACGCCCTTCCGGCCATGTCACGGACTGAGTCAGGTGCTGGGTCAGATGGCGACCCAGCTTGGTTCTTCCCAAAATGCTATCAGAGAAGGTTTTCCATTTTGGTTCATGTTCCATTGGGATAGAGTTAGGGTACATCAAATTTAAGGGTTTCGGGACTCGATGTCCTGGCTACGAGTAAGGTTCTTAGCCAACACACCTTGTGGAAAGACTCTAGTTTCAAAGTAATTTTAGGGTTGTCTAGGTCTTTATTCCTTGAGGTTAATATTTTCTAGGGGAAATGGAAAGGGAGTAGGGTTAGTTGTCCCAATGAACTCGTACGGTCTGGCAAGCCATGTGGAGCTAGGGATGCTATCCTAGAATACTCTCTCTGGCAGTGGTGTAACTGGCGTATGGTCGCCAACCATATGTCTCAGTCACCCATCGACACTAGCCTCCTCTTGCATCGTCTATTGTCTATTTGTTTTGGGATTCATGAAAATATGGTTTTTTAGTAAAAATGATTTGGCCTTGAAAATTGTTATGAAATGAAGTGATTTAAAAATAATATTATTTGTATGTTTTGAAAAGCATGGGTTGAATGTTTTGGTTTTGAAAAATGTAAAGGTTTGGTTCTAATACATGGTGATCTCCAGGACAACCACATGCATGAGTGTTTGTGTAAAGTGAAATTGTCAATGACATGAGCGGACAACTTCCTAGATGGATATGAGGTTGGGGATGGTGTGGCACATGGACATGCATGTGTGAGGCCCATGGGACACCATTGGTGTTTGTGCAACCCACTAGCTTTGTTATTTTCAAAATGTTTTGTTAAATGAGAATTCGGTGTGTTAATAATCAGTGTTTGTGTGATGTGTCCTTGTGCTTTTGGAAGCCATGGATGTGAGGTGTTTTGAGCTGAGAATCCTTTTTGATTGACTTGTTTCTTGAATATGAATCATTGTTGGTAAGTCGGTGTGAGGGTGTGTGGTTAATGGTTTCTTTTGAAATGTGCTTTGGGAAGCCTTTGCAGTGGTTCCCACTGCACGTTTAGTGTTTTCTTGCAATGTGTCTTGGACAATGGACTAGTTCGATGAGGTACATTGTTTTCTCTCTTAACTAGTGTACGCCCCCATAAAGTGTTGGCATGCGATTGAAGTGCAACTACGAGTAATTCTCCATTGCCCAACCATCTAGTTGATTAATGCAGTAAATCTTCCTTTTTAGTGATAGTGTTAAATCTATTATTATTTTTCTTTTTGGTCAAGCGGATACTACAACAAGATGAAAAATGCAGATGAAATTTAAGGGGACTTTGGTCTCTTTGAGTTGTCTTAGTTTTCAGGTATGAAGTTTGACATCATTGCATCTGAAGGTTACCCCTGGAAGCGATGAAAGGAATTCCAACAAGAAACGGTGGAAGCAGTTCAGAATTATTGGTGTTGTTCGACGTCTTGAAAGGCTTGTATTCCATTCATCATCTGTGTGGGTCATGCTTGGTGATGTCTTGTGGTGTGGGTTCTCTTTTGAGAGAAAAGGTGGGATTCGTAGGATCCTTCAGGAATCCCTTTTTTCATAAGAGTGTGTCCTCTCGAGGAGCTCTATTTTATTTCCTATTCAAAGGGGAGTGTTTTCTGTGCGTCTTTCCTTATTATGTTTCATTGTGAAGGTGAAGAGGTGATGCATGTGCATCATCTAAACCTATGTTCTGGTGGATGTTCCATGAGAAAGTATTAGTATGTCATAGTGTATTTCTTTTGATGGTGTTGTCTCGGTTGCAGTGTGGTTGCGTGTGATAAAAAAAGAGAAGCTCCATTCAGGAGTCTTTCATTCCTGACTTCGAGGTAGGAGATGCTTCAAACACCCGACACTGCTCTGGCCTCTCCTAGTCAGCCTCATCCCTTCACTCCATTACATTGTTCCTCAGACACACCCTCATCGCGCCACAACCTTTCTCCCCGACCAGTACCCCTCCCCCTTCAGCAACTCTCTGTCTGGCGCCACTCCGGCCTGCTCTTCCCCATGGCCAACTCGCTGCCCTCCCCTTCTCCCCACCTATATCACATCGCACCACTCACTAGGCCGACCCACATCACATGAAAATCCCCTTTGGCCAAGCCCCTCTGCATTACGAACAACATCCCCTCCCGACCTCCGTTATTGGCGATTTCATCGTGATCTCCTCATGTTTCTTGGTCTTCTCTCCATGCTAAGAACTCATCTACCCCTTCTTCTATATTTTCTGGTGTTTTTTCCTTTCCCCATCACCGTTACACGTTCGACCGAACCCTAGGGGTTTCGTCTTGGCTTTATTTTTGGGGTTTTAATTATTCTAGGGTTAAGAGGGTCGTTATTCTGCTAGTTTGAGATTTTTCCATCGATTGTGACTCTTTCCGAACCATCCACCATTAATTCTAGGTTGGATCACCCCATGCCCTTAATTTAATTTTGAAAAACCATTGCATGCTTTGGGGTTTAGTGATGTATAATTTTATAATGATGTAATGGAATGTGTTTTTGTTTATCCAGGTACAAGTTTCATTTCATCACTGTTTCTTTAGAGAATAATGGGTTATCCCAATTCAAAGTTCAGTTTTAAATCTCTTTTAACAAACCCTGAAAACCATATGGTTGAGAAAAAAAATCCCTTATGGCATTTTAAAAGCATGGTTGAATATATAATGTTTCTTTGGGGCTTTTAAACTGTTTTCCCAAAATTGCTACTTGGCCTTTCAAGTAGCACTTGAAATACCATGTACTATTCAATGGTTTCATGTCTGAATTTAAATATAATTGTGGTGCTTTAAACCCTTGGTGTTTTATTTAAAATGGAACCAGTTTAGAGGTTTAACTATTTTTTTATTCGAATTCCTTGGTTAGGCCTCCTTTTACTCCTTCGTGGTGCGAATGTGGTACGGGTGTGTTTTGCACAAATTCTCGAAAGGATCTTTATGCGAGGTAGGTGGTTCCGTATTTAAACAATATTTTATATGTTAATTTTAATTCTTAGTTAATTTATAACATTCCTTGTTTAATTGTTTTGGGTACGGATTTGGTAATCTTGAAGCTTTTTTTTTATGTGTGATATATTTGTTTGGCAGTATGTTTATGTGGTGTGGGTATGTTATTTGTCTAGAAAATTGTTTTTAGTCTATCATTAGTGTTTAATAATATGTGAAGATAGTTTTTCAGTTGTGGAAGTGATGTTAATTTTCTTTTCAACACATTGTTTCATGTGTTTGGTCATAAGGGAAGGTGTTCTGTGGTTTTGATGGGTTGTCGTTGTGAATACCCATGCTAAACTATCTTCTAGAGTTATATAAAATTTCTGTTTGTTTTGTGAAAATGAGAAATGTTCGCTTTTTATTTTGTTCTGGTGTAGCATTCATGTTTTTTTCCCCTCCAAAAATAGGTTTTTAGTGGGTCTTTATTGTTTAATCTCATGTTTTACCTTCCAGAATTACTTAATAAAATTTCTGATGTTTTTTTAATTGGGAAAATGTCTTTTAATAGTTAGGTTGGGTTATTAATCAATATAAGTGGTGTAGGTTGTATTCTTGATATGGTGTTGGGTGTGTTTGGTCATGAAGGAGGGCTGGGTGGGATTTGTGTATTAAGTCATTCCATGTCTCTTTTTAAAGAACTAGTTGACCAAATTTAATATGTTGAAGTAAATAATTTTTAATGGTACAAAAAATGGTTTAATTGAGTTATGTAATGTTTTTTTGTGTGCTTACTATTTCAAATTTTTTTGTGTGTGTGTGAAAGTGTGGTGTTGGGTTTAGGTAACATACTGTTTGTTTTTTTCATTTGAGTTTGACATGAAATGTGAAATTTGAACATCTTTAGCATAAAAGTGGAATCCTGGGTACTAGGTGGGGGGACTAGATCTAGCGTTCTAGTGATATGAAAGAGGCTATGGACCGGTTTCACTTAGTTGGTTTGACGATTAAATCACTAACTAAACATTGGATAATTATTAAAGTCACCTAGGATATGAATGTGTAGCCCTACTAGTGGCACATGAATGAGAACACATTTTGTTGTGATTCCTATACTACTATTCACCGAGACACATTGTTCTAGGGTCCCATTATTTCATTTTCTATTACCTATAGGGCCTCTACCACTTTTGGTGCTCCTGGACTACTGTACACTCACTATCGGCACACGGTGTAGATTTTGGGTTTTTGTGAAGGTTTGAATTTTTCTTATGTTCAACAGTGTATTATTTTAATTAATTTGTTTCCTTTGAAAGTGTTTTCTTTATAGAAACTATTTCTTTAAATTTTTTCATGCTTTGGAGTCCTTTCATTTTTTTCCGGCAAATGAATTTGTTATTTAATGTTTACACATGGAACCTTTTACTAGGTGAAATCCTACTAGACTCTTGGATCACACCCTACATACACCGTTGAGTGTATGTAGAACTATTTCTTTGTGTGTCAAAGGTTGATGCATCATGCTTAGTGATGATGGTTCTAGTTGTTGATGGTATTCACATGGAGGTTGGTATTGGAGTTTTAGTTCTCTATATTTGTTGTTATTCACTTTGGGTTTTAGTTGAATTGTAAACATTAAATATGTTTATAGTTTAAAGGTGGGTTTGGTTGTCTATTTGTAGTTTCAGTTTTTTCATCTTGTTAGTTTTATTTCGGTGTTTTATTTTGGGTAAATCATTCCCATGTTATGTTTTGGTACTCGGGAACTTGTGCCAGGCTGTGGGGATCATGAATGCCCTTCGGGCCATGTCATAGACAGGGTCAGGCGCCGGGTCGGATGGCGACCCGACATGGTTCGTAAATGAAGGATTCTAGAAGGAAGTGATGGATTTTGGGAGGAGAAATGGTCAGGAGTACGATGAGGAAAAAGGCATTAGAGGTGAGAATGAAAGAGCGGGAGAGGTTCACTTCTTCTAGGGGTGGAAAGACACATTAGGAATCACCAAAACTATTAATTTATTATAAATTGATTTTTGATTTCAAATATACCAAAAGTGTGTTATTTCTAATTGGATATGAGGATGAGAATAAATACTCTCAACCATTAAATTTTCGAAAAGTTTTGGTCATAGAATGAACCTTATATTTTGTGTTCAACCATTAGATAAAAAAGCTAACTGTTTCCATGAAAACCTGTATCTTGTTAAACTATAGGGTTAACATGCCTAAATGGGATGAACAGCTTCATTTTTATTATATTTTATATTCCACCTTTGATGGGGTGAGGTGTAACCCTTACAAGGCCCAAGGGAATAAAAGACAATCTCATTACTCGTAGGTCGTAAGGGTGTCACCCTGACGAACCCCAATTGGATCATTTATGAAATATTTAAAAATATAAAAGTTAGTTGACTGAAACATATATTTTTATGGATTTTAAAACATTTAATAAAATATTATTTATTTAAAAGTATCTTTTATTTCAATTTTGATACTATTCAATATTTTCATTTAAAAAAACTATCCTTACAACATAGAATACATACTTATAAAATGTCACTAACATGTCTAAGTTACATATAAAATTCATGTATGTCATTAATTATGTAAAATGATATTTTTTTTATATTTTTTATGTCATTTATTTGATATCTAAAATAATTATTGCTTCATTTTATTACAAGACATTAATTAAGGTATTTTTTTAGAATACATAAAAATAAAATACAATGATGAATATAAATTTCTAGTTATTCAAATGAATATTATTGTTGAATTTATCTTTTTTATAAGCCTATATAAAATATGATTTACTTTTTATATTTTGAATATGACTCTTTTGACTCTTCATTAAATAAAATATAATAAATGTCTTAATCCAACACAAGTTGGTTAAATAGAATCATATTTTTTTACCAAATGTTGATTTGGGTCGAAAAAAACATTTCGAGTTAAATTACAAAAAAATTTATGGTAATTTTATATTATTATAATATTATTTTTACCTTTAATTACCCATTTTACCATTAACAATAGTAAATAAAATTTTAAAAATTCTATTCCCCAAAAATTATTTTTAGCTTACTAGACCACATTTTTCATATTGATTCCAACCACATGTGAATGTTTAATTAAAATTCAATTCATAAAAGTGATAAAATAATGTCTAATTCTAATCTCGTAAATGTGGCTAGATGGTGGGTATAAGAGACATTCAAATGTTCAATAATTTTTTATATCTAATTGTAATATAAAATCATTGATAATACCTAATTAAATTAAAATATGTATCATTTATTTATGGTGTATTTAAAATAAATTTAACATAAAATAATTCTATAAATGAAAGTGTCGGTTTTTAACTACAAAGTAGTATTTTTCACTATTCATCGAAAAATTTAAACTTTTCAGAAACATACCAAAAGTTCTCCTTAACTAATTTTTATATTCCAAATTTAGAAATGATGCTTATTTCATCAAAATAAAATTATATGAGAATATAAAATTAATTTTTTTTATAAAGACATTAAAATAGATTCATTAGAGAAAATAATATTTTTAATCTTGTAAGGACATTACCGAGAATTAAATCTTTTATTATTAATATTTGATAAGTTTTTATTAATATTAATATAAATATTTCAAATCATTAGATTATAATTAGCTCATTTATATAATAAAAATAGAAAGAAATGTTTCGTAGAAACTCAATTATGCTTCTATCATTCGACAAGTCAGTGTGGCATGCAACATATGCCATATTGGTTCCATGTGAAAATAATGTTTGACTTAGAGAAATAGATAATATTAATAAATATTTTAATCTATTCAAAAAAATTCCATAAATTCATTGGGTGATAAATTCTACCCCCCTTTAAATGAATTTCACCCTCAAAATTTGTCACCCGGGTAAAAAAAATTGAGGATACCTCTACGTCATCATATCCTCAAGTTCCCACGTAACTTCTTCTAATAGGTGATTTCTCAACAAAACATTATCTAGGTGTGTGGTCTTATTTGCTTGAATTTTCTCTGATAGGTCCAAAATTTCATCAGGTTTCTCCTCATAAGAATGATCCAATTCCAGCAGTATGACATCTGAGTTCTATTCAGGTGAAGGGTCAGGTATGTACTTCCTCGAGATATATACATGGAACACATCCTAAATAGGAGAGAGTTTAGTAGGAAGTTCCATGTGATCGCTTAATTTTCAGATTTTATCAAGAATCTAAAATGGACTAATATACCTTGGGATTATTTTCCCTGTATTCCTATTTCTCATAACATTCTTCCTAGGTAGGATTCATTGAATGAATTTTTCAACAACATCAAATTCTAGATCACTTCGACGGTTATCATCTTTACTTTTCTACCAACTTTGAGATATCTTGATATGTGGTTAAATGGTTCTATCTTTCTCAACCATTTCCTCAATAATCTCAGGTCCCAGTATCTTTCATTCTTCATCCTCATCCCACAATGTTAGAGCTCAACATTTCTTCCTATATAGTGCTTCACACAAAGACATCTTAATTATTAAGAGAAATCTATAGTTTTAAGAAAACTCAACTAGAGGAATTTGTTGATCCCAACCTAAAATGAACTATAAATAAGAAGTTCTCAACAAAGTTTCTAGGGTTTGAATTTTTCTTTCAAACATACCATCTACATGTGGATTATAAGCAGTGTTGAATCTCAATTCTATATCATGTGATTTCAGAAGAGTTTTCTAAAACATTGAGGTAAACTTATGATATCGATATGATATAATGGAATGTGGTACACGATGAAACCTTACCACATTGTTGACTTATATAATGGAATTTTGATCTGGTTAGAAATATTCTCATATAACAATGAAGTGTGATGTCTTAGTACGACGATCGAATACCAACTATATGGAATTCAACCATTTAGAGGTTTTGGGTAGTCCAGTGACAAAATCTATAGTTATGTTCTCTTATTTCCATTCTTTTACAGGAAATGGATGCAACATACCTTAATAATTTTGTTTTCAACCTTAACTTCTTGGCATACCAAACACCGAGATACAAACTATGTGATATCTCTCTTTATTCCAACCCACCTATATTATTCTTTAAAGTCCTTAAAAATAATCATACTAATAGGATGAATTGTGAATGAAGAACTATGAGATTCCTCTAATAGCTCCTTTAAATCAGGTATAAAATTATAATATACATGGTTCTTAAATCACATCATTCCATCCTTATTAAGGTTAAACTCTAGAACATTTCTAACTTTATTTTACAACTCATCACCTTCCATTTGTGTCTCCTTAATATTCACTTGGACAGAGGGTTAAACATTTAATTTAAAAAGATAAGATATTTCCCCTTCCTTTATGATTTAATGAACCATCCATTGAAAATACAAGAATATTGGAACTTTTTTTGATCCTCACAATGGATAAGATATCTTGATCTTTTCGACTCAACGAATCATCCACCTTGTTCGTTTTACCAGGGTGGTAAGGTATTGTGCAGTCACAATTCTTTATGAAAACTAACTGTATTATCTATGGAATGTTTAACTCCTTTTGTGTGAATATATATTTCATAATTTTTTGATCAGTATATATATCACAATTTTCTCCATAAAGATAATTCCCCATATCTTTGGTGCAAAAAATATTGTTGCTAACTCCAAATCACAAGTTGGGTATTTTTTTCCGATGTGTCTTCAACTGTCGAAAGGCATATACTTTAACCATTTCATTATTCATTGTAATACATTTTATTCCCTTCTTGGAAGCATCACTATATATTACAAAACCTTCTCCACTATAGGGTAATGTAATCGACGATTTATTGAACTACTTTCTCTTTACCTCGAAAATTTCCTCACATTCATCTGTCCAAAGTGGCATGAAACCCTTTCGATTTAACTTGGTTATAGGATTAGATAGTTGTGATAAATTCCCCCAAAAGCACTAATAATATCCAGGTAAACGAAGAATGTTAAGGATATCAGTCACCGTGGTTGGTCTAGGATATCTTTTAATAGCCTCACTTGTAACGCCCCGACCCCAGTTACCCAGAGTCGGTGCATTATTGCGTAACATTGGCATGATCACAAAAAGATCAAGTCTCGAAATACCGATTAGTTTAGAATCCTTGGAAACACTAGATACATTCATAAATGTTACATTACATCACAAAGTGAAAAACTACAATAACATAGTCTCCATAGTTCACACTCATATCCTCTTCTGACTATCCCTGCAGGTCATTTATAAAATACTTCTTCACATCCTGAAAAATATTAAAACATTGAAATGGGTGAGCTAAGATTCTCAGTAAGTATAATAATATAGCAGAAGCTTTCATAAATAAACATTAACATTTAAGGAAATGTATAACTAAAACAAAAGCCTTTTAAACTTGATCTTTAACATAATATGAGAAATGTAAAATGAAATAATTCCATTTACTTACTCACATGGATATTCTACTAGTTGAATAATCACATGAAATATCAATAACCACTTTCATAATGATGGAATACATAATGCCAGACTATTATAACCACATAGCCAAGTCCTCGTGCCAAGACTGCAAATAAGATTTTGTCAAGGCCTCATGGAAAGACACTAGTTTGTCTCATGAGACCTACCGATGCATCGAGGAGCTATAGCGGTCTCCACCCGTCACCTATTAAGTCCAATGCATTCCTCATATGAATAGGTTTAAACATATCATAAACCATAACATAATCGTATCACATAAAACATGTATGAAGGTAACATAAAATTTCCACTTTTCAATCACATGATATAAATACAACACATTGATATAATAAAACACTTTAAAATCCATTTTCAATACCAAAATAAAAGAAAATTAAATCATGGTATTTATTTTTCATTAAAAAAATTTCTGGCTTGTAGAGGAAGCCAAAACTAAAATAATGGTCACAGTGGTGGAGAAGTTGTTGTCACCGCATACGTACAACAAAGAAACAATTATTTTTGACATTTAGTAAATCTTTTTGTATAAAATATTCCTTTTAAATAAACGTAAAAGTCAAAGGGGCTTATACACTGTGTAAAAGAGAGTTGTGTATAGAACAAAATATGCCTCAATGAAAGGAGATTAAGACGAAGTCCTTACAAAGATCATTTTTAAATAAAATAAATCTATTATGTGTATTCACTATAAGTACACATAAATAAAGTACAAATACAACATAGGACATAATAATATCATGACATAATTTGAAAGTAGGAGATTAACCCAAAGAACGTAAATTAGGTTAAGAAGTTCCCTTACCTCGTGTACGACTTGACTCAATCATTATTTAACCTCTTGAATAATAAACTAGAGTCAATTTCTATTTTCATAATAATCTTTTACATGTTTGTTATTCCTCTTATATCACTTATTACCATGTTATGAACATTATGTAATTATTTATGTTAATAACGGTCATTTTGTCGATCTTTGGTACTCGAGTGAAAAATAAACTCCTTATAATTAAAAGTTGTTCATGTGGTGAAGTATCCATTTTAACTGGAATTATATTCATGATTTAGATATCATATATATCTTATATATCCAGTATATACATTCAGTCATAATATTACGTAACATTTAGAGGTAAGAAATCAAATGCACCGTTCATGTAGACGGTAAGTCGTACGTACGCATGAACGCTACTTTCATTTCTATTTCGTATTTAATGGAATGAAATCATAATGATATTAAGGTATATTATAATTCCAGTATAATATTCTTATATAATATCATATAATCCATCCTTTATACATCACACATTTGGCATTAACGATTCAAATCACTTTGAGGGGGCGGTAGTCTGCACTTCCTAAAATGAAGATATCGCGTTTACCCATAATGGAAACCATAAAGGTATGCCATAAATGAGAAATACAGAATCTTAAGTAAAACATACACATATTATATATCATATATAGTGACTTCTTAATGGCCACCTTTGAAGGCGTTATATGAGTGTTGAACAATCATCTTTTCGTGAGGCAGAAATTCTCCATCCACAGAAACAGTATGTTCTTTAACCATTTGATGTAGGTGTGTGTAAGTGTAGCTCGAATAATTTTTATAAAAACAGCCTAGTATATTTAGGATACGTTTGTTGTTACAAAAGAAATGAATATAAATATTTTAGGGGGTTGGAGAAGAAAAATAAAACATAAGAACACAAGATAAAACACTACCATTAAAACGGGTAACTCTTTTTGATTTGAGCTCAAGGCTTCCTTCGGAAGAATTCTTCCCAAAGTGAGGCTTCTAGCAGTAAGAGAGGGGAGTTGAGAGAGTACTTGGGCAGAGGTTGGCCGAGCCAAAAGTCTTTTAAGGTGTGAGTAAGGTGGTAGTGGTGGGGTCCTTTTATAAGAGGAGAGGAGGGGCACTCTGGGAAAGTCATGAAATGTTACTCTATTATATAATGAGTTTCGGATTTTAAAGGTCACACACTTATATATTTCGAGGATAAGGTGATAAGGGTTCGAAATATACCCATACAATAGGTTTTTGAGAAGTTTAAGTCTTAGATTTTACATTATATTTTTATTTTATTTAAATCGTTAATTAATGAGGTAATTGCTGCATCATCATGGTGTCATAAATAATTTATTTTATTTACTATCAAAAAATTATAAAAAAATATCATGATCTATGAAATTATTTTATATTTATAATGAATATTTATAGTAAAAAATATAACTTCTATAACCCTATTTAATTTATTTTAGTAAAACAACTCATGTTTGTGACATTTTTATTTAAACATTAAATAAAAAAAATTAATGTCATTTTCCTACCAAAGTGGCACCATGGGGTCCCCAAGTTGACCCATGGATTGTCTTGGTCGTCCATAACTCATCCCATAAGCGTAGGACAAGTGTAAACGTGTTTTCATATTTTTATAATATCAATTTTACATTAAATTTCACTAATTACCTTTAATCGCGATTAATTAAACTTAAAAGTTACTATTCACCAAAAATTATTTTAATTCCATTGAACCACATTTTACTACATAATGAAAACCATGTATGAAGTATTTTTGAAAATCAAATCACAGAAGTGGTAATTTTTCATTTAAGCGAAAAATCAGTTTTTTAACTACCACTTAGTGGTTTCACTATTCATCAAAAATTGAAGTTTTTTAGAATAATGCCAAAAAATTTCCCTAAGCTATAATTGATATTCCAAATTCATAAAAGATGTATATTTTACCAAATTCAGAACATATAAGTTGCATTAATTAATTTTATAATTAATTCCAACTGTCACAACAAATAGAGTGTTTTTAAGAAACAATATATATCAAAAGATTGACAATTGTTTATGTCCAATTTCAAAGTGAAATTAATTATAATGACCACCATTGGATAAAATGTTAAAAATATATTCTAATTATACTTTAAAACTAGTCAATAGTATAATTTATCACTATAAATTATTTTGAATAAAAAAGTTTTTTTAAGTATTTTTCATTATTCATAAAAAAATGTAAGTTCTCAGAAAAATACCAAAAATTCAACATAGGCTAGTTTTGTTATTCTGAATCCAAAAATGGAGTCCATTTTGAAATATAAAATATATATAATTTCGAAAAATGGGTATTACTATTCATAATGGCTATTTTTATTGGTCGCGGTGTGTGTTAGAACTCTAAGTTGCGTAAAACACACGCTACTGTATTATTCAAAGAGAAGTGTACCGTGGAAGCTTAGGGTGTTACATTCTCCCCTCCTTAAAATAATTTAGTCCTCCAAATTTCATATAGTATCACTGTATAAAAAGACTCGGGTGATTCTTCATCATAAGTTTCTCGGGTTCCCACGTTGCCTCCTCCATCTTATGGTTTCTCCATAGAACTTTTACCAGACGAGTCGTCCGGTTTCTCAGCACCTGTTCTCTTGTATCAAGAATCCTGACGGGCTCTTCGCAATAATACAGATCGGGTTCCAGTTCTTATTCCTCATAGGTCATTACATGCGTTGGGTCAGGCATGTATTTTCTCAACAGTGATACGTGGAATACATTGTGAACTTTGGAGAGACTTGGCGGCATTTCCAAACGGTAAGCTACAACCCCAATTCATTCTAGAATTTCGAAGGGTCCGATATACCTGGGACACAATTTACCCTTCTTACCAAAACGTATAACTCCCTTCCATGGAGATAACTTCAAGAAAACATGATCTCATACCTGAAATTCCAATTCCTTCCTTCGGTTGTCGGCATAGCTCTTCCGCCTTCTTTGAGCTGTTTTGATGTGGTTTTGGATAACTTTCACCTTTTCGATCATTTCCTCCACCATTTCTGGGCCTACAAGTTTTCTTTCAACAACATAATCCCAATAGGTTGGTGTGCGACATCTCTTTCCATATAACGCTTATATGGTTCCATCTGAAATGTTGAATGGAAGCTATTGTAATAGGAAAATTCTACCAGAGGTCAATATTGATCCCACATCCCTTGAAAGTCAAGTGAGCATGATCTCAACATTTCTTCTAATATTTGAATAGTTCTTTCTGATTGTCCATCTGTTTGAGGGTGGTAAGAAGGGCTCAAACGAAGTTCAGTATCCAAGGCCTTCTGAAGACTTTTCCAGAATCTTGATGTAAAACGAGGATCACGATCCGAGACAATCAACATGGGTACTCCATGAAGTCTCACAACTTCATTAATATATAGTCTTTCTAGACATTCTAGTGGTAGATATTCCCTTATAGTAAGAAAATGTGCTGACTTCATGAGATGATCAACAATGAACCATATTGCATCATTCTTTCTAAGAGTCTTTGGTAGTACCATGACAAAATTCATCGTAATATTATCCCATTTCTACTCAGGTATGGGAAGAGGTTTCATTACTCCACCAGGTGGTTTCCTTCCAGCTTTCACCTGTTGACAAACCATATATCTTGACACAAAATCAGCAATATCCCTCTTCATGTTGTCCCACCGAAAATGTCCCTTTAAATCTCTATTCATTTTGGTGCTCCCATGGTGTATGGAGAAATTAGAACTATGAGAATCATCCAACAATTCCCTCTTCAAATCAGGTATATCGGGAACACAAAGTCTCCTCCCAAATTTCAAAATTCCTTCTTCATACACAAAGTCACTCAATCACCCATCATTCACAGCTTTAATCTTCTTTTTCAACTCTTCATCATCGGCTTGAGAACCCTTTATCCATTCTAGTAAAGATGGTTTGGCAACCATTTGAATTTTTTTTGATGTGTCAACCTCCATGGTGATTCCCATATCCATCTTTACTAGATACATGAAAATAGGATCCTTTTCCACTCTCATCATGTTCAAAACTCTACGATCTTTTATACTAAAAGCATCGGCAACCTTATTTGCCTTCCCTAGGTGGTTGTGTATCGTGAAATCATAATCCTAGTGTAGTTAAAGCCATTGCCTTTGCCTCATATTGAGTTATTTTTGTGAGAATATATATTTCAAACTACTGTAATCAGTATATATCTCACATTTTTCACCATAGAGATAATGTCTCCATATCTTCAAGGCAAAGATTACAGTAGCTAACTCTAGATCATTAGTAGGATAGTTCTGCTCATGAATGTTTAGCTGTCGTGATGGATAGGCAATAACTCTATCATTCTGCATAAGGACACAACCAAGTCCTTTCATTGATGCATCACTATAACTAACGAACCCATCATTCCCTGATGGTAGAGTCAATATAGGAGCATTGAATAATCTTCTATTCAGTTCTTCAAAACATTATTCACAATATTTTTTCCAGACAAATTTAACCCCTTTACGTGTGAGCTTTGTTAATGGGTTAGCCAATCAGGAAAAATTATGGACAAAACGTCGATAATAACCTACCAATCCAATAAAGCTGTGAAGCTCAGTTATACTCATCGGTGCTGCCCATTCCTGGAATGCCATGGTCATAGAAGGATCAACGGAAATTCCATCCATAGAGACAATATGGCCAAGAAAAGAAATCTCTTGAAGCCAGAATTCACACTTGCTAAACTACCCATATAATTCATGCCTTATAAGAGGCTTCAAGATAATGTGCAAGTGACTTTAATGATATTCGTAGATTTTAGAGTATACCAAGATATCATCAATAAATACCCCCACAAAATAATCACAATATTCCTTGAAAACTCTATTCATTATATCCATGAATATAGATGGCGCCTTAGTCAATCCGGGAGGCATTACTGTAAACTCGTAATGCCCGTATCTTGTTCGAAATGCTGTCTTTGGAATGTCTTCCTTCTCCACACACAACTGATGGTATCCAGATTTAAGGTCAATCTTTGAAAAGTATTGAGCTCCAATCAATTGGTCAAATAAATCATCAATGCCATGTAGGGGATACTTGTTCTTTATTGTTATATCATTGATCTCCATGTAGTCAACGCACAACCTCATAGATCCATCTTTCTTCTAAACAAAAAGGACAGGGGCTCCCCATAGAGAAACACTAGGGAGAATAAATCCCTTATTACTCAATTCCTTTAGTTGTTTCTTTAGTTCAACTAATTCCATGGTGGCCATTCTATAAGGGGTCATCTATATAGGCCTTGATCAAGGAATTAAATCAATGGAAAACATAACTTCTTAATATGGGGGATGTCCAGGTAAATCTTCCGGAAACACATCTACATATTCTTTCACAATAGGTACATCCTCTATTTGAACATTCCTTTCCTCACCCTTAGTCATTTCATTCTCTTCCTCCCCAATAATTGAATTTAGTTGAGCTACTGGGGGTGGATCAAAATAAGAATTAGGTGGTGACGATTCTCCTCTAAAAATATGGTGTTTCTTATCATCATCATCAAAAATCGTAACCTCCTTCTTCTTACAATAAATCATTGCATCATAGTCCAAAATCCAATCCATACAGAGGATTATATCAAAATCAATCATAGGTATGACAATGAGATTAGCGGATAAAGAACATTTATGTGCTCTAATGGGGACTGATTCACAAAACATTGTTGCAATGATACTTCCCTTAAGAGTTTTGACTGACAATTTTCTTGTAAAAATCAAATTTAAAATATCTAATTTTCTCAGAAAACTGGTAAGATATGAAAAAATGCGATGATACAGAATCAAATAATGCATTTTCTAAACTTGAGGAAACCATTAAATTACCTGCCACCATGTATTTCAGAGCTTCAACCTCAGCAGTAGTGATAGCATAAGCTTGGCCTTGATCCCTTGGCCTCTTCTGAGGTAAGTTCCCCTGATGCTTAGGACATTCATTTTCATAATTTCCCATCTTTCTAAAATTATAGCATTCCACATTGAAATCAACTTTCTTTCCCTTGCAATCATGAGCTTGGTGGACTTTTTCACCACACTTGTAACAGACACCCATTCTATTCATGCAATTACTAGGGTGTTTCTTCCAACATTTACTCCAGGACTGATATTCAACATTTCCCTTCTTCCCCTTATTTCCATTTCCAGGTTGATCAGAAGATATCTTGTTTTCTTTCTTTGCTTTAAAGTCATATGATTTAGAGATTTCCTTTTCCGTCTTGATAGCACATGAGACAATATCTTCGTACGACGAGAAGGTTAGTGAGACTAATGCTCGACGAAGAAATGGTTGAAACCCATCAAAGGAACGATCAATATTACTTCTTGGGTTATGTATATAATCTTCAGCATGCCTCACTAACCTTGTAACGTTAGCCTCATACATTGCGACATTCTCATCCTCCTTCTGACTCAGACTCAGAAAATGACTTTCCATATCTGCTCAATGGTCATGTGGAAAGTATTTTTCTAAGAAATTTTTTTTAAACTCCCTCCATTCCATACTTGATACTTCTTCATCTTCCTTTGTGTTTTGAATCAGTGACCACCATTGATCGGCATCTCCAGTGAGGCAGTAGACTGCCATGACAACCTTCTCTCATTCACTACTCCCCAAGGCATGAAATATTTTCTCTAAGGAGTTTATCCATTTCTCAGCTACTAATGGATTGGTACCCCCATTAAATGTTGGCGGTTGTTGCCTCATGAAGCTGTCTAACATTGATCCTCCACATTGCGGATCAGGGTGCTCCATACGAGTAAGGTTATTATTCATAACCTGAGTGAGTTGTCCCAGTATGGTAATAAGTTGACCAGCACCTGTTGTATCTCCAACTCCACAATAATTATCTTGAGCAGGAGGAAAATCCCTACACGGAGTGCGTGCATTGATATGGTTTCCATTCCTTCCACTAGGCGCCATTTCTAAACAATGGCATAAACTATATTAGTTTATGAATCAAAATACATAATCCCATACATTTAAAACACTTAACATTATTTGAACTATTTATTGATATAATATATAATCATCAAAATTTTATCTTTGAGGAAGTATATACTCATAACCCTGTATAGTGGTTTGTAAATAAAATGAAAATTATCCTCAGAATATCACCCGGGAGTGTCATATCCATGAGTGCAGCAAGGCTCGTTGTCGTGCACCAGTTCCCGTTCGAGTATAGGTAAAAGCGGTGTCTTTGGGTTTTACCCTTAGGTACATATATGATAGAGCCACCTCTACCTGCTCGTATCCAGATAGGGATGTATTTCTCTGAAAACTCACAAAATCTCTATAATACCAAAATTTTAGGAAGTTCTTCTATACTAATCCTCAAAGTCTATCTTTGGGCTATGTTCTCTAATCAGAGTTTATCTAAATCTAGCTTCCAAGGTTAGTACTAAACTGCCTCTGATACCAACTGTAACACCCCAACCCCAGTTACCCAGAGTCGGTGCATTATTGCGTAACATTGGCATGATCACAAAAGATCAAGTCTCGAAATACCGATTAGTTTAGTAGCCTTGGAAACACTAGATACATTCATAATTGTTACATTACATCACAAAGTGAAAAACTACAATAACATAGTCTCCATAGTTCACACTCATATCCTCTTCTGACTATCCCTGCAGGTCATTTATACAATACTTCTTCACATCCTGAAAAATATTAAAACATTGAAATGGGTGAGCTAAGATGCTCAGTATGTATAACAATATAGCAGAAGCTTTCATAAATAAACATTAACATTTAAGGAAATGTATAACTAAAACAAAACCCTTTTAAACTTGATCTTTAGCATAATATGAGAAATGTAAAATGAAATATTGCCATTTACTTACTCACATGGATATTCTACTAGTTGAATAATCACATGAAATATCAATAACCACTTTCATAATGATGGAATGCATAATGCCAAACTATCATAACCACATATCCAAGGCCTCGTGCAAAGACTACAAATAAGATTTTGTCAAGGCCTCGTTCCAAGACACTAGTTTGTCTCATGAGACCTACCGATGCATCGAGGAGCTATAGCGGGCTCCACCTGTCACTTATTAAGTCCAATTCATTCCTCATATGAATAGGTTTAAACATATCATAAACTATAAAATAATCGTATCACATAAAACATGCATCAATGTAACATAAAATTTCCACTTTTCAATCACAAGATATCAATACAACACATTGATATAATAAAACACTTTCAAAACCATTTTCAATACCAAAATAAAAGAAAATTAAATCTTGGTATTTATTTTTCATTTAAAAAAAGTTATGGCTTGTAGAGGAAGCCGAAACTCAAATAATGGTCACAGCTGAGGAGAAGTTGTTGTCCCCACATAAGTATGACAAAAAAACATTCCTTTTTGTCGTTTAGTAAAACGCTTCGTATAAAAATATTCCTTTTGAATAATCGTAATAGTCAAAGATCTTTAAACACTGTATAAAAGAGAGTTGTGTATAAAACAAAATATGCCTCAATGAATGGAGATTGAGACGAAGTCCTTACAAAGATCATTTTTTAAATAAAATAAATCTATTATCTGTATTCACTATAAGTACACATAAAGCAATTACAAATACATGATAGGACATAATAATATCATGACATAATTTGAAAGTAATAGATTAACCCAAAGAACATAAATTGGGTTAAGAAGTTCCCTTACCTCATGTCCGGCTTGACTCCAACATTCTTTAACCTCATGAATAATAAACTAGAGTTATTTTCTATTTTTTTAAGAACCTTTTACATGTTAATTATTCCTTTTATATAACTTATTACCAGGTTATGAACATTATGTAATTATTTAAGTTAATAACGGTCATTTTGTCGATCTTTGGTACTTGAGTCAAAAATAAACTTCTTATAATTACAAGTTGTTCATGTGGTGAAATATCCATTATATCCAGAATTATATTCTTGATTTAGATATCATATATATCATATATATCCAGTATATACATTCATTCATAATATTATGAAAAATTTAGAGGTATGAAATGAAATGTACCGTTCATGGAGACGGTAAGCCATACGTACGCATGAACGCTACTTTCATTTCTATTTCATATTTAATGGAATGAAATAATAATGATATAAAGGTATATTATAATTCCAGTATAATATCATATATAATATAATTTACTCCATTCTTTATACATCCCACATATGGCATTAACGATTCCAATCACTTTGAGGGGGCGGTAGTCCGCACATCCTAAAATGAAGATATCGTGTTTACCCATAATGGAAACCATAAAGGTATTCCATAAATGAAAAATACAAGATCTTAAGTAAAACATAAACATATTTTATATCATATATAGTGACACATTAATTTCCACATTTGAAGGTGTTATATGAGTGTTGAACAATCATCGTTTCGTGAGGTAGAAATTTGACATCCACAGAAACAGTATATTCTTTAACCATTAGATGTAGGTGTGTGTAAGTATAGCTCGAATCCTTCTTATAAAAAAACCTAGTGTATTTAAGATACTGGTTTTGTTACAAAATAAATTACTAAAAAGATTTTAGGGGTTGGAGAAGAAAAATAAAACATAAGAACATAAGAGAAAACACTACCTTTAAAACGGGTAACTCTTTTTGATTTGAGCTCAAGGCTTCTTTGGGAAGAATTATGCCCAAAGTGAGGCTTCTAGGAGTAAGAGAGGGAATTTTAAAGAGTAGTTGGGCAGAGGTTGGCCGAGCCAAAAGGCTTTGAAGGTTTGAGTAAGGTGGTAGTGGTGGGGGCCTTTTATAAGAGGAGAGTAGGGGCACTCTTGGAAAGTCATGAAATGTTACTTTATTATATAATGAGTTTCGGATTTTAAAGGTCCCACACTTATATATTTCGAGGATAAGGTGATAAGGGTTCTAAATATACTCATACAATAGGTTTTTGACAAGTTTAAGTCTTATATTTTATATTATCATTTTATTTTATTTAAATCGTTAATTAATGAGGTAATCACTACATCATCATGGTGTCATATATAATTTAATTTATTTAGTGTCCAAAAATTATAAAACAAATATCATGATGTAGGAAATCTTTTTATATTTCTAATTAATATTTATAGTAAAAAATATGACTTGTATAACCCCATTTAATTTTTTTAGTAAAACAACTCATGTTTGTGACATTTTTATTTTAACATTAACTAAAATGTTTTTAATGTCATTTTCCTACCAAAATGGCTCCATGGGGTCCCCAAGTTTACTCATGGATTGTCTTGGTCGGCCATGAATCATCCAATTGGGTTATGACAAGTGTAAAGGTATTTGCGTATTTTTATAATATCATTTTTACCTTAAATTTCACTAATTACCTTTAATCGCGATTAATTAAACTTAAAAGTTACTATTCACCAAAAATTATTTTAATCCCATTGAACCACATTTTACTTCCTAATGACAACCATGTATGTCCGAATTTTGAAAATCAAATCACAGAAGGGGTAATGTTTCATTTAAACGAAAAATCAGTTTTTTAACTACCACTTAGTGGTTTCACTATTCATCAAAAATTGATGTTTTTCAGAACATTGCCGAAATTTCCCCCTAAGCTATAATTGATATTCCGAATTAAAAAATGGTTTCTATTTTACAAAATTCCAAACATATAAGTTTCATTAATTAATTTTATAATTAATTCCCAATTTTACAACAAATAGTGTGTTTTTAAGAAACAATATATATCAAAATATTGACAATTGATTATGTCCAATTTCAAAGTGAAATTAATTATAATGACCAATATTGGATAAAATTGTGAAAATATATTTTAATTATAATTTAAAACCACTCAATAATATAATTTATCACTATAATATATTATGATTAAAAAAGTTGTTTTAAGTATTTTTCATTATTCCTAAAAAATTGGAAGTCCTCAGAAAAATACAAAAAATTCAACATAGGCTAATTTCGATATTCCGAATCCAAAAATGAAGTCCATTTTAAAATATAAAAAATATATAATTTCAAAAAGTGGGTATTACTATTCATAATGGATATTTTGATTGGTAGCGTTGTGTGTTAGAACTCGAAGTTGAGTACAACACATGCTACTGTATTATTCAAAGAGAAGTGTACCGTGGAAGATTGGGGTGTTACATCCATCTTTGATGGATATACTGTTATACCATCTCTTGATCTTATGTGACCCACAAATGAATCTTTTTGCAGCCAAAATTCAACCTTTGTAAGTTTTTTATATAAATTGTCCTTACATAGGGTCTATAGTATGATTCTCAAGCGATACTCATGCTCTTAAATTATCTTTCAATAGATCAGAATATCATCTATAAAGACTACCAAAAACATATCAAGGTAATATCTAAAGGCATTATTCATTAAATCTATGAATATAGTGGGGTAATTTGAAAGAAAAAATGAAATCACTATTTATTCTTAATATTCATACCATGTACAGAATGTTGTGTTGGGTATATCCTCCTTATTGAACCTCAATTAGTGATATCCAAAGTGAAGGGAAATCTTGGGAAATTATTGAACACTACATAGTTGTTCAAACAAGTCATTTATACATGTGAGAGGGTACTTGTTCCGGATTTGGATCTTGTTAAATACCCAATAATAAATGTACAGTCACACTGATCCATATTTTTTTCACAAAATAATCGGTTCTCCCCATTATGACACAATCGGCTGAATAAATCCCTTATCAATCTTTTCTTAGAGCTTCTTATTAATTCCTACAACTCATTTGGGTACATTCAGTAAGGAGTCATTGAAATTTGTGTGGAACCAGGTGTGAGTTATATTTAGAACTAAAATTTCTGTTTTGGAGGAAGACTAAGAAACTCTTCAAGAAATAAATATATATAATATTGAAAAATAGGAATATTATCAATGCTAATCTTCACCCATCCCATTTGAGATAAATAACATTGTTTAATGGGAATTAAGACCCAAAAACTAGATGTAATCTCCATAGTAAGGTTATACTTATCGTAACATTGATGAATGATGATAGGAGGTATTGAAATATATAATGTAACTTTCCATATTAGAAAATTGATTTGGTATTTATGCCTTGAAATTAGATACATGCTTAAGATGGCATCAAATTCGACCAAAGGAAGAATAAAAATATTTACAAGTAGCATATTCCCACAAAATTCAACAAGACCTGAATCATAGACTTTAAATGAAATTAATCTATCATTAGGGGTTTGAAATGATAATTTTACATCTAAATATTTTTGTCGATTCTTAACAACCACCAAAATTCATTAGATATCAAGGAGTGTGTAGATCTAGAATCATATGTGACATTAAGAGTTCTAAAATAGATGGTATGTGTACAGTTCATCACAACATTATTACACCCCTCATTTGAAAGAGTAATTTCATGATATTTCCATCTGTTCCTCACCTTATGTGGTTGATGACACTAATCATCATCACCCACCCGTGGATTTAGACAGTGGTTAGCATAATTCCTATACACCACACACTTGTAGCACTGAATCGTGGGGGTGAATTTTGTGACGCATTTTACTGATTCACAAAATTAGCTCTCTTCTTCCCATCACTTTTGAAAATAGCTTCCTATTGACCATACTCTATGCACATAAAACATTTATTATACCCCTTAAGGAAAATTAATCAATTTTTCTTCCCACACTTATAAAATAAGGTAAAATTCATTTTCTTTTGCCAATGGTTTTTAGAGTTTCCGTTAAACACCATATTCCTATTCTTGTCAAAGACATGACATTTATATGTGAATCCCACATCCATTTCAACCTTTATTTCACAGTTCACAATCTATTCATAGTTGCTAAAAGTATCTTATAGAAAATACCCTTCTATGACTAGTCCTTAAGCCATCGAATAACCTATCAACTTTACTTTTAGGTTGGATGATAATTAAAAAAGTTTGCCTTCATTATCTTGTGAAATTTGCATTGTAGGTACCAATTGATTCATCATACCTTTACTTAAACTAAAGTAACTCTTTCTCCATCATGGTTTGAAGAATCCGTGGAAATTACATATGGAAAAATAATTTCATGAACTCATCCCAATCCATGGATTCAAAATCTATTTTATGTCGTATATTCTTGATTAGAGTCCACAACTAGCCTACTTTACCATATGATTGATGAACAACATGAATGAAATTCTCATGCTCCAAAAACTAAAGAACATTGAAAATATTTTTAGTATTACTGATTCACTATTCAAAAAAAATTGTATCTGATGTTCCTCTAAATGAAGGTGGATGTTTCCTCATGAACGACTCGATATTATGTCATTCCATCCTTTCATTATTTCGAATCCCTCCATTATTAATATCTTGAGAAAACTATGTGAGCATTGAAATGATTTTTTTCATTATAGCTCCCATAGAAATCAGTTTCATAGAAGATAATTTGTTTCATTGTCTGTCACAATCATAATTAACATGATTCCTTTGGGCTCTATCCATTGACTAAAACCAAAATCATATATTAATAAATAGTTATCAAAATGAGGATCTATATAATCAATAAAATAATCGGTTGTAGGATTTATAACTTATGAATCCTCCATTAATTTATGACACCTTTGGTTTATTCAAGGGTATTCAAAGTGAGATTATATTTAAATCCTTCATAGTGGTTTATTTAGGGTTTCTAAATTCTCAGAGAATATCCCCCTGAAGTGTCAAACCATATGTGCAGAAAAGCTTATTTTCATGTACCATATTATCCTGAGTCAGGCTTGGAACATCTTGTTATATTTTTTTACCCCTATATAAATTTATACCATATCTATATCTTGTAGTAGTATACACACATGGACGTATTGCTAGGAAACCACTTGTTATAACCTTCACCAACATTCTTGGAATGTTTCATATACATTTCTTTACCCTTTGAATTATCTTTAGGACTACCCTTAGGGTTCTTAATAAGGTTTTATCATCCTAGATTCCAAAGGATAACTATACCTTTTCTCTGATTCCAACTGAGGAGACCCTCTATTTTTATAACATTTACAGTACACTACTTTTGAGGAATACTTACTCGTTATACAAATAGATTCCCAAAGACCATAATTGGTATAGTACCATTGGAAACATGGAAACACAATACTAGTAAATAAATGAACTTGATAATATCCTTAAAAGATATTATTAACTAGAACCCATCTTAGATACATAAAACATAGTACATATCATCATAACATGGGTGAATGAATTTTAAAAGGGGTGAGATCAGATTCTCAGTAAGGGTAAAAAAGGGACATATATAAGAATTAACATGATTATAAGGGTATGAGAATGTGATCATGAAAAATATAATATCATGCCCTTATTATCAAAGATCATTATATAAATCCTGGAAAAAGATTGGAAGATTATATAATTTAATTACTTATTAAATAAAGAGCATAATCCATGAAATAACAACATATTAATAATACATGAATGGGTGGAAAAAATAAGGATATGCTAATTTCCATACTATCCAAGGCATCACTTCCAATTCCATTATAATAGTATGGTTTCACTCCCCATACCATCTTAGTAACATGAGGTGACTCCTCATGTCATCTATTTAGTCATGGTTCACTCTGTTTCCTAGTTCCTTGAAACATGTGTTCTAGTTTTAAGAATCACTGCTTCTAGGTGTTTTCCAATGGATTTATTAATGGAACCAGAAACATCCAAAAGTTCAATATCCAAAGGGGACTGGCTTTGCAAAAGAATGTGTTTGTTTTGTTTGAAATTTATGATACGTAGGAACATTCATTGGTCGAGTGGATGGATGGTCAGTCTCATCACATCCTTTTGGGGGGAATTATTGTTTACACATGGACTCTCATTTAAATTTAAGTTATTTTCATGAATCCTTATTAATTAACCAAGAATAAAATAAGTTCCCCTGGAATTTACAATCCCTTATAAACATGTGTAAAATTTAGAATCATCAGTATGAATTCATGGTTCATCATTAATGGACATATCTATATGTATTCGAGGTTCTGCATCAACTGTATCCTCTAATATACTATTTCAAGTTTCTTTTAATCATTATTATGATGATATTAGTTTTTTAATCCTCTTAGTGGGGCACTCTGGGATTTATCATCATCTAGGGAAAAGGAGGCTTGTTTTGATATTGGGATCATACCCATAAAATGGGATACATACATATCCTTGTAAAAGGAATCATAACCCTCATAGATCAATGCTGCTTAATGGGACACATCATACCATTTAACGTCATATGATAAAGACCACTAAGTGAAAGTTTCTTAGTCATAGTTTGGTGTGGGACTTATGTTGAAACATATCAATGAAAATGAAAATGATATGAGTTTCCATATAATATTAGACAATGTTGGGAATATGGACCAAGGAGAACATGGTGGATTAGAAGTGTTGGGTTTGAACCTCATTGAGGCTTCCAACGTATCCCATGTGGGGAATAAAAGTTCTCGTAGTTCATTAGGTAATGAGTGTTTGTGCACATGTTGTAATCTTCAAAAATCATTAAGCCCATGTGAGTCATGATCAGTACGAGAAAAAAGAGAATGTGAAAGATTCAACAATGGAACATGCACTTTTCCTCCTCCGCTGGTGGAAGACGACACACCTATGGTGGTGAGAATGGACGAGTCCTGAGTTTACCTGAGAATTGGGTGAGATGAAAATCCTTCCCACTATTCACATTACTTTAGACAAGGGTCAAACAAATGGATGAAGGGGTGAAGGGAAAAGGCTTACACCAGAATGGCTACTTATGGTGACAATGATCAACAAGAGAGGGAAAGGGTAACAAATGTCCTTGTCCCCATCTCCCCTCTGGACTTTGGCACTGAAGAAGAGAGGATGATAAATGATTCTACCTTATACAAGTAAATCTAGGGGATTATTCTTGGATGTTTTCCCTAAAATTGATCATTGTAGGGAAGGGTGAGTTCTCCTTTATTAAAAAGGATGAATAATGTGTGAACTATACCTTTCCTACCAATAAATCCAAGGTTCTAGGACATCTCTAGGAGAAGGGATGGGCCAGGATCGAACCCTTCTCTTAATTGGGAACTTCACATCACTATTTCTGGGAGAAAGGTCCACGTGACTCTAGATATACAAACCCATACACATTCCATTAATCCTAACTCCCTTATAAAAAAATATGGGAAACCAGTGACTGTGGATATACAAACCCAAATATGATAAAAGATGATGTTTCTTTTCCAAAGGTTTGATAAATCATGAGGTTTTGGTCAAGATATCAACATATTCTCATTCAGATAATAGAGCCAATGAAGAAGAACCTTTCCATGAATGACTTTGAGGAAGGCCCGATGGCTTGATGACTAAAGAGAGTAAGTGAATCAAAGAGGGGTTCTCAAGTTGGTAAGGGTGTTCAAGTTTGTGCGTGCAAGTAGACTTGGGAGACCAGAGATTCAATTTATTGAGGAAGAACCTGTATGGTAAAACATGGTTGAGACTTTGCTCAAGCCTTCTAGAGATTTTACTGGTGGTCCCAGATGTGGGTCCCTCAAGTTCATAAGAAAAGTATAGGCAACACACATGTATTTCTGATTTGGGGAGATTGGGTTCATTAGGCGCGCAAGTTTTATGGTTTTTAAACACTAAAATAACTTAAGTCCAATGAACCTAATTTAAATAATCCACTCAAGGTGTTGAAAAACTACCATGAATATTTTGGAAGACTAGGGAGAAGTACTGGGGAAACTAGAGTAGCAATTTAGCTTTTAGGGAATTCGTCCATACAAATAAAGACCCCAAGGGTAAATTTATAGGCAAGTATAGGACGTTGGAAAAAAGGATATTGGGAATTCAAGTAGGTTGAACGACATTTTGGGCGGCATAAGTAGGTTGTGCGCCGATGCCCTTTTGGTCTGACTAAGGTGACCCAAAACTCATCCCCTTTCAAACCTTGATTTTTTTCCTATATTTTCACATTTAATTTCTAAGTTATTTCCCATTTCCATTTTTAGACTCTTTGATGGAATAGAGTGTCAGCGAAATCCCCCCCCCCACAATTGGATCCCAAATGAAGAGAGGAACCTATACTGAGGTATAGTAAACAAAGGATAAAGAAAAAAAGTAATGGGTCACACATGTGATATGTGCAATGAGAAACTGCTCATGTGTGTTGGCAGAGAGCAGGAATATCACACGCAGGGTGACATGTATCACTTATATATAATTTATTTACTTCTATAAATATCACTCCAACTTATATAATTTCAGATCTCAGTGTGGAAGCTCTTTCTCACTCCGACCCTTCTATTTCACTACACTTCTTCTGTATGTTTTTAGTTGCATGCTATAATTTGGGAGTCATACTTGTGAGCCGACATACACTTTCATGCCATGTTTATACTTGCTTTCCTTAATGACTTTGAATTGTTTCTGAAGAAACACCAAGAATGAACTTAAATAAAAGATGATTTCTCTCTTTTTTTAGGTTCAATGGCTCCCAGAAGAATTAAAACTGGTGATGAGATCTCTATAAGGAGGTTTTATGACTAGATGAATGACATTGGTCATGATTACTTTAACGTTTGTGACCCCTCCCTTCCAAACATAGAAAAATATATTATGAAGTATCATTTCAACATTCCTCGAAGCACCTATCTGCCTTTGTATAGTTATGGCCATCTGTATGATGTCAATATTACAGACCCAAAGAACTATGTCCCACATTCTTGGTTTCAAGATAATACCATCTTTTCATTGGATAATTTTTCTGTCGGGGGATCATTTGCTAATTCTAGGATCATAGATAAGGCTCATATTATGTATCACAGCCTGTGTAATCTAGACTTGAATGCACACATACCCAAGATGCTTCCACACTGTTATTCATCCATCTTTCGGGATTCCAAGAAAGATCATTCCAAGGGTTGGATGAAAAGATGGGATTTCTGCCAAGGAGGTCGTGTAAAAAATGCATAGATGTGGGCATACTGGGTTCATAAGACCTATTTGGAATTTACAGATGACTTGAAAGGCTTTGGGATTTCTGAGGCCATCTGGGTTGGGAAAACTTATGTGTATAGATATGATGATTTTGTTCCGGAATTATTATGCAGATGGAGTCTAGAGACTAACTGTATCAATTTAACACCTGGAGAGGTAGGTATCACCTTATTGGATGTTTAAATCTTTTCCAGATCTCCAATCCTTAGATACATGTAGGATGAGTTTATTCCTCCCAAGGTGACATGGAATAACTCAACGAAGACAACATCTTTGGTTCGTGAGTTGATGAAAATATTTAACAAACTCAAGAACACGACCACCATGAAACTTCTCTCTAGGAGAGTTATTCATCCAAAGGCATTGATGGAAATATTTATGATAAAGAATAAGGAAAAGGGGACCACTTACACCTGTCGGACCCGTTGTCCAAGGGAAGAGAATAGGGTTACTCTTGACACATTAGGGATAACAGTAGAGAATGAAGAATTTGACAAATGGGGATATGAATTCAACCCAAAAATTCCTTAAAAGACATGTCTGGTAGGTTTTGTAGCCATGTGTCTTATTTTGTATTTGTTATAAGTTCGAGACTCCAAAGGAGGTGTAAGGACAACAAGATTTGTTATTGTGGACAATCTAGAGAGGAAAAGGATGGTAGGGTTGGATATTCCTATTTTGGGCAAGATTAATAGGTGTTTGAGGCACATTTAAAAAGGGTTATAACCATTCAGAATAAAAGGACCATTCTAGGTATTGTGGGTATGGATCGCTACTCACTTCAGAAGTTATGTTGTACCAAGTGGGTTACAGGTTTTTGGATGATCATTTCGACGGTCTATTTAGGATTTTTCTAGTCTTTCGCCCTTTTCTTTGAACTCTTATGACATGAAGGCTAGATTGAGTATGAAAAAGGAGTTCCATTTTGTTCCTTATGTGAATCCTCCTTCTAGGCGATTTTTTTTGAGGATGGGATTGCTAGTTTTGAATTGAGGGAATATATGCTTGCTTGAGGAGATGGTATGTTGGCCACCAAAATTGAGTGATAAATTGTATGTGAGGCCCATTCTCTTTATAGATTTTCTTGTCATTTAAAATTTCTACAATAGAATATTGTATCCCCTCCTATGAAATTCAGATTAGAGAAACACCAAACGGTTTCCCGACAACTCTGGTTGTGGACATCTACAGTGAAAACTGGGGCATTTTTTAATTTACTTTGTGCTGATGCAATAAGAATATTGACAATCTGGTATGCTGAAAAATTAGTTTCATCTTACCCCGAAGGGGTATTGAATCATTTTATCCCTCGAGTAAGGGTTAAGAGAAGTAGCATGAGAGAGCCCCTTCGTTTGGAAGGTAACTATTCATCATCAGTGCCCGACTCCCGAGAATCAGAGGGTGGGGTGATGATCCTCCAAAATCAATTAAGATACATCGTGCTAGATATAACCTGCCTACTAGAATTAATAGATCCACCCCATCAATCCCTACAAAATCTGTATCAATGCAATCTGATCTCAATCATTCTAAAGAGAGATGAGTTCCATTTTATCGTCCCTCATCAGTGATTTTGGGGGTTGAGAAGAGGGGTTGAGAAGAAACTCAAATCCAAGGTTGAATGACCCTTTTCAATGCCCTATGTAACTCACTCTGAATATATATGATAATCGGCTATTCATACATGGTAGAGTTTGTACTATGATGTTGAAACCATGTGGAGGGATCCGCGAGAAGGACATAAAATTCCTGGAGTAGGGTATTTATAGGCTTCTTCTGAAATTATTTTTAAAAATAATCCCAATGAGGTGAGGACCTACATTCTAGAGCTAGAAATGCTCATAATAACCACTGGTGAATCAATTCCTACCACAATGTGGGTGAAGGAAATGATAGATCGTGGTACCACTGAAGGGATTAGTCTTTCATTAGATGAAGAATGGCATGTCATTGAAGATTCAGAGGATGTGTGTTTCCTTTATCTCTCATTATCTTCTACTTTGAAATATGAATTTTAGTCAAAAAATTGTTATTTAGGGGAAATATTATCTAAACGTGAAGCTGGTTAAAGGAAAGACAATTGGTGTTCCTTCACCACAGTATAGATCGGGAGGCACTGCTCTTGGAGCAACAGGATAACCTATGAATCTAGAGAAATATCTTCCTGCCAACAGGCCATGGAGGAGGAAATAGAGGGAGTATTGGGATCTCCAATACCTGTCTTTAGAGATGATGATGCAAACCCTCCCAAGAAGGTGAAGAAGAAAAAGCACTGATGAAAGGGATCCATGGTTATGTGCTTTCTTAGTAGTGGTATGCTTCCTTGATAATCAAGAATTTTAGTCCTTATTCATGTAAAAGTGTTTAAACTTTTTAGGATTACATGATACTCTTCTATTTCTTCTTTGAAAGAAACAACTAATTAGCTTCATGGAACCACTGGGGGTAGTACTAAATAGATAAAAATTCCTTCACATCTAATGGTTCCGGGTGAGGCATTAAGGCATGAGGAAACAACGTCTATTCCCAGCATTTCTCCCGTTCCTCCTATCAGAGGAGATGAGGCTTCAGGTAAATCAAAAATACATTTTAAATAATAAAACGAAACAACCACTGACATCCATCCAATAATATTTTAGATTCATCACATGCACCAGAAAATCTGGTAACAACTAATGCTGACCCCACAACTACTGTTGAGGAAGCTACTTGGGGTCAAAGTTTTTTGGAGGAAGGTTATGAAGAAAACACACCATGTGTTCCCACGGGTGAGACTAACCTGGGATCTGAGATATTATTGGTTGAAATGATGAACCTTGGAATTTATTTTGATGAAGTATTAGAACATGTTAATATACCAAATTACTTTGAAGATTTTGGAGTCCTTTTTATAGAATCAACTGGACAAGATATTTCATTTTTCACCAGTTAATCATTTTATGATTAAATTTCTAACCATGGTTGGTTGAAATATGTAGTTCCATATAAAGAGAATAGTAATACAATGATGCATGAAGGATGTATTGATATTGATATCAATCCCATTATTGTGGATAAATTGGATCAATTGGATATTCTGATAAAAGTTCTTCCAAAGATTCATTCTGAGGATCCTAAGCACATTAAAGATAGAACTCCTCATCTAGAGACGTGAAAAAAGTTGATGAAACTGTGAATATTGGGGAGGAGTATTCTAAATATACTGACATACTATTAGGTATGAGATACTAACATAGTTATTTCTGGAACCATGGTCTACTATATATGATTTGGAGTATGGTTTGTGTTTTTTGTCAATCCTAATTGGAAGTTCAGAATGTGTACCAACAAAGAGATCATACAGTTCAAGTAGATAACAATATTGAAGGTGGCGCCGTTTCCCAGGGTTTGCGAAATTTTTGGGCCTGAAAATCAAAAAATAGAGAAAAGTTTTTTTGGAAAAGAGACTTGTGTGTTGTGTACTTGATGGAGAGGAAACTTGCATGCCATATTTTTTTCAAGATCAGAACATGGGAAAATGGAAAAGGGATAATGGTCGCGCATGTTTTGGGCTGGTTGTGCAAGTGATATGCGCGCCGTGAAGAGACTAGTGCGCCGATGCCTAGGAGGAATGGAAAATTGTGCACCTATTGTTTTTCAAGATCATAACTTCAAAATATGGAAAAGGAAAGAAGGTCTCCCAAGTATTAGTGTGGCCGCACAAGTGAGTAGCGTGATAGAGGCTAGGGAGGATGAGCTGCGTGTCGGAACCTGCGTGCTGAGGGAAGACTTGCGCGCCACCGTGTAGGGGGTCCTATTTGCTTATAAATAGAGGACCACACCTCCTAATTTGTAATGAAGATCAAGACTTAGAGATTTTTCGATCTCTCATCGCGCAAGTTGTTCTGTCGCGTAAGTGGTTGTTGGGTCGCACAAGTAGAGGCTATGCATCGATAGTTGGTTGTGCGATCAAGGCAGTTGGGGAGTTAAAGGCGCAGCATCACGAAAGTTTGGTGTTGAAGGAGGCAGTGTCGCGCAAGTGGTTTGGTTTCACCTGTGTGCCGAATTTTTACCGTGCAAGTGACTTGTGCACCGGGATTGAAACTTGGCGCCGGGCTTGGAGAAGCGCGCCAGGGTTGTTAAAGTACATCTGTCTTTTTGAAGCTGCACGAAAGCTGGAAGATCACCCGGTACCCTCAGCACAAAGTGAGATTCATCTTCTGGTGATATTTGGACTTCAACATAGCATATACATATACCAGAGGATGAATTCTTATTCAATGATGAAGAGACCTTCACATCTATAAACTAAGTGTGACTTCAACAAGGGCAGTGAGCCAGGGGGAGTCAACGGGAGTGACCCAAGGGAAGCAGTGTGCTATACCTGATCCTTTGTAAAGGCAGTGAGCCTGGGACAGAGTTATTGTGCCCGATCCTTTGTAATCCACAACTAGTGAAGATTAGTGGTATTTGGTATGACCGACAACTTATCGGCGTATGCTCCTTGGACGTAGCCCTTAGTGGTGAACCAAGTAAAAAGTTATGTGTCTTCTCTGTGCTTGTGAATGTTTTCATTCTGATCATATTCATCATATAGGTTCAAGAAGTTCCTACCAACGTGGGAACAGGATCCATAACATTAAAAGAAAAAGTTTTCACCCTGATTCACCCCTCCCCTCTTAGGGTGTCCTGGTGTCCTTCTGTTATTACATTCAATTATGTTATCTCTTGCATCTACCCATAACCATAATCCTTGATTTAACATACTGTTATATCATGTTAAATGGCTAGGTTGGTAGGTGAAGCCTCCACATCAATCCCAAAAAATATTGGAAGTTGAAGAAACCATTGTTCAAGATGGAGAATAAAATGGAACATCTATATGTTCATTAATAATATAATTCATACTTCCTTATGCCAGTGATTCTGAATCGGAGTGGGAACAGCAAAAGTCTCTTCATCTTGTACGCCGAAAGGCATGGAAAAACATCTAGAAGATAATATCTGAAATTCCTCTTGAGGAACTACCTTCAATAATTCCTCCACATTCATCTCTGTTTATCAAGATGAGATTTGGAAGTATCAACTACTATGTAATTCATACTACGGTGAAAGAGATTATTCGATGGAGGGAACAAGAGAAAAATTTTACGCAAGACTTGATAAAATCCAAACATTCTAGCGACATTGAAGAGTGTAAAGAAGCATTGTCCCTATTTGAGGTTAATCATACTACCAATTTGAAGGGGATAATGCAGATAATTAAAGAAAATATTGTTCAACAGCTACACCTTTAATAGATGTTAGATATTATTACTAGGTATCTTGACCATCTTCACAACTCATAATGAGAATTCAAGAAAGATGGTGAAAAATCCATTGCAGATGCTAGAGAAGAACTTCATCATGCTGAACAGATCAGAGCTAGTCAAATAAAAGAGCTTCAACATGAAGATAACAGGGATCAAGAGGCTATTAATCAAATGAGGAGTTATGTATAAAGCATGTTATAGTTATTGATTTCTGACAAGGTAGAGACTCCCATTTTTATATGCCCCACTTTAAAATTTTCATAAATGAAAAGCATTTTGTATTCAATAATTTTTAATTTCACTCTTGATATCTACTTTTGTTATACCATTTCCATTGATTCTAATAAGAATATATTTATTTATTTTCTCAGGATATTTGGACAACCCCACATACTTTAAATCTTTTGAATTTTAACTGCTCAATGTTACCTAAACCATACAAAATGTACGTTTCGTGAGTAGGGAGTCAACCTTTTTCCAGAGTGACCTTTGTGGGTTCTCAATATGGTTAATATAACTTCATTTGTTTTTAGTAGTTTAGAGTCATGTATGTTGAACTATACAGGGATACTGTTTAAGGTCGAAATAGGTTTGACCATAATTTTTGAAATTATATCCCAATCATGATTATGTGACTAATAATATCATTAATACTTTTTCAATATTTCCAAGGGGGATCTTGATCCATGATTTTTATCGTCACCAAATTTAAAATATGTATCAACATAAGGGTAGTATTTTCCATGAATGAATATACCATTGTTAGAAAAAACCCATTATGGGGGTTATATTATGCAGGGCCAACTATGGAATATGCTGCATAGCAAAATGATGGAATCTTTAGACTGATAGGCCTATTATATAAGAAAATTATGCAAGGCCACCTAAGGGAACATGATGCCTAGTCTGGAAAAAAATTTCTTAAAAATTTCACATTTCAGTATTGATAGACAAGGAAAAATAAGATTTGGGTAACTCAAGACCAAAGTGGGTAGTTTTCCCAAAGAAATGGATTTTAAGAATGAAGGATATTTTATGCTGACATTTGTCATGAATAGGAAGACAAATTCTATAAAAAATTTTTTGTGAAGAATGGTTAAAATTTATCAGAAAGTTAAATTTATTATGTAAAGTTGTACTATTTTAAGCCATGCAGTGAGAACATTATACTATGCAGTTTTAAGTCATGCATTTAGGACATTGTGTAGTTCATTTTTACGACATTCCATGATGAAATTTTTTGGATTTAATTTAATGTCTTGAACTCTGAACAAATGTATGAGTCTTTTCTTGATAATTACTTTAGAATCATACAACCATATTCAGGTATAAAAGCTAAAATCGTAAACCATAATTTGGGAATTTATGAATCTAAAGAATGATATGGAAAAAGGGATAAAGGAATTAGAGGAATTATTTTCTAAGAACAAAGTAAAAATTAATAGAAAAACCCATTATGGGGGCTGTATTATGCAGGGCCAACATGGGCATATGCTACATAACCAAATAGTGGAATCTTTCGACTGACTGACCTGTTATGTAGGCATCTTATGCAAGGAAACCTAAGGGAATTTCCTACATAGTCAGGGAAAAGGGTTCTTAAGAATTTAAAATTTTATTTCTAAAAGCCGAAGAATTTTTATGGAGATTCAAATTTTCCGAAGAACGGTGTTTGGTTTATAGAGGAAGGTACCTGGATATATAGAGGTTATCTCCAACCTAGATTTCCAATTAATCAGCGGAATATGACTTTTATGAAGGTCTGACCCAAATGATGGAGTTGTGGTGTCTTTAGTTTTAGGTCATATAACTAGGACTAGAAATTGAAACAATATATGATTTGAGGCCAAGTGATTCTAAGGTTATTTCATATTACATTGAACACATAGACAGGGAAATGTGTAAACCATGGTCTTGAAGAGTTTCATATAAAGAGAATGTTAATGGGACAAATATACCTGAATGATTGTTTCAAAATACAGATTCTATTATATATTCATTAATGTTTTATGGTGAAAAGACACTATAACCATGAACAAAATTTCCATCATTTGACAAACCCATTATTGGGGTTGTATTATGAAAGGCAAACTGAGGCAAATGATGCAAACCAGATAGTGGCATATTTTGACTGACAAGACCATTATATAGGAAACTTCTACAAGGCCACCTAAGGGCACGTGCTTCATAGTTAGAAAAAATATCTCTCAATTAATAGAAAATCTATCACCAGAATCTATAAGAATTATTATAATGATCTAGAAAATATTCAGGATTAAGAGTGTAAAATATAGAAGGGGGTTCGGATCAATGCACATATGAATTATTTGAATCAATTTTGTCTATGAATATTATTTATTTTACATAGATATAAATCATATGTAAAATGAAGACTTTCTTTGTTTCATTTGGAATTGAAATTTTATTGCATAGTTTAATGTCATGAAGTGAGGACATTATACTGTGCAGTTGTAACTCATGCAATGAAGACATTGTTAACCCCATAAGAAATTGACCCACTTTATATATATAATTAATCCTTTTATCCAATTAATAAACCGATGTGAGCTATACTCACAATGAGAAACAAGAATAAGTAAGGGTTTCTTCTATAACACAAAGGAGACACATGTGAAGAATATGGATGTTATATTTCCATGTAGTTTAATGTCATCCGGTAATGACATAGATGAACCTATGTGAAAAGAAAGACCTGTTGTAACTGGACTAAGGAATAAAACCCAAGTGTCACTACATGTATGGCTGAGGGAAATAATCATGCTATACATAGTCCTTTAAAAATTTCCTAATCATGTTTGATTAGCAGATAAGGAATAAGGGTTTTTTATATATCGTGGTTGGTCCCATGATATAAAATCTATGCATCTCTACGTATCTCATATAAATGAGAATCAAGCCGTATATAGTTCTTTAAACAATCATTTCCCAACAAAATCAAATTTGACATGAGAAACATGGATTTTAACATGGTCTAGAAGAATGATTAAATTTACGACACAAGAGAGTGTAAATGTCAAAAAATGTAAGTTTAATGAGCACTCTGTATAGATCTATTTCATATACAGGATTCGAAAAAAAGATATATAGAATTTTTTTGTTTGTGGTTGGTCCCAATATTAGAGATCCAGGCATCTCTATGTATCTCAAATAAATGAGAATCATACCACATGTAGTTCTTGAAACAAATTCCCTATTCAGATCTGACTCAAACATAGGGAAGAGAGTGACTCCTACATTACTAAGGAGTAGAAATTATGTTTATGATGATTGCTTATGGAGGCTCCTAATTTCATGAAGAGACGAAATTATCCTTATAGTTTAATGTCATATAATGAGGAAAAATGGTTTTAGGCAGTTTACTTTCTTGCAACTAGGACTTTGTAGTATTTAGTTTTAAGTCCTGCAGAAAGGACATTAGGGCTATGTCGTTTTCAGTCATATAGTGAGGACGAATGTCTGAAACTACACGAAGTATTTCTTTTAGAATATCATATTGGTTGGAGTTGTAATAATCTCTATATCCATTGAGATTAAGGCATAAGCTCCAATTGACTAGACCTTATGTTTGGAATAAGGTCCTTCCCACTTTGGCTCAAGCATTAGAGGATTCCTTCCTGGAATAATTGGATTCATGAGGACCAATAGCAATTCTACTTAGTGAAATGAGCGGAGGTGAAATTTATATTTAAAATCTCATGTTACTCTATTCTGGTAGACTTGTAAATGATGAAAAGTATGAAATATTATTTTGTCTAACCATTACAGCTCATTAAACCGTTTCTGAGACCTCTTATCTATAGAAAACTGATCACAAATTGAAACTCTGAGTCTAGGAAATTTCATTTACATTGGCAATATTTCTTATGGTCCATATACCAAGGAATATAATGTTTCTTGGGTGGAAGTATGGAAAATAGTCCAATAAGCCCATAATGCATGAAAAAGTTTATCAGGCCATGATTTCATATCTTTATCCCCCATTTACTAGAGTATATTTGATAGGGTCTTATTGAATGACTTTATCATTCCATTGGTCATGGCATGATAGTGGGGTGAATGGTTAGATTTGATATTATGTTTCTAATATAACTCTTTTACCACAGAAGAACAATAAATGGTGCCATTTTCCATCAAAATAGTATGAGGGATACCAAATATAGTGATTATATTATTTTTGACAAAACTAACAATGTTTTTGGATTTGACTTAATTGAGAGGTTTTGTATCATCTCATTTGGAGAGGAAGTAAGTAGCAGTAAGAATATACATGAACTGCTTAGAAATGGATAGAGGATAAGGTCCTACTATATTTATTCCCCATGTGGAAAATGGACTTGAGTATTTATCTATATGTAGAAAATCTAGGGGTTGATGAATGAAGTTGTTATGCACTTGGAAGGGATAAAATTTCTTAGTTAAATTTGTAAAATCTTTTTTCATTGAAGGAAAAACGTATCAAAGACTTTACATCTGATCAGAGAGTCTATGCCCAGACTGATGGGCACCACAAACTCATGAATCTTTCATGACATCTTTAGTTTATTCTGCATCAATACATCTGATGAGGATTCCATCGAAGCATCATTTTTAAGTTATCTTCTGGTGGTATGGACTATCATAAAGAGTAAAACTGGTCGTTCGTGGTCAGATCTATTCTTTTTCAACCCCATATGGTGGAAGTATTTCATTTTGAATATATTCCTGGAGGGGTGTTCTCCATCCCATGATATGACCTTATAGATTATGAATTGCGATAAATTTCATTAATTCACTCCATTCTTGTTTGAACACTAGGTGAGACCACATGACGAGGAGCTATACTAACTATTTTCTCATCCTGATTTGGATCTTCCAGAGATCTGTCTTTATTACCCTGTGCATCATCTTGGGCATTTTGTGATCGATGGATATAAGACAATGTCGAATCTGAGGGAAATTCAGTCATTAACCCTCTGACATAATCAGACAAAGGGATTAACTATTCTTTTCTGATAGAATATTAGCCATTGATTTTATTGATTACCAATAAAAAATCACCTTTCACTTTTTAGTGATTAACATTCACATGACTGGACAATTCCAAACAAACGATGAGAGATCGAAATTCTCCCTCATTATTGGTACCACCTTTCGACAATAGGAAGGAATAAGGAAACATTTCCTGTCCTGGGGAAATAAGGAAAATTACTAACCCTACATTGTTGAGATTAGAGATTTCCATTCTCTTCCCTGTTGGACTATTGGAGGAACCATCAAAGTAAATCTCCCATGTTTGGGAGTTATCCAAAATAAAGGAAGACCTCTTCATTAGGAAGATTTGTATTTAATGATGTATCTTCAACAAATAGATGTTCAGTAATGAATTCATTCATATCTTGGTCTTTTATTGCCTTCTGAGACATAAACTGGATATCAAAATGATTCAGAATAACAACCCACCATGCTAGGCACCCTATAAGCATAGGACAACTAAGGATAAATATGAACATGTTACTATGAGACACCAATTGGAATTCATGATATTGCAAGTAGTGCCATAATTTTTTCCCTGTAAATATTATTTCTAGACATCACATTTCAATACTTGAATACCGAGTTTCCACATCAAGCATAGTTCAACTGAGATAGTAAAGGCTGTTTTTATTCCCAATGTCATTCTTTTGGGAAAGTAAGGGACCTAGTGATCACTCTAAATCTATAACATATAGAATAAGTGGTATTGCTTCAACATGTGGAATTAATATCAGTGGACTAAATAGATATTTCATGATGGTATCAAATGCTTCTTGGTATTCTTCAGTCCATTGACATGTGACTCCTTTCTTCATTAATATGGTGATGGGAAAACACTTTCCTTCTAAATTGACGATAAAACACCGAATATAGGCCAAGTTTCCTTGAATTCCTCATGTTTTTTTAAAAATTTTAGGAGGTGACATAACGAGAATTGATTTTATTTTCTCAAGATAAACTTCAATACCAAAACGGCGTACAATGAGGCCAAGGAACATTTTTGAGGTTACCCCCAAAGAAAATTTAAATGGGTTCAACTTCAAACTATGTTGCCAATGTTTATTGAATATGATCTACAAATCAGACATGTGATTGGAGCATTGTCCAGATTTGACCAGAAAATCATTCACATAAGATTCAACAAATTTCTTTAAGAAGGATTTGAAGATATGGGACATAGTACATTGAAATTTTACACCAGAATTATTTATAAAAAAGGGAATTACCTGATATAAAAACACATCTTGAGGGGCTCTTAATGATGTATATTATTTATCATATAGGGCCATATGGATTTGATTATTCCCACCGTAGTCATCCATGAAAGAAAGAGTTTCATATCCAGTTTTTTTTCATCAATTAAAAGTTCTTTAATTGGAACTGGAAAATAATCTTTAGGACAAAGCAAAATAAGTTATATCAAATCAATGAACACTCTGATCATCCCATTATTCTTTTTCAATGGGTCAATATTTTCCAGCCATTTGGGATATCGAACCTCCTTTAAAAAGATATCATTTATAAGATTATCAAATTCAGCTTCAATTTTAGAAGCATGAGTGAGTTGTGTTCTTCTTGCTGTCTGCTTGAATCCGCGATGCTCTTTTGGATAACACGAATGATGAGTGACTACATCGGGATTAATAAATTAAATTTATGTATAATTCATTGCTAATATATATTGATATTGATTTAGGAATGAAGTATAATCCTCTTTCTCATCAGAGGTCATGGACACACTAATTAGAGTGGGGCGTGAATTTTCCTCTGTACTGAGATTTATTTCTCTAAGCTCATCCACAGTGGTTGACACACCTTCCTCGAATGCTGGAGGATTATCCTGAAGATATTCATCTTCCTCTTCATTACTTGTTTCCTCCTCTATTTCTACATTCAGAGAATATTATGAGGAAAACTTCCATTGTTAGGGGATGAGTCTGTATTTGAACATCCTTAAGGAGAGGCCACCATATCTGACCCTACTGATGATGAAGGGTCTTCCATTAGTAATAAAGTGGAGATGATGGATTGGGAATCAACGTATTTTTCTTAATCTAATATTTCTATAATTCTTTATACTTTTATTGACAACGTGAAGGCTTGTTTTAGTTCTATGGATAAAATAAAAACATCTCTATTTAATCTTCCATCACTGCTTAGTAAATCAAAAATTTCTCCCATGTTGTTAGGATCAGTCACCACAATTGACATTATGGAAGATATTAGACGAGTGGTAAAATTTTGTTTTACCCTTTCAATTTTATTAATGGGTAGCACATAATCTGAACTCAAATATATGAATGGATTTTATGGGATCTTTTCCAGTCCATTCGGAACATTATCTCTGGTTGTTTCCTTTGTCATGGACCTCATTCATTTTGTGTGATAAAACATTGCCTCAATATATTGAGATTCACAAATTTTTAACAGAGCCTTTTCAGCATAAAATTTTCTAATTTGACCATTGAAACAGTACTTAAGACATTGGTGGTATGATGAAGGTATGGCTGCAAGTTGATGTAGTCAAGGCCCTCCAAGTAGAATGTTGAAGGTTGTTTCCTAACAAACAACCATGAAATCTGAATTAGACACAAGATCTCCAAATTGAGTTTTGAGTGTATTCTCTCCTAGAGGTTCTTGGTCATTATTTTCATACCCTTGAAACATTAAATTGAATAGAGATAATTCATATCTAGGTAGAACGAATCGACAAATTGTACGATCAGGAATGAGGTTGACTCTGGAGCCATTTTAATTAAAGGATCATAGGATGTCTCTATCATTGACCTTCTAGATAAATAGAAGGGTCTGATATGTCCATGTAAAACATCATCTTAATCTGAATCTGTTAATGATATGACTGCACAACTTTCTGCCAGATCATTCTCTATACAGTAAACCTCAGCAGAAGTAACTTTAGTTTCAAACTCTTGAAAACCTGACAAAGCCTCAATAAGTTATTCTCAAAGATATTTTGACAGACTCAAGGCCTTGAGATTTGAAAACATTTTTGGTACATGGTCCAATTGTTTCAAGTCATCGTACTTTCTATCAAAAGTTATGTGTTTCCCAGAATAGAGATGAGGGTTATCAGGTGCTTTGGAAGTTGATGCTTCTGATATAGACATACTGTGTGTTGGAGTAGAAGCTAAAAATACTCTTGGATTTTGTAGATTAAACTATCTAGGTCTATCTACTTACAGAGAGAAAGATGATTTAACTTCTAATCGGTTTTCCAAACTAATCATATCAGAACCAAACTTGACATTCATGGAAGAAAATCCTTGTTCTTGTTGATCCCACTGAAGGGATCTTCCACGAGTTTCTTCCATATATATAGTTCGAGGAGGGGTAGAGTTAGAATGGTGGTTTCAAGAAATCCCACATCTTTCATTGTATCCTAGATCTTTTACTCTTACCCTATTTCTCCAATTAGGTACAAGGAACTCTAGATCATGATAATCAGAATCACCATTATCACAAGGATCCGTTATATGTATAACATTAACAAAACCAATGATCAATTCTTCCCCTGATGAAGATTATATTTTCCAGGTTAGTTATGGTTGTATCATTTGGTGGGGTGGTGCCCATTCTTTTGAAATAGATGGCATAAAAGCTTCCAGGGTCAAGGACAAATTTTTCCTTGACATGATCTTGTCTTCTTCTGACTACTCTTAATCCTTATGATCACTTTTCTTCTTTGAGGATAGAACTTTTGATGAAGGTGGTTTTACTGTGGCAGGAGTGGCGGGAGACACAATTAGTTGTTTCAAATGTGTTCATAAAATGTAACGAGTTTGGTTGATCATTTTTTTGATCATCCAATCATCGTATTTTATCACATTTTTAATTTTGACTTTCTGACATTCACCTTCTTCCTCTAGATTAGTAGCAGTAACACATGCTATTTGAGCTAACGAACTTTTTAGTTTTACTTGTCTAGAGTCTACAATTTTTTTCAGGAGGTCCTGAAAAACAAAACACTCCTGAATGAGATTCCCCATAATATGGTTAACAGAAAAATAATTTAGAATATCTTTATATCCTTATTTATTTGGTTTCATCATCCTTGGCATCTGTACCAAATTGTTTTCCAGATATGAGATGAAGCAACCAGGAACGTGTTCGTTATGGAAGGAAGAAACTTTTCTATTTAATTCCTAAAATTGTTTCCACCATTGATCCCTTTGGTAATCATGAATAGGAGGTCATTGGTGATGATGATGTGGAGGTGGATCCCTTGAATTTGATGAAGGATTTGATGTAGAAGCAGTTAAAGGTGCATCCTTGAGTGTTACTGTAGAAGCCTCTTCTTTCCATGTCCTCCTTTCCAGAGACGATTGAATTACGGGAGTTTTAGAATTAGTCTCTATAATAGAAAACTCTATCTATTGAGATATTAGAGTAAAGTCTTAAAACCATCCTGTTTATTTTACAGGAATCAGTGGTGGGCGTAACTCATCATGCAAATTTTCCACAAAAATTGGCATCAACTCTTCTTGAGGGAGTTCCATACATAACGAATATGTTAATCCTTTCCATCACGCAATAAAATATGAAACTATTTAATTATCCCATTGTTTTAAATTGGTATGATAAAAATACATCATCTTCGGTGATGTTGAGATAAATTGAAGGACTTTCTGGCAGAAATCATCACATCCAGTAATTGATTGAGATTGTAAACATGTATACCAGACAAAAGCTAGTCCCTATAGTGACTGCACAAAAAACCTAAGATTTATTGCTTCTTGTTGTTGAATAGTTTCCATCCTAGGATCATAATGAGAAAAGAAATGTGTTTAGTGTTTTTATATATCACCCAAACCATTAAATATTGGAAATGTAGTATTCACATAATTTGGAAGGGGAGGAATCAGGTCCACCAATTCAGGGTAAGCTTTCTTTTCTGGATGAAATGGTGCATGTAATTCCTCCATAGCTTTCAATAATGTCGTTAAAGCCTCAATTGTGTTCATATGTGTTTTTAGAATATCCGGATGATCTTATAACAGTGCAGGTATAGAAACTAGATATTGAGCTGGTGCAACGACCAGAAAAACCACCGGCGATGGTGCTGTAATTTTTCTTGGATAACCCACAGGAACTGGCTTATCATGATGTGTTTGATCATGCCTTGGTTATGTAACCAATAGAAGAAAGTCATTATCCACATCTATATTCACTACAAATCCTCTTTTCTGAGGAGATACTATAGGATGGGCAAGTTGGGGACTTGCCTAGGAAGTACATTCAGTTGAAATTCTTATTCGAAGTAACTTTGTATTGAATTTTCTGAACTCCTTCATTTCCTATTCTTTCCTTTAAAATATCAATTTATGTAAAGTAGAATGACCTTATCCATTTTAAATGTGAGATGAAATATGAATTTTACCTTTCCCCTTGTTATATGCATTTTATAGGGGTGGGATATGGTTATTTGAAGGCATACCTCGATTTAGGATAAGGTTCTGATTTTGGGTATGTACGACTTCTTAATTTTCCTCAATGTTTATTGAATAATGGATAATAACATCATCTTCTAATTCCCTAGAACATGACTCCTTTTCTAGAGGATTTCTACAATGGAGTTAATGACATTTACTGACGCATAATGCACTGTTAAAATTCTGTTAGTATCATTGTAAGATCGTTTCCCTCTGTATTTTCCATGATACTTTGTTCTCATATATGAAGGATTCTCATTAGATATTTACATACATTAACCCAAATTGAATCCTTGGATAGTTTAGTTGTGTGCTCATTTTTTGTCTTCTTCCATAATCGGGAGAAAATTGACTTCCGCTGAGAAGGGGATTGAAGATGTGAAAAGCCCCCCAGCTCTGTATTCTTAGGATATTATTGTTCATCTTCTTCAAACTTCTAAACATCGTCTAATAGGTTTAAAGGTTGAATTAAATTATCCATTAGCCTTGCATGATGGGATGATTCTTGAACTACAATTGATGAAATTCGTGTAACTACTATTCTAATTTTGAGAATTTTGGTTCAGACATTAGCTGGTTGGATCATCCGACAACCACTCAAATCACCTGCTTCCGAAGATCACAGTGTTATTTCTAACATTTGCCTCTCTAGTGACTAATATCCTCTAAGTGGGATGTCTTCTCAAGATTCTCATATGATTGATGTAAAATTAACTCAACAACTTCTTTTCGTTGGACCTGACTATGAATAGATAAATTTGAAGCATGTTCTTGAGAGAACATTCAATTACATGAAAAATCTATTGATTGTAGTGGACCGTGGGCAATAAAATTTCTTGAAACCACTTTTGGAGGAATTTTTTGATTCATGTAGTGCTGTGAAATGAAATTCTCCATGTTCACCCCAACCTCTAAAACAAGAACCTTATGGGGAATCAGAAATTAACTAGTGTAGCCTCTTTAGAGCATTGAGGTATGCACGAATAAGGGTTCCCTAATGCTTTTCAACCTCCGGATGTCAGGAAACTAAGAGTGATGCCAAGTAAATTGGATGTTGAAACCCTTATTTTACCTTTACATGATTTTGATATTCATCATATGGTAATACTTTGGCATTCAAATGAAGAATAGTCTTTTATATGTTAAGGCATATATCATGATTTCGATATTCTACCATCAATTCTAAAATGTTATACTAAGAATTTGTCAATGGCCAAAAGATGAATGATATTTCTCCATTAGCCAATTGTTTTCTCATGTTTAACATATCTCATCCGCTTTTACTAGAGGTTTATCCACTTTGTCTGAAAAAAGTGGATGCTATGTATTAAAAGGCATATGACCCAAGGGAGGTTCAGGGAATGACTGTTCCCTTAATATGTGTTCTACTTGAGAACGTGTTTCACCTGTCAATGGCAAGTCATTAGACATGACCAGTTTTGTGTTTGAAATTTCTTCAAGGAAGGATTGATTTATCACTTCAATATTATCAATTATAAAATTATATTGACAATGCGAAATACTACTATAGAGAGGAATTTCGCATCAAATTTCATCATGGGAAGGATCACTATGGTGGATTACCATTAGGGATTAATCCTCAGTCTCCTTGTTCTTCTGGCCACGCTGAGGGTTTTCGTGGATGTCATCCAGAGATAGGCACTCTTGATTGACCGAATATTCATTACGAAATCTTTCATGATGAAGTGTCTGATGAGTAACTTCATAATCACTACTACACCTCCCATAATTTGGCAATGAGAGGTTAGGATCTTGAGCTGTAACAGATAAATGACCGAGGGATTCAAGAACTCTAGCATTAAGAGGTGTTAAATTTCATTTTGACTCTTGATTTTCCAACTGTGTTTAGAGAGACTTCTTGTTGGATGTTCACTTTCACATAGTTGAGGCCTCTTTCTGGGAGAATTGGATATCATGGGTAGGTGTATGTTCCTACATTGGATTGGTTACCAGAACAGACCGATTTCCTCCAATTGGAAAGGGTGTATGTTCCTGATCTTGTTGTCCATATGATATGGGGGAGTATGCCTCATGACCCTCATGGACTGGAAAAGAGGTGTGTATCTACTCTATGATGGAATGCTGATGTGTATTCCCATTTTATGGACATATTTATGTGACTATTACCCTAGTACTGCTGAAGTAGTTGTTATAATATCCAGGCATGCTTCCAGAATATGGGCAAGAATTTGTGTCTGTCTTTTCACTATTCATAACATGTGGTTGGTGACTTCAGAAGCCAGAATTGCAATATATTCCCATTCCGTATCTAGAGTAGGTGTATGTTCCTTCTCCTGTCCACTTTTTCTTATCAATGAGTATTGAAAGTACTCAATCATGGGTGTAGAGAGTTAGATCTACCCCAGATCTGTCGTCGGAGATTTCTGACTGACTTCTCCAGGTGCTTCCAAATGAGACTATTGGCAAGCTTGATGAACAATGGTAGGGGTATGTGCATTCTGGCTATTTTCGGTCAAGTATAGTTGATGGACTTACTTCAATACTGGTAGGTGATATTGGTGGTAGAATTTTTGATTGTAAATAGGTGTGTGTTCTTGTTTACCATTTTCCTCCACATTGGATTGGCAGTCATCATTAAATGTAGTCAGATGAGCCTACTAAATGGATGATAATTTGTTAGAAGGTGTATATGTATTTTCATAGCACTCCACCGGTTTTATATTGTGGGATTCGTCGGTTTCTTCTAGACAAGTCCACTGGACAACAAATTTTGGACGAACAGGTGTGTGTGCCCACACTTTGTTCCCCATTAAGTTAGGTCGATGGACTTCTCTAGAGAGGAGGAGGTAAGAAACTACTCCATGTTGGCCAAAAATTATCACCGGTGGTTTGTCTTGCGTTCCTGAGTCTAAGATACCTAGGTAAAACATTTTGAGGCAACACCCCCATCTTATTGGGGGTTCACTACTGTGCAATTCTTCTGATGGCGATTGTTGATGGGAGTCCTCCTGAAGGATCCCTTCATTCTTGAATTGTGGCCTGGAGTGAACCCTTGATCTACCTCTTTGTAGTAAGGGATGGAATGATTATTTTATTCTTTGGAAAAGGACCCAAAATAGTTGAAGATGGTGGTTTTCACTGTCTTCTTCTTGATCATCAGTTTTCATTGGCAGAACGATCAGTGATATTTATTAACGTGGAAGGCTTTTGTGGTGGCCTCCAAAGTAGGAATTGTATTGTGCTAATGATATTCCTTTACCAGCACATTGGAGACCCAACATTGAAGACGTTGGGTGGTTGATAACGTTCTTCCCTGGACGAGGGTCCATCTTGATCAGTAGTTGCGAAGTTCAGAGATGCCGACTTGAAAAAATCCATTTCTGAGTGAAGTGAGTTCTAAGAAAAAAAACATGAAACAACAATAAATTCCGATAAAGTGAAATATTTTAGATGGATACATGCGTGATTGATTCTGTTTTTTATCCTTCCTTTATCAATTGATAGGGTCCTAAAAGGTTGGTAAAATTATTAACTTAGTAAAGGATTCACATCAGGTTCACCATTTTTATTTCGTAGTTCATTGAAATATGTGTTCTAGATTTAAGAATCACTACTTCTAGACAGTTTCCATTGGATTTATTCATCTAACTAGAAACATCCATCCATTCATTATCCAAAGGGGACTCTCTTTCCAAAGGAAGGTGTATATAATGTTTGAACTTTAAAATACTTAGGAATGTTCATTGGTTGATATGTTGGGATGTGAGAATCATCACACCACTTTTGGAGAATTTATGGTCTACTCTGGGACACTCTTTGTAAATTTTATATATTTTCATGAATGCTTATTAATTCGCCAAGCATAACATATGTTTCTCTTGGAATTTAAATCATTTTCCAACTTGTTTAAAATTTAGAATCATTAGTCTTCATTCATGGTTCTTCATTAATAGAGAAATCTGTATGTATTCTAGTTTCTCCATCAATGGTATTGTCTAATATACTATTTCTAGATTCTTTTAATCGTCATTATGATGATACTGGTTTTTTAATCCACTCAGCGGGACACTCTTGTATTTATCATCATTCAGGGAGTCAAAGGATTCTTCTGATATTGGGATCGTACCCATAAAATTGGCTACCTCTGTATCCTTGTTAAAGGAATAATAACTCTCGTAGTTTGGAGTCATTTAATGGGAAACATCATGCCTTTTAAGGTCATGTGATAAGGACCTCTAATAGAAATTTGTTTAGTCAATGTTTGGTGTGGGACTTATGCTGAAACCACTCAATAAACATGAATATGATATGATTTTACAAATAAGATTAGACCATGTTAGGAATATGGCCCAAAGATAACATGGTGGATTTGAAGTGTTGGGTTTTAACCTTACGATGGCTTCCTACATATCCCATGTGGGGAATCAAAGTTCACATAGTTTATTCGGTCATGAGTGTTTGTGAACTTGTTTTAATCATAAAAAATCCCTAATCCCAGGTGATTCATACTCAGTGTGAGAAGCAAGAGGATGTGAAAGATTCAACAATGACACATGCACCTTTCCTCCTCCGCTAGTGGAAGAGGGTGCACCTATGGAGGTAAGAGTGGAAGACACCTAAGTAGACCCGAGAAGAGGGTGAGGAGAAGAACCTTCCCTCTATTCACATTACATTAGACAAGGGTCCAATTAAAAAAAATAAGGGATGAAGGTTAGTGTCTTATACAAGGATAGTAGCCCATGGTGAAAAAGCTCAACGATAAAGAGAAAGAGAAACAGAAGTCCTTGTGCTCATCTCCCCTCCCGTATTTGGCACCAAATAAGAGAGGGGGAGAAATGATGATACCTCCTACAAGGAGAACTAGGGGATATTGCGCAAATGGTTTCTATAAAATTGATCCTAGTAGGGGATGGAGACTTCTCCTTTATTCAAAAAGATATAGAAGTTGTGAACCGTACCTTCCCTACCAAAAGACATGAGGTTTTGGGTCATCTATTTGAGAAGGGAGAGGCCAGGACACAACCCTCTTCAAAACAGGGAACTTCCCAACACTTTTTCTGGAAAAAAAGGTCCATGTGACTATGGATGTACAAATCCACAGACAATCCATGTGCACTAACTACATTATAAAACAAATATAGTAAATCTCTGACTGTGGATATACATACCCAAATAAGAGACGCACTAATGTGTCTTTCTAAAAGGTTTTATATTTCTAGATGTTTTGGTGGAGGTCTCAATAGAATCCCTTTCTGACAAGGGAACCAAGGAAGAAGAAGAATTTCCATTAATCTCTTTGAGGAAGGAATGATGGATTTTAGACTGAAGAGAGTAACTGAATCATTTAGGGGTGCTCATGTAGGTAAGAGAGCACAATTATGGTCACACAAGTAGACTTGGGAGACCTAAGATTCATTTAAGAGATGAAGAACCAGTATGGTAATACTTGGTTGAGACTTGAATCAAGCATTAAAGAGTATTCACAGGTGGAACCAAAAGTGGGGTGGTTAAGTTCCTATGAATGGAATAGGTGGTGCACATGTATTTCTAATTTTGGGAGGTTGGTCTCTTTAGGAAAGCATGTGTTATGGTTTTCAAACCCTAAAATGACTTATGTCTATTGATCCTTCCTTAAATCCTCTGCTCAATGGGTTGAAGAACTACCTTGAAAGTTTCAGAAGACTATGGTGAAGTACATGGGCTACCAGAGTAGCAATTCAGATTTTTTTAAATTCATCTACACAAATAAAGTCCACAAGGGTCTATTTATAGGAAAAAATTAGACATTGGGAAAATGGAATTTGGGTGTGCAAGTAGGTTACGTGATATTTTGGGATGCACAAGTATGCTGCGCGCCAACACCCTTTTGGCCTGACTAAGGTGACCCAAAACTAATCCCTTTGAAAACCTTGATTTTCTTCATCTATTTTATCCTTTTCATTCTAATTTATTTCCCATGGTAATTTTTTAGAATCTTTGATGGAATGGAGTGTCAACACACTCCCATGTCCATCTTAGTAGTTAAGATTCACTCCCACGACCATCCTAGTTTATCTCATGAGATATAAATATCTTCCCAATCCATCAAAGGGAGATATAGGTCCAACCAATCTCATAGTGAAATAATACATATATGTGCTACAAAAACATAAATCACTTTCTATAAACATAGGCCATGGAATAAAATGGGGGTTTTAATTATCATTCCATTATAACATAATCCAAGGAAAAAAATGGATTTCATAAACATAATAAACATAATAAAACCATAGGAATTATGGAGATAATATTATTCAAACATATCTTTATTAAAAAATGTTATCATATCTGGAAAATAATTCTGATAAAACACTTGAAAATAATTCTTGAGGAAAATATCATTTCTTCTTCAAAAACATTTTGTTTTATTAAAAAATGTAATTTTAAAATAAAACAATTTATTTGAAAATATCATTGAAAAGATGTATGTTAATCATAAATAAAATAAGGAATTATGAAGTATGAAAAATAAATTCATGCCATATATGTGAAAATTAAACATTTTCCTCATACTTTTACAAAAAAAAGTCCAAAATTAAATCGTTTGGAAAATGAAAGAACGAGTCATTCCAAACCGTGAATGAAAATTACAAAAATGATTAAAAATTACTTTAATCATCCATAATAGAATAGTAAAAAATTTATGAAATAATTTTTAGAAAACATAGACCTGGATGATAAACATACCCATGTAAATGTTTATGTAAAAACAATCTTGAATAATAATGAGATTGTGAAATTATCCCTTACCTGGTGTTTTGAATCTCTTCGTACTCACACAGGAATCCATTATAATAAATAAAAAAATTAAAAAACTTTTACATAAGATTATTCTTATATTTAATATCATATATTTTTTGATAATGAATTTATATTACCTGTTTTTTGAGGATCATAAGTCGTGGTTTTACTCCGGGTAATATTCACAATGTTATTCACATGTGTCCCAATTTGTTATATCATTATTCCTTATAATTATATCATGATTCCAAAATGTTGATCATGATATAAAAATCATGTATATCGGGTATATTTATATTTTAAAAATCTATATCATAATGAAGTACTAAATTAAATACACTTTCAATGGATATGTTAAGCCGTACGTATGCATGAACGATGATTTCGTTTTTAATTTTCATGTCGAAATAAGGTGGTTACATGTCATATATAAATTTATGTTTGTATGAATGTATGTATATAATTATTCACATATCCTTTTTATATCATAAAAGTCCACCAAACCCATCACTAAATCATTGCATGTGGTTTTTGAACAAATCACCTCACTTTGAGGGTGTGGTAGTCCACACTTCCTCGAACGATATTATCATATTTATACCAAATAGAAAGTAAAATGATATGAGTTATAAAAAATAATATGGAAGATTAATGAAATAATATATGATATATATATATATATATAATTCACATAATAATTTCCACCATTAATGGTGTTAAAATAAAAATGAACAATCATCATTTCGTGAGGTAGTGGTTCGCCATACACAGAAACAGTATGCTCAATATCAATTAGATGGAGGTGTGTGTTACTATAGATTGAAACATAAGCATAAAAATATCCTAGAATATTTCAAATAATTTTGTTTTCATACCATAATAGAATAAATAGAGTTTAGGTGTAGAGAATGAAAATAAAGGAAATCAGCATGAGATTTGTAACACCCCAATCTTCTATGGTACTTTTCCATTTGAATAATGCAATAGCTTGCGATGTACGCAACATGGAGTTTTAGTACAACACATCAAATCAAACTAGACATTATGAAAATAGTACCCACTTCTTGAAATTTTATAAATTATATTTTTCAAAATGAAATTCACTTTTGGGTTCAGAATATCAAAATTAGCTTAGGGTGAATTTTTGGTATTTTTCTAAAAACATTTATTTTTTGATGAATAGGGAAAAACACTACGTAATTGTTTAAAATAGAATTTTTATTGAAATAATTATATATTTTATTTAAATTTATTTTAAGTATAAATAGATATATAATACCTATATAAGTTCAATATAATTCATTGGAGTCATTTTATAATAATATTAGATGTATGAAATTTTATTGAACTTTTTATCGTCTTTACCCACATTCTAGAAGAAATTGCAAATTTGAATAAACCAAAATATTACCGCTTCTATGAATTGAATTTTATAAATTTTAGAGACACATTTTACATCAATAATCAATATGTTCTTCAATAAGATAAAAATAATTTTAGTGAATAGTAACTTTTGACTTTTATTTACCACGGTTAAAAATAAATTTGGTAATTAAAGGTAAAAATGATATAATAATTACCCTAAAACATGTTCTAATAATATTAGATAAGATTATTTCGACCAAAATCAACAATATAAATAAAATATGATCCTTCTGGTCACCATGGATTATATTTGGACATTTATTATTATTTTATTTAAATAAGAGTTAAAAGTGTTTAATTCAAAGTTTAATAACTAAAACATTTTTAATATAGGGTTATACATAAGATAAATTCAACTACAAATATTAATTAGAAATTAAAAATTTTTTATACATAATGGTATTTTATATATAATTTGAAGACATTAAATAATTTAATTTATTTATGACACAATGATGATGCAGTAATTACCTAATTATTGAATGATTAAAAATTGATATTATAAATATTAATATAATAGTAAATTGAGAGTTGGATGAATTAAAATTTTTTCTAGGTAAATATGACATGTTATGGTCAATTAAATAAACCTTTTAGATGTGATAAAGTTGTTTTGACTTTCACAAAAACAAAATACCAAATAGCTTCAAAATTGACATAAATGAGTTTTTAAAACAAATACTATATTATTAATTGATATAATTATCCTAGAAATCTATGGTTCTACAAAATGAATCAGATAATATCAGATATATCAATAATGAACCACTTGGGGTTCTCTTGGGTTTTTATAGTATGTTTATTAAACATTAATTATAATAATACAAGAATACATGGTAAAAGTTAAACTATTTTACTAAAAGTTAAATATAATAGATAAGGCTAATATGGTGACCTAAACCTATATAAAACCTATTGGTTGAAATGTTTTCGACCTAGCCCCACCTTAGCATTGAAAAAAATTCTTTTTTGGAGCCATTATAAACTGAATATGATTTTATAATAAAATAATATTTCAACATTTTCTGAAAGTGACCCTCACCTCTCTTATAAAAGGGTAATTCCCCTTCTCTAAAAATCACACCTCCAAAGCCATTTGTCTCAGCCAACCCCTGATAAAATACTCCCAAAACTACCCTCAATTTGACCTTTAGGCCTTAATTTTATCATAAATCCACCCTAAGGAGCCCTTTTGATCAACTCAAATGGAAACACCTGAAGAAGAGGTAATAATTTCACCACATCTTTCAATGATCTATTCTTCTTCCACTTCCACCTTAATTGCTGTTTTCTTAACAAAATAATAACTCGATTAACTAATACATACTATGATTTTATTATAAATATGGTATGACTATATTCATTATTCTATCCATCCTATGAATGACAAGTCACCAGACATGCGTACGTACGGCTTACCGTCTCCACGTCGTGGTGTAGTTCATTATTCTAACACCTAATTAATTGGATGGTTATAATAATGAGTATAACTGATGTAAATAAAAAACAGAACATCTTAAGAATTCTATATATATGATATATTATCCAATTATATACAATTTCATGATCAATAGAATGATATTGTCACTCGTTCTTACTTAAGGATTACCGTCTCCACGAACACAAAGAAATTTATTCCCCATCATAACCAATCAAGACTAATTTTTATTTTAGGATTAAAAATAATTTTTAAGAAATTAATAACATTATTTATATGAATCAAATACATTATTTCTATAACGAACATTTATTACATAATCAATCCTATAAATGGAAAAAAATTAGTTAACACCTAAAACGATGATACTACTGAAATCATATTAAAAATGCAATATTAGAAGATCTTATATGATATCATATTTATGTATGTGGTTCTTGAATAATTTAATAATTATTATTTAACTATTTTATAAGTGGTTAATGTAACCTCAATCATGGAAATGTTCAAGATAAGGGTTAATTCTTCTAGCTCTTTATTATCTGGGGTTGTTTATACATGAGTATATTTTGGGCCTTCTTTATCACCCACATCCGAGTTTCTTAAAAATGAATTTCAAAACATTATTTATATTTTCTAGATTATGGGTGAATTTAATTTATACCCTTTTTTGACTTTTTAAATAATTTTTATAAAGTAATCTTTCCATCATTTTCCAAACAAGGTCATTTATGACCTTTTCGAAAAAAATTAAGGAAAAGGGGTTTTTTAACTTATACGGAGAGTGTGGATATATTATGGTATTATAAAATCTTCGAAGCTTCCGATAAAAACATATATGAATATTTTAAAAATAAATGTTTTATTTTATAATTTTTTTACTTTTTCAATGATTTCAAAATAGAAAGAGATATTTCTCTCAAATAGTTTTGATATCATCTATGTCAATATACTTTGATGGATTTTACACTTGTTTGAAGTTGATTTATTATGATACAATCTTCCATATTGTATTAATGGTTTTGTGATATGTTTTACTATGGATGTGTTATTTTTATACCATTCATGTTTTATGGTTAATGTATTAAGATTTCATATTCTTATTTTAATACGAATGTTTATGCTATGTTTTATCCTTTTAATATGAGGAATGCAATGGACTTAATAAGTTATGAGTGGAGCCCGCTATAGCTCCTCGATGCATTGGTAGGTATAATTAGACAAACAAGTGTTTTCCATAAGAATTCGAAAAATTATTATTTGTAGTATGGGCAAGAGGCCTTGACTATGTGGTTATGATGTCTGACATTATGCATTCCATCAATATGAAATTGGTTATTGATATTGCATGTGATTATTCAACTAGTAGAATATCCATGTAAATAAGTAAATGATATTATTTGATTTATATTTTCCATATTATGATATATATTATGTTTAAAAGGCTTATATTTTAGACATATTCACTGCCTTAAAAATTAAGGATTATTTATGAAAGTGTCTTCTATATTTTTATCCTTACAAAGCATCTGAGCTTATTCCTTTCTATCTTTTATTTTTTCCATGATGTGTAGAAGAATATTATGTCTGAACTACATGGATAGTCTAAGGGAGACGAGGGTGTTCAAAGGAGACATTGTGTTGTTGTTTTTAAATTTATAATGTAATGTAAAAATTATGAATGTATCTAGAAATTCCAAGGCTACCAAACTGATTGGTCTTTTGGGATTTGATCCCTTGTGATCATGCCATTGTTATATAATATTGCACCGAATATCAGTAACTATGGTTGAGGAATTATAGTTACTATTAGAGAATTTTTTGTACAATACTTGGAACCTAAATTTAGAAAAACTCTGATAAGAGATCATTACCCTAAGATAGACTATGAATATTAGTATTGAAGAACTTCCTAGAATTTTGGAAATATATAGTTTTTGTGAGTTTTCGAAGAAATAAATATCTGTCAGGATACAAGCAAGTAGAGGTGGCTCGGGGACAGATATACCTTTGAGTGAAAACTCAGACAATGAGTTTCGGGCTTGACCTGGGGTATCCTGTTACAAGACAATGGGACTTGCTTCACTCTTGGTTATGACAGACCATGTCATGACCCGTCCCCCAAGGGCACATATTGTGTCTACCCCAAGACCGCCTTTGATAGGCTAGGGGTTGGCATCTGTCACCAAAGGCGTAAAACCCTAAACTAGGAAGGCATTGCCTTTATAATAGTTAGAAAACACAGCAGAGTACGCAACTGGAAGTAAAAAAACTAAGTAAAATACAACACACAAGAGTGTTTTGAAAGTAAAGGGGTCGGAAATACCAGCCCAACAGTAAAGTACAAAACAACTAAAAATCTAGTACAACTAAAAAAAAGAAGTAAAGCAGCTACTGGGTCCTCCTCCGAAATTTCCACCTATAGAGTGGGTACAGATGGCCTCCTCAGCACCCCATGCCCATCCGTCCGCTCCGTGTATGTCTCACCGAGTGGTCAACCTCTGGGTACCGTCCAGTACTACAACTCTCTGCCCGATCAGCATTGTCCATCGTATGCTACCAACACAATGAGGTGCGGGCATAGGCCATGCATGGGTTAGTATAGCAATACTCAGTAGGGATCTTGAGACACTCATGGTCTCACAAAATCCAACAAATATACCCACAAAGTACGGAGTCAACGGATAACCATTACATAGATATATTCCCATACATATACCTAAGTTATTTAGTAACCCATCTCAATCATGAGGAAAACATGAAAGTCATTGACACAACTCAAATAAGGATTTCAGTGAAGTACAGAATTACAGATGATTAGTCGCGAAGCTAGATCATCTAATTCTATCAAGAGGCACTGCTTATGACAATACGGAGTCTGACCCACACATGATCGATAGGTACTAACCCCCACAATGACCCACACAGGATCTGACCAACACAGGATAAGTATGCGCTGACCCACATAGAATCACTTAGCGCTGACCCACATAGGATCGGTATGCGCTGACCCACATATGATCGTTGATTGCTGACCTCCGTATGATCTGTCTCTAACTTCTGCCTCACTATCGACCACTGGATTCCTCGGTCCTTCTGTGCTCGAGTTCCGTAGAACCAGCCCCCAAGTTCTCGGTCATACAATGACCGCCACTAAATTCCAAAAATGTATAACTCAAAGGACCTCCATGTCATAAGGGTTACAACGTGACAGACGGTGCATCAATTGGACGCTTGGTCTGTGAGTTATTGGCATTTCTGTTATAAGGGCCAGGTTGGTTTTTAGGTTCAAACTGACCCGATCATACTCCAACTGTGTCGAAACCTCAAGTGGGTAGGCCGAAAGATCTGTCTCGCTCCGAGTCTTCCATCACCATAGGTGGTTCCTCAATCGGACACCCGTAGTCTAAGATAGGGGTGAAAAGGTATAAACTGGCCAAACGAGTCTGGGTCTGGTCTAACCCAGTCAGACTGACCCAGTCTGCGGGTTTGATCTGGTCCGAGGAAGCAGCCATGCCGAAGGGGGCGGGCCAGCTCGGGGGTGGCCTAGCCCGAGGGTGGCCCTACCGAGGGTGGCCCGACCGAGGGCGGCCTGGCAGAGGGCGCCCCTACAGAGGGCGGCTAGGCATCCAACAGTAGCCCCGCCCAGGGGGGGAGGCACATTCCCCCTGGCACCCGAAATGTAGAGCCATTCATGTGTGAGCTGAAACCAACGCCAGGTGCCCCGAGCGGCCAGCTGCACCACCCCTCGGCGTGGCGCAGTGGCACCGCGAGCCTCCACCATGGCATGCCCTGGACTTGGCTCTTCTTCCATGCTGCAGGCCTGTGTCGCACCCTCTTAGTGACCCGGCAGACATGCACCACCCGTTTTCTTCATGGTCGGCTTGATGTCATATGTCGTTGCTCTGCCTCTGCCATCAACACAATGAGAACAACAACAAGGGGGGAGGGTCAGACCATATTTGTGCAGTCTGAGCCCTCATTGTTAATATGATATCAATTGGAAACAAGGATCACAACAAAACGAAGAATAACGGAGGGTAAAAATAATATATAAATCAACCCCTACCTCTTATTTGTTGATCATTGAAAGTGGAAAGAGAGGAAAAGTAGACGTCGATTCATCGACGCTGGGAAGCATCCGGGGAAGAAGCTTCATCAGTGTTCATCGCGGTCGGCCCCATCTCTTTTGGCTTGGAATAAAATTGATGAAGAAGTTCATCATGCGACGATGGTGTGTGGCATTCTTTGTTGGAAGGGTGAAGTTCTCCCACTTAAAGCTCAACCAAAATATTTTCCAGCCCAAAAATAATAGACTATCTATTATTTGAAAGGTTGGGAAGAATTGAAAAGAATTCAAAAGGGGTTCCAATTAATTAAAAGAAGTTCAATTAATTAATTGTGACGGTTGGTGTAAAAATTAATTGGGGAAGGTGGAGAGTTGACTTCTCACATAAATGGGGAGTTAAAAGGGGGGTTTATAGCTAATGTGGACCCCACCAAAGATATCCTTCCAAGGGAGGTTATGTATGGGTGGGACCCACCATAATAACCTCCCATGGGAGGAGAGGGTGTTGTGTCCCCCACCTCCATCCCCCCCTTGGAGGATTAAACCGCCACAGATAATAATAAAGTAACACTTTATTTTTATTTAATTTAATTAAAAACCCCAAAAACTAACTTTCATTCTCATCAGAACGCAACTGCGGTGAAGGTCTCACTAAGAAATTACGGACGCTGCATGTTCAATGGTACCCTTATATTTCAATTCTGTGCACCAGTTCAAACGATATAAAATCCATCTCATACGTTTACTGAACTTACCTGAACAAATCTTCAGAAAATGATTCCGGGCATATCCAGCATCAGAATCAAGCGCCGTAAATTTTTACGGGCTCGTAAAAATCCAATGAATTTAAGAAAAAAAAATTCTTCGGAATTTCTAGGTATTTAAACTCCTGGAGGATATGATTAGGATAATACACATTTTAATTACAAACTATTATGAAGGATTTATGAGTATAAACCTCCTCAAAGAAAACATTTTTATGATTATGGATTATATCCATACACCATTAAATTTATGTTAAGTGTTTTACAAGTTTCCAATTGTGTATTGCGATTCATAAACTAATATAGTGTATGAAATTGTTTAGAAATGTCACCTAGTGGAAGGAATGGAAACAGTATCAGCGCATGTAATCCACGTAGGGATTTCCCTCCTACTCAAGATAATTATAGTGTAGTTGGTGATGCAACTGGGGCTAATTAGTTTATCAGCATACTGGGACCACTCACCCAGGTTATGAATAATAACCCTACCCATATAGATCACCCTTCTCAACAATGCAGAGGATCAATGTTTGACCACTTCATGAGCCAACAACCACCAATATTCAATGGGACTACAAATCCATTTGTAGTTGTGTAATAGATAAGTTCGTTAGAGAAAATATTTCATGCTTTGGGGAGTAGAGAAAAGGAAAAAGTTTTCATTGTAGTTTATCACCTCATGGGAGATGCATGTCAATGGTGGTCAATAATTAAACACACAATGAAAAATGTAGAATTATAAAATATAGATTGGATGGATTCTAATTTTCTCTTCTTAAAAAAATACATTCCTCATGACCATCGAGCAGATTTGGAAATAATATTTCTAAATCTACAGAAACAAGAGGATGATAATGTCACAAAGTATGAGGCTAACATTACATGGTTATCAAGGAATGCATCAGATTTTTTCTTTAACTGAAGGAGTAATATTGATCGATTATTTTATGGGATAAAAAAATTTATCCATCAAGCATTAGTCTCACAATCTATCTCATCATATGAAGTTATTGTCTCATGTGTTATCAATACATAAACAGAATTCTCTAAATCTTATTACATTAATGAAAAGCAAGAGAAGAATAGATTTTTAAACACTCTAGAAATGGAAATTATGGGAAGAAGGGAAAAGTTGAATTTCTAGTATGCGGTAAATGTATGAAGAAATACCCTGGTACTTTCCTGGAGGGGATGAATGTCTATTACAGGTGTGGGGAAAAGTTCCACCCACCAAACTCGCGATTGAAAGGAAAAGAAAGAGTCTTTCATTGTTTAATGCTAAAATTATAGGGAAATGGGGCATTATTCAAATGAATGTCCTAAGGGCCAATAAAATTTACCCCAGAAAAGGCCAAGGGAGCAAGGCCAAGCTTATGATATCACTACTGCTGAGGTTGAATCTCCGAATGATGTGGTGGCAAGTATTTTAATGGTTTCCTCAAGTTTTGCCAATGATTTATTTGATTGTGGATCATCACATTGTTTCATATATTACTATTTTTCTAAGAAAATTAGACATTTCCAATTTGATTTAACAAGGTAATTGTTTGTAAAACTCCTAAGGAAACTATCATTGCAATAATTTTTTGTGAAATAGTCTTCATTAGAACATATATATGCTCTTTCTCTTCTTATATTATCATCATACCACGATTTAATTTGATATAATCCTTTGTATGTATTTCATTTCAGACCATGATATGAAAATTTATTGTAAGAAGAAGGAGGTTGCAATTTTTGATGATGATAAAGAGTACCTTATCTTTAGAGAATAAACTTCTCCACCTTATTCTTATCTAGATCCACACCAAATAGATCTACTAAATTAAATTGTTGGGGAGGAAGATAATGAAATAACTATAGATGAGGAAAATAATTTTAAAATATGGGACGAACCTATTGTATAATAATATATTGATGTGTTTCCAGGGGATTTACATGGACATCCTTCAGAACAAGAAATTGAGTTTTCCATTGATTTAGTTCCCAGTTCGAGGCCCATATCGAGAACGCATAGAGAATGGTAAATGTGGAAGTAGTGTAACTATAGAAACAACTAAAGGAATTTTGTAATAAAGGATTTATTATCCCTAGTGTTTCTCCATGGGGAACCCATGTTTTTTTTGTTAAGAAGAAGGATGGATCTATGAGGTTGGGCATTGACTATAGGGAGATAAATGAAATAAAAATAAGAACAAGTATTGTTTAACTCACATTGATGATTTATTCATCCAACTTCATTAAGCAAAATAGTTTTCAATGATTGAACTTAAATTTGGATATCATCAGTTTTGTGTGAAGAAGTTAGACATTTAGAAAAAAGCATTTCGAACCAAGTAGATACATTATGAGTTTACAGTAATGCCTTTTGGACTGACTAATTGACCCTCTGTTTTCATGGATCTAACAAATAGAATTTTCAAAGAATATCTTGATGACTTTTTAGTTGTATTTATTGACGATATCTTGGTATACTAAAAAATTTACGAAGATCATGAAAATCACTTACGCACTATTCGAAAAACCCTCAGAAAAAATGAATTCTATGGGATGTAAAGCAAGTGTGAATTCTGGCTTCATGAAATTTCTTTTATTTGATATATTGTCTATAAGGATGGAATCTATGTTAGTCCTTTTAGTAAAATATAAATACAATAATGGCCAACACCAATGAGAATAACTGAGGTATGCAGTTTTATTGGTTTAACTGGTTATTATCGGCGTTTCTCCTAGAATTTCGCCCGATTGGAAAACCCATTAACCATGCTCACATGTAAAGGGGTTAAATTTGTTTTGAAATCAGAGTGTGAATAATTTTGTGAATATGTGAATAGAATATTAGTCAATGCTTCTATCTTGAATCTACCATCGAGAATGATGTGTTTGATATTTATAGTGATGCTTAGAAGAAAGGACTTGGTTGTGTCCTTATGCAGAATGTTAGAGTTATTTCTTTTTCATCAAAATAGATAAAAAATTAGTAACAAAACTATCCCACACACTATATTGAGTTAGAATATGTAATATTTACTTTTAAGATATGGAGACACTCTCTATATGGTAAAAAATATGAAATATATACTGATCACAAGAGCTTGAATTCTATTTTCTCACAAAAAAACACAACATGAGGAAAAAGAGATGGCTGGAACTAATCAAGGATTATTATTGCACTATACACTACCACCCGGGGAAGGAAAATAATGTGGAAGATGCTTTAAGTAGAAAGGATCATGGAGTTTCTAACCGGTTGAGAGTTGAAAGATATCTTGTGTTCTTGGATCTAGTAAAAATAGATATGGGAATAATCATGGAATGTAAAACATCTATAGATTTTCAAATGGTTTCTAAACCATATTTACTAGAAATGATAAAATGTTATCAGATTGATTATAAGGAGTTTAAAAAGAAAATTAAATCCTTGAATGATGGTAGATTGATTGACTACATATATGAAGATGCAATTTTGAAATTTGGTAAGATACATTGTGTTCCAGATATACCTGATCTAAAAAGTGAATTGGTGGATGATGTTGATAGCTCCAATTTATCTATACACCATAGTAGCACTAAGATGTATAGAGATTTTAAGGAAAATCTTTGGTGGGACAATATGATAAGGTAGATTGTTGATTATGTGTCAAAATGTATGGTTTTTCAATAGGTTAAGTCTGGAAGAAAATATACTAGAGGAGTCATGCAACCTATTCACATACATGAGTGGAAATGGGATGATATTACGATGGAATATTTATGGGGATACCAAAGACTCCTAGAAGGAATGGTGCAATGTGGTTCATTGTTGATCGATTTACCAAGTTAGCACAATTTAATTCTAAAAGAGAAGATTTACCACTTGAACATTTAGCACGACTATATATTAATGAAGTTGTAAGACTTCATTGAGTACCCCTATTGATTGTTTCTGATCATGATACCCATTTTACATCATGATTCTGGAAAAGTCTTCAGAAGTCCTTGGATACTGAATTTCATTTGAGCACTTCCTACTAACCTCAAAATAATAGACAATCAAAAAGAATTTAAAGGTATGAGGGATCAATATTTACCTCAGCTAGAATTTTCCTATAATAACAGATTTCATTCATGTATTTAGATGGAACTATAAGAAGTGTTATATGGAAAGAGATGTCACACACTAACTTGTGGGGATGATGTTGGGGAAAGAAAACTTTTTGGCCCAGAACCTATTGAAGAAACAATGGAAAAGGTGAAGGTTATCCAACCCCACATCAAAGAAGCTCAAAGTATGAAAAAGAACTATATGGATAATCGAAGGAAAGATTTTAAATTTCGTGTTTGAGATCATGTTTTCTTGGATATATCTCCATGGATGGGTGTTATACATTTCGGTTAGATGGGTAAATTAAGTCCCAGTTATATCGAACCTTTTAAAAGTATAGATTGAATTAGAGTTTTTGCTTATCGTTTGGAAATGCTCCCAAGTGTCTCCAAGTTCATGATGTGTTCCATGAATCACTGTCAAGAAAATACATGCCAAACCCGACGCATGTAAACACCTATGAGGAAATTGAACTGGAACCTGATCTATCTTATTGTGAAGAGACTATCATGATTCTTGATAGTATATAACAACAATTGAGAATCCATATGATGTATTTGGTAAAATTTCTTGTGTGAAATTATAACATGGAAGAGGCAACGTAGGAACCCGAGGAACTAATGATAAAGAACCACCCATATCATTTTTTGTTGTAATATTCTTGAAATTACAATGACAAAATTATTTCATGGAGGGGATAATGTAACAACCCAATCTTACACGATATATTTTCCTTTGATTAATGCAATAGTTTGCTCTGTACACAACATGGAGTTTTAGCACACCATGAAAAATCCAACTAGCCGTTATGAACAGTATTACCCACTTTATGAAATTTTATAAATTTTATTTTTCAAAATAGACTACATTTTTGGGTTCCGAATATCAATATTATCCTATGGTGATTTTTTGGTATTTTTTCTGAAAACAATCAATTTTTAATGGATTGTGAAAAAACACGACATTTTTGTTTAAAAATGAATCTTTATTTATATATTTATTTATTTTATTTTAATTAATTTGTTGTCAAAATAGATTCATATTATCTATATAAGTTTAATATAAATTATTGGAGTCATTTTATAATAAGATTAGATGTATAAAATAATATTGAGCTTTTTAAAGTCTTTTATCCTTCTTTTAGGCGCATTTGTATATTTTCATAAAAAGTAATTTTACCACTTCTATAAGTTTAATATCAAAAATTTGATAGTCATGGCTATCATCAGTAAGTAAATTTTTTTTCAACAATAAGAAAATAATTTTTGTTGAATAGTAACTTTTGACTTTTATTTACCACGGTTAAAAGTAAATTGGGTAATTAAAGGTAAAAAATGATATTATAATTAACCTAACACATATCATAATTCTATTGGATAGTTGTATCTTGGCCAAAATCAACCTTAGGCATAAAATATGATCTTTTTGGACCACATGGAATAGATTAGGGCATTTATTATTATTTTATTTAAAGAAGAGTTAATAGTGTTTACTTCAAGGTTGAATAACTAAACCATTTTTAATTTAGGTTTATACAAAAGATAAATTCAACTATAAATATTCATTATAAAGATAAAAATATTTCCTAAATAATGGTAATTTATTTATAAATTTTATACATTAAATAGTTAAATTTATTTATGACACAATGATGATGTAGTAATTACATTATTATTGAAAGGTTAAAAAATTGATATTTTAAATATTAATGTAATTGTAAATTGAGAATTTTGATAAAATAAACTAATTTTCACGGTTAATATGACATGTTACGGTTGATTAAATAATCTTTTTAAAAGTTGGTAATGTTGTTATGAATTTCACAAAAACAAAATACCAAATAGTGTCAAAATTGTCAAAAATGTGTTTTTAAAACAAATACTATATTATTAATTGATATAATATTCTTAAAAATATAAGGATTAGAAAAAGTAAATAGATAAGGTTATATATATCAATAATTAACCAATTTTGGTTATCTTGGTGTTTTATTGTATGTTTATTAACCATTTATTATAATAATACAAAAATACATGGAAAAAGTTAAACTATTTAACTAAGAGTTAAATATAATAGGTATGGTTTAAATGGTGACCTAAACCTATCTAAAACCTATTTTTTAAGAGGTTTTCGATCCAGCCCCACCATATCCTTGAAATAATATTTATGGAGCATTTATAAACCGAATATTATTGTATAATAAAATAACATTTCATGATTTTTCTAAAGTGACCCACAACTATCTTATAAAAGGGTACATCCCCTTCTCTAAAAATCACACCTCCAAATCCATTTAGCTCAGCCAACCCCTACTCAAATGTCTTCCCAACTACACTGACATATAGTTAACGGCATTACTTTTATCACAAATCCAACTTAATGATCCCTTTTGATCAACTCAAAAGGAAACACCTGAAGAAAAGGTGATAATTTCACCACCTCATTCAATGTTCTTTTCTTCTTCCACTTCATCTTTATTTGTTGTTTTCATACTAAAATAATAACTCCAATACCTTATAAAACTATTAATTTGTTGTAAATATTTTCTCTCATGTGTACATAAGGATTACCATCTCCACGAACGCGATGAAATTCATTCCCAATCATAACAATTCAAGAACAATTTTTACTTTATGATTAAAAATAATGTTTATGAACATAATTTCATTATAGATAAAAATAAAATACATCATATCCATAAAAAACATGGAATTGGTGACTAAGAATATAAAGGGAAATGAATCGGTTAACACCTGAAATGATGATACTATTGAAATGTTATTAACAAAGCAATATAAGAAGATCATATATGATATCATTTTTGTGTATGTGGTTCCTCTATAATTTAATAACAATGTTTTAACTTGTATACAGGAGGTTAACATTCCCTCAGTCAAGGAAAACTACATGTAATGGGTTAATTCTACAATATCATCATTATAAGAGGTTGTTTATAGGTGAATGTTTACAAGGACCTCTTTATTATCCACATCTGTGTTTCTTAAAAATGTATTTCAAAACATTTTTACTATTTCCTAGACTATCGGGTAATGTTATTTATACCCTTGTTTGAATTTTTATAGAATGTTTATAAATTAATTCTTCCATAATTTTCCAATCCAGTTCCTTTATGGCATTTTCTACAAAATTATGGAAATAATGTTTTTTTAATTTATACAGTGTGTATGGCTATTGTCCGTCGTTATAACATATTCAATGCTTCCACTACAATCTGATGAGAATATTTTCAGAATAAATTTTTTCTTTTATAATTATGTGACTTTTAAATGATTTCAAAATTGAAAGAGATATTTCTCTCAAATAGATTTGATTTCATTTATGTCAACATCCATGGATGGATTTTACTCTTGTTTGAAATTGATTTATTATGATACAATATTCTATATTTTATTAAACATTTTGCGATTTGTTTTGACTAAAGATGTGTTATTTTTATACCATTTATGGTTTATGGTTAAAGTATTAACATTACATATGCTAGTTTTAATACAAATGTGTATGTTTTGTTTCAAACTTTTCAAATGAGGAATGCATTGGACTTAGTAAGTGACAGGTGGAGCTTGCTATAGCTCATCGACGCACCATTTTGTCTCATGAGGAAATCTAGTGTTTGGAACAAGGCCTTAACAAAATATTATTTGTAGTATCTAAATGATGCCTTGACTATGTGGTTATGATGTCTGAAATTATGAATTCTATCAAAATAAAATTGGCTATTGATATTTCATTTGATTATTTCACTAGTAGAATATCTATATGAATAAATATATGGAATTATTTGATTTATATATTCAATATTGTGCTGAAGTTAAAGATTAAAAGGATTATTTTTAGTCTTATACATTTCCTTAAATGTTTATACTTATTTATTATTGTTTCTTCTATATTATTATCCTTACAGAACATCTAACCTCACCCCTTTCTATGTTTTATTTTTCCCAGGATGTGAAGAAGTATATATTATGACTGACCTGTAGGGATACACCAAGGGAGATGAATGTGTTCAAAGGAGACATAATGTTTCTATTTTTCATTTAATAATGTAATGTAAATCTTATGTATATATCTAGTACTTCCAAGGCTACTAAACTGATCATCCTTTTAGGATTTGATCCCTTATGATCATGAAAATGATATTTAACTTGGAACCGACTCTAGGTAACTAGGGTTAAGGCATTACAAGGGAAGACATTACTTCTTAATCGGTTAACTCCTTTTGTTTTGGGCCAAATGGCATCCTAGATTTTCTTTCTTCCCAATTAGAGGATTATAGTAGTAATGGATGAAATTTGAGAGGAGAAATGTTTAGGGTTTGGGAGATCGAAATATATATTCATGTCTTAATAAAAGAGATGGAGAGTTACCATATTGTTAGGGAGAGGAATGGAAATTTAGGAAACTCTAAAACTATTAATTTATAATAAATTGATTTTTCAATTAAAATATATCCAAAGTGAGTTATTCATATTTTGAGACTAGTAAGCATCTAAATACTCTCAAACAACGAATTTTAGTCATGTTTAGGTCATAATATTACCCTTATCCTTTAGATTTAACATTTATTTAAAAAATTTAACTCTTGTCGTGATAGTCTTTTTTCATAATATGGTAAATATAGATACTATAAAATTCCAAAGTAAACCCAATTAGATCATTTATAACATATTTAACACTATAAAATTTAGTTTTATGAACCTTATATTTTTATTAATTTTATAATATTTAATAAAAAATTATTTATTTTAAAAAATTATTTATGTCAATTTCTAAACTATTTAATATTTTCATTATAAAAAAATTCAAAACAACATTATGAAACAGAAAACATACATCAAATCTAACAATAACATGTCTATGTAATCTATAAAGTTTGTGTATTCCATTAACTAAGTGAAATAATATATATTTTTATATTTTTAATATCATTTATTTGATATCACAATTAATTAAACAAATATTCTATCATTATCGTACAAGACAATAATGATGTTATTTCTTCTATAAAAATTGAAAATAAATTATAACGATGAAAATAAATTTCTTATATTCTCAATCAATAATTATCATCCATTTTATCTTATGCATAGCCCTATATTAAAAATCATATAGTAATTAAATATTAAACATTAGTCTTCCAAATCATCTTTAAATAAAATATAATAAATGTCATAGTCTAACAAAAGTGGCATCAATAGGATCATAGTTTTAACCAAAGTTGATTTGGGATGAAAAAAATATCCAATGAAATTACCACAATTGTTATGTTAGTTTTATATTAATATAACATTATGTTTACCTTTAATTACCCTGTTTAACTTTAATCATGGTAAATAAAATTTAAATGTTTCTATTCACCAAAAATTATTTTGATCTTATTAGAATTTATTTTTTATACTTATTACAACCATATATGTCTATTTTTTAAAATTCAATTAACAGATGATGTAAAATTTTGTCTAATTCTATTCTCGAAAACATTGCTAAAAGGAGGATAAAAGAAAAATTCAAAAGGTCAATAATTTTTTATATCTAATAATATTATAAAATGATTCTCATTATTTAATTAGATTAATATATTTATGATTTATCTATAGTATCTTTAAAATTAATTTAATATAAAACAATGATATAAATGAAAAAGTCTATTTGTAACTACAAAATAGTATTTTTCACTGTTCATCAAAAATTGATACTTTCCATAAAAATTCCAAAATTTTACCCTATGAGAATTTAGATTTTCATAATTCAGAAATGATTTTTATTTCATCAAAAAAAATATTTATGAGTGTGTAAAATTAACTTTTTTTAGAATAAAATAAAAATGGTTCTTTAGTGTGAATGTTATTTTCAAACATTCTAGGAAATTACCAAGACTAATATATTTTGATTGAAATATTTGAAAATTAGTTTTTATTATTCATATAACTTTGTTTATCTATTAGGTTATAAATAATTAATATTGATAATAAAATTAAAAAGAGGTGTTTCGTAGGAACATAGGGTTTCATGTATCATACGCCATGTCAGTGTTGTGTGCAACGTATGCCAAGTTGATTCTATGTGAAAGGAATGTTTGACTTAGTGAAATAAAAGATATAAATTAAAATATTAATTTATTTGAAAAAATGTCCATAAAAACTCTGGGTGTTACATGAAACCCATTTCTCTTCTACGAGTTATATTTATTTTGAAACCCTCCTCTTTTAATGGGAAGTGCTTTGATGAAATGATTTTGAAATCTATCTATTTTTTCCAATTTATGACACGATGACATGATTATTGTTATAATTTAATTTCACGGGTTATGTTATGATGTTCATGAAACACATACATTTTATGGGTCCTGATATAATGAATGTTTTATTATCATGTGGAATATGTATGTATAATTTTATTATTTGATGGTTGTGACCTATATCTCTCTAAAATTAATTGGGTAATGATTTATATAATAAGAGAAAATGTGGGGGAACAAGTCAACGAGCTTGATCCACTATGGGAGGAAGGGTAATATCAATCAACTATGAGAACATGAGGAAAACCAATCGTGTAATAATAAAGGATGGAAACTAGGAATGGTTTTATGTCCCTCCCAGTAGGTATAATCCCCATTATTTTCCTTAATTAGTTTTGTAAATATGCCTTGACTTATTGGGAATTATATTACATGGTTATGTATTGACCATAAATCCATGTCTTATTCCTATTTTAAGATTTTAAGGCTTTTACTAATGATTCCCTAATGATTCAGTTCTTCTAAAATTCCAATATTTATTCCATGATTCATGTTTAAGCTCTTCAATAAGAAGGATATGATCTTCCAATTTTTGGAATCACATTATCATACCCATATTATCATATATATGCTTACATTTCTCCCTTATATTCACTTTTTGAGAATCTGAGCTAACAAATTTTAGGCTGCCTTTCTCCATTCTATGAAGATTTTTATAATAAGGGTTCTATTCATGGGGAACGTAGTGGGATATAATATATCTCACATTTGTACCATTTTAGGCATTTCCATGTTTCCAAATGTATAAAATTAATATGGCCGGTGGGAATATTTTTTTGTATTGTATTATGTATTCTAATAAAATTATTTAATGTTAATGAATGTTATGTGAGGGTAACTATATTTTCACATGAAAAAAAAATTTTCCTCAAAGAAAATAATTGAAACCATAACATAAAATTAAAACTAATTTATGTAACCCAAGGAGTTATATACATAATACCCTTTCAAAACCCACTATAAACACATTCATTTAATATATCAATTTCACCGACATCCAATAAATCTATTACAGAATTACCTGACACTATCTGGGCCACCCCATTTTAATCTGTAACATGTTTATCCGAAGGTATCTGGGACATCCAATGATAATTTTTAACGGTATAGCCCAACACTCTCTAGGAAACCCCATGATATGATATATTGGGCTTATCGTGATCTATATGGGAAAACCCATTTATATGAAATATAAAGCATACATGTTTACTATAATGTTCTAATACCATATCATAAAAAAAACCCATCATCATAAAACCCATTAAAAAATGTTTTAATCCCATATGAAAAAAAATTCATATAAAAATACTCTTTTCTTTAAAAGACATTTTATATATAAAATGAACTGAATGAAATTGGGAAGATGATTTTTTATTTAATAAAATATGTATCCTTGCAAATTAAGAGTTAAATTAAAAAATAGTCATGGTGGAGAAAAATTCATTGTCTGCATAGAAGTTATGAACTGAACATTTTTTTTTCATGTGATAAAATATTTGAAATAAAACATGTAATATTAATCCTTTTGAAGTAATTTTAATTTAATTAAAAATAAAAATAATATTTCCTTTATAATCCTTTTAAATCTATATAAATATTTATTTAAAATAATATCTAGAATGTTGACATGGATATAGAAATTTATAATTATATCCTTAAAAATTCACAGTGTATCATACCACATGGAAAATTTAAATAATAACCCTCATGAAAGAATAAAATTTAAAAAACCATTAAAAATTATAATAAATAATTTAATGACATGATGTGTCAAAAGTGGCTATATATACTTCTAAAAAAAGGAGGTGGTTGTATAACATCAAAATAAGCCTCAATGAAAGAATATTTAGAGGAAGACCCTTGTCATGAGTATAACTCTTCATGTACAATCTTTATGTTCTTGAATAATAAACATATGATAATAATTTACATCCTCAAGATCTTTTTTCATTTTAATTACTAATTTTAGATCTCTTATTACCATGTAATAACAATTACAATATTATTTATGTTCATGTTGGATATTTTGATGACATTTGGTATATCAATCTAAAATAAAATTGATATAATATCTATAGTTAAAATTGTTCATTATTCCATCATATATAGAAGACATAAAATATATTCAGATATGAAAAGTGTTCTATGTTTCGATCGTGTAGGTGGTGAATCATATATAATCATGGGTAACATTTCCATTTCCAATAATCATTATGGGAAGAATTTTTGTATCCTTTTATCATCCCACAATTATAATGATATAATTTATAATATTTAAATCATTTACAAATACATATATATATCATCCATGTGATGTGGTTCTGAAAAAAATAATCACATCACTTTAGGGAAGTGATAATTCATAAGTACGCACGAACGACATTATCATTTTTTTTAATAAATGGAATGGTTATAACCATAATGATATATTATATTTTTATAATTTTAAACATGTAATTAATATTATATATAAAAAATTAATTCCATCATTATAACAAATCTTGAGAAACAGTGATGGAAAACAAAAAATATCGGTTCGCGAGATGACAGTTTCCTATACCCATGAACGATAATAATATTCCCAGTTGATGGAAATTGAGATAGATTTAAGTTATGATATTAAATAAAAAAAATCACAAAATACTTATGATAATAATAATATTATTTCATCATGTTTAAAATATATTTTATATAAGAGGAAGAAAAAATAAAACATAAATACATGATTAAAATTGATACCTTTTCCTTAGAGAACCCCCATTGATTAACACCCTAAGACCACTAAGGATAATTTTATGACCAATATAAGTGCTCTAAAATATGTTTAGTGACCCTAAATAAAGATTTAGTCCTAATATGTTTTAATGAAATAGGGTTTTATTTTTTAATGTTAGAGAAGACGAGGTTCCCTTTTATATGAGAAGGTCGGGGAACTATTGGAATTTCTCAATATAAATAAATAATATAACATAATTTTACATTAAAAATGGATCTAAACTAATTTATTAATAATATATAATTAATATGGGTTGAATTAACTCAATCCAATGAAAAATAGAAATGTTTTTACTATTTTAATCATCATTTTATAGCTTTTACCCTTATTTAACCTCTTTAACTCTTACTATTATTACCTATGTTTTTCACATTGTATGGGTCAATATAATTCCTAAAAAATTACAATAGAACCATAAATGAGTCATTTATGAAATTTTAAACACTATCCAAACAAATTTTAATATCATTTATTTTATATTTAAATTAATCAAATTATTAATGCATCATCATTATGTAATCTATTAAGGTAGATATTTATTTTATAAAAATTCAAAACAAATTTACATGATGAATATAAACATTTTATATGTAAAAATACTATTTTTAGTTGAATATATCTTCTTAATAACCCTATTTTTAAAATGTAATATTTATTAAAACATTAAGTATGACATTATTGGCTTTTCTTTAAAATAAAATACTATAATTGTATTAAAGTCATAGAAGTGGATACAATAGGTTATAAAATCATCCCAATGGTTATTGTTTAAAAAAAATACTCATCTAATGAAATTAAGAAATGTATAATGGTAATTCTCTATGATTTTGAATATCATTTTTGATATTAATTTCTTTCTTTTCCATTAGCTTTGGTAATAATAAAATTACTAATGTTACAATTCCTATTGTATAAAAATAAAAGTAGCTTATTATATAAATTTTTACATTATGATATAAAATATTGAATCCATTTTTTAAAATTAAAATTAGAGAAGCTTCTTAAATTAATTAATAATTAATCATATAGGGGGGATGAACCAACATGTTTCTGAAGTAAAATTGTTCAACAGTTTAAAATTATTTTATATCTAATTACAATTTGAATCATACACAATTGAACTAAATTGGATTAAATGGTATAACAAAAATATAATTGTGATATAAAACCAATCAAAAATATAATTTAACTCTATAAATTATTTATACAAAAAAACATTTTTCAATTAAAATTATGTATTTGTTTGTATTTATCAATACATTAAACTTATCAAAAAATAACAAAAATTTCAACCAAAGTAAAATTTGATATAATTATTTAAAATATAAAGTTTATTATTCCAAATAAAATTTTTAAATATATCAGATAATATATTTAGAACAAGTTTCCTTTCAAACGGTGACAAAACCGTCCTTTTAGAAAAATATATCTTTTATGAGAAAAATTGGATTTTTTATTTAATCATTTTTAGAAAAAAGATAAGATTAGAGTTAAATAGTATATTTGAAATATTATAAATTTCTTTAATAAAATATTACAAGTGTGTTTTTTTTATTTATTGGAATAAAATTCACTTTTTAATTGTAACAACCTAGGTAAATAATGAATATGACATTTTTATATTTATCCATATTTGTGAATAAAATATTAATATTACTTTAAAGGGGACTCTATGCTCGATGGCGTACCCAATACGCAACAACGAGTTTCTTGGGATTCTTATGTTGCACTCTAATAATAAAATAATATTATTTTAAATGGTAGTTAATGCCTAGACGTTGAAATGTCGGGAATGAACAGAACTAACTAAAAAATGATTATATATGTTTGTCAAATATTTTTACTCTTTGCAATAAATTTTAGATGAGTAAAAATTGGAATTAATCCAATTTTAAGCGAAAACATTCTAATATTAATTAAAAGGTCAATTAACCGCCTTTTGATGGAGAACCTCTTTTAAATCCACTTTTTGACAATTTTATGTGGTATATTTGACAAAATAAAATTCTTCTTTAGAATTTGGACATCAAAATTTACTTTGTGTAAATTTTTGGTATTTTTCTGATAAAGTTCATTTTTTAATGAATAGTAAAAAAATGTTGTATTTTAATTCAAAACCACTTGTTAATCTAATTTATTAATATTATTAGATTATATTTTGAATTGGTTTTAATGTTCAATTAGAATATATTTTTACCATTTAATCCAATTGTGGTTATTGGAATTAATTTCCCTTTGAAATCGGACTTAAACTAGTGTCAATCTTTTGATACTTATTGTTTCCTAAAAACACGCTATTTGCTCTGAAAGTGGGAATTAATTATTAAATTTATTAATTAAACTTATATGTTTTGAATTTTGTAATATAGACTTCATTTTTGAATTCGGAATATCAAATATATCTTGGGGTGAAGTTTTGGTATTTTTCTGAAGAACTTCAATTTTTGATGAATAGTGAAACCACTAAGTGGTAGTTAAAGAAACTGATTTTCCGTTTAAATGAAACTTTGTCACCTCTTTGTTTTGAATTTCAAAAATCCGACATACATGGTTGTTATTAGGAATTAAAATGTGGTTCAAAGGGATTAAAATATTTTTTTGTGAATAGTAACTTTAATGTTCTTAATCGTGATTAGAGGTAATTAGTGTAATTTAAGGTTAAAATAATGTTTTAATAATGAAAAATGACCTAGACACATGTCCTACCATCATTGGATGTGTCATGGCCGACCAAGACAATCAATGGGTCAATTTGGGGACCCCATGGAGCCACTTTGGTTGGAAAATGACATAAATAATTTTTTATTTAAAGTTAAAATAAATATGTCACAAGCATGAGATGTTTCAGCAAAACAATTTTTAAACGGGGTTATACAAGTCATATTTTTGACTATAAATATTAATTAGAAATCTAAAAAGATTTTATACATCATGATTTTTTTTATTAATTTTAGACATTAAATAAATTAAATTATTTATGACATCATGATGATGTAGCGATTACCTCATTATTTAACGATTTAAATAAAATGAAATGATAATGTATAAACTAAAAGCTAAACATGTCAAAAACTTATTGGATAAGTATATTGAGAACCCTTATCACCTTATCCTAGAATTATATCAATGTGGGAACTTTTAAATCCAAAACTCATTTTCAAATAAAGTATCATTTCTTTACTTTCCAAGAGTGCCACTCCTCTCTTCTTATAAAAGGCCCCCACCTCTACCACCTTACCCACACTTCCAAAGCCTTTGTCTCGGCCAACCCCTGCTCATTTTGCCTCTCCACATCCCTCTATTACTCCTAGAAGCCTCAATTTGGGCATAAGTATTCCCAAAGAATCCTTTGAGCTCAAATAAAAAAGAGTTACCCGATTTTAAGGGAATGTCTTCACTTGTGTTCTTTTGTTTTATTTTTCTTCTCCAACCACCTAAACTCTTTTTATTCATTTCTTTTGTAACAACTGCAGTATCTTCAGTATACTAGGATGTTTTTATAAGAAGCATTCGAGCTATACTTACACACACCTACATCAAATGGTTAAAGAACATTCTGTTTCTGTGGATGGCGAATTTCTGCCCCACGAAACGATGATTGTTTAACACTCATATAACACCTTAAAAGGTGGCCATTATGATGTCACTATATTTATATATGATATATTATATGTTTATGTTTTACTTAAGATTCTTTATTTTTCTTTTGTGGCATTTCTTTATGGTTTCCATTGTGGGTAAACACGATAATTTCATTTTAGGAAGTGCGGACAACCGCCCCCTCAAAGTGATTTGATTCGTTAATGCCATATGTGGGATATATAAAGGATATATTTAAAGTTATTATATATGATTTATGTTACATATAAATGATGAATATAATTATGGAATTAAAATATACATACCTCTCATTTAGTTTTAATTCCATTAATATGACATAGAAATGAAAGTAGCGTATATGCGTATGTACGACTTACCGTCTCCATGAACAGCGCATTTCATTTCTTACCACTAAATGATTAAGTAATATTATAAATACATGTATATTCTGGATATATATTATATATATGATATCCAAATCATGAATATAGTTCTGGATATAATGAACCTTTGACCACACAAACAACATGTAATTATAAGAAGTCCACTTTCGACTTAAGAACCAAATATCGACAAAACAAACATTATTAACTTAAATGATTACATAATGTTTATAACATGGCAATAAGTGATATAAAAGGAATAATGAACTTTAAAATGTTTCTTAAGCAAGTAGAAATTAACTCAAGTTTATTATTCAGGACGTTAAAGAACGATCGAGTCAAGTCGGACCCGAGGTAAGGGATCCTACTCCTCTCTTTCTTTTTACGTACACTCTTTTATGTCATTCCTTTTAAGCTCATCTTTCTTGTGATTGAGATGTTCTTTTATATTACTCTTACTATAATTTTTATGTTCATATTATGAGAGACCCTATTCTCTCTTATCAATCCATTTTGGATGTTTTGAGTGGCGTCGTTAGGCTGCCGAATTTTCATAAGAGATCTAACCTATCTCTTTCTTTTTAAGTACTCTCCTTTATGTCACTTCTTTTAAGCTCCTATTTGTTATTATGGGGGATGTTCTTTTATATACCTCTTTATGTTTATTTTATTTTAATATTATGAGAGACCCTATTTGATCTCATCAATCCATTTTTGTATGTTTTAAGTGGCACTGTTAGGCTGCTGAGTTTTTGTAAGGGATTTGTCATCTCACTTTTAGTCCCGTGAGATTTATGCTAAATCTTCCAAAATTTCCTTTGAGTGGTGTATTTACTGCCCATTATTTTACTCATTGTGTAATATACTTTCATATATAAGTATTTACATCAATGTTTTATTGTCCTTCTTTCACGGGGTGTATGTTTCGAAAGATACCCATGTCGGTAAGGGAACCTTTCACCCTCCACTTTTTAAAAGGCTTATTTTGTTATGTCTTTTAATTAACATAACATTATGTTGGTAATTGTTGTTATATATCCTTAGTGATTTAAATTTTATGTCTAATTTATGAGATACCATTTTTTTCTCTCATCAACTCATTTTTTGAATTTTGTAGTGACGCCGTTAGGCTGCCAAATTTTTTCAAGGGAAGTTCTTAACCCAATTTTGATTCTTTGGGATAAGCTTGTACTCCTTGAATAAGTAATTCTATGAATATGTGTGAATAAACTCTAATTTTTTTACACTTAATATCCACTTATATTTGGTGTATTAGTTTGTCACACATAATTATGTAATTGATTTTTCCTTAATCAAAGGATACCGTCTTTGTATGGGACTTCGTCTCAATCTCCTTTCATTGAGGCATATTTGGTTTTATATACAACCTTCTTTTATACGGTGGATAAACCCATTTGACTTTTACGTTTATCCGAAAGAAATCTTTTTTATACAAAGCGTTTTACTAAACGACAAAAGGGAATGTTTTTGTCGTACGTATGCGGCGACAACGACGTCTATGCCGCCGTGACCATTATTTGAGTTTCGGCTTCCTCTACAAGCCATACCTTTTTTAAAAGAAAAATAAATATCATGTTTTACTTTTCTTTTATTTTGGTATTGGAAATGGTTTTCATAATGTTTATATATCAATGTGTTGTATTGATATCTTGTGATTGAAAAGTGGAAATGTTATGTTTCCTTTATGTATGTTTTATGTCATACAATTATGTTATGGTTCTTGGGAATTATTATGAAGATGGGTGGTTCCGTGATAAACTAAGGGCGGGTGAGCCCGATATAGCTCTCCAATGCATTGGGTAACGCGAAGGGGTTAAACGTTAAGGTTTTTCCGAAGAGATTTTGGGAATATACTGTGACGGGTATTCCAAACTCAACCAAGAGGGTTATTCCCTACGTAAGAATGTTACGAATGCCTCAAGTTACATTTATGTCTTGTGATTTCTATGATTAATTCATGATTTTATGAGGTATGTAAAAGTGCTTATTTTTTATGGGTAAAGTATGATTTCATTCTTATGTATACATGTACACATGTTTCCTTTCCATATTTTTATATCCCTTACTTAGCTTTTTATGCTCTTCCCAAGTTTTTGAAATGTTTTTCACAGGTCAAGGGAAGGGTACATGATATGATGATAGTTTTAAGGAAGTGTCAAGAAAGAATCCATGTTTTATTTTAAATATTTTTCTGTTGATGGGAAAAATGAATATTATCTTTTATGTAACCACTTTGTTTAAATGTGGAATGTAATGCAAGTTTTATGATCTAATTCTCTAAAAATATAAACCTGAAAAGATCCTCAATGTGTAATCTTGTAATAACTCAAGATTAAGTAAGGTTTAAGGCTGGGGCCTTATAGTTGGTATCAGAGGTCGGTTTAGATAACTTTAGAGGTTAGGGTTTTCACTAAGCACAAGTGACATTACCATAATGGTTAGGATTTCAGAAAGAGTCCTAGTTTTAGATAAAGTGAATGAGTAAGTATATCTTAGTGTTTACCTTCCTCATTAGTACATGATGGTTTTGTTGATATACTCACACTGACATTTCGGTTTTTAGTGAATGGATTGATCTAGAAGGCAATAAAGAGACAATAGGTTTGAAGGAAACTTAGGTGGTTCTCTGATTAAGATACTAGATAAAATGGGGGATTCAATGAGGAAAATTGTGGTTGTTCTAAACCAACTGTCAAGGAGTCATGATCAACCACTTGAACATTGGTATAATCTGTAATGCATCATGTATGAGAGGACCAATCGATGTGGAAGTTCAGGTAATAATTATAAAGGTAACCATTAGAGTTTATATGATCCTTACTTTTGAGGTAATTATGGGTTATTATATGTTATGATGGAAAATGAAAGGCATGAGATAAACTTGAGGTTAAAATATGTTATGATCATTTTTGAAGATTTTATCTCGTTTTTGAGAATGTTTTATGAATTATATAGTTTTGGGAAAAGGACAACTCGCTGACCGTGTGACAACCCGTCGCGTCGGACAAAGCAGCGGGAATCGAACCCACAACCAAAGTGTGACTGGTATTTATCGCCTACCACTGGACTACGTGAAGTCCCTGGTTAGTTTGACTAATTCTATTTAGTTAGATGATTTTCGGAATCAAGACTAAGTTTATTTTGGGTTATCTTTGGAAATGATTAACCTATCATCGAGGATATGTGATTTGGTTAATTACTTTTCAATATGAGAATTTAAGAGCAACTGATGTTATTTGGAGATAAAAGTTAATTTGTACCTTGGAAGACTATGTGACTAAATACTTCAAATATTTGGGTTTCAATCTTAGTTTGGTTTACTTTGAAGAATTTTATGGACAAATTGTTTATCAAATGTTCCTCATTGAACTTTGGGTTTTGTTGGACAAATTTTGGAGATTAAGAATAGATTTTATTTTTATAAAGGGTTATCCTTTTCTGGATTATCTGATCTTGTACTAACCATTTTGGTTTTGGTTTTGGTTAAATTCTATAGAAATGGGATGTATATAGTTCTCTTTTGTGTATTAGGTGATTCTCTAGAAGTTGATTATAGTGAACATGTCTTCTTAAATGCTCGTCTTTTGGAGAAAATATGAGTTTGTGTAAGAAATATAATAAAAGTTGAAAGTCAACATGATAAGTAATTATGTATCCTTATGAATAAATTCCTCAAAAAAAACAAAAATGTTTTCTATTAACATTTTCTACTGGGGAATCGAATACCGTTTAACCCATCACAAGTTTGTGATTTTCTTGTGGTTAACTTTCTCCTAAACATTTTTTCTATCACTCTCCATCAGAACATGACCCTATGTTTTTTCCTCCATGTCCATGTTTTCCTACATGGAATCCTAGTATGGGTTAACTCGGGTGACCTCTGTACTTCTCATTCTTTATTTTAATGTGATTGTTTTACTGACTCTTGTTCTGATGTGGGACTTTCAAGGATGTTTCCGAGCCCAATTTTAAAATTGCGAGGACACAATTCCCAAAACGGGGGAAGGATGTAACACCCCGGGTAAATAATGAATAAGACATTTTTATATTTATCCATATTTGTGAATAAAAAATTAATATTAATTTAAAGGGGACACTATGCTCGATGGCGTACCCAATATGCAACAACGAGTTTCTTGAGAATCTTACGTTGCACTCTAATAATAAAATAATATTATTTTAAATGGTAGTGAACGCCTAGCTGTTGTAATGGCGGGAATGAACAGAACTAACTACAAAATGATTATATATGCTTGTCAAATATTTTTACTCTTTGCAATAAATGTTAGAGGATTAAAAATGTGCATGAATCCAATTTTAAGCGTAAACAGTCTAATATCCATTAAAAGGTCGATTAACCGCCTTTTGATGGCGAACCTCTTTTAAATCCACTTTTTTGACAATTTTATGTGTTATATTTGACAAAATAAAAATCTTCTTTAGAATCTGGACATCAAAATTTACTTTGTGTAAATTTTTGGTATTTTTCCGATAAAGTTCATTTTTTAATGGATTGTGAAAAATGTTGTATTTTAATTCGAAACCACTTTTTAATCTAATTTATTTATATTATTAGATTATATTTTGAATTGTTTTTAAAGTTCAATTAGAATATATTTTTACCATTTAATCCAATTGTGATCATTGGAATTAATTTCACTTTTAAATCGGACTTAAACTAGTGTCAATCTTTTGATACTTATTGTTTCATAAAAACACGCTATTTGCTCTGACAGCGGGAATTAATTATTAAATTAATTAATGCAACTTATATGTTTTGAATTTTTTAAAATAGACTTCATTTTTGAATTCAGAATATAAAATATAGCTTAGGGTGATGTTTTGGTATTTTTCTGAAGAACATCAATTTTTGATGAATAGTGAAACCACTAAGTGGTAGTTAAAGAAACTAATTTTTTGTTTAAATTAAACTTTGCCACCTCTGTGTTTGGAATTTCAAAAATCCTACATACATGGTTGTCATTAAGAAGTAAAATGTGATTAAATGGGATTAAAATAATTTTTTGGTGAATAGTAACTTTTATGTTCTTAATCGCGATTAGAGGTAATTAGTGTAATTTAATGTAAAAATAATGTTTTAATAATGTGAAATGACCAAGACAAATGTCCTACCCTCATTGGATGTGTCATGTCCGACAAAGACAATCCATGGGTCAACTTGGGGACCCCATGGAGCCACTTTGGTTGGAAAATGACATAAATAACTTTTTATTTAAAGTTAAAATAAAAATGTCACAAGCATGAGATGTTTCACTAAAACAATTTTTAAATGGGGTTATACAAGTCATATATTTGACTATAAATATTCATTAGAAATCTAAAACGATTTCCTACATCATGATATTTTTTTTATAATTTTTAGAAATTAAATAAATTAAATTATTTATGACATCATGATGATGCAGCGATTACCTCATTATTTAACGATTTAAATAAAATGAAAAGATAATGTAAAAACTAAAACCTACACTAGTCAAAAACCTATTTTATGGTGTATTTAGAACCCTTATCACCTTATAGTAGAATTATATCAATTTGGGACCTTTTAAATCCGAAACTCATTTTCAAATAAGGTAACATTTCTTTACTTTCCAAGAGTGCCCCTCCTCTCCTCTTATAAAAGGCCCCCACCTCTACATCCTTACCCACACATCCAAAGCTTTTGGCATGTCCAACCCCTGATAATTTTGCCTCTCCACATCCCTCTATTACTCATTGAATCCTCACTTGGGCATAAGTCTTCCCATGTAAGCCTTTGAGCTCAAATCAAAAAGAGTTACCCGATTTTATGGTAATGTCTTCACTTGTGTTCTTTTGTTTTATTTTGCTTCTCCAACCCCCTAAACTCTTTTTATTAATTTATTTTGTAACAACTCCAGTATCTTCAATATTCTAGGATGTTTTTATAAGAAGCATTAGATCTACACATACACACACCTACATCAAATGGTTAATGAACATACTGTTTCTGTGGATGAAGAATTTCTGCCTCACGAAACGATGATGGTTCAACACCCATATAACACCTTAAAAGGTGGCCATTAAGATGTCAATATATTTATATATGATATATAATATTTTTATGTTTTACTTAAGCTTATGTATTTTTTATTTTTGGCATACCATTATTGTTTCCATTGTGGGTAAACACGATAATTTCATTTTAGGAAGTGCGGACTACCACCCCCTCAAAGTGATTTGATTCGTTAATGCCATATGTGGGATATATAAAGGATGTATTTAAAGTTATTATATATGATGTATGTTACATATAAATTATGAATATAATTCATGAATTAAAGTATAAATACCTCTCATTTAGTTTTAATTCCATTAATATGACATAGAAATGAAAGTAGCGTTCATGCGTACGGACGACTTACCGTCTCCATGAACGGTGCATTTCATTTATTACCTCTAAATGATTAAGTAATATTATAAATACATGTATATTCTGGATATATATGATATATATTATATCCAAATCATGAATATCATTTCTGATATAATGATCATTTGACCACATGAACAACTTGTAGTTGTAAGAAGTCCACTTTCGAATTAGGAACCAAATATCGACAAAACAAACATTATTAACTTAAATGAGTACATAATGTTTATAACAAGGAAATAAGTTATATAAAAGGAATAATGAACTTGAAAAAGGTTCTTAAGCAAGTATAAATTAACTCAAGTTTATTATTTAGGACGTTAAATAACGATCAAGTCAAGTCGGACCCGAGGTAAGGGATCCTACTCCTCTCTTTCATTTTAAGTACACTCTTTTATGTCATTACTTTTAAGCTAATCTTTCTTGTGATTGGGATGTTCTTTTATATTAATCTTACTGTAATTTTTATTTTCATATTATGAGAGACCCTATTCTCTCTCATCAATCCATTTTTGAAGTTTTGAGTGGCACCGTTAGGCAGCCGAATTTTCGTAAGATATCTAACCTCTCTCTTTCTTTTTAAGTACTCTCATTTATGTCACTTCTTTTAAGCTCCTCTTTGTTATGATGGGGGATGTTATTTTATATCCCTCTTTCTGTACATTTTATTTTAATATGATGAGAGACCCTATTTGATCTCATCAATCCATTTTTGTAAGTTTTAAGTGGCACCGTTAGGCTGCCGAGTTTTCATAAGGGATTTTTCATCTCACTTTTATTCGCATGAGATTTATTCTACATTTGCCACAATTTCCTTTGAGTGGTGTATGTACTACCCATTATTTTACTCATTGTGTAATATACTTTCATTTATGAGTATTTACATCAATGTTGTATTGTCCTTCTTTCACGGGGTGTATGTTTTGAAAGATAGCCATGTCAGTAAGGGAACCTTTCACCCTCCTTTTTTTAAAAGACTTCTTTTGTTATGTCTTTTAATTCACATAACATTATGTTGGGATATGTTCTTATATATCCTTAGTGATTTAAATTTTATGTCCAAGTGATGAGATACCCTTTTTTATCTCTCATCAACTCATTTTCTGAATTTTGCAGTGACACCGTTAGGCTGTCAATTTTTTGCAAGGGAACTTCTTAACCCAATTTTGATTCTTTGGGATAAGCTTGTACTCCTTGAATATGTCATTCTATGAATATGTGTGAATGACCTCTGATTTTTTTACACTTAATGTCTACTTATATTTGGTGTATTAGTTTTTCACACATAATTATGTAATTGATTTATCGTTAATCCAAGGATACCGTCTTTTTATGGGACTTAATCTCAATCTCCTTTAATTAAGGCATATTTTGTTTTATACACAACCTTCTTTTCTACGGTGTATAAACCCCTTTGACTTTTACGTTTATCCGAAAGGAATATTTTTTATACAATGCATTTTACTAAACAACAAAAGGGAATGTTTTTGTCGTACGTATGCGGCGACAACGACTTCTCCACTGCCATGACCATTATTTGAGTTTCAGATTCTTCTACTAGCCATACCTTTTTTTAAAAGAAAAATAAATACCATGTTTTACTTTTCTTTTATTTTGGTATGGAAAATGGTTTTCATAATGTTTTTATATCAATGTGTTGTATTGATATCCTGTGATTGAAAAGTGGAAATGTTATGTTTCCTTTATGCATGTTTTATGTGATACGATTATGTTATGGTTCTTGGGAATTTTTATGAAGAGGGGTGGTTCCGTGATAAACTATGGCCGGGTGATCCCGATATAGCTCTCCAATGCATTGGGTAACGCAAAGGGGTTAAATGTTAAGGTTTATCTGAAGAGATCTAGGGAATATACTGTGATGGGTATTCCAAACGTAACGAAGAGGGTTACTCCCTCCGTAAGAATGTTATGAATCCCTCAAGTTACCTTTATGTCTTATGATTTTTATGATTTATTCATGATTTTATGTGCTATGTAAAAGTGCTTATGTTTTATGGGTAAAGTATGACTTCATTCTTATGTATACATGTACTCATGTTTCCTTTCCATATTTTTATATCCCTTACTGAGATTTTTATGCTCATCCCAAGTTTTTGAAATGTTTTTCACAGGTCAATGGAAGGGTACATGATATGATGATAGTGTCAAGGAAGTTTCAAGAAAGAATCCATGTTTTATTTTGAATATGTTTCCGTTGATGGGAAAAATGAATATTATATTTTATGTAACCACTTTGTTTAAATGTGGAATGTAATGAAATTTTTATGATCCAATTCTCTAAAACTCTAAACCTGAAAATATCCTCAATGTGTGATCTTGTAATAACTCAAGATTAAGAAAGTTTTAAGGTTGGGGCCTTATATTAATGATTACATAGTTTTTCATAAAAACAGTAACATTTAATTTGACAAGTTATTTATTTTCATTTATATTTAATTGATCACTAAATAATTAATTATATATACTTTTGAAAACCATATTTTCCTAATTTATTTATTCCTTTTCATACCTTCCATTATATCGGTGAAATTATAATAGTTATATTTAAATAATAATAATTAGTTGTTAGTTTATGCTCGATGTGGCATATTATGTACTTTATCTAACATAGTGTTTGTGTTAAAAAAAGAGAGTGCTATATTATCCCCTCTTTATTAAAATTAATACTCATAATTTTAACTTGGGAATGGTATATTAGGATTCAACTTATAGTTTACCTTTATTGAAATCTGCATCAGAAAAAGGTTCAACAAAACTTACACTTTAAAAACGAAAATGGAAGTACGTAGCTCATATGAGACAAAATATTACTGGGTTTCATGTAATAAAACACTTACATGGAAGGTTAAACAAACTATCATTTCCAGGTGGAGGTTCATAGATAAACTTCTCATTATAAGGTTAACCATTACAAAACCATAAATCTAATATGGATTAAAAGGTCAGTGATTTCATAGTAAGGAAATTAAATGGATAATGTTTTTGATTTAAGATACATTTCATAGAGTTTAGTAATTATATTACTATATGGACTTATAACATTAGGATATATAATCACATGAAAGGTATACTGTCATCTGTTAATAAATTTCCACCACAAACTCATCTTTTTTTCCAGATGATGTGTATTCACGAATAATTTTACACGTATGACGAACTAGAATCAACATCTAGAGACTCACATAATCCCTTAAAGTAAAACATTATACTTCTCCTATTATGTAACATTAACCAAACTAAATTTTTTGGTTATATAAAGATAATTTCTAATAATTAATATACATTGTATGATGAAAAACTACATAAGTCATTAAAATTAAACTCCAAAACCCAAATTTCATTATAGATCATTTTAAAAATAGCAATCCTTAAAACCGCATGAAAAGAATGTCACCAAAAATTCCTTTATATATCATTAGATATCTTAATGTAAGGCCTGAAAATGGGTTCTAAAAACCTAAACTTATGATTAACCATATAATAAAAAACCCATGATTGTACCCCTATTTATTTACAATACATCATAATCTACAAAATTTTCTATACCACCCGTTGATACCAACTATTATTCCCTGATCATAAAAATTTCTAGTCCTAGTGTTCTGGAACATGAATTCAAATTTGAGTATTTTTTTGTTTAGTGTTTTGTAGAAGTAGGTAAAAACCAAAAAAATTAAATCCATACATACCTGGTGGACACTTATACACAATATCCAGTTTTATATAATTTAAAACACTTTAAAATAAATCATGATTTCTTTAGGTAAAAAATATTAACAATTAACTCCTTCATATCATCATTTCCCATATTTCCACAAAAACCACGTGAAGGTCATTTTTAAAATTTAAGATCAGAACAAAATCTCATTAATAGATATGAAAATAAAAGAAACTATTAGTTAAATAAAAATATGGAAACTCATATAACACATACCTTTATAATAAATATTTTTGAGAATATTAAATTAAATATTCCGAAATGAAAGAACTAACTTTATTCTCAGATAAAATAATAAAAACCCATAAAAATAAATTAAAAATTATTTAGGTGACTTAGTTAAACATATACATAAATCCTATTAAAACCCATTTAAAACATATTCAATTGGAATAACCATATGGACGACTTCTAATTAATCTATTACAGTTTTACTCAATGTTATCTCGACCACCCCTTCATAAGATGTAATGGGCATACCCTGTGCTCTCCGGGCCACCCCATGTCATGTAGTAATGGGATTTCATGGAACTATCTTGGACACTCCATATAATGTATTTGTGGTCTTACCCTTCACTATATGGGATATCCCATGTGTTATATATTTTGGTCTTACTTATATACTATAATGATCAAGTACCACATCAATAATAATAAAAATTATTTATAATAACTTTTACAAAAATCTATTAATCCCATATTAAAAACACTTTCATATAAAAATTGCCATTTATTTTAAAAAACATTTTAATTTCCAATAAATCCCCAAAACAATGGCATGGTGTTTTTTATTTAATAGAATATTTATTCTTGCAATATAAGCTAGAAATTAAATAATATTCATAACAATATAAAATAAATTATTTATATTAATGTTAAGAATAAAAAAATTCTTTTTATATGTTTTAGAATGTTCTGTATATAACATGTAATAATATTTTTTTTGAAAACCGTTGATGAAATTCAAAATAGACCTAAAACATACATTATAATATTTTTATATCCAAATAAAAATAGAGTGTAAGAAAAAAAAACAATGAAAAAAATGAAAAAATGAAACTAGTACATGAGAACTATGGAGGTATAAAATTGTGTATCCCAAGATAATCACTTATTGCTAGGTAATCCCCATCAATAGAAAATTAAGTCATATCTGAAAAAAGAAAGATGCTTGAACCATTAGATGCCATCGAATAAAGGTGATCAACTACATTGTTTCCCTCCCTCCAGGTGGGACAGATGTATGTTGAATCACTAAGGAAACATCTTCATATTCTAATAACAAATTAATAAAACTATGGGGTATATGATAGTACCAAAAATGGGGTCACGGATGATGATATAGTCCTATTCAATTACTCCTTATTCTAAATTACATAATATCCATAACTAAAGTCCAGTGATAAGGGTCATAACCTCAACTATTAGGGAATATCCAATGCTAATGTGAGAAGTGAATTCAAGCATAAATATACTTATACATATCATCCATGGGATGTGTTGACGAAAAACCAATCACATTATTTCGTGTAAGTGATAGTCCATACATACACACGAATGATGTTATCATTTTCTTGTGCATGGAAGGGTCAGAACATAAAATATATATTATGTTTTACTAATATAAAATATGTCATTAATATTATATATATAGTATAATTCAATAATTATTACCATTCATGAGAGTTTTTTATGGAATATAAATTATATCAGTTCATGAGGTGGTAGTTCATCGTACACATGAATGAAATTTCTTTTCCCATTTAAGGGATATGAAGATTGATTTAGGTGATGATATGAGAGGAATAATATAGAAGTATATTTATGATACTTTATTTATTATTTAACCCTGTTTGAGTAATATTTTAATGATGTGGAAGAATAAATAATATAGAAATACTTTATTAAAAATGATACATCTTTCTCAAACAACCTACTTTTTTTAACACCTTAATACCACTAAAGATGGTGTTATACCTAAAATGAGATCTCTATAATGTTGGAGTAGATCATAAAAAGGTGTTTTGGTAGATCATGTTTGAAAAAGTAAGGCTTTAAGTGTGGGTAATATTGACGAAAAGGGTCCCTTTTATAAGATAGGGGAGGGAAAGTCTTGAAATTTTTAAAAATATTAATTAACTGTAAATTAATTTTAGTTTCCCAATATATAAAAACTAATTTATTTAGAATCTTGTATGATGATGGGAAAAATTACCAACATAAAATGATAATTATATAATTTTTTACTTATTTTAAATCCATACCTTTTATCTTTAACCCTTATTTAACCACTTTAACTCTTACTGTGAAAACATGTGTTTTTTACACTTTAAGGGTTAATATAGATACTATAAAATGAAAAGGAAACTATAAATGGAGAATTTATGATATTTAAAACTGTATCCCAATAATGTTAACGAATTATAATATATTTTTTAATTATATATATTTTAATAAAATATTATTAATTTTAAAATTTCATTAATGTAAATTATGAAATTATTCATTACATGACTTTTTAATAATGTCCTAAAAATAAGATAAATTTGAAAAAATTATTATGACACATGGAAAATATGTAAAGGTCCTATATAAAATTCATTAATGACATTAATTAATTAAAATTAATTTATTATAATATATTTATTTGATAATTATTTGATATTTTCATTAATTAAACAATTATTGAATAATCCTGATAAATTCATTAAGGTAAATATTTCTTTCCTAAAAATAAAAAATATCTCCAAAAAATAAATAAAAACATTTTAAATTTCCAAATATTTTTATAATTAAAGATATCGTCTAAAAAACCCTATATTAAAAATTTTATATTTATTAGGACATAAGTATGACGTCTTTGACTTTTCTACAAAATAAAATACTATAAACGGAATAAATTCATCAAATTTGACCCAATAAGCCATAAATATTTCTAAACGATTATAATGGTTGTAAAACACCTATAAAATAAAATTTGGATAAGTTTTATGGTAATTTTATAATATATATAATATTATTATTACTATTAATTACCTGATATACCCTTTAGTACGGTAATTAAAATTTTAATAATGTTACTTTTTAAATAGTTAAAAAAATAAAGAGACTTGTTTACTAAATTTTTACCTAAAAATATAAAATATGAAATCAATTTTTAAAAATTTAAATCATATGAGTTATAGAAATTAATTAAAAATTAATCCCACGGGCGGGATGAAACAAATTGTTTTTAAAGGAAAAATGTTCAAATGTTTGAAATATTTTTACATCCAATTACAATGTGAAATTGACTAAAATGAACTAAATTAGATTTTTTAAATAAAATTAATCTAATAAATTAATAAAACCAATAAATAATATATTTTAAAACTATAAATTATTTAGAAAAAATAAAGTTGTTTTCAATTAAAATTTAGTAATTTTCATTATTTACCAACAATTAAAATTTAGTAGAAGAATAAGAAAATTAAAACCAAAATAAATATTGATATTACACTTTTGAATAATATGTTAATTTTTTGAATACAAATTTTAAAAGTTTTAGAATCTAGATTTATAATAATTGCACCATCAAAAGCGGAAAAACTGCCCTTTTATAAAAATATATATTTTACAAGTAAAATTATATTTTTTCTTTCCTAAAGTATATAAAAAATATAGGAATAATTATAAAAATAATATTTAATATTATATAAATTTAATAAATATAATTATAAAATTCAATTTGTTTATTAATTGGTATAAAATAGACTTCTGCTTATTTGAATAGTTGTTCAAAAAATATTTCTTTTTATTTTAATGAGGGATCTATTTTCATATAAATTAATTTGACACCAAATAATTATTTATATATAAGTGTGTAAATTTTTTTCATAATTTAGATAATATTTTAATTACCCATGATTCTAATATCTAGTTCATAATGGTCCCATTTAAATAATAATATTTAGTTGTTTGTTCAAGCACAATGTGGTATATCAAGTACGATATCGAACATAGAGTTTCCTTTAAAAAACTAGGATGTTACATCCCCACGATTAATTAATTGTGTCCTCTCAAATTGAAATCAGGATAGGTATCTAGGTTTTTACCATTAAAAGTAACCACATTAAAATCATATATCATAATAATGGTCAATAAAAAATCCACCTTAAAAGAATGAAAATGGATGTATGAAAGTCATCTAAGATAATAGATACAGTGGATCCATGTAAGAAATAATGGACATGGAAGAGAAAATTATTTTCATTTTTAGATTGAGAGTGATATAAAATGCGGTCATTATAAATCTAACCCTCACAAAACTGAAAACATGTAATTGGTTAATATGTTATTGATTTCTTAGTAAAAAAGGTAAATAGATTATGTTTTTTATGATCCATTTCATAAAGATAATGAAATTATTTTACTTCATAGACAGATGAAATAAGAAAAAATATGTACATAAAAAGAATAATTTAATCCATTAATCAATTTCCACCAATAAATCTTATATTTAACAAAATTCTGATTATTCAAGAATAATTTTGCAGGCCGGAAGCACAGTAACAAACCTCCAGAGACTCATTGAATCAACAAAATATTAACATTCTATTTATCCAATCATGAAACAGTAAATGAAAAATAGTTAGGATAAGTTATGATGAATACCAAAATAATAATAACCCATCATATAACTAAAAAATAAATTAATCTCTATAATTCGACACCAACACACAATGTTCATCAGAGATCATTTAATAGGTAAATGTGCATAAAATTATTTATAAGTAAATTATAAAACGAATACTATTAGTAATCTTAAATTTCATAACAAATAGTCTCAAAAAGGTTTTTATGTAACTAAAAATATGAACAACCTTATAATTATATTCCCATTATAGTATCTTAATTATTAATAAGACATCCCAATTTAAAAAAATTATAAACCATCCTTGAATACCAACTAAAAGACCCAACCTTAAACATCACATATACTTCTATATTTTTAATTACAATTCACATACATGGTCCTTTTAAGTTTATATTTTTAGATAATTAGAAAAACCCATTAAATAAAAACTCATTCATTGCATGTGGACACTTATACTCGGGGTTAATTTTTTAAAACAATATAACATCATTAAAATAATACATGAATTATCTCTTTAAAAAATATGCACAATTATCCACATGATCATATTATTGACTCCACTCCTCCAAATACCCACTGAAAGATATTTTAAAAACAATGTATGAGCATAAAATCTTTTCAAGGGATATAAAAACAATGGAAAATGATAGTTCAACAAAAACCTGAATAATCATATAACTGTTACCATTGTATTAAAAGATTTATAATAATATTAAATGAATCATTTTAACATGAAATTTAAACAAACATCTTCTTCAATGAAAATCATTAAAACCTAAAGAAAGAAATTAAAACTCTTTTTGGAGACATAGAGAAAAAGAAAACTAAAACAATTTCAAAACCCTTTAAAAACCCTCTCAATACCATTTTAGTTAGAATAAAAATATGAAAAACTCCCAATTACAAAATTATGGGCTTACCCAGTGCTATCAGGACCACCACATGTTATGCTGTAATAGGATTACCAAGCGCCATCTGGGCCACCCCATGTTAAGCTAAAATGGGAATTCACAGCGCAATCTTGGCCACCCAATGATAAGATATATCAGGCTTACCCAAAACTATATGAGCTACCCCTTGTATAAGATATACTAGGCTCACCATTTTCATATAATTTATAACTACAATATCATTAATAAAACACTTTCTTTATAAAAACCTTTTAAAATCTCTTTAATTCCCTTATAAAAACATCTTTTGTATTAAATTACATTCTCTTTTAAAATAATCTTTAATAAAAACCCAAAAAATACGGGAATTGGGTTTCTAATTTAATAAAATATTAATTCTTACAAATAAATCATAAAATTAAATAATAGTCGTGGTTTCTAAAAATTTGTTGTCACTATGTATGCTATGAATAGAACATCTGTTTTTCCTTTTTTCAAAATGATCCATATAAAAAATGTAAAATAATTCTTTTCAAAAGCAATTGAATGAATATAAAAATATGCATAACATTTCTTCAATAACACTTTTATATCAATATAAATAAATATCTAAAATAATATGAAGAATATTGAAATGGTGAAATGATTTGTTAACTAAGTCTTTAATCATTCAAGGTGTCTCATACCACATTCAAAATTTAAATCATAACCCCCACGAAAGAATAAAAATTTATAAAAAAATAAAAAAATATTTAATAATTAATGTAGTGATATGACATGTCAATGGGGGATTTGTATAATCATTATAAATTACAGAGGGTGTATAACATCAAAATATGCCTCAATGAATAGAGGTTGAGAAGTTCCTTACCTCAAGTATGACTCATCATATACAATATTTATATTTCAGATTAATAAATATAGTTTAATTAATTAATTAATTTAGGAATAAAATCCATTTCTATTATTATTTCTATATGACTTGTTTCCATGTTTTGAAAATTACATAATTATTTAAGTTCATGTCGTATGTTTTGATGGTATTTGGCACATGAGTCCAAAATGATATTAGTATGATGTATATATTAAATAGTCATCATTAGTCCATAATATAAAGAATTATTTGCACTAAATAATAATATCATTAATACAGAAATTATTTTAAATCCATCAATTAAATTTGGATATGAATAATAAATTCTGCTACAATCATGGCAACTCTATGTCATAGGTAGGCATGCATAACATTTCCATTTTTAAATGATCATTATAAAGAATAAGGTATGTATAAATTTATAATAATACAATTATAATAATATAATTAATATATCATTAATAATTTAAATATAATTATATATCATCAATGTGATTCGGTGTTAAAGACGGATCACATTACTTCATGGAGGTGACAGTTCACATGTAGGTAGAAACAACATTATCATTTTTACATACATGGAAAGATATGAACATAAATGATATATTATCATTTAATAAATTTAAATTTTTCATTAATATTATATATAAACATTAATTATGTAATTATAAACCCTATTAAGAGATAATGTTGGGAAATAAATTATTTTGATTCGTGAGTGCGTAGTTCAACATATAGATGCATGATAATTATTTTCCCATTTGATGGAAGTTGAGTCTATTTAGGAGATCCTATTAAATAATATCAAATAATTATATTAATTATAATTTATTTATTATTTCATAATGGATTAATAAGGTTTTATAGAAGTGGAAGAATAAATAAAAGAAGAACAATTAATTAAAAATGATAGATCTTTCTCGGACCACATCAATTGATTAATACAGTAAATCCACTAGGAAGCTGTTATAACTAAGATAAGAGTTCTATAATGTGTGGAGGTATTTGGGAATATATTATCCAACAAAAATAGTATTTTATGTGTTATTAATAGATATGAATAGGTTCCATCTTATAAGAGAGGGGAGGGGAACTCTATGAATTTCCAATAATATTAAATTAATATGAATTTCTTTTTATTTCAAATGGCTTCAAAAATAATTTATTTAGAATATAAGAAAATTATGAATCAATTTAAATACATACAATGAAAATTATATATGTTTTCCCTATTTTTAAATCCTTATTTATTATCATTAACCCTTATTTTACCATTGTAATTGTTACTGTGATAACATGTTTTTTTTACCATTTAATGGTTAACATTATTACCCACAAATTACTAAAGAATCATAAATGGATAATTTATTACATTTTAATAATTATACCAATCATTTTTCTAAGCTTTTTAATTTTATGAATTTTATATCATTATAAATAATTTTTTCTATTTAAAAATATCATTAATATCAATTTTGACACTTTTTAGTACTTGACTTTTTAACAATATCATAATAAAAAATTAGATTTGAAACAATTATTATAAAACATCACAAACATTTAAAATTCATAAATAAAATTCTTGGATGATATTAATTATTTCAAATTAAAGTTATAATAATATTTCATATAATTTATTTGATATTTCAATAAATTAAACAAATACTACAACATCAATGTTTAATACATTAATGTAATTATTATTTCATAAAAATTAGAAATAAATTCCATGATGAAGATAAAATATTTTTATTTCAAAACAATACTTATAGATAAATATATCTTCTAAATTACCCATTAATAAAGATAATAATTATTAAACAATATGTATGATATCAATAACGTTTCTATAAAATAAAATACTATAAAGTGATAAAAGACATCTATGTTGATCCATGAAGTCATAAAATTGTCTAAATGATGTTATTGGTCTATAAAAACGCTTCCAATAAAATTAAGTCATGTTTTATAGTAATTTTACTATATTTATAATATTATTTTTACCCTAATTACAATATTTACCATTAAACATGGTAATAAAAAAATTACACAAGATAGTATTGATGTTTTACAACAATAAAAGGGAATTTTTTAATAAATTTATGGCTTATAATTTAAAATATAGAATATATTTCTCAAAATTTAAATAACTGATGTTTCAGTTTCTAATTAAAATTTAATCTCACATACTGGATGAAACAACGGGTTTTAAAGTAAAAATAATCAAAATTGTGAAAAAAATTTATATCCAATTAAAATTTGATATTTATTCCTATAACCTATATTCTATTAAAAAATATAAAATTAATATAATTATACATTGACACTAATCAAAAATTTAATTTAGTAGTATAAATTATTCAAATGGAAAAGTTGTTTTCAATTAAAATTTAGTATTTTTCATGATTAATGAAAACATGAAACTTATCAAAAAATACCAAAAATTAAATTAGTGTAAATTTCGAAATTCATATTTCAATGATAAATTTTAGTCCGTAAAATAAAATTTATAAATATTTTAAAAAAATAGATCTAAAATAAGTGTTCCATCAAAATCCTAAAAGTGTCTTTTTAGGAAAAAGATTATTTTTTATGAGTACAATTGGATTTGTTTTGATATCTTCTCAACCAAACACATAGGATTTATGATAAAAATTATATTTAATATATTATAAAATTCATTAATATAATCCAAAAATATTGATTTGTTAATTTATTGGTATAAAACACACCTGTGTATATTTTTTATAGTTTTTCAGAAAAATGTTTCCTTTTATTTTAAAAAGGGTTTTATTTTCAATTATATTAATTGGTTAATAAATAATTAATTATATAAAAATATGTAAACCCTATTTTCATAATTTATTTAATCATGTTCAGACCTTCCATTATAATTTCTATGTTAAAATAGTAAAATTTAAATAAATATTTATTTTTTCTTTTAAGAATGATGTGGTTTGTCATATTTTCTATCAAACATAGTGCCTTATTTTAAAATTATAGATTTTTCACTCTCCCACCAATAATAAATTGAGTCCTCAAAATTTTAAGATGGTATTAGTATCTAGGTTTTTTAATTTCAAATTAACTTTATTTAATTCCCACATCAGATCAATGGTCAATAAAACTTCCAATTTAAATGAATGGAAATAGAAGTACGAATGTTATCTAAGATAACATATACTTGGGTTCCATGTAATAAAACATGGTCATAGAAGAGAAATATAACTATAATTTTTTGATAGAATGTGATGGGTAACATAATAATTATAATATTAAACATCACAAAACCATAAATCTATGATGGTTTAAAATGTCATTGATTTCTTAATAAGAAAAGTAAACAGATAACATTTTTGGTCTAAGATAAATTTCATATATTTGAGGAATTATATTACTACCTAGACTTAGAATATAAGAAAATAATCTTACTTGAAAAGTATAATAGCATACATTATTCAATTTCTACCCCATATACATATTTTTATTGAAATTTTGAGTATTCAAGATGAATTTTTCTCTCCTTAATCACTATAATCAACTTCTAGAGACTCACATAATCAATAAAACATTTATGTTCAATTTCCCCTCTCTAGAAACATTTACCAAAATAAAAATTCACAGGATAATAAAATTTAATTCCCTAAAATAGTAAACAGTTTTATGATAAATTTCTTTATTAATAACCAAAATTCCACAGAAACACTTGAAGTAAATCATAGATTATTTAAGAAATAAATATCCATAATATTCCAATAAAAATGAATGTCACCAAAAATAATATTATTCAACTTAAAATTTCTTAAATAAATGCCACCAAAGGGTTTCTAAGATACATAAATTTTGATCAAACTTATAATTATGAACCAATGTTGGAATACCTAACTAATTAGAAGAAATCCTAATATCCAATGTTTTCTACACTATCTATAGATACCAACTATAATACCCGGAACTTAAACATTACCTATCCTAGTGTTTTTAAATTATAATTTACATTAAAGGATCTTTTTATTTAACATTTTTAATTTTTCTTGAAATCCCCCTGGAAATTAATTATATACATTACATGTCGACACTTACACTCAGTTTTCATTTTCATAAAACAGATAACTCAGTGGAAAAAAATATTTTTATTTATGAAAAATCATAATAATTAGCCCCTTTATCATATCATTGTCTATATTCCCCTAAAACCATGTGAGTGAAATTTTAAATACATGGTATGTGGACAATTAATAATTATAGGATATATGATTAAAGGAACCAATTGGTTCAATAAAAACATAAAAAAGAATATAAAATTTACCTTAATTATAAAGTATATTTGAGAATATTAAAAAAAATACATGGAAAACATACAAACATTTTCCCAATAAAAATCATTAAGACCCATATAAATATATTAAAACTTCATCAGGTGACTTTGATAATCATATACATAAATCCATTTTAAAACAAATTTAATTGGAATACCCATTTGGCTAACCTATAAAAAAGCTATTATAGGCATACCTGACACTATCTCATCCACCCCATGTTATGTTGTAATGGAATTACTAATTAAAATCATTCCACCCCATTTAAACCTATAATAGGATTTTCAGACACTATCTAGGCCTCCCCATGTTAATCTATAATGGGCTTACCCGACGCTATCTAAGCAACCTCGTGTTTAAGATATATTACACCCAACTGTTTTCTATTATTCTAAACTAAAATTCCATTTGTTAAATTCATTAACCATAAAACAATTTTAAAAAATATTTGGATCACATATGAAAAATATTTTCATATAAATATAAACATTTCATTTAAAAACCCATATTAAATATCAAAAATAATATAAATAAGGGAAGATGATTTTTATTTAAGAAAACATGTAAGATTATTAGTAAATATAGAAATTAAATAAGAGTCATGAATGTAAAAAATTCATTACTACAATGTATTCTAAGAATAAAACATTCATTTTTTCATTTATCAAAACATTACATATAGAAAATGTAAAAAAGATTACTTTTAAAAGCAGTTGAATAAAATTAAAAATAGAAAAAAAATCTTTATAATAATTTTATATCTATATAAAAAAATATGTAAAATAATATCTATAATATTCACATGGTGAAAATGTTTTAATAATTAAATATTAAAACATTAAGGGCATCACACAAAAATTTGGAAAATTAATTTGTAAGCCCCGTAAAATAATATATCTAAAAAAATATTAAGTAACATGATAACAAATAAAAAAAATGATATTTTATGTAAAATATTGATTTATATAATCCTTATAAAAGATGGTGGGTGTATAAAGTAAAAATATGCATAAAATAAAATATATTAAGACTAAATCCCTTACCTTGGGTCTGAAAATCGTGTACAATATTTATATTTCTGAATAATAAACTCAATTAATTTTTTTACTTTATTTATTATATTTTCATGTTTAATATTCATTTTATATCACATATTACTATTTTATAACAATTAATTAATTATTTATGTTCAGAACGGATAGTTTGATGATATTCAGTATAAAACCCCAAAATTACATTGTTATAATGTGTAAAGTCAAATGTTGTCATCCATCCATTATATTGAAAATAATATTCATGAAATAATATTAAATTTTACAAATCAATTATAATTTTAAATCCATCCATTAAATATGGATTTGAAAAATTAACTCTGTTACAATCATGGTGATGGAAAGTCGTACATACACACGAGTAATGTTTCAATTTTTCAAGGATAGTTATAGGCAGAAAGAATGATTTATTTATTAATTAATTAATGATAATAATATCATTAATTCCATATTAATCATTAAAACATACTTATATATATCCTTTATGTGGTGCATTCATGAAAAATGAATCACAACACTTAGAAGATGTGATAGTTCAGACATACACATGAATGACGTTATCATTCTTCCGTGAAATGAATGGAAATAAATTATATGATAAATTATATTTTAATAATTATAAATATTTAATGAATATTATACAAAAACATCACTTCAATAATTATAACAAGTCTTTAGAGACGGTAATGGAAAACGAATTATATTGGTTCACGAGGTGTTAGTTCTCCGTACTAAAGAACGCTAATTATTTTACAATATAATAGAATGTCAGATTTATTTTGGTTTTTAAATTAATATAATAACATATTATTTTATTTAGGAAACTGGATTTATTATTTCATCATGGTTGATGAATATTTTAAACAAATGGAATAAGAAACAAAATAAAACTACTTGAATAAAAACGATACCTCTTCATCAGACCACCTTCTCTCTGAAACACCTTAAGACAACTCAACATAGTTTTATGCCAAAAATATAATATCTATAATTTGGGGAAGGAAAAAAATAAGGAATTTGTGATGATTTTCAAAAAATATATACTTTTTGTGGTGTGATTAATAGATACGAAGAGTTTCTTCTTTATAACAGAGGGGAGAGGCACTAAGAGAATTTTATCAAAATACAAAAAAAATAAATATTTTTTTATTTATAAAAATGTTGTAACTGAAATTACATTGAATTTAGGATGATTGTGGGTCAAATGACCATAATCCAATTAAATTTAAATAATTTTTGACTATTTTTAAATCCTTACATTTCAACATTAACATTCACTTAACCTCTTTAACTCTTACCATTGTAAGAAGTATTTTTTACTCGTTAAGAGATTATAGAGATATTATAAAAAAGAAAACAAAGCATTAATGGATAATTTATAAAATTTTATACCATATCCCATTACATTAGATGAATTTTATCTTTTTATGAAATATGTTTCATTAGGTATTATTAATATCAAAATATAATGATTGACAATTTTCTCGGTATTAATTACTTGAATTTTAAACAATATCATAAGAAAAATAAAAAATATTAAAAAATTATAACTCATCATTGACATGTAAAATTATACTATAAAATTATTGTATGACAATAATTATTTAAAAATTATTTTTAATTTAATATTTTGATTGTCATTATTAGATGTGTAAATTAATTAAACAATTATTACATCATCATTCTATAATAATTTAAAGTAATTATTTATTTTTTTAAAATTAAAAAACACATGATGAAAAAAATCATTTTATATATCCCATTAAAAAATATTGTTGAATATATATTTTAAATTAACAGATATTTAAAATGTTATAGTCATTAAAAAATAAGTATGACATCATTGACTTTTCTTTAAAATAAAATACAATAATGCGCATAAAATCAACTGAGTGGACAACGAATGACATAAAAGTGGGAAAATAATTATTCTATCTACTAAATAGTATTAAAATAAAATTTGGAAAATTTATATGGTAATTTTATAATATTGATAATATTATTTTTACCTTAATTACTCGATTTACCCTTAATTGGGGTAATAAAACAATTACTAAAGTTTCTATCCATATTTTCCAAAAATAAAAGGGGATTATTTATTAAATTTGGACATAATGATATTAAATAATGAATACATGTTTCAAAATTCAAATCATATAGGTTTTAGAAATTAATTTAAAATAAATCCCATAGACGGGATAGAACAACGTGGTTTCAAAGTGAAAATGTTCAAAATCTTGAAAATTATTTATATCCAATTTAAATTTGAAAATTATTAAAAGGGAAAAAAATTTATTATATGATATGAAATTAATGTAATCATATTTTAAAACTAAAAAAAATACAATTTTATACAATATTGTTTTTAGAAAAAAATTTGTTTCTAATTTAATTCCACTATTTTCACTATTCATCAAAACAAGAAACTAATAAAAAATACCAAAAATTAAACCAAAATAAATTTTGATATAAATATTTATAATAATAAGTATTTTTCAGTCAAATATAATTTGTAAATATTCTAAAAAGTAGATTTAAAAAAAATCCACCATATGGCTGAAAAACTAAATTTTTTGAAAAATATATCTTTTATAAGTTAAATTGGTTTTGTTCGTATATCATATATAAAATACACAAAGGTTGAATGATAAATATTTTATGAATATATTATTAATGTAAGTAAAATAATGAGATGAGATATATTTTCTCATTTATTATAATAAAACACAGTTGTACATATTTAAAAAGTTTTTTAAAAAACAATTTTTTTTATTTTAATAAGGGCATTATTTTAATTTTAATTAATTTCCCACAAAATAATTATTTATAAATAAATGTTTAAACCCAATCATCATAATTTATTTAATCGTGTTCATACCATACATTCTAATGTCTAATTCATAATAATATCATTTAAATAATAATATTTTTTTGTTCATTTAAGCTCAATGTGGTGTATCATGTACACTATCGAACCTAGTGTTTACTTTGAAATAATCAGGATGTTAGATTTTCCCAACCCCAAAATAATAAACTTTTTTCTATAAATTTGATCTTGTTCTTGGTGTCTAGGGTTTGAAATTTTAACGTACCATTATTGAAATATCATATAAGAACAAGGGTCTATAAAACATCCACTTTAAAAGAATGAAAATAATAGTACTAAGGCCATTTGAGATAGCACATACAAGGGTTTCATGTAGGATAACATTGACTTGTAAGAGAAAACTATGTAACGTGTTCTAGTTGGGAGTGATATAGAACATGTTAATTATAATGAAAACTATCCCAGAGCTATAAATCTGTGATGTTTTAAAAGTTCATTGATTTCTAATAAAAAAAATATATAGATAATGTTTTTTTAAGATCCTTCTCATGGATTTTAGAACTTCTATTACTACCTAAATTGATAACAAAATGAAATATACTTACTTTATAAGTAAAATGTTATCTTTTAATCAATTTTCACCACAAAATCATCTTTTTTTCTAAAAAAATAGTATTAATAATGAAATTATCATGCCAAAAGAACTATAATAAACATCTAAAGACTCAGATAATCCATATAAGATTAACTTTTATTTCACTTATCATAAAAAATTAAATCGAAATAAAAAAATAAGTATAATATATGTAGTACCCCCAAAAATTATAAAACCATATATGATGAAATACTATATTAATCCTTAAAATTCAATAATAACACCCGTAGTTAAACATATTACATTTACAAAATAAAACCTACTAAAATTCCTCAAAAAATTAATGTAGGAAAAATATCATTATTCACCTTAGTATTTCAAAACATAAGGCCTTAAAAGTGTTTCTATGACACTGAACAAATGATCAAACAAATAATTATAAATCAATGATGTTATCCCTAATTATTGATAATATATCATAATCTCCAAAGTTTTTTAAAGTATCATTTGATACAAATTGTATGCCCCAGCCTTAGACATTAAATATCCATGTGTTTTTGAACAAGAATTCACATTCAAGAATATATTCAGTTTAGGATATTAAATGTATATTTAAATTAGAGGACTACTATTATTCACACTATTATGGAAGAATGAAAATGCAGGTCTAAATTTTATTTTATATAATGGTACTAGGTCATTACCAGTCGAATGTAAAAAACTTTTTGAAAGGCGATGCTCTTGGATTAAATTAAATTCAGCCTCTATAAGTTGGATTCTCATTATTCCTTATTATGGTTTTAATTTTTTATTTTAAAATTAATAAAAGTTAATTTTCATCATGATAAATAATTAAAAATTAAACACATTCCTTAAAAATTGAAACTTGTACACAGTATCAATTTTTTAGAAATATAAAAAAAATTGAAATACAAAATCACTTCTCCCTATGAAAGATCATCACAATTATCACCTTGATCTCATCCTTTTCATAAATTACCCTTAAAACCCTTGAAAAATATTATAAAAATGTATTCTAATAAAAAAATCTCAGTAAAGGATATAAAAAGAAATTAGACTGTCAATTCAGTAAAAATATGAACACCCATATAACTTTTATCTTTATCTTAAAAAGTTCTCTAAGAATATTAAACAAAACATTTTCCAATGAGAAATTAAAAAATACTTCGGAAAATAAATCATTTAATCACATAAGAAGGCATTAAAAATATTTTAGGTGACTTAGAACATCATTTACAAATGACACTTTCAAAACATTTTCAGAAAATAATAAATGAGAATAATAAATTGTTAGATTATAATTGGCTATTATCGGCTTACCCAAATATATCTTGGCCACCCCTTGTAAGTATTTTTTTTAAAGGTTGGGGCCGAAGCCTCATTTTTATTATTAATGCAAAGCAAATACCTCTTTAACTGGGTAGAGGGAGACCCATTACATAGCCTGAAGGCCCAGTGGGCATTTAGCCCATTACATGACCCGTAGGCCCATTTTTTTGGCCCAAAGCCCATTCTGTGAATAGTACTGCTACAGTACCCATGTCGCTATAGTCATGCACAATACCCGCCGCCGCTACAGTGCTCTGCCGCCGCTACAGTGCCCTCCGTCGCTATAGTGTCGCCGCTGCTACAGTACTGCTACAGTGACCTGCGCCCAATGGGTTTTGAACCCCCATTTTTCATGTAGATTTAAAGGGTGCTTACCACTAAGCCAAACCCCAACTACGCCACCCCTTGTAAGTATGTAATGTTGTTACCCAATGATATCTGTTCCAACCCATGTTAAGCTTTAACAGTCTTTCCTACCACTATCTGGGCCAAACTATGTTTAGTTATAATGGGATTACATGGAAACTTCTAGGACACCCCGTGTATATGTTATATCCAGATCACCCTTTTCCTTTAATTACCATGTACGAAATCATCAATAAAACACTTCCATTATAAAACTCCTTGGAAATATATTTTAATCCCATAAGAAAAACAATTTCATATAAAAATACCACTTCTATTAAAAAACATTTTCCAAACAAAAAATAAGAAAAGTGAATATGGTTTTTTATATAATAAAAAATTTATTTTTTTCAATGAAAGATAGAAATTGAATAATTTTCACGATGTAGGAATGTTCATAGTCTCCTTATACATTAGATTATAAGATTCCATTTTTCTTTTGATAAAATTTCCCATCTAAATTACTTAAAAATAATCATTTATAAAACCATTGAATAAAATTAAAAATAGAAATAAAATATCTTTTATAATACTTTTAAATAAGTATAAATAAATATTTAAAATAAGAACAAGAATATTGACATTGATAAAAATATTTGATAATTAAATCTGTAAACATTCAATGTGTCCCATACAACTTTTAGAATTTAAATCATAATCCCCATTAAAAATACATTTAAAAACATTAAAAAACAAGATAATAGTTAAATTAATTATATTATATGTCAAATAGATATTAATATAAACCATATAAAAGAATGTGGGTGTATAAGATAAAAGTATTCCTCAAGGAATGGAAATTGAGACAAAGTCCCTTACATTGAGTTTGACTTGTCATGTATAATCATTATATTCTTGAAGAATAAAACGATGTTAATTATTTACATGTTATATTAATTTTTTAAAATTTATTATTCTTTTTACATCACTTATTACCATTTTATATCAATTAATTAATTATTTATGTTCATGTCATACATTTTAATGATATTCAGTACATGAGTCCAAAATGACATTTGTATGATGTCTATAGTCAAAAGTGGGCGCTATTACATTATATATTTAATAATATTAATGAAATAATAATCTGTTTGATTTATAAATTATACTTTTAAATCCATCCATTAAACATAAATATTAAAAAATTAAAAATGTTACAGTTATGGAGATGCTAAGTCGTATGTACACATGAGTAATATTTTGATTTTTCAAAGATCCTTATTGAATGAAAGTAATTATAATTTTATCTTTATATAATGATAAAACTATCATTAATATCATATAAATAATATAAATATACCAATATATATCATCCATGGGATGTAGTGATGAAAACCAAATCACATCACTTTGTAGGGGTAAAAGTCCACAGTTATGCACAAACGAAGTTATCATTTTTATATTCTTGGAATGGTTACAATATAATTGATATATTATATTTTCATAATGGTAAATATTTAATTAATATTATATAAAAACATTAATTCCATTTTTTATTTTCTTTTGAGATATGGTGTTCGTAAAAAAATATATCAGTTCGCAAGGCGGTAGTTCACCTTACACAAAAATGATAATTATTTTCCCATATGATGTAAGTGGAGAAGGATTTAGGTGATGGTATTAACATAATTACACGTCATTATTTTTATGATACTAGATTTATTTTTTCATCTTGTTTAATGAATATTTTTATGTAGTGGAAGAAGAAATAAAATAGAAATACTTGGTTAAAACGATAGCTATTACTCTAACCAGCTACTTTTTGTAACAACTTAAGACCACTAAGAATGGTGTGCTTCCTAAAATAATAGGTATATAATGTGATTAGGTATTATAATATGATATTTGGTTAGTATTTATCTGTAAAAAATTGGGTTTTATGTCTGATGAATTCAGTAGAAGTGGCCCCCTTTTAATACCGTGGGGAGGGGAATTATTGAAAAATATCAAAATATAAAATTAATAAAAATTAATTTTATATTTCAAATGCAACAAAACATATTTATTTTTAATATAGTGTTATTATATATCTAATTAAATTTATCCAATTATAATTACATAAGTTTTTACAATTTTTTATCCATTGTCTTTTGTCTTTAACCCTAATTAAACACATTACCTCTTATTGTGATAACATGTGTTCATACACTTTAAGGGTTAAAATTGATACTCTAAAAAGTCAAATGAACTATAAATTGAACTTTGATGATATTTTAAAGATTATAAAAATTATTTCCATGAATGTTATATTTTTATAAATTTTATATCATTTAATAAAATATTATTTATTTTAAAATTTCAATAATGTCAATTTTGACATTTCTCATTAGTTAACTTTTAAAAAAAATCTTAACTGGATATAATTTCATTAAAAAACTTATAAAAATCAATAAAATTAATATTTATACAACAAAATTTGTGGATGAAATTAATTATTTCAATTTTTATAATATTTTCAATATCATTAATTTTATATTTCAATTAATTAAATAATTATTTCATCGTCATTGTGTAAACCTTTAAGGTAATTATTTATTTCCAAAAAATTAAAATTAAAAATAAATGATGAATATAAACATTTTATATTTCCAAATAATATGTATAGTTGAACTTATATTCTCAATTACCTATATTAAAAAATTTATATGTTTATTTGAACATAAGTCTGATATCATTTACATTTCTTCAAAATAAAATACTTTAAAGGGATTAAAGTCACTATTGTGTCTCCAAGAGGTCATTAAATCATCCGACAGAATTTTTGGTTGAAAATAAATAATCCAAAAAATCTTTTTCAAAATATGGAGTAAATTTCTAACATTTATAATATTATTTCTGTAACAACCCATGTTTTTCTAAAACTAAATAGAAATGCATCGAACTTTATCCTTAATACAGAATTTTATTTCGTATATGTTTTGAATCACAAAAAATAGTCCTCTACAATTGTGTTTAGTATGTTAATTAGAGTCTATTAAAACAATCTGTTATTTGGTGAATATTAACATACCCTTATGAAGAGTAATATGACTCTAATGAATAGTAATTTTTTTAAGGATTTAAGATAATAACTTCCCAGTTAATTTTCATTGTGATATAGAAGTTGTTATAGAATTAGAATTATTAATTTTTTAATGAAGTATGACTTTATTTAAAATTTAAATAAACAATATTTAGAAATCATTTACAAAAAATGGACTTCATTTTTAAATTCTACATTTTGATAAATGGTTAGTTTGTATTTTGGGAATTTTTCTGAAATAATTTATTTTTCAGAGAATAGTAAAAAATACAGTTTTTCGTTTCGGTATGTTAATGACATCATTAAAGATATAATAACGATGTCATAAATATGGTAGACTTTTGTATAGTTAAATAAGATGTGAGGTGTCCCAAGTGGCTTATACCATGAACAAATACAATGGGCAAGCCCATGGTTTTGAAAATACCACTCATGAGGTGTCCCTTGAATTTTATTATAATAATCCCTCACGTTTCCTATAAATACCAACTCTTCCCTTCATGTAATTCATTCAAAATTTTCCATCAACGAATCTCTGGCCTCTTTAACTTTATAGTAGTCCTCCAAAGGTTTCCTCAAACCTCCAAGGTACTAACCTTCATGTTCTAAGAGTTACTCTACAAGGTAAGAAAATTCTCGATTTCTTTTTTTCCCATTAGAGTTCTCTTTTATGTGGTATAACATTAAAGTTTCCATACCATGTTATCATTTACATATTATTCATGATATAATATATATTATGATTCATTTCTATATGGGTGACCTTTTTCCCCTCTATTTTTAATATTTTCTAAAACCATTTTGTGTAGTTGTTAGGCTGCCGAATTTTTGTATGGGATTTCTCAATTATTCTTTAATTTTGAGTTCATTTCTCATTCTTTCATCATATCTTCTTACCCAAGTGGCATGAAATATCAAGAATAATGTATATTATATATATTCTCATGTTTATGTAAAATTTATCATCATTTATCTTCCCCTCTCCCACTTATTTAAGGAACCAAAACATTGTCTGTTATGTGTCGAATTACCAACATCGTGGATGATGTGATCTCAATTTCCATTAGTTCTTTCAATTCTGGTCATGAAACCATTTTTATTATTGAACCAGGTTAAAATTTATGTCTTATGCCTCACCAATTGTTCTGGAATTATTTTGTACTCATGGTTCTAATTTATAATAAAAAACGAGGTTGTTATTATCAAAGAACCACTAAAATGATCTAAACGAACATCATTAATGTTTTAACATACGAATTTTCCTAGAGTTAAAAATAAAAATGATAAATGTTATAAATTATAGTACTGAAAATATGTATATACATTTCCATTCCAATTCACGAATTTCAATTCCAATCAATAAGAACATCCACCATGAACCAATCAAGGAAATCATGTTAAGAACTCACCCACAAACAGTGAAAGAAGACAAATACTAACAATTAAAGGTTGAAATGATGATATGAAATGATAATATAAGATATTATAAACATGAAAATATTTCTTTAAAATACTAATAACAATATTTTATTCATTATACTAGAAGTGTAAACAAGTTTTTAGTAAGACAAACCCAAGGTAAGTGAATTTTTACCCCAATTTCTATTATTTGGGTTAATCTTCAACATCATTATTTATGTGTTATTTAAATTGTTTGTGTGATGGGTTCTATTTATATTATGGTTTATTATGTGTATTTATAGTATATATACATAATAAATCCACTCTATTAAGTCACTCTTAAATTGTATGATATTTAAAATGGTCATTTTTTTAAAATCCTCTTTTTAAATTCGGTTTCACAAAATTCCAACGTAAAGTTTTTATGGATTTATTCATGATCATAGGAATTATTGGTGATGAAGGGTGGGACCTATATTTCCCTCCAAATCATTGGGTATGTGTATGTTGGAGGTTGGCCATATGGTTACCTCAAGTGTAACTTCAATGGTTACACAAAGTAAGGTACCCGTGAGGGTTATAAATTAGAAGATATCCAAGAATGGTTACAAGATTATGTAAGTATTACCCAAAGATACCTTTATGATTATATTTATGTTCTCATGTTTTGTTTCAATCTTCTGTAAATATCATGTTACATAAAGTAAGTATATATGGGTGACATGATTGTCTTTTGAAAATGCTTTCATGCGTTACGATTATTCATGGACTAATGTGATCTTTCCTTCTTTTCCACCCCTTACTGCGATTTGGTGCTCATCTCAACTTTTTAAATGATTTATAACAGGTTAATGGATTTGTAATACAAATAAATATGCCATCTTAAATGTTGAATAATTTTCATTGAGTCTCGTTTTATGTTTTAATGTTTTATATCTTGAAAAAATTGGAAACTATTTGTATGGTATTCACTCTGTAATATTGTGTCAAGTCATGAATGTATTTTTCTAATTCTATGAATAATTAAACATGAAAATATCATAAATTTAAGAGGAAGTGTTTTCTTAACTAAATTAAATATTATGTATGTAATAAGATCGGTTCCTTATAATTGGTATCAGAGGATGGTTTAGAAAACTTTAAGGGTTAGGGTGATGTTAATTGAATACCATAAATTATTTTCACTCTACGTTTAATTTGAAATTTTATAGAATTTAAAGATTTCCATGTTGCATTATCAAAGAAATAATTGTTCAAAATGTTTGTCCGAATAAGGAATAAGGATGCTGAAGAGGAGAGGCACTGACAGAATGAAATCCTTCTGGAACTACAACAAAAAATTGTAGGGATTAGAACTGAGTAGTTTTTGACAGTAATTACTCAGCTAAAATAGGCAATAAATGGTGGTGGAATCCATTAAAGAGAACCAATAGAGGTACCACAACAGAACACGAGAGTAGTGGAACATTTAATCAGACAACAACCTACTGCATTCAATGGATCTTCTAACCTAGTAGAAGATGGAGGATGGATCAAAGCCCTTGAAAAGATATTCGATGTTATGGGATGTTCAGACAATCAAAAGGCAAATATTTCAATTTATTGTTTTGAAGGGGAAGTTGTTCTGTGGTGGTCAATGGTAAAGAATATCAGGGGTAGAGAGGATTTTTAAGCCTTAGAGTGGGAAGAATTTAAAATCCTTTTCCTGGAAAAATATTTTCATAAGGTGGTGAGACTTAGAATAGAGAATCAATTCCTTGAATTGAAAAAGAAGGAGGAAAAATTATTGGCTGTGTATTAAACTAACTTCACTTTACTGGCAGGGTATGCTGCAAATATTATTCTAGATTTTGATAGAAAAATAAACCACTTTTACTAAGGACTGAATCCAAGGTATCGAAGAGAATTGGCCTCCCATGAATTAATGAGTTATGAGAAAATTGTATGATGTGCTGAGAGGGTAGAGATGGAGTTTGCTGATGATCATGTGCATTTTGCAAACAAGAATAAGAAGAAGAGGTCTAGTTGGAAAGAAATGGGTAGGAATCAACCAATGAAATCTAATGGTATGGAAATCCAATTTCCAGTTTTTCAAAAGTGTGGAAAGAAAAACTATGGGGAATGTCTTAGAAAAACTGGAAAGTGTTTCAAATGTGGTATGTTTGGACATATATCCTGAGAATGCAATGAAAATTATCCTAAGAATAATCATGATAAGAAGACTGTAAAGTTTTTTAAATGTGGTGAAATGGGTTATTATGCAATTTTTTTCCCAAAGAGAGATTTGAAATATGCAGAGAATCAATAATACAAGAAGAAAGGTGTAGTGAGATCCTTTGTGACTACATCAGTAGATGTCAGGCCATCCAATGATATTGTATCATGTACTTTGTTTGTTCACTCATATTTTACTAAAGTTTTGTTTGATACGAGGTCTACACATTCCTTCATCTCTGAGAAAGTTTCTGGTAAATTGGAAATATCACCTCAACAAATGAGGCCCGAACTTATTGTTAAAACACCAGGGGGAAATTTTATAGAAAAAAAGAATTTTAAGAGTCTTTATATTATGGTCTTTGGAAAGACTTTACCTGAAAACCATTTTGTTTTACTCTTAGTTGAGTTTGATGTTATTCTGGAGATGGACTGGATTTCTGATTATCATGATAATATCGAATTTAGAGATAAAGAAGTTGTTTTTCAGAATGATTTTCAGTTTTTATACATGAATGAACCCTTAAAATTGATAACTTATATGGAAGAGGAGAAACTATTAAAAGATGGAAATGATTGTTATCTTTCTCATATTTTTTAAAACAAGGGAACTATTAAAATCAATGATGTTCTAGTGGAAAATGAATAGCTTGAAGTTTTTCCGGATGAGTTACCCAATGTTATACCTGATCGAGTAGTAAAATTCAAAATTGACTTAGTTCCTGATGCTACGTCAGTTTCAAAACCCCCATATCGTATGGCTCCAATAGAACTTCTTTATTAGAAAAATTAGATGCAGGATTTTTTTGACAAAGACTTCATTCATCCTAGAACTTCGCCATGGGGATCCCCTATTTTGTTTGGTAAAAGGAAAGATGGTTCCATGAGACTTTGCATTGATTATAGAGCTTTGAATAACATCACTGTTAAATACAAGTCTCCTTTGCTCATATTGATGACTTATTTGATCAGCTCCAGGGAGCTCGGTTCTTTTCCAAGATTGACTTGAGATTCAGATACCATCAACTGAAGGTGAAGGAGAATGACATCCTGAAAACATCCTTTCATACAGGATATAAGCATTTTTTATTTTTTTTATTCCGTTTGGATTAACTAATTCACCTGCAGTATTCATGAACCTTATGAATAGAGCATTTCATGAGTTATTTGATAAGTTTTTTTTAATTTATTGATGACATTCTGGTATTTTCTAAAAATAAAAAGGAGCATGAAAAACATCTAAGGTTTGTTTTTCATTCTTTAATAGAAATGAATCTATATAGAAAATTCATAAAGTGTGATTTTTCATTTCAATAGATTTATTTTCATAGGGACATCATAAATAAAGATGGAATATTAGTTGATATTGTGAAAAAAAGTAGTTGATGAATGGCCAAGACCCACAAATTTTACTAAGATTCATATTTTTCTTTGGTTAGCAGGTTATTACAGATGGTTTGTTAAGAACTTTTCCCAGTTATCTAGCCCAATAACTAAGATAGCATAGAAAGGGGTTAAATTTGTTTAGATAGAGGAATGTGATGATTTTTTTCAGGAACTGAAGAAGAGAATGGTGAATGCTCCATTTTGGGCATTACCTTCCCGAAATGGTGATTTTTTCATATAAAGTGATGCTTTTTTGAAGGGACTTGGTTGTGTTTTTGATGCAGAATGATCAGGTAATTGCCTATGCATAAAGACAACTTAAACCTCTTGAGCTAAATTATCCCACACATGATTTAAAAATTAGCAGCAGTGGTTTTTGCATTGAAAATTTGGAGGAATCATCTTTACGGAACCAAATGCCAAATATATATTGACCATAATAGTCTAAAGTATATATTCACTCAGAAGGAATTAAACATGAGGTAGGGAAGACGGCTAGAGCTGATAATGGATTATTACCACGTGATCAATTACCATTTTGAAAAGGAAAACAAAGTGGCGGATGCCTTGAGCTGGAAAAATCGTGCATCATTATCCATGTTACATTTGGAACATGGTACCCTGATTAATGATTTGATTAATTTTGGCTTAGAAGTTGTTGGTGTAGAGAATACATCTATTTTCTTTCAGGTTTCATTGCAGTCTTTGTTGACAGATAGAATTAAGCAAGCGCAGAAGGAAGACCATGAGTTATGGAAAAAGGTAGAATTGGTTAAAATGGGTAATTTTCCAGAATTTAACCTTGATAAAGATAGTGTTTTATGATTTGTAAAATGGTTGTGTGTTCCTAGTGATTCATAGTTAAAAAATTATTTGTTGTGTGAAGCTCATAGTTCTCCATTTTCTGTTCATCCTGGCAGTACAAAAATGTACAGAGACCTTTGGAAGTATTATTGGTGCAATGGAATAAAAAGAGATATTGCTGATTTTACCATGAAATGTTTGACGTATCAATAGGTTAAAGTCGAGTGGAATTTACCAAAGGGGTGGCTTCAACCTTTTCCAGTTCCAGAGTGGAAATAAGAGAATGTATCCATGGACATTGTGGTGGGACTACCAACGACATTTCGAGGTAACAATGCAATTTGGGTTATTGTTGATTGGATATCAAAGTATGCACATTTTATTTCTATTCGAGATACAATGAATTTGGATAAACTTTCTCAATTGTACATCAAGGGGATTTTCAGGTTACATGGAGTTCCTCTTTCCATTATATCTGACAGAGATCCTAGGTTCACTTCTATCTTTTGGAAGGTACTTCACAAGTCGTTGGGCATAGAGTTAAATTTTAGTACAGCTTTTCATCCTCAATCAGAAGGGAAGTTAGAATGAACAATTCAAACTTTGGAATATATTCTTCGAGCTTGTTCAATGGACTTTCAGAGATGTTGGGATTATCATCTTTCTTTAGTTGAGTTTTCATATAATAACAGTTTTCATTATAGTATTTATATTGCCCCTTATGAGGCCTTGAATGGGAAGTGGTGTCAAACTCCATCATTTTGGGATAAAGTCAGTTAAATAAAGTTTATGGGGCCAGAATTAGTTGAATAAGTGGCTGAGAAAAAATGGTGATCCAGCAGCACATGAGGACAGCTCAGACCAGGCAGAAAAGTTATGTAGATAATATAAGGGAAAATTCTCTTTCGAGGTAAGTGGCCATGTTTTCCTTGAAATATCTCCTTGGAAAAGTGTGGTGAATTTTGGTAAGAAAGGGAATCTATTTCCACAGTTCATCGGTCCTTTTGAAATCTTTGAGAATGTTGGAACAATTGCATACCGCGTAGCTTTCCCTCAATGTTTGTTTCAGGTACACAATGTTTTTCTTGTTTTGATGTTGAGAATGTATGTGCTAGATTCATCACATGTCTTGAGTCCAGAAGAAGTTTAGCTGGATGGGAACCTTTCTTATGAAGAGACACAAGTTTATATTCTTGATCGAAGGGAACATGTATTCCGAAATATGGTAATCCACCAGGTGAAGGTTTTGTGGAGAAACCACATAGCTGTAGAAGCAACAAGGGAGTCTGAAAATGCTATGAGGGAAAAATACCCTCATTTGTTAATTATGTAAATCAAAATTGTGAGGACGCAATTTCCTAAAGTTGGGGATAATGTTCCACCCCATGTTTTTCTAAAAAAAATATAAATGCATGGAACTTTATCCTTTAAACATAATTTTATTTCATATATGTTTGGAATTTCGAAAAATGGTCATCTACAATTGTCTTCAGTATGTTATTTAGAGTCTACTGAAAACATATTGTTTTTTGGTGAATAGTAAAATACCCTTATGAATAGTAATATGACCCTAATGAATTGTAAATTTTATTATTATTTTATTTTCTTAAGGATTTAAGATAATAACTACCTGGTTAATTTTCATCATGATATAGAAGTTGTTATAGAATTCGAATTATTAATTTTTTAATTGAGTATGCTTATATTTAAAAATAAAATTAATAATAATTAGAAAATTTATATCAGGAAATGGAATTCATTTTTAAATTGTACAGGTCGACTAATGGATAGGTTGAATTTTGGAAATTTGTCTGAAACAATTGATTTTTCAGTGAATAGTAACAAATACATTTTTTAGTTTGGGTATGTTAATGACATCAGTAATGATATAAAAATTATGTACTAAATATGGTCGACTTTTGGATAGTTAAATAATAAGTGAGGAATTTGAAGTGGATTATTCCATGGGAAAATACCATAGGAATGCCCATGGTTTTGCAAATAGCACTCATGAGGTGTCCCTTGAAAATTATTAAAATAATCCCTCACGTTTCCTATAAATACCAACTCTTCCCTTCGTTGAATTCATTCCCAATTCTCCATAAATGAATATCTAGACTCCATACCTTCATAGTAGCCCTCCCAATATTTCTTCAAGCCCCCAAGGTCAGAACCTACAGGTTCTAAGACATACTCCACAAGGTAAGAAAATTATCAATTTCATTTTTTTCACATTCATGTCCTCTTTTATGTGGTATAACTTTCAAGTTTATGTACCATGTTCTTATTCCATTATTATTATGGATCTAACCTATATTATGATCCATTTCTGGATGGCTGAAACTTGTCCCCTCTATTTTTAATATTTTCTAAAACATGTTGTCTAGCCATTAGGCTGCCGAATTTTTCTAAGGGATTTCTTAATTATTCTTTTATTTTGAGTTCCTTCCTCATTATTTCTTCATATATTCTTAACCAAGTGGCATGAAATCTCCATAATAATGTATATTATGGATTTTCTCATATTCATGGCAATTTTATAGTCATTTTTTTCTATTCTCCCACTTATTTATGGAATAAAAACATTTTCCGATATGTGTTGAATTACCGAGATCGTGGACGATGTGATTCCAATTTCCATTAGTTCTTTCAAGTCTTGTCATGAAACCTTTTATATGGTTGAACCAGGTTATAATTTATGTTTTATGAGTCACCAATGGATCTGGAATTCTTTTTTACACACGATTCTAATTTATATGACAAAATAAGGTTGTTATATCAAAGAACCACTAAAATGATCTAAACGAACATCATTAATGTTTTAACTTATTAATAATCCTAATATAAAAATCAAAATGATAAATGGTATAAATTATGGTACTAGAAATATGTGAATAACTTTACATTCCAATTTTGGAATTTCACTTCCAATTGACAAGAACATCCACCATGAACCAATCATGGAAATCATGTTAAGAACTCACCCACAAACATTGCAAGGAGAAAAATACTATTAATTTAAGGTTGAAATGAAGTTATGAAATGATCATGTAAGATTTTATAAACAAGAAAATATTTATTTAAAATACAAATTACACACTTTTAAACATTATACATGATGTTTAAACAAGATTGAAGTAAGATAAAACCGAGGTAAGGGAATTCGTAACCCGATTTCCATTCATTGGGTTAATATTCTACTTCATTATTTATGTGTTATTTAAATTGTTTTTGTGATGGGTTTTGTTTATATTATGTTTTATTATGTTTATTTATAGTATATATACATAATACATCCACTCTATTAAGTCTCTCTTCAATTGTATGAAATTTATAGGGGGCATTCCTTTAAAATCCTCTTTTTAAATTCGGTTTTACGAAAGTCCAAAGTAATGTTTTTATGGATTTATTCATGTTCTTTGGAATTATTTATGATTAAGGGTGGGATATATATTTAACTTCAATTCATTGGGTATGAGTATGTTGGAGGTCGGCCATATGGTTACTCCATGTGTAACTGTGATGGTTACAGAAAGTAAGGTAGTCGTGAGGGTTAAAAATTATAAGGTATCCATGAATAGATAGAAGATTATGTAATTAATTCCCCAAGACACTTTATGATTATATTTATGTTCTCATGTTTTCTGTGGATATTTTATAAATCTCATGTTACACAAAGTAATTATATATGTATGAATAGATTGTCTTTTCAAAATTCTTTCACACGTTATGAGTATTCATGGACTAATGTGTTCTTTCTTTCTTTTCCATCCCTTTCTAAGCTATTTTGGTCATCCCATGTTTTTAAATTATTTTTCACAAGTTAAAGGGTGTGTAATATGAGGAAGAATCCATACTAAATGTTGAATAATTGTCATGGAGTCTTTTTTTACGTTTTAATGTTTTATTTCTCGAGAAAATGGAAACGGTTTTTATGGTTTCTAGTCTGTAATAATGTGTCATGTCATGAATTTATTGTCCTAATTATCTAAATCTCTAAACATGAATAGATCATCAATATAAAAGGAATTATTTTTTTTACTAAATTCAAGATTATTTATGTAATAAAGGGGGGTTCTTATAATTTTTACCCTCAATTACATGATTTAATGTAACACCCCAAAATTTTATAGTGTGTTATTTCTTCAAAATAATTCAATAACTTGCACTACACGCAACACCGAGTTCAATCACACCATGACTTACAAAAAAAAAAGCCATTCAAAAGATGTTATGAATAGTATTATCTAAATTTTAAACTTTATATAATCCTTATAATTTTAGAATCCATATTATGAGTTTCTTAGATATAATGCAAGAACAAATTCATTTTCAGTATTGCACTTTTATCAACTTTTAATAGTGAACCCTTTTTAAATAAAATATTTTAAACTTTTTGACTAAATGGGGACATCAAAAATTTAAAATGAAACATCCCAAGCTTCCACGGTACGCTTTCCATTGAATAATACAGTAGCGTGTGTTGTACGCAACTTCGAGTTCTAAAACACCGCGACTAATCAAAGTAGCCGTTATGAATAGTAATAACCACTTTTTAAAATTATAGAAATTTTATATTTCAAAATGGAATTCATTTTTGAATTCGTAATATCGAAATTATCCTATGTTGAATTTTTTGTAACTTTCTGAGAACTTCCAATTTTTTTTATGAATAGTGAAAAATACTTAAAACAACTTTTTTAATCAAAATAATTTATTGTGATAAATTATACTATTTAGTGGTTTTAAAGTATAATTAGAATATATTTTTATCATTTTATCCAATGGTGGTCATTAGAATTAATTTAACATTGAAATTAGACATAAACAATTGCCAATCTTTTGATATAAATTGTTTCTTAAAAACACGCTATTTGTTGTGACAACAGGAATTAATTATAAAATTAATTAATTCAACTTATATGTTTGGAATTTTGTAAAATAGATATCATTTTTGATTTCGGAATATCTAATTTAGCCTAAGGTGAAATTTTGGTACTTTTCGGATAACTTTCATATTTTGATGAATAGTGAAAAGTACTAAATTTTAATTAAAAACAACTTTTTTAATCAAAATAATTAATAGTGATAAATTATGAATTTTAGTGGTTTTAAAGTATATTTAGAATATATTTTTACAATTTAATATAATGTTGGTCAGTTGACATAATTTTACAATTAAACTGAACATAAATAAGTGTCAATCTTTTGATAGTTATTATCTCTTAAAAACACGCTTTTTTGTTTTGACAGCGGGAATTAATTTTAAATTAATTTCTGCCACTTCTGTGTTTTGAATTTAGGAAAATGGATTCCATATTTGGAATCAGGATGTTCAAATTGTGTAAATAGGTAACTTTTATTTTTAGACATTTTGAATAATTACTGCGGTAAATATTTAATTTACCATGGTTAAGGGTAAATCCGGTAAATAAGGGTTAAAAAAAATAATATTATAATAATACTAAATTACCCTAAAACGTGTCTTAACCCTATTGGTTGATACATGGTCGACCATGGGCATCTTTGTGTCAATTTTGGGACCCCATGGATCCACTTGTAAGTGATAATGACACTTTATTTTAATTAAGTTAAAATGAATACAAAAATGACACAAGCATATATCTTTTAGAAAAACAATTGTTACATGGGGTTATATATGTTGGAATTTAGATTATAAATATTCATTAGAAAGATAAAAATCTTTCCTACATAATGATATTTTATTTATAATTTTTAGACATTAAATAATTTATTTTATTTATGACACAATGAAGATGCAGTAATTACTATAATAGTGAAAAATTAAAATAATTGATATTATAAATACCCAAATAAATATAATATGAATCTTTTAATGAATTTAACTATTTTTCTAGGATAATAGGATATATTAGGATTGATTTAATTGACTTTTTTCGAAGTAATCAATCTGTTATGAGTTTCACAAAAATCAACTAATGAATAGTGTCAAAATTGACATAAAAGAGTTCTTAAAACAAATATTATATTATTAATTGATATTAAATTCCTAAAAATCTACGGTTCGGCCAAGAGACTTATATCATGATAGGTTCATCATTAATGGACCACTTGGGGGTCGCTTGGATGTATATAGTAAGTTTATTAACCATATTATATAAAAATACAAAGAGACATTGTAAAAGTGAAACTAATTAACTTAGAGTTAATACTTAAAGATAAGGTTAATATAAGTACCCAAACCTGTCTAAATTCTATTGGTTGAGTTGTTTTCGACCTATCCCCACCTTAACTTTTGAATAATTAACTTTGGAGGCATTAGAAACCGAATATGAATTTAATATAAACTAATATTTCTAGCTTTTCCAGAGGTGCCCCTCACCCCTCTTATAAAAAGGCACTCCTCATTCTCATTTCTTCACACCTTCCAAGCCTTTTGGTTCGGCCAAACTCTGCCCAAATACTCTCCCAACATCCCTCACTACAACCTAGAGGCCTTAGTTTGATCATAAAGCCAACTTAAGGAGCCCTTTTGATCAAATCAAAAGGGAGAACCCGAAGAAGAGGTAATGATTTCACCACCCTTTTCCAAGTTCATTTCTTCTTCCACTTCTTCTTTCTTTGTTCTTACCATTCTAAAATAATAACTCCAGTATCTTACATATACTGTGATGTTATTATAAATATGGTACAACCATATTCAGTATTCTATCCACCCTTTGAATAACATGTCACCATACGTGCGTACGTACGGCTTACCGTCACCACGTCGTGGTGTAATTGTTATTCAATATATTATTATTTGGATGGGTATAATAATGATGTGTAACTCATGTAAATAATAAATATAACATGTTAATGATTCTGTATATATTATATACCATCCATTTATATATTATTTTAATATCAAAAGAATGATATTGTCGCTCGTGCGTACGTACGGACTACCGTCTCCACGAACACGATGAGATTCATTCTCCATCGTATCCATTCAAGTATAATTATCATTTGATGATTTAAAAATGATGTTTAAGGACTTTATATCATTCTGGATATGAATAAGATACAACAAACATGGCTTATGTAGCAAAACATATAAAAGAAAATGAGTAAGTTAACACCCAAAACGACGATAATTCTAAGATATTATTAACAAATCAATGTTAAAAGATCATATATGATATCATATTAATATATATGATTCTTGTATAATTTAATAACAATTATTTCACCATTATACAGGAGGTTAACCTACCCCAACCAAGGAAAAGTACAAGGTAAGGGATTTTCTTATCTCACATTCAATTCCGTGAGATTTCCATTGTTCGCCACTAAATTATTGAAAGTGGTGTATTGTGTACTGCCATTTGATATATATTATCATGATTCTCTTTATATTCATGTAATTCTGTAAATCATTTGGTGGTTATTAACTTTTGGCCATACGACTCAGTTGATTAACATGGTAAGGGGTTTTCATCTCACTCCTTATTCCCGTGAGATTCATGCCATATTGCCACCATTACCTTTTGTGTGGTGTATGTACTGCCCATAATTATATTCTTTGTGTAATACAATCTAATTTATGTGTATTTACATATTCATTTTATGATACCTCTTTCATGGGTTGTAGGTTTCATAAGTTACCAAATTGGTAAGGGTTATTTCACAATCTCTTCATTATCCGAGGTTGTTTATATGTAATAATCTACTGGGATCTCTTTATCATCCACATCCATGTTTCTTCGAAATGTAATTCAAAACATATTAATTATTTACAATAATATGGGTTAAAGTCATTTATACCCTTGTTTGACTTTTTATAAGAGGTTTATAAAGGAATCTTTCCGTCTTTTTCAAAACAAGGTCCTTTTTAACCTTTTCGACAGAATTAAGGTAAGAATGTTTTTTTAACTTATACGGCGGGTGCGGCTATTTTCCGCCGTTATAAAATCTTCAAAGCTTCCCTTACAAGCTTATAAGATTATTTTCAAAGAAAATGTTTAATTTTATATGGATCTTAAATGATTTCAAAATAAAAGGAGATATTTCTTTAAAAATAATTTTGATTTCATCCATGTCAACATCCTTTGATGGATTTTAAGATTATTTGAAGTTGATTTATTATGATACAAAACTTCTATATTGTATTGAAGGTTTTGTGATATGTTTGACTGTGGATGTGCTATTTTTATACCATTCATAGTTTATGGTGAAAGTATTGACATTTCGTATGCTAGTTCCAATGTTTATGTTATATTTCAACCATTACTTCATATGAATGTGTTGGAAAAGTATGTTCCAGGTTGGGGACTGGTTAAAGTAAGCCCTCCAGGTTGGGGACTGGTTAAAGTAAGCCCCCCAGGTTGGGGACTGGTAAAAGTAAGCCCTCCAGGTTAGGGACTGGTAAAAGTAAGCCCTCCGGTTTGGTCTCCGGTTATTAGAGGCACTCCGGGTTGGTGTCCGGTTATTAGAGGCACTCCGGGTTGGTGTCCGGTTATTAGAGGCACTCCGGGTTGGGTTCCGGTTACAGTTAGCCCCAAGGTCTTGGGACGAGGCCTTGAAAAGAAATTAAAGTTTAGTATTATGCATTCCAACATTATGGAAGTGGTTTTTGATTTTTGCATGTGATTATTCGATTAGTAGAATATCCATGTGAATAAGTAAATGGCATTATTTCATTTTAATTTTTCCATACTATGTTGAAGTTCAAGTTTAAAAGGCTTTTGTTTTAGTAATGCATTTCCTTAAATGTTTATGCTTATTTTGAATGTTCCGCTATATTGTCATCCTTACTGGGCATTTGAGCTCACCCCTTTTCTATGTTTTATTTTTCCTAGGATGTGAAGATGTAAGTTATGAATGACCTTCAGGGATATTATGAGGGGATAATAGTGTGGATTGTGGAAACATTATGTTGTTGTATTAGTTTTTCATTTTATGATGTAATGTAAAACTTATGAATATATCTAGTGTTTCCAAGGCTACTAAACCAATCGGTCTTTCGAGATTTGATCTTTCTTGTGATCATGCCAATGTTATGTAATAATGCACCGACTCTGGGTAACTGGGGTCAGGGCATTACAGTTGGTATCAGAGGAAGTTTAGTACAAACCTGTGAAGCTAGATTTAGATAAACTCCGATTAGAGTACGTAATCCTATGATGAACTTTGAGGATTAGTATAGAAGAACTTCCTAGAATTTTGGTATTGTAGAGATTTTGTGAGTTTTCCGAGCAATACATCCCTGTCTGGATACGAGCAGGTAGAGGCGGCTCTGGCACAGACGTACCTAGGGGTAAAACCCGAAAACACCACTTTGAGCTAGACTCGAACGGGAACTGGTGCACGACAACGGGCCTTGCTGCACTCTTGGTTACGACACTCCCAGGGGATATGCTTAGGATAACTCTCATTTTCTTTACAAATCATTATGAAGGGTTTATGAGTATATACTTCCTCAAAGAAAACATTTTTATGATTATGGATTATATCCATAAATAGTTCAATTTATGTTAAGAGTTTTATAAGTATGGGATTATGTATTTTGATTCATAAACTGATCTAGCGTATGCCATTGTTTAGAAATGGCGCCCAGTAGAAGGAATGAGAACTCCAGAAATGCACATGATCCAAAGAGAAGGAAGGATCATATCTTTCATGGTCTTAAGCTAGAATTTATAAGAGAAATAGTCTCCCATGTATTATCATCATATGAAGAAATAATATCATGTGTTGATAAGATAAGTAAAGAGTTTACTGAGTCCTATGGCCTTGAAGGGAAGCAAGAGAAGAAAAGGATGGAAGAGAGAAAGATGGATAAAGGGAAGAGGGAAAAGAAGAATTTTCCCATATGTGGTAACTGTGGAAAGAAACACCCTGGAACTTGCATGAAAGGAATGGGAGTTTGTTATAAGTGTGGAGGAAAAGGGAACAAAGTACGTGACTGCAAGGGTAAGAAAATGGTTTCAAATGTACAATGCTTCATTTGCAAGGAGTTTGGACACTATGTGAACCTATGTCCCAGTCATCAGAATATGCCTCAAATGATGTTATTGGATAATAATCAAGTTATGATACTACCACAGATGAAGAGGAATGATTAGAGTTCTTATGTTGATTATGTCAATTGAGTATTGTATCAACAATGTACTTGTTATAAAAATTATGGAGTATATAAGGATTGTACTGCAGTACTATTTCATTAAGGACTTGAGATTGTGTGGAACAAAGAAAAGTGACTCAATGGCAGGATAAATTATTGGAAAATATATGGTTGAGAGAATGATAAATCATAATATAGTTCTGATACTGAGGTGGTGATTTTGGAATAATATGTGATTGTTTTGGATAAATTATATTGGATATTCTTGACTACCTTGGAACTGATTAATGATTTGTACATTCCATCATTGTTGGGGTTTAAAACATTTTTGGATTAATGAAGTATATCCAGCATTCTATATGGAATAAGGGAGCATGAATGTAATCAATAAGGAATATGGTAATACATGATGAAGGTATTCATATGCTATTACGGGGTAAACATGATCTATATTATGTTTACCTTCCTTATAAATGTTGGACTGTGAGTTTGGACAGAAGTATTTTGGATAGTTCTAGTTTGGATTATTTTGGATTGCCATAAAAGGACAACCCGGAGGTCGGGCGGCAACCCGTCGCGTCCGGCAAGACTGCGAGACTTGAACCCGCAACCGAAGGGCGACAAGGGTGTATCACCTACCACTGGCCCACGAGATGTCCTGGATTAATTAATGTAGTTTTTATTAAAAGATCTTGTAGATGAATTATAAATTCCTTTATTTTGGAACCCTATACGAATAGTGTAAATAGAATTTTTTTTACATTCTATTATCTTTTAGAGTGAAAGATGAGTTTATGGTAGAAATTTATTAATGGATAAAACTCTAATTATAAAGTAAGTATATCTCCTTATGATCTTAGCCAATCTCATAAATAAATTCCTCAATATTAAGAAAAGAAACTTAGAACAAAAATCTTTTCCTAGATGGTACCTTAAATCATCACTAATTTATGGATTTGGGATTATTGGCCTTTTCATAGCCATGTTCTCTACCACTCTCCATCAGATAATTGATGGTTAGATTTTTCTTCCATATCCATATTTTCCTACATGGAACCCTAGTATGAGTTATTTTCGGTAATCTTCATACTTTCGACTCTTTATTTTAAATAGAGGCCTCATTAATTCATTTTTCGATGTGGGATTTCAACTAAGATATTTTGAAACGTAAAAAATGTGTTATCCTAATACCCTATGTTTTGTTGAACCGATGGTATTTCAAATCATCATAGATTGATGAATTTAAGGACCTAAATTTTATAGTTGTTTGTGATTGATGACCTCAATCACTACCTATAAATATTTACGTTTTCCCTCCAATTATATGTCTCAAATTGCCACCAATGTTCTCCTAATTGAGATCATAATTTGGTGGTGACCCTTTCATTTCTCTTTTCCTCATATTAAGACTAAATTTTAGTAACCCAATTTCCGATGTGGGTTTTCCCACAAATATATTATCTATTTTCAACCTTTTATTTTCGAAGAACAATTTCAAATTGCGAGGACGCAATTTATTGAAGGAGGGGAGAATGTAACACCCCAAGATTTCATAGTGTGTTATTTCTTCAAAATAATTCAATAACTTGCACTACACGCAACACCGAGTTCAATCACACCATGACTTACAAAAAAAAGCCATTCAAAAGATGTTATGAATATTATTATCTAAATTTTAAACTTTATATAATCCTTATAATTTTAGAATCCATATTATGAGTTTCTTAGATATAATGCAAGAACAAATTCATTTTCAGTATTGCACTTTTATCAACTTTTAATAGTGAACCCTTTTTAAATACAATATTTTAAACTTTTTGACTAAATGGGGACATCGAAAATTTAAAATGAAACATACCATGCTTCCACGGTACGCTTTCCTTTGAATAATACAGTAGCGTGTGTTGTACGCAACTTCGAGTTCTAAAACACCGCGACTAATCAAAGTAGCCGTTATGAATAGTAATAACCACTTTTTAAAATTATAGAAATTTTATATTTCAAAATGGACTTCATTTTTGAATTTGTAATATCGAAATTATCCTAAGTTGAATTTTTTGTAACTTTCTGAGAACTTCCAATTTTTTTTATGAATAGTGAAAAATACTTAAAACAACTTTTTTAATAAAAATAATTTATTGTGATAAATTATACTATTTAGTGGTTTTAAAGTATAATTAGAATATATTTTTATCATTTTATCCAATTGTGGTCATTATAATTAATTTAACATTGAAATTAGACATAAACAATTGCCAATCTTTTGATATAAATTGTTTCTTAAAAACACGCTATTTGTTGTGACAACAGGAATTAATTATAAAATTAATTAATGCAACTTATATGTTTGGAATTTTGTAAAATAGATATCATTTTTTATTTCGGAATATCTAATTTAGCCTAAGGTGAAATTTTGGTACTTTTCGGATAACTTTCATATTTTGATTAATAGTGAAAATTACTAAATTTTAATTAAAAACAACTTTTTTAATCAAAATAATTAATAGTGATAAATTATGAATTTTAGTGGTTTTAAAGTATATTTAGAATATATTTTTACCATTTAATATAATGTTGGTCAGATGACATAATTTTACAATTAAACTGAACATAAACAAGTGTCAATCTTTTGATAGTTATTATCTCTTAAAAACACGCTTTTTGTTTTGACAGCGGGAATTAATTTTAAATTAATTTCTGCCACTTCTGTGTTTTGAATTTAGGAAAATGGATTCCATATTTGGAATAAGGATGTTCAAATTGTGTAAATAGGTAACTTTTATTTTTAGACATTTTGAATAATTACTGCGGTAAATATTTTATTTACCACGGTTAAGGGTAAATCCGGTAAATAAGGGTTAAAAAAAATAATATTATAATAATACTAAATTACCCTAAAACGTGTCTTAACCCAATTGGTTGATACATGGTCGACCATGGGCATCTTTGTGTCAATTTTGGGACCCCATGGATCCACTTGTAAGTGATAATGACACTTTATTTTAATTAAGTTAAAATGAATACAAAAATGACACAAGCATATATCTTTTAGCAAAACAATTGTTACATGGGGTTATATATGTTGGATTTTAGATTATAAATATTCATTAGAAAGATAAAAGGATTTCCTACATAATGATATTTTATTTATAATTTTTAGACATTAAATAATTTATTTTATTTATGACACAATGATGATGCAGTAATTACTATAATAGTGAAAAATTAAAATAATTGATATTATAAATACCCAAATAAATATAATATGAAACTTTTAATGAATTAAACTAATTTTCTAGGATAATAGGATATATTAGGATTGATTTGATTGACTTTTTTCGAAGTAATCAATCTGTTATGAGTTTCACAAAAATCAACTAATGAATAGTGTCAAAATTGACATAAAAGAGTTCTTAAAACAAATATTATATTATTAATTGATATTAAATTCCTAAAAATCTAAGGTTCGGACAAGAGACTTATATCATAATAGGTTCATCATTAATGGACCACTTGGGGGTCGCTTGGATGTATATAGTAAGTTTATTAACCATATTATATAAAAATACAAAGAGACATTGTAAAAGTGAAACTAATTAACTTAGAGTTAATACTTAAAGATAAGGTTAATATAAGTACCCAAACCTGTCTAAATTATATTGGTTGAGTTGTTTTCGACCTATACCCACCTTAACTTTTGAATAATCAACTTTGGAGGCATTAGAAACCGAATATGAATTTAATATAAACTAATATTTCTAGCTTTTCCAAAGGTGCCCCTCACCCCTCTTATAAAAAGGCACTCCTCCTTCTCATTTCTTCACACCTTCCAAGCCTTTTGGTTTGGCCAAAATCTGCCCAAATACTCTCCCAACATCCCTCACTACAACCTAGAGGCCTTAGTTTGATCATAAAGCCAACCTAAGGAGCCCTTTTGATCAAATCAAAAGGGAGAACCCGAAGATGAGGTAATGATTTCACCACCCTTTTCCAAGTTCATTTCTTCTTCCACTTCTTCTTTCTTTGTTCTTACCATTCTAAAATAATAACTCCAATATCTTAAATATACTGTGATGTTATTATAAATATGGTACAACCATATTCAGTATTCTATCCACCCTTTGAATAACATGTCACCATACGTGCGTACGTACAGCTTACCGTCTCCACGTCGTGGTGTAATTGTTATTCAATATATTATTATTTGGATGGGTATAATAATGATGTGTAACTCATGTAAATAATAAATATAACATGTTAATTATTCTGTATATATTATATACCATCCATTTATATATTATTTTAATATCAAAAGAATGATATTGTCGCTCGTGCGTACGTACGGACTACCGTCTCCACGAACACGATGAGATTCATTCTCCATCGTATCCATTCAAGTATAATTATCATTTGATGATTTAAAAATGATGTTTAAGGACTTGATATCATTCTTGATATGAATAAGATACAACAAACATGGCTTATGTAGCAAAACATATAAAAGAAAATGAGTAAGTTAACACCCAAAACGATGATAATTCTAAGATATTATTAACAAATCAATGTTAAAAGATCATATATGATATCATATTAATATATATGATTCTTGTATAATTTAATAACAATTATTCCACCATTATACAGGAGTTTAACCTACCCCAACCAAGGAAAAGTACAAGGTAAGGGATTTTCTTATCTCACATTCAATTCCGTGAGATTTCCATTGTTCGCCACTAAATTATTGAAAGTGGTGTATTGTGTACTGCCATTTGATATATATTATCATGATTCTCTTTATATTCATGTTATTCTGTAAATCATTTGGTGGTTATTAACTTTTGGCCATACGACTCAGTTGATTAACATGGTAAAGGGTTTTCATCTCACTCCTTATTCCCGTGAGATTCATGCCATATTGCCACCATTACCTTTTGTGTGGTGTATGTACTGCCCATAATTATATTCTTTGTGTAATACACTCTAATTTATGTGTATTTACATATTAATTGTATGATACCTCTTTCATGGGTTGTAGGTTTCATAAGTTACCAAATTGGTAAGGGTTATTTCACAATCTCTTCATTATCCGAGGTTGTTTTTATGTAATATTCTACTGGGATCTCTTTATCATCCACATCCATGTTTCTTCGAAATGTAATTCAAAACATATTAATTATTTACAATAATATGGGTTAAAGTCATTTATACCCTTGTTTGACTTTTTATAAGAGGTTTATAAAGGAATCTTTCCGTCTTTTTCAAAACAAGGTCCTTTTTAACCTTTTCGACAGAATTAAGGTAAGAATGTTTTTTTTAACTTATACGGCGGGTGCAGCTATTTTCCGCCGTTATAAAATCTTCAAAGCTTCCCTTACAAGCTTATAAGATTATTTTCAAAGAAAATGTTTAATTTTATATGGATCTTAAATGATTTCAAAATAAAAGGAGATATTTCTTTAAAAATAATTTTGATTTCATCTATGTCAACATCCTTTGATGGATTTTAAGATTATTTGAAGTTGATTTATTATGATACAAAACTTCTATATTGTATTGAAGGTTTTGTGATATGTTTGACTGTGGATGTGCTATTTTTATACCATTCATAGTTTATGGTGAAAGTATTGACATTTCGTATGCTAGTTCCAATGTTTATGTTATATTTAAACCATTACTTCATATGAATGTGTTGGAAAAGTATGTTCCAGGTTGGGGACTGGTTAAAGTAAGCCCTCCAGGTTGGGGACTGGTTAAAGTAAGCCCCCCAGGTTGGGGACTGGTAAAAGTAAGCCCTCCAGGTTAGGGACTGGTAAAAGTAAGCCCTCCGGTTTGGTCTCCGGTTATTAGAGGCACTCCGGGTTGGTGTCCGGTTATTAGAGGCACTACGGGTTGGTGTCCGGTTATTAGAGGCACTCCGGGTTGGGTTCCGGTTACAGTTAGCCCCAAGGTCTTGGGACGAGGCCTTGAAAAGAAATTAGAGTTTAGTATTATGCATTCCAACATTATGAAAGTGGTTTTTGATTTTTGCATGTGATTATTCGATTAGTAGAATATCCATGTGAATAAGTAAATGGAATTATTTCATTTTAATTTTGCCATACTATGTTGAAGTTCAAGTTTAAAAGGATTTTGTTTTAGTAATGCATTTCCTTAAATTTTTATGCTTATTTTGAATGTTCCGCTATATTGTCATCCTTACTGGGCATTTGAGCTCACCCCTTTTCTATGTTTTATTTTTCCCAGGATGTGAAGATGTATGTTATGAATGACCTTCAGGGATATTATGAGGGGATAATAGTGTGGATTGTGGAAACATTATGTTGTTGTATTAGTTTTTCATTTTATGATGTAATGTAAAACTTATGAATATATCTAGTGTTTCCAAGGCTACTAAACCAATTGGTCTTTCGAGATTTGATCTTTCTTGTGATCATGCCAATGTTATGTAATAATGCACCGACTCTGGGTAACTGGGGTCGGGGCGTTACAGTTGGTATCAGAGGAAGTTTAGTACAAACCTGGGAAGCTAGATTTAGATAAACTCTGATTAGAGTACGTAATCCTAAGATGAACTTTGAGGATTAGTATAGAAGAACTTCCTAGAATTTTGGTATTGTAGAGATTTTGTGAGTTTTCCGAGCAATACATCCCTGTCTGGATACGAGCAGGTAGAGGCGGCTCTGGCACAGATAAACCTAGGGGTAAAACCCGAAAACACCACTTTGAGCTAGACTCGAACGGGAACTGGTGCACGACAACGGGCCTTGCTGCACTCTTGGTTACGACACTCCCAGGGGATATGCTTAGGATAACTCTCATTTTCTTTACAAATCATTATGAAGGGTTTATGAGTATATACTTCCTCAAAGAAAACATTTTTATGATTATGGATTATATCCATAAATAGTTCAATTTATGTTAAGAGTTTTATAAGTATGGGATTATGTATTTTGATTCATAAACTGATCTAGCGTATGCCATTGTTTAGAAATGGCGCCCAGTAGAAGGAATGAGAACTCCAGAAATGCACATGATCCAAAGAGAAGGAAGGATCATATCTTTCATGGTCTTAAGCTAGAATTTATAAGAGAAATAGTCTCCCATGTATTATCATCATATGAAGAAATAATATCATGTGTTGATAAGATAAGTAAAGAGTTTACTGAGTCCTATGGCCTTGAAGGGAAGCAAGAGAAGAAAAGGATGGAAGAGAGAAAGATGGATAAAGGGAAGAGGGAAAAGAAGAATTTTCCCATATGTGGTAACTGTGGAAAGAAACACCCTGGAACTTGCATGAAAGGAATGGGAGTTTGTTATAAGTGTGGAGGAAAAGGGAACAAAGTACGTTACTGCAAGGGTAAGAAAATGGTTTCAAATGTACAATGCTTCATTTGCAAGGAGTTTGGACACTATGTGAACCTATGTCCCAGTCATCAGAATATACCTCAAATGATGTTATTGGATAATAATCAAGTTATGATAATACCACAGATGAAGAGGAATGATTAGAGTTCTTATGTTGATTATGTCAATTGAGTATTGTATCAACAATGTACTTGTTATAATAATTATGGAGTATATAAGGATTGTACTGCAGTACTATTTCATTAAGGACTTGAGATTGTGTGGAACAAAGAAAAGTGACTCAATGGCAGGATAAATTATTGGAAAATATATGGTTGAGAGAATGATAAATCATAATATAGTTCTGATACTGAGGTGGTGATTTTGGAATAATATGTGATTTTTTTGGATAAATTATATTGGATATTCTTGACTACCTTGGAACTGATTAATGATTTGTACATTCCATCATTGTTGGGGTTTAAAACATTTTTGGATTAATGAAGTATATCCAGCATTCTATATGGAATAAGGGAGCATGAATGTAATCAATAAGGAATATGGTAATACATGATGAAGGTATTCATATGCTCTTACGGGGTAAAAAGGATCTATATTATGTTTACCTTCCTTATAAATGTTGGACTGTGAGTTTGGACAGAAGTATTTTGGATAGTTCTAGTTTGGATTATTTTGGATTGCTATAAAAGGACAACCCGGAGGTCGGGCGGCAACCCGTCGCGTCCGGCAAGACTGCGAGACTTGAACCCGCAACCGAAGGGCGACAAGGGTGTATCACCTACCACTGGCCCACGAGATGTCCTGGATTAATTAATGTAGTTTTTATTAAAAGATCTTGTAGATGAATTATAAATTCCTTTATTTTGGAACCCTATACGAATAGTGTAAATAGAATTTTTTTTACATTCTATTATCTTTTAGAGTGAAAGATGAGTTTGTGGTAGAAATTTATTAATGGATAAAACTCTAATTATAAAGTAAGTATATCTCCTTATGATCTTAGCCAATCTCATAAATAAATTCCTCAATATTAAGAAAAGAAACTTAGAACAAAAATGTTTTCCTAGATGGTACCTTAAATCATCACTAATTTATGGATTTGGGATTGTTGGCCTTTTCATAGCCATGTTCTCTTCCACTCTCCATCAGATAATTGATGGTTAGATTTTTCTTCCATATCCATATTTTCCTACATGGAACCCTAGTATGAGTTATTTTCGGTAATCTTCATACTTTCGACTCTTTATTTTAAATAGAGGCCTCATTAATTCATTTTTCGATGTGGGATTTCAACTAAGATATTTTGAAACGTCAAAAATGTGTTATCCTAATACCCTATGTTTTGTTGAACCGATGGTATTTCAAATCATCATAGATTGATGAATTTAAGGACCTAAATTTTATAGTTGTTTGTGATTGATGACCTCAATCACTACCTATAAATATTTACGTTTTTCCTCCAATTATATGTCTCAAATTGCCACCAATGTTCTCCTAATTGAGATCATAATTTGGTGGTGACCCTTTCATTTCTCTTTTCCTCATATTAAGACTAAATTTTAGTAACCCAATTTCCGATGTGGGTTTTCCCACAAATATATTATCTATTTTCAACCTTTTATTTTCGAAGAACAATTTCAAATTGCGAGGACGCAATTTATTGAAGGAGGGGAGAATGTAACACCCCAAGATTTCATAGTGTGTTATTTCTTCAAAATAATTCAATAACTTGCACTACACGCAACACCAAGTTCAATCACACCATGACTTACAAAAAAAAGCGATTAAAAAGATGTTATGAATATTATTATCTAAATTTTAAACTTTATATAATCCTTATAATTTTAGAATCCATATTATGAGTTTCTTAGATATAATGCAAGAACAAATTCATTTTCAGTATTGCACTTTTATCAACTTTTAATAGTGAACCCTTTTTAAATACAATATTTTAAACATTTTGACTAAATGGGGACATCAAAAATTTAAAATGAAACATACCAAGCTTCCACGGTACGCTTTCCTTTGAATAATACAGTAGCGTGTGTTGTACGCAACTTCGAGTTCTAAAACACCGTGACTAATCAAAGTAGCCGTTATGAATAGTAATAACCACTTTTTAAAATTATAGAAATTTTATATTTCAAAATGGACTTCATTTTTGAATTCGTAATATCGAAATTATCCTAAGTTGAATTTTTTGTAACTTTCTGAGAACTTCCAATTTTTTTTATGAATAGTGAAAAATACTTAAAACAACTTTTTTAATAAAAATAATTTATTGTGATAAATTATACTATTTAGTGGTTTTAAAGTATAATTAGAATATATTTTTATCATTTTATCCAATGGTGGTCATTAGAATTAATTTAACATTGAAATTAGACATAAACCATTGCCAATCTTTTGATATAAATTGTTTCTTAAAAACACGCTATTTGTTGTGACAACAGGAATTAATTATAAAATTAATTAATGCAACTTATATGTTTGGAATTTTGTAAAATAGATATCATTTTTGATTTCGGAATATCTAATTTAGCCTAAGGTGAAATTTTGGTACTTTTCGGATAACTTTCATATTTTGATTAATAGTGAAAATTACTAAATTTTAATTAAAAACAACTTTTTTAATCAAAATAATTAATAGTGATAAATTATGAATTTTAGTGGTTTTAAAGTATATTTAGAATATATTTTTACCATTTAATATAATGTTGGTCAGTTGACATAATTGTACAATTAAACTGAACATAAACAAGTGTCAATCTTTTGATAGTTATTATCTCTTAAAAACACGCTTTTTGTTTTGACAGCGGGAATTAATTTTAAATTAATTTCTGCCACTTATGTGTTTTGAATTTAGGAAAATGGATTCCATATTTGGAATCAGGATGTTCAAATTGTGTAAATAGGTAACTTTTATTTTTAGACATTTTGAATAATTACTGCGGTAAATATTTTATTTACCATGGTTAAGGGTAAATCCGGTAAATAAGGGTTAAAAAAAATAATATTATAATAATACTAAATTACCCTAAAACGTGTCTTAACCCTATTGGTTGATACATGGTCGACCATGGGCATCTTTGTGTCAATTTTGGGACCCCATGGATCCACTTGTAAGTGATAATGACACTTTATTTTAATTAAGTTAAAATGAATACAAAAATGACACAAGCATATATCTTTTAGAAAAAAAATTGTTACATGGGGTTATATATGTTGGATTTTCGATTATAAATATTCATTACAAAGATAAAAAGATTTCCTACATAATGATATTTTATTTATAATTTTTAGACATTAAATAATTTATTTTATTTATGACACAATGATGATGCAGTAATTACTATAATAGTGAAAAATTAAAATAATTGATATTATAAATACCCAAATAAATATAATATGAAACTTTTAAGGAATTAAACTAATTTTCTAGGATAATAGGATATATTAGGATTGATTTAATTGACTTTTTTCGAAGTAATAAATCTGTTATGAGTTTCACAAAAATCAACTAATGAATAGTGTCAAAATTGACATAAAAGAGTTCTTAAAACAAATATTATATTATTAATTGATATTAAATTCCTAAAAATCTAAGGTTCGGCCAAGAGACTTATATCATGATAGGTTCATCATTAATGGACCACTTGGGGGTCGCTTGGATGTATATAGTAAGTTTATTAACCATATTATATAAAAATACAAAGAGACATTGTAAAAGTGAAACTAATTAACTTAGAGTTAATACTTAAAGATAAGGTTAATATAAGTACCCAAACCTGTCTAACTTCTATTGGTTGAGTTTTTTTCGACCTATCCCCACCTTAACTTTTGAATAATCAACTTTGGAGGCATTAGAAACCGAATATGAATTTAATATAAACTAATATTTCTAGCTTTTCCAAAGGTGCCCCTCACCCCTCTTATAAAAAGGCACTCCTCCTTCTCATTTCTTCACACCTTCCAAGCCTTTTGGTTCGGCCAAACTCTGCCCAAATACTCTCCCAACATCCCTCACTACAACCTAGAGGCCTTAGTTTGATCATAAAGCCAACCTAAGGAGCCCTTTTGATCAAATCAAAAGGGAGAACCCGAAGATGAGGTAATGATTTCACCACCCTTTTCCAAGTTCATTTCTTCTTCCACTTCTTCTTTCTTTGTTCTTACCATTCTAAAATAATAACTCCAATATCTTAAATATACTGTGATGTTATTATAAATATGGTACAACCATATTCAGTATTCTATCCACCCTTTGAATAACATGTCACCATACGTGCGTACGTACGGCTTACCGTCTCCACGTCGTGGTGTAATTGTTATTCAATATATTATTATTTGGATGGGTATAATAATGATGTATAACTCATGTAAATAATAAATATAACATGTTAATTATTCTGTATATATTATATACCATCCATTTATTTATTATTTTAATATCAAAAGAATGATATTGTCGCTCGTGCGTACGTACGGACTACCGTCTCCACGAACACGATGAGATTCATTCTCCATCGTATCCATTCAAGTATAATTATCATTTGATGATTTAAAAATGATGTTTAAGGACTTGATATCATTCTTGATATGAATAAGATAAAACAAACATGGATTATGTAGCAAAACATATAAAAGAAAATGAGTAAGTTAACACCCAAAATGACGATAATTCTAAGATATTATTAACAAATCAATGTTAAAAGATCATATATGATATCATATTAATATATATGATTCTTGTATAATTTAATAACAATTATTTCACCATTATACAGGAGGTTAACCTACCCCAACCAAGGAAAAGTACAAGGTAAGGGATTTTCTTATCTCACATTCAATTCCGTGAGATTTCCATTGTTCGCCACTAAATTATTGAAAGTGGTGTATTGTGTACTGCCATTTGATATATATTATCATGATTCTCTTTATATTCATGTTATTATGTAAATCATTTGGTGGTTATTAACTTTTGGCCATACGACTCAGTTGATTAACATGGTAAGGGGTTTTCATCTCACTCCTTATTCCCGTGAGATTCATGCCATATTGCACCCATTACCTTTTGTGTGGTGTATGTACTACCCATAATTATATTCTTTGTGTAATACACTCTAATTTATGTGTATTTACATATTCATTGTATGATACCTCTTTCATGGGTTGTAGGTTTCATAAGTTACCAAATTGGTAAGGGTTATTTCACAATCTCTTCATTATCCGAGGTTGTTTATATGTAATAATCTACTGGGATCTCTTTATCATCCACATCCATGTTTCTTCGAAATGTAATTCAAAACATATTAATTATTTACAATAATATGGGTTAAAGTAATTTATACCCTTGTTTGACTTTTTATAAGAGGTTTATAAAGGAATCTTTCCGTCGTTTTCAAAACAATGTCCTTTTTAACCTTTTCGACAGAATTAAGTTAAGAATGTTTTTTTATCTTATACGGCGGGTGCAGCTATTTTCCGCCGTTATAAAATCTTCAAAGCTTCCCTTACAAGCTTATAAGATTATTTTCAAAGAAAATGTTTAATTTTATATGGATCTTAAATGATTTCAAAATAAAAGGAGATATTTCTTTAAAAATAATTTTGATTTCATCTATGTCAACATCCTTTGATGGATTTTAAGATTATTTGAAGTTGATTTATTATGATACAAAACTTCTATATTGTATTGAAGGTTTTGTGATATGTTTGACTGTGGATGTGCTATTTTTATACCATTCATAGTTTACGGTGAAAGTATTGACATTTCGTATGCTAGTTCCAATGTTTATGTTATATTTCAACCATTACTTCATATGAATGTGTTGGACAAGTATGTTCCAGGTTGGGGACTAGTTAAAGTAAGCCCTCCAGGTTGGGGACTGGTTAAAGTAAGCCCTCCAGGTTGGGGACTGGTAAAAGTAAGCCCTCCAGGTTAGGGACTGGTAAAAGTAAGCCCTCCGGTTTGGTCTCCGGTTATTAGAGGCACTCCGGGTTGGTGTCCGGTTATTAGAGGCACTCCGGGTTGGTGTTCTGTTATTAGAGGCACTCCGGGTTGGGTTCCGGTTACAGTTAGCCCCAAGGTCTTGGGACGAGGCCTTGAAAAGAAATTAAAGTTTAGTATTATGCATTCCAACATTATGAAAGTGGTTTTTGATTTTTGCATGTGATTATTCGATTAGTAGAATATCCATGTGAATAAGTAAATGGCATTATTTCATTTTAATTTTTCCATACTATGTTGAAGTTCAAGTTTAAAAGGCTTTTGTTTTAGTAATGCATTGCCTTAAATGTTTATGCTTATTTTGAATGTTCGACTATATTGTCATCCTTACTGGTCATTTGAGCTCACCCCTTTTCTATGTTTTATTTTTCCCAGGATGTGAAGATGTAAGTTATGAATGACCTTCAGGGATATTATGAGGGGATAATAGTGTGGATTGTGGAAACATTATTTTTTTGTATTAGTTTTTCATTTTATGATGTAATGTAAAACTTATGAATATATCTAGTGTTTCCAAGGCTACTAAACCAATCGGTCTTTCGAGATTTGATCTTTCTTGTGATCATGCCAATGTTATGTAATAACGCACCGACTCTGGGTAACTTTGGTCGGGGCGTTACATTTAATATTAACTATGGTAATTAAAAAATGCTTAAAGATAATATTAATTTTTCCAAAAATAAAATGAAATTATTTAAGAAATTTGAATTTATTTTTATCAAATAAGAAATAAATTTTAAAAAATTAAAATAATATAGGTTTCATAAATTCATTAAAAATTAATCCAATAGATAAGACAATTCAAAATGTCTTGAAAGTAAACATTTTTAAAAGATTGAAATAGTATCAAATGAAATTTCAATGTGAAATTTATTCCAATTACCTAAATTGGGTTAAATGATATAAAAATGACCTAATTATACTTTAAAACCAATAAAAATATAATTTATCCCTATAAATAAAGTAGACGACCATGATTTTTTCAATTAAAATTCAGTATCTTCACTATTCATCTAAACATTTTTTCAGAAAAATACATTAAAAAACAATGTAAATTGTGGTATTAATATTACATTAATTAATTTTTTAATATAAAAAACAATATTTAAAACAATAATTCAACCAAAATGCAGAAAAACTATCTTTTTTTAAAATACTATTTTATAAGTAAAATTGGATTTGTACTTATAGCATGTCTAGAAGTCACATATAATGAATATTGTTCATTGTATTAAGTATATTATAAATTTAATTAATAAAAAACAATAAGATTTATTGATATTATTTTTGGAATAAAACACACCTTTTCATATTTCAATAGTTTTTCATAAAATCAAATCATTTTATTTTAAAAATTGATTTTTTTATAATTAATCTGTCACCAAATAATTAATTATATAAAAATTTATAAAATCTATTTTCATAATACAATTAATTATATTTATACATTGAATTCTAATGTCTATGTTATACTGATAACATTTAAAAAATATTATTTTCTTGTTCATGTAATGTTGATATGGCATATCATGTTTGTTCTCTAACATAGTGTTCCCTTTTAAAAACCCATGATGTTATAATGTTATTATTTACAACAGTCATGTTACTCTTCTCAATTCACATGTTACTATTCCAATAGTCACATTACCATTCCAATGAGCACGATACCTCCTTTAAATTCCAATTTATTATTTTCTATGAATTTCACTAGAATTACTCCCAAGGTTTTATATTTTACTTTTAAAATATGTTTATTTATTTAAAAATATATTGTTTCTTTTATACAGTGTTATTTTTTGGGATGGTAATTCTATCATATTTGAATAACCCATATTTTATCATTTTACTTTTTTCCTTTGAATATTTTTACCATTTTAAAATTTTTCATTCTCATGGGTCTTATCACCTACTAATTTTATGATCTTAATCAATGGTATAATTTTTTTTCTATTTTTTATTTGTATTATATGTGTACAATACTATTTATCTAGGAAACCAAAATCATATTATCTTGGTTTTTACATTCTTACCAAATTTATAATTTCCATCACAATAATTTTAACTAATATTCTCAATTGAGAATAGATGCGGGTAGTCATGTGTCATAATTTCCTCAAGTTTCCATTATTTATCTTCATATTTAAGGTTTTGTCACAACACTTTGACAACATGATTTTGCTTAGTGCATAGAAAATTTTCATTATGATCTGATATCACAGCTGGATACTCCTAATAAATGAGTTCATTCTTCAGTTTTAGGACATATGGATTAAGTACATGTCATGGATTGAATATGCACTTCCATATGAGACATACATGAAATACATTATTAATGTGATCCATGTGTGGTTTAATTTCTAGGCAATAGGCTACTAAAACTATGTGATCAAGGATCTTAATGGGGATAATGTACCAAGGGTATAATTTCCCCTTCATTCGAAATCACATTACTCTCTTACATGGTGATATTTGATGTAAAACATTTTCTCCAACATCAAAATAAAAGTCCCTTAGATTATTGTTAACGTGGCAATTTTTCTGAATTTGAGAAAAAAAAATATGTTGTTGGATGGGTTGAATATTCTATGAAATCTTTTATATAATAATAACTATATTTTTTCCCTTTACTAACATCATCCAAATAAGTAGTATTTCTTCAACAATATGCATATTGATCTACATATGGATCAATTTGAAATAACAAGTGTATGTAATTTTTGTTTGAGAACTCAACTAATTATAGATATTGACCCCATCGACCATTAAATTCCATCAAATATGGACTTTGGATATCATCGAGTTTTAGAATGGATCATTCATTTTGGCCATCAATTTGGGGAATACAGACCATACAAGAAATCAATTCATTATTTGAAGCATGTGGAATTATACTACCAAATTTATAATTGAACCATGAATCATGATCATAGACGATAAAAAGTTGTTCCCCATAAAACATCACAACATATCATTTTTGAATCATCGAAATATCTTCAAGTGATAAATCTTTCTGAATATCAATTATGTTTGAAGTCATTATGAGTCAATCCAATGCAACCCATATAACACAACATCCCTCAGAATGTTTTCTGAGACCAGTGAATAACTCTTTGGTTTTGTTCTACAATTTTAATTTCTATATGTCGATTTGTTACATCACACCCCTTGATTCTATCAATCATTTTTAAATTGCTGACATTCCGATAAATTTGATTTGTACTCATCAATATCATTATTTATGTTGTCCCATCTGATGTTCTCTTAAGGATCATAGTGGATCATGGAATATCTAATAAGGATAAAGATAGATGATGTATTTTAATTATCCAATAATTATTCTTTTTCTCAGGTGATCCAAAAATACAATATATAGTTCCAAATTAAATGAAACCATCTTTGTTAATGTGGAATTAATGAATCGTCAATTACATTACTACTTCCACCTTCTTTTGAATTTTAAGATCATAGATTTCGTGCTTCTTTATTATTCTCTTGGATATATGATTGGAAAATAATTTGGTAAAGGTATGATATATTCCAAGCTATAATAATATGAGATTCATACATTTCATGTCCATGAAGAAAAGGTCAATCTCAATTGTGTTCATGGATAGTGTAGTGGGTTATATTATATTAAGGGCATCAGTTACCTTATTCTCCTTTTGGAGATGGTAGTGAGGGGAGAAATTGTAGTGATTGATGAACTCCAATCATCTTCATTGATGAATGTTTATCTCTTTCTATGTGAATATATACTTCAGAGTCTTCTAACCTATATATATTAAACACTTCTTACCATTGATGAAGTACCTCTAAACCTTCAATGAAATGATCATGGCTGTTATCTCAAGATCATTCACCAGTTAGTTATGATCATGGATCTTTAAAGTATTTTGAGGTATATTATATCACCAATTTCATTTTAATTATTAAAAAACTGAATCAATTCTTTGAAGAATAACTATATATATATAATAATTCTCCACTTGATGGTAGTGTGAGTATAGATTTAGTGATTAGCTACTTTATAGTCTACTTAACGGTTTCCTCACATTTCAATTTTTAGAGTAACTTTAGCCATATTTTTTGTACTTTCTTAGTTGGAAAAGAATAGTTTATTGTTTCTCACAAATCACTGGTAGTACCAAGATAAACCAGGATAACTAAATTTTTCTATGACACATGAGGGTTTGGTCAATTCCTCAATTTCATTTTTCTTTAAGGGTCCTCATAAATTCCACATTCATGATCTCATTCCCCAAGAATGAAATTTTAAATATCTAAAAGTATCCATTACTAAGGTTGTCACCCATTTTCTATATTCTTAATTTCTCCAACACAATCCTTATATACACTTCATTTTACTCTTTTATTTATAAGTAAATGAGAATCGGGTCATAAAATACTAGAAAACTATTTCCATGGTAGCTTCTATAGAATTTATTCTTAAAATAAATGACAATATCTCAGGAAATATTTACTTATATGGGAATAATTAAGAGATCATTGTGTCCATACCTTGTATGGGATGGTTTTTGAATATCTTTCATCTTCACCTTCAGTCAATGATATCCAGAATGATGATCTACTTATGAAAATTACATAGCTCGTAAAAGGTTAACGAATTGATTATCAATCATTTGAAGGGATTAATTTTTATTTATAGTGATATTTATAAGATCCTAAGAATCACAAAATGTCCACATTTACCCATTATTTTTACTGAAAAAATAAAATATTGCACCTCTAGTCCGTGAACTAGGGTGTGTAAAAACATTGTCAAAATTGTCTGGTAATTACTTTTTTATCTCTTTCAGTTTGATCATGTCCATCCTATTGGGGAATTTGGAGATTGGAATGGGCCTAGGTATAAGATATAATGAGAAATCTACCACATTATATTGGGAATTGATGTATAAATCATCAGTAAATATATTAGTATATATACTTATAATGGTAATTTCCTTAAGGTTGAAACTTTCCATTAATTATGTTATTTGGTTATGGTAATCGTCTTTCCGGGGTTTCAATACCCACATAGTTAATGTATTTCCAAAAGAGATTCATGATATTACTTGAATTTTTGCATCAACCTGGGATTTTTTATGATAAAAATTTATTTTTCATTCTCCTAATATTTTATGTTAGATATATATAATGATATTCAATCGATACAAAATACATCATTAAATTCCACCATGTTATGAATTATGAGATTTTATAGATATATCTTCCTACAGATGGAAGTTGTAGAATATTACAGTACTAAGGATCCACTAATTTCACCACTAGGTGTTTCTATTGATATATATACTATAACATATCATGTTATTTATTTAATTGTTCAATAAAAATTAAAAGATATAATGGAATTCAATGAACCATAATCAAATAAAAAAATTTCCATTCTTCGGTGAATAGGAAGTGTATCTTTTTATGATGACATTTTTATATTTCATATCAGTATAAATTATGGAATTATAATTAATTATATCCATTTTCATTAATGTTTACTAATTTTTCTTTTTTTCAAAGTCTCATTGGTCAGTGCACTGGCATGTATAGTGCCCGTTAACCCTATAGTTGAAGCATTGATCCACAAGAGGCATATCGAGAGGGTTTTTCCTTTACTCCATCACAGTGGAAAAATTATTCATGTATATTTGGTATTTAGTATCTTGGTATCCATCTTTACCACACATTAATAATATACTTATCCCTTTTATACAATTCCTATGATGATTTATCACACAATTTTTAAATGTTTGTTGTTAGATCGTCTTTCCTTATTTGTTATTTGATTTTATCTCTTGAAACTTAATCTTTCATTTCTTTTCTCCATGAACATTAGAACATTAAATAAACTCCATAAACACATTCAAATAAAATATAACTACTTATTCGTAACTCCCAATGTAATGGATGGTGTGATCCTTTAAGATGTGTGTTTTTAAACCACTAATGAATATACCAATTTTTATACTTTTGATGAAAAATATACTCAAGGTGTATCATGGACTACATATGAATCCTTTCCCATAATCCTTTATATATTATACGTAATTTTTTTAATTCTATAGGAATTATATTTCCATATTAGTTTTAAGAGTTTGATGGAAATAATTATGAATAAATTTCTACTTTATTTCTCCCCACTCCACCTCTTCCAATTCATCATTCAGTTTTAAATTTTTTTCAATGCATTTCATTGATCAGTATATCTATATTATAAATAAATATATATTATTACTTTATACTTATAATAATAGTGTAACATAAAAAACATGTAATCTATTTTGTTAACCCACTCTTTCTTGATAACTGGATTAGATGATATGCTAAATGTCAGTGGTTGAAACCTCATAATGGATAAGATAACTAGTTTCCCCTTCTTGATTCATGTTAAATGTTATAAATGATTTGGGTTGTTGTATATATTCTAATACAAATGGGTTATAATTTTCATCTAGTTTTAAACTCCACATTCCATGGAATTGGGGACATCATTTGGACAATCATTGTATTGTCCCTCAGATGGATTTTTGGTTTGGTTTCTCTGGGTACCCACCTTTTTCTAAATTCAAAAAAGGATTGAACAAAATGAAAGTAACAAAGAATGGATTAATAATTTATTATTTTTTAGAAATTAATTCTAAATCAATATGTTATGGGAATCCTATGATTATTCTTCTCTCAAGAAATTCTTATAAGATAATTTACTTTAATTATATGTTATAATTACAAGGAATAATTAATTAAGCTATATATATTTTAAATTGGATTTGTTAGAGTTTTTGATTAACAGAATCATATCCCCTATGAGTGTCAAACAAATTGTTCGTAAATGCCTATTTTTCATGAACTAGGGAATGATTTATTTTATAACCAATTCACAATTTATCGGGTTATTAAAATAGGGCACATCAATCTCAAAACTACATCCACTTGTAGTATCATAATAGGGAAATGATTTTACAGGGACTAAGTTCTATTATACATTATCAAAACAAGAATGTATAACTATAATTAGAATTGTCCTTTAGTTCCCACTAAAATTTTCTTATCATAATTCCAAAATTAACTAAAAATTACCCATATACCAAATATTGTGACACAACTTTTTTATACATGATTATTACGAAAATTTTACGAAAAAAGTATAATAGTTATCCAATCCATGATACAATGATTCCTATATTGTAAAAATTATGTTCATACATCCCATTTTCATAATAAAAAATAAAAATTATTTACATAACTTTTCTTTATCCTCCTAAAATATTCGATGATATCCTTTTTACATGTAGACACATAAGGATATACATCAATTAAATGGAAGAGCTAAATTCCATGTATGGTGAGGAATATCAAGGGAGGAATAAGGGACATGAATCAATAACATATGGGTGAGCATAATAAAAATCATCAAATAATAATTATAAGACCATCATTGTAATTATGAGGGGTGAATTAGAGAAATTAATCGAATATACCATATACATAATAACATAACATCACAACATATTTCTAAAATACAACACATTATTTTGAACAAATAAAATATCACGGTCACACATTACATATGTGCTTAAATATAAACATCATAATTATGAAAAAAATATGAACAAGTTCATGAATAATATATATAGTATTATGATATATATCATGTTTCCTAGTGCATTGGAAGTGTATACAATTATAGGGCCATCAACCTCATCATAAAAGGAACATAATCATAGATATCAATACAAAATGAAACATGTATCAATTATTGTCATAAAGCAACCCATGGAAATGAATGTGATTCATAAAGGTTTAATAGTGAGTATTTTCATTAATTAAATTTGGGATTTCTAAATGAAATATGGAATTCCTATTTTTTGGAATATGTCGCCATTCTTTAGATGAGAGGATTCAACTAAAGAGAACTTAATGTGATGTTTTGGTGAAAAATCCCTTGTTGAAAAATCAATGTACTATGGAATAGAAATGAATTATAAAATTGTGATGACCTAGACTCTCTTGGTCCTTTCCATTGCCAAAAATCCGGATCATAAATGGGTAGCGTCTCAGCGCGACCGATCGGTGAGACCTATCAGTGAGACCAATCGGCACGACCGATCAGTGAGACTGATCGGCGCGACCGAGACCAATCGGTGTGACCGACCGGCGTGACCGATCAGGGAGACCGATCGGTGAGACCGATCGGCACGACCGATCGTCGTCGCCCGACTTTGTCGGGGTTTTTTTGGAGACGTGCGCAAATTGAGTTTTAAACCTTTCTTTGACCCCCTTTAAGATTGTTTTAAAGCCCATTAGCCCCCATAAATGTTATAATTAAATATTTAATAAATTAACCTAGTGTTTGCATCAGTTTAAACCACCTGACCCATTTAATAACACGTGGGGCCACGTGGAAACCCACAACCCCCGCTCCTTAAGCGGTTTGGGGTTCTTATCTCAACCATCCGCGGCTCTTATAAACTAATGGTTAGACGTGGTTTCTTCTATTCTCGATCACCCTGTGCTAAGAGTACCCTTCGTCCAGACGAGAAAACTTTCGTTCAAACGAGCTGCATCGCTATGTGAGAAGTTTTGCACCTGGCCTAAGCGTTGATAGACGAGGCGATTTTCGTTCACGTGAACTGCATCGCTATCCATGAAGTTCCTCCCCCTGCCATAGTATCGATCATTGATCAACAAGTAGGTAATTTCTTCGTATCTCGCTTTTGTGTATCATGTGGGGTGGGCGTAATTTTGGTTCTGTAGAATTGGTTAAACCACACCTAAATAAAGATAATGAATTGATTATATGAAGAAAGAAGGGGTGGCTGTGATCGTTGATACTATTTTGTGTTATGATCATCTTTCTTGAATTGTGCAGCCTTACGCCTACTGAACATCTTGGTCATTGGTGGTCTTTCTCTGTGCACTAATGAACCCCTGGGGATGTTTGAAATGACTTGTTTGTTGTTCTGAACTATTTCTGTAAAAAGGACAATTGGTTAATCATGTACACCTGGCTAAATAAACTGAACACACCAGGATTAACCCTTATGTGATAACCCTCAGTTAAAGTACACAAGATTGAAATCATGGAGTGTGTTAAATCTTATAAATCTGAAAATACTGGCATGTCCCTTCTTTGCATTGGTGGTAGTGGTTTGGTTGTTTTTTTATGGGCCGATTGCTGGAGATGTGGGAGGGGATGGGATCCCCTGTTGATATGGATTTGGTGGTTCTGAGTTTTAAGACCGGGTGGTTACCATGTCTACATCACGAATTGGGTTGGGATCCTCTGTTGATGAGAAACCATTTTGGGGGATACGGGGTAGTGTATCGAGGGTTTCTTTGGTTCTAGTACTTCGAGGGATCTCACTTATCCCATTGTTGTTGTAACACTACAAGAGAACTAGGTGTGAATGTTTAAATTTGACGTTTGTCTGGATTCTTTCCTTGGTTATGCTTATGGTGTTAGTTTCCCAAGTAGGTGCATGAACTTATTTAAACATTATTACTAAACATAAAAACAAAATGGTACAAACGAGTTTAGTTGGAGAGTGTTGTGACTCGGACTTGAGTGCGGTTGTGATCTGTAGGCTGTTTGAAGAAAAGCCTAACTTTGGGTGAGAGCTTGTTACCTATGTATATACTTGTAGTTTTGTGTTTCTTTTTCGCGCCCCACCCATGTTGATCACTTAGTGTCAAACACCCCCATTTCATGGGGGAGGGTGTTTTCCCCAACACTATTCTTAGTGGCTGGTTATTAGCTCATTTTCTGCTCCCTTTCTCGGATAGCCCATGTACCTTCGGGCATGATGTGATGGTCTGATGTAACACCCCAGGTAAATAATGAATATGACATTTTCATATTTATCCATATTTGTGAATAAAATATTGATATGACTTTAAAGTGGACGCTATGCTCGATGACGTGCCCAACACGCAACAACGAGTTTCTTGGGAATCTTACGTTGCACTCTAATAATAAAATAATATTTTTTTAAATGGTAGTTAACATGTAGCCGTTGTAATGTTGAGAATGGATAAAAATAACTAAAATATTAATATATATATTTTTTAAATGTTTTTACATTTATCCAATAAAGTATAGATGCTTAAAATATGGAAAGAATTCAATTTTAGGCGTATATGCCCTAGTTTTCACTAAAGGTTCACTTATCACATTTTGATGTTGAACCATCATTAAATATAGTTTTGTTCACTCTTAAACATTCTTTTGGACCAAATAAAACTCTTATTAAGAATCGGGACATCAAAATTTACTTTGTGTAAATTTTTGGTATCTTTCAGATAAAGTTTATTTTTTAATGAATAGTGTAAAATGTTGTATTTTGATTCAAAATCTCTTTTTAATCTAATTTATTTATATGATTATAATATATTTTGAATTGGTTTTAAAGTTAAATTAGAATATATTTTTTCCATTAAATCCAATAGTGGTCATTGGAATTAATTTCACTTTGAAATCAGACTTAAACCAGTGTCAATCTTTTGATACTTATTGTTTCATAAAAACACGCTATTTGCTCTGACAGCGGAAATTAATTATTAAATTAATTAAGGTGACTTATATGTTTTGAATATTGTCAAATAGACTTCATTTTTGAATTCAAAATATCAAATATAGCTTAGGGTGAATTTTTGGGATTTTTCTGAAAAACATCAATTTTTGATGAATAGTTACACCACTAAGTGGTACTTATAAAAACTGATTTTTCCATTTAAATGAAATTTTGCAATCTTTGTGTTTTGAATTTCAAAAATCCAACATACATGGTTTTCATTAAGAAGTAAAATGTGGTTCAATGGGATAAAAAATAATTTTTTGGTGAATAGTAACTTATTAAGTTTTTAATCGCAATTAGAGGTAATTAGTGTAGTTTAAGGTAAAATTAATGTTTTAATAATATGAAATGAACTTGACACATGTCCAAACCTCATTGTATGTGTAATGGCCGACCAAGACAAGCCATGGGTCAACTTGGGGACCCCATGGAGCCACTTTGTTTGGGAAATGACATAAATAACATTTTATTTAATGTAAAAGTAAAAATGACACAAACATCATATGTTTTAGGAAAACAATTTTTACATGGGGTTATAAAGATCAGATTTTTGATTATAAATAGTCATTGGAAAGATAAGAATATTTCCTACATAATAGTATTTTTTTTAATAATTTTTAGACACTAAATAAATTAAATTATTTATGACATTATGATGATGCAGCGATGACCTCATTATTTAACGATTTAAATAAAATGGAAGGATAATGTAAAATATATGAACTAAACAGGTCCAAAACTTATTGGATGGATGTATTTCGAACCCTTATCACCTTATACACGAATTATATCAATGTGGGACGTTTTAAAACCGAAACACATTTTCAAATAAAGTAATATTTCTTATTTTCCAAAAGTGCCCATCCTCTCCTCTTATAAAAGGCCCCCACATCTACCTCATTTCACACACTCCTAAAGCCATTGGCTCGGCCAAACCCTGCCCATTTACTCTCTCTACATACCTCTCCTCATCCTAGATGATTCCCTTTGGGCAGAATCCTTTCAAAGGAACCTTTTAGGCTCAAATCAAAAGGAGTTACACTTTTAAAGGTAATTCATTCTGTCATGTTCATTTGTTTTATTTTGCTTCTCCAACCCCCTAAACTCTTTTTATTTACTTCTTTTGTAACAACACCAGTATCTTAAATACACTAGGATGTTTTTATAAGATTTATTCAAGCTACACTCTCACAAAACTACATCAAATGGTTAAAGAACATACGGTTACCGTGGATGGCGAAATTCTGCCTCCCGAAACGATGATTGTTCAATACTCATTTAACACCTTCAAAGGTGGCCATTATGATGTCACTATTTTTATATATGATATATAATATGTTTATGTTTTCCTTAAGCTTCTGTTTTTTTCATTTTGGGTATACATTTATGGTTTCCATTATGGGTAAACGCGATATCTTCATTTAAGGAAGTGCGGACTACCGCCCCTCAAAGTGATTTGATTCGTTAAATACCATATGTGGGGCGTATAAAGGATGGAACTATGATATTATATATTATATTATACTGGAATTATAATATACCTCTATATCATTAGTATTCCAGTCTATAAAATATGAAATAGAAATGAAAGTAGCGTTCATGCGTACGTACGGCTTACCGTCTCCATGAACGGTGCATTTCATTTATTACCTCTAAATGATTATGTAATGATATAAATGCAATAATGTACTGGATATATATGACATATATGATATCTACATCATGAATACAATTCCGTATATAATAAACACTTGGCCACACGAACAACATGTAATTGTAAGAAGTCCACTTTCGACTTAAGAACCAAATATCGGCAAAACAAATATTACTAACTTAAATGATTACATAATGTTTATGACATGGTAATAAGTGATATAAAAGGAATAATTAACTTGAAAAAGGTTCTTAAGGAAGTAGAAATTAACTCAAGTTCATTATTCAGGAGATTAAAGAACGATCGAGTCAAGTCGGACCCGAGGTAAGGGATCCTACTCCTCTCTTTCTTTTTAAGTACACACTTTTATATCATTCCTTTTAAAGCTCATATTTCATGTTATTGGGATGATCTTTTATATTACATTTACTTTAATTTTTATGTTCATGTGATGAGAGACCCTATTCTCTCTCATCAATCCATTTTGGACGTTTTGAGTGGCACCGTTAGGCTGCCGAACTTTCATAAGAAATCTAACCTCTCTCTTTCTTTTTAAGTACTCTCCTTTATGTCACTTCTTTTAAGATCCACTTTTTAATGTTGGGGGATGTTATTTTATATTCCTATTGCTGTAAATTTAATTTTAATGTGATGATATACCCTATTTGATATCATCAATCCTTATTCGGAAGTTTTATGTGGCGCAGTTAGGCTGCCTAGTTTTCGTAAGGGATTTTTCATCTCACTTTTATTCCCGTGAGATTTATGCTACATTTTCCACAATTTCCATTGAGTGGTGTATGTACTGCCCATTATTCTACTCTTTGTGTAATATAATTTCGTTTATCAGTATTTACATCAATGATCTATTGTCCTTCTTTCATGGGGTGTATGTTTTGAAAGACACCCAAGTCGGTAAGGGAACCTTTCACCCTCCTCTTTTTTAAAAGACTTCTTTTGTTGGGTATTTTAATTTACATATTGTTATGTTGGGATATGTTCTCATATATCCTTATTGATGTAAATTTTATGTCCATGTTATGAGATACTCTTTTTATCTCTCATCAACTCATTTTTGATGTGATGCCGTTAGGCAGTCAAGGGAAATTTTTATCCCAATTTCGATTTCTTTGGGTTCAACATGTAGTCATTGAATATGCCATCCATTGAATATGTGTGAATGACCTTTTATTGTTGTACACTTAATATCCACTTATATTGGGTGTATTTATATTTGTCACACATATTTTTGAGATGGATTTGTCCTTAATTTAAGGATACCTTCTTTATAAGGGATTTCATCATATTTGAAATTTCTATTGAGGGTTCATTGTTGTTATGCACCAATTCACTCTTATAGGGTGTATATACTGTCCTTTGGAGTATTATATCATGAATCCATTTATTCTAATGATATTATAATGTTATGACTAAATTTTATTCCTCAATTATTGTATTCAAGTGTCTCTAATTTTGGTAAAACCCCTTTAACCAAAATATCATTTTAAATGTTTTAATTATTTATTCTTATTAATATCCATGTTTTCAAAATGGTTTTAAGTATTTATTTATATGGATATTAATGGTTTAAAATTTTAAGCTTCAAGGTGGTATGGGACACTTTGATTCAAAAATCCCTTTATTAAATGTTTTAAATGGTTTTGGAAATGGTTTTTTTTGAATGGATTCATTATTTCCATATACTAAAATGTTATATTGTGTTTGAAATGTGGAAATGTTATGTTTCCTTTATGCATGTTTTATGTGACACATTTATGGTATGGTTCTTGGGCATTGTTATGAAAATAGGTGGTTCCGTGATAAAATAAGGGCGGGTGAGCCTGATATAGCTCTCCAATGCATTGTTTAACGCGAAGGAATGAAACGTTAAGGTTTCTCCGAAGAGATTTAGGGAATATACTGTGATGGGTATTCCAAACGTAACCAAGAGGGTTACTCCCTACGTAAGAATGTTATGAATGCCTCAAGTTACCTTTATGTCTTATGTTTTCAATGATTTATTCATGATTTGATATGCCTATGTTTTATGGGTAAAGTGTGATTTCATTCTATTGTATATATGAACTCATGTTTCCTTTCCATATTTTTATAACCCTTACTGAGCTTTTTAGGCTCATCCCAAGTTTTTGAAATGTTTTCACATGTCAAGGGAAGTGTACATGATGTGATGACAATGTCAAGGATGTGTCAAGTAAGAATCCATGTTTTATTTTAAATATGTTTCCGTTGATGGGAAGAATGAATATTGTCTTTCATGTAACCACTTTTTCTAAATGTGGAATGTAATGCATGTTTCGTTATCTAATTCTCTAAAACTCTAAACCTGAAAAGATCCTCAATGTGTAATCTTGTAATAACTCAAGATTAAGTAAGGTTTAAGGATGGGGCCTTATAGTTGGTATCAAAGGTCGGTTTAGATAAATTTAGAGGTTACGGTATTCTCTATGCATAAGTGACATTACCATAATGGTTAGGATTTCAAAAAGAGTCCTAGTTTTAGATAAAGTGAATGAGTATGTATATCTTAGTGTTTACCTTCCTCATTAGTACATGATGGTTTTTTTGATATACTCACACTGACATTTCTATTTTTAGTAAATGGCTGGATCTAGCAGGCACCAAAGAGACAAGAGGTTCGAAGGAAACTGTGGTGGTTCTATGATTAAGATACTAGATAAAACGGGGGATTCAATGAGGAAACTCGTGGTTGTTCTAAACCAACTAACAAGGAGTCATGATCAACCACTTGAACCTTGGTATGATCTTTAATACATCATGTACGAGATGTCCAATCGATGTGGAAGTTCAGGTAACAATTATAAAGGTAACAATTAGAGTTTATAGGATCCTTACTTTTGAGGTAATTATGGGTTATTATATGATATGCTGGAAAATGAAAGGCATGTGAGGTTAAAATATGTTATGATCAGTTTTGATGATTTTATCTCTTTTTGGGGAATGATTTAAGAATTATATAGTTTTGAAAAAAGGACAACACGTAGACCGTGTGACAACCCTTCGCGTCGGACAAAGCTGCAGGAATCGAACCCACAACCAAGGTGCGACTGATATTTATCGCCTACCATTGGACTACGTGAAGTCCCTGGTTAGTTTGACTGATTCTTTTTAGTTATATGATTTTATGAATTATTAGTAAATTGATTTTGGGTTATTTATGAAAATGATTAACCTATCATGGAGGATATGTGATTAGGATAATTACTTTTCAATGTGAGGCTTTAGGAGCGACTGATGTTGTTTGGAGATAAATGTTATGATTTAACTTGGAAGACTATGTGACTAAATCCTTCAAATATTTGGGTTTCAATATTATTTTGGTTTACTATGAAGGATTTTATGGACAAATTGTTTATCTAATGGTCTTCGTTGAACTTTGGGTTTTGTTGGAAAAATTTTGGAGATTAAGCATAGATTTTCTGTTTAAAGGGTTATCCTTTTCTGGATTATCTGATCTTGTAGTAACATTTTTGGTTTTAGTTTTGATTAAGGTTTGAAGACATGGAAATTGTATAGTTCTCTTTTGTGTATTAGGTGATTCTCTAGAAGTTGATTATAGTACTCTTAATGCGAACATGTCTCCCTAAATACTCGTCTTTTGGAAAAAAATATGAGTTTGATTAAGGAATCTAGTAAAAGTTGAAAGTAAACATGATAAGTTATTATGTTTCCTTATGAATAAATTTCTCAATAAAAAGTAGCTTAAAACAAAAACGTTGTCTATTAACTTTTCCTACTGGGCAATCGAATACCGTTTAACCCATCACATGTTTGTCATTTTCTCATGGTTAACTTTCTCCTAAACATGTTTTCTATCACTCTCCATCAGAACATGACCCTTTGCTTTATCTTCCATGTCCATGTTTTCCTACACGGAATCCTATTATGGGTTAACTCGGGTGACCTTTGTACTTATCTTTCTTTATTTTAAAGTGGTTGTTTTACCGAATCTTGTTCCGATGTGGGACGTTCAAGGATGTTTCCAAGCTCAATTTTAAAAATTGCGCGGACGCAATTCCCAAAAGGGGGGAAGGATGTAACACCCCAGGTAAATAAAGAATATGACATTATCATATTTATCCATATTTGTGAATAAAATATTGATATTACTTTAAAGGGGACACTATGCTCGATGAAGTACCCAACACGCAACAACGAGTTTCTTGGAAATCTTACGTTTCACTCTAATAATAAAATAATATTATTTTAAATGGTAGTTAACATGTAGTCGTTGTAATGGAGATAATGGATATAAATAACTAAAATATGATTATATATGTTTTTAAATGTTTTTACATTTATCCAATAAAGGATATGGGCTTAAAATACGGAAAGAATTCAATTTTAGGTGTATATGTCCTAGTTTTCACTAAAGGTTCAATTATCACCTTTTGATGTTGAACCATCATTAAATATAGTTTTGTTTACTCTTAAACATTCTTTTGGACCAAATAAAACTCTTATTAAGAATAGGGACATCAAAATTTACTTTGTGTAAATTTTTGGTATCTTTCCGATAAAGTTCATTTTTTAATGAATAGTGTAAAATGTTGTATTTTAATTCAAAACCTCTTTTTAATCTAATTTATTTATATGATTATATTATCTTTTGAATTGGTTTTAAAGTGAAATTAGAATATATTTTTACCATTAAATCCAATAGTGGTCGTTGGAATTAATTTCACTTTGAAATCAGACTTAAATCATTGTCAATCTTTTGATACTAATTGTTTCATAAAAACACGCTATTCGCTCTGACAGCAATTTGGAATATCAAATATATCTTAGGGTGAATTTTTGGGATTTTTCTGAAAAACATCAATTTTTGATGAATAGTGACACCACTAAGTGGTACTTATAAAAACTGATTTTTCCGTTTAAATGAAATTTTGCCATCTTTGTGTTTTGAATTTCATAAATCCGACATACATGGTTTTCATTAAGAAGTAAAATGTGGTTCAATGGGATAAAAATAATTTTTTGGTGAATAGTAACTTATTAAGTTTTTAATCGCGATTAGAGGTAATTAGTGTAGTTTAAGGTAAAAATAATGTTTTAATAATATTAAATTAACTTGACACATGTCCTAACCTCATTGGATGTGTAATAGCCGACCAAGACAAGCCATGGGTCAACTTGGGGACCCCATGGAGCCACTTTGGTTGGGAAATGACATAAATAACTTTTTAATTAATGTAAAAGTAAAAATGACACAAACATCATATGTTTTACAAAAACAATTTTAAATGGGGTTATAAGGATCAGATTTTTGATTATAAATAGTAATCGTAAAGATAAAAAGATTTCCTACATCATAGTATTTTTTTTATAATTTTTAGACACTATAAATTAAATTATTTATGACATCATGATGATGCAGCGATGACCTCATTATTTAACGATTTAAATAAAATGGAAAGATAATGTAAAATCTATGAACTACACATGTCCAAAACTTGTTGGATTGGTGGATTTCGAACCCTTATCACCTTATCCAAGAATTATATCAATGTGGGACCTTTTAAAACCGAAACACATTTTCAAACAAAGTAATATTTCTTACATTCCAAAAGTGCCCCTCCTCTCCTCTTATAAAAGCCCCCATCTCTACCTCATTTAACACAATCCTCAAGCCTTTGGCTCGGCCAACCCCTGCCCATTTACTCTCTAAACATCCATCTCCTCATCCTAGAGGATTCCCTTTGGGAAAAATCCTTTCAAAGGAACCCTTTAGGCTCAAATCAAAAGGAGTTACACTTTTAAAGGTAATTCATTCTCTCATGTTCATTTGTTTTATTTTGCTTCTCCAACCCCCTAAACTCTGTTTATTTACTTATTTTGTAACAACACCAGTATCTTCAATATACTAGAATGTTGTTATAAGATTTATTTGAGCTACACTCTCACACAACTACATCAAATGGTTAAAGAACATACGGTTTCTGTGGATGGCGAAATTCTGCCTCCCGAAACGATGATTGTTCAATACACATCTAACACCTTCAAAGGTGGCCATTATGATGTCACTATTTTTATATATGATATATAATATGTTTATGTTTTCCTTAAGCTTCTGTTTTTTTCATTTTGGGCATACCTTTATGGTTTCTATTATGGGTAAACGCGATATCTTCATTTAAGGAAGTGCGGACTACCGCCCCCTCAATGTGATTTGAATCGTTAAATACCATATGTGGGACGTATAAAAGATGGAACTATGAAATTATATATGATATTATACTGGAATTATTATATACCTTTATATCATTATTATTCCATTCTATAAAATACGAAATAGAAATGAAAGTAGCGTTCATGCGTACGTACGACTTACCGTCTCCATGAACGGTGCATTTCATTTCTTACCTATAAATGATTATGTAATGTTATAAATTCAGGCATGTACTGGATATATATGACATATATGATATCTACATCATGAATACAATTCTGGATATAATAATCATTTGGCCACACGAACAACATGTAATTGTAAGAAGTCCACTTTCGACTTAAGAACCAAATATCGGCAAAACAAATATAATTAACTTAAATGATTACATAATGTTTATGACATGGTAATAAGTGATATAAAAAGAATAATGAACTTGAAAAAGGTTCTTAAGGAAGTAGAAATTAACTCAAGTTCATTATTCAGGAGATTAAAGAACGATCGAGTCATGTCGGACCCGAGGTAAGGGATCCTACTCATCTCTTTCTTTTTAAGTACACACTTTTATGTCATTCCTTTTAAATCTCATCTTTCTTGTTATTGGGATGATCTTTTATATTACACTTACTGTAATTTTTATGTTCATGTGATGAGAGACCCTATTCTCTCTCATCAATCCATTTTGGAAGTTTTGAGTGGCGCCATTAGGCTGCCGAACTTTCGTAAGAAATCTAACCTCTCTCATTCTTTTTAAGTACTCTCCTTTATGTCACTTCTTTTAAGCTCCTCTTTTTAATGTTGGGGGATTATCTTTTATATTCCACTTTCTGTACATTTTATTGTAATGTGATGAGATACCCTATTTGATCTCATCATTCTATATTCGGAAGTTTTATGTGGCGCCGTTAGGCTGCCGAGTTTTCGTAAGGGATTTTTCATCTCACTTTTATTCTCGTGAGATTTATGCTACATTTGCCAAAAATAACATTGAGTGGTGTATGTACTACCCATTATTCTACTCTTTGTGTAATAAACTTTCGTTTATGAGTATTTACATCAATGATCTATTGTCCTTCTTTCATGGGGTGTATGTTTTGAAAGATACCCAAGTCGGTAAGGGAACCTTTCATCCTCCTCTTTTTTAAAAGACTTCTTTTGTTGGGTCTTTTAATTTACATATTGTTATGTGTGGATATGTTGTCATATATCCTTATTGATTTAAATTTTATGTCCAAGTGATGAGATACTATTTTTATCTCTCATCAACTCATTTTTTATGTGATGTCGTTAGGCTGTCAAGGGAACTTTTTATCCCAATTTCGATTTCTTTGGGTTCAACATGTAGTCATTGAATATGTCTTCCATTGAATATGTGTGAATGAACTTTTATTGTTGTACACATAATATCCACTTATATTGGGTGTATTTATATTTGTCACACATATTTTTGAGATTGATTTGTCCTTAATTTAAGGATACCTTCTTTATAAGGGATTTCATCACATTTGAAATTTCTATTGAGGGTTCATTGTTGTTATGAACCAATTCACTCTTATATGGTGTATATACTTTCCTTTTGAGTATTATATCATGAATACATTTATTCTCATGATATTTTAAAGTTCTGACTAAATTTTATTCCTCAATTATTGTATTCAAGTGTCTCTAATTTTGGTAAAACCCCTTTAACCAAAATATCGTTTTAAATGTTTTAATTATTTGTTCTTATTAATATCCATGTTTTCAAAATGGTTTTAAGGATTTATTTATATGGATATTAATGGTTTAAAATTTTAAGCTTCAAGGTGGTATGGGACACTTTGATTCAAAAATCTATATATTAAATGTTTTAAATGGTTTTGGAAATGGTTTCTTTTTGAATGGATTAATTATTTCAATATACTAAAATGTTATATTGTGATTGAAATGTGGAAATGTTATGTTTCCTTTATGCATGTTTTATGTGACACATTTATTGTATGGTTCTTGGGCATTGTTATGAAAACGGGTGGTTCCATGATAAACTAAGGGCGGGTGAGCCCGATATAGCTCTCCAATGCATTGGGTAACGCGATGGAGTGAAACGTTAAGGTTTCTCCGAAGTGATTTAGGGAATATACTGTGATGGGTATTCCAAACGTAACCAAGAGGGTTACTCCCTACGTAAGAATGTTATGAATGCCTCAAGTTACCTTTATGTCTTATGTTTTCTATGATTTATTCATGATTTGATATGCCTATGTTTTATGGGTAAAGTGTGATTCCATTCTAATGTATATATGCACTCATGTTTCCTTTCCATATTTTTATAACCCTTACTGAGCTTTTTATGCTCATCCCAAGTTTTTTAAATGTTTTCACAGGTCAAGGGAAGGGTACATGATGTGATGACAGTGTCAAGGATGTGTCAAGAAAGAATCGATGTTTTATTTTAAATATGTTTTCGTTTATGGGAAGAATGAATAATGTCTTTCATGTAACCACTTTTTCTAAATGTGGAATGTAATGCATGTTTCGTGATCTAATTCTCTAAAACTCTAAACCTGAAAAGATCCACAATTTGTAATCTTGTAATAACTCAATATTAATAAGGTTTAAGGCTGGGGCCTTATATCTGAGGTCCATTATTAGCCCAAGAATCGTCGGGCAGGGTTGTGTGGTGGTTATGGCCCAGGTGTGTGTGGGCAGGTAGTTTCCCAAGTATCTTCTGGATGATACCCAGGTGTCTTCGGGCGTGGTAGTGGATCTTCTAGCGCAGGTATCTTCGGGCGTGGTGGTGGTTGTTCTGTCCTAGGTGTTTGCAGGCATGGTACATGTGACAGTTGTGGCCCAGGTGTTTGTGAGTGGGATTCGGCTGTGGGACAACATGTGGTTCTGGCCGAGGTGTTTGCGGGCGGGATTCGGGAGTGGGACTGCATGTGGTTGTGGCCCAGGTGTGTGCGGGCGGGTGTGGCAATGGGACTGCGGTGAGAATGGCAGGATTTGTTCAATGCGTAGGATGTCTCAATAACCAGTGGGAAAGTGGCGCGGGGTACCCAAACATTGATGTTCTTTTATTATATATATTACATGGTTTGCGTTACATGGTGAGTGTAGCCGATGAGTGGGATGGGTGAACTCCTTCATCGTAATGGTTGTCTCCTTCTCACAGGACTTTAGTACGTTCCCCCACTTGTGCACAAGAGTCTTTGTTTTTCCCTACTGAGTTTACTTGTATGATGACCCTACGTATATAAAACTGTTTTCAGGTTTCTAAGAGTACTTTGGGGATCGCGCGGGACCATACTAGCTCGGATCTTTGGGGAATTCGCAATTGCTATTTTCTTTTTTTTGGTACTTACCATTGTAGTCACTTTTGTACCTGGTGGCTTTTACTTTTAGAACATGCATGTGGGAATGGTGTACTTTTGGATTTACTTTTCTTTTACTTTTGGTGTTGTTGGGTTTCATCATCTTATCTCCCGATCCTATAAAACAAAAAGGGTAATGCCTTCCACTTGTGTGTAATTTCCATACCCTTGGTACTATTCGCCACTCTGGGACCTATAGAAGGAAGGTATCAGGGGTCATTATCTCTCCTTCAACTTAAAGAAGGAAGGGCTTGGCAACCTGCTGACCCTCCCCTCTTTTTGGTGAAGGCGGGTCCTGACAAAAATGTAGAAAAATTTATATAGATTGAAATTAGTGGGAATAAGTACTAATGTAAATTATATGTATATTAGAGAAATATCCATGATAAAAAAATTTAAATCAATGATCAACCCAAAAGGGAGATTTGGGTTTGAGAATCTCGTTACCTTAAATCCTTTAATATTTCATTTCATTTCCACCTCCATAATAATAAACATAGTATTATTAAAACATGTATAAAAAAGAAATTTATGTTCATTTTTTTCAATATTGATCAATTATAGTAATTTTATTTATTTTTAAATTCTATTTGTTAAGGGTGAAGCATTTTGATACCCTATTTTTCTCAAAATATATGGTCTTGCTTCAGTTTAATGATATTTATCAATTTATACTTATAAATTATTAATATTATATAAATAAGTTTAGAAAATAAGTTTATTATAATTTTATATTATAAAAATTATTATTATAATCATCCTTAAGGGTTGTGATAAGAAAATAATTTCCAACATCCCCACTGGACGTTAAATGAGATTTAATGTGATATTTTCTAAATAGGTGGTCTGATATCTATATATCATTTGATTATATTAAAGAAATTTTTTATAGAAAACAATAACTATGAATATAATATTTATACCCTAGTTAATTTGATATGAAATCTTATATTGGAATAGGAATGGAGGATAGGGATTTTAGAAAAATTGAAAAAATATTAAAGGATATTACCTATTTCTTAAAGTTGTTCCTTTTATATAAGTCTTCACTTATTGAAATCACATATTTTGATTAATTTACATGTTACCTAAGGATGATAAGGGTATTTTCAGTGGGTATTTAGTTATTTATTTTACATTATATTATTGATGGAATGTGGTTTTTTAGTGATGTAGTTATGGGTTATTTATGCACGAGGAGAGAGTTATTTTAAGGATAAAATACTAAAAAATTTATTATATCTAAGCTAATACATTCAATGGAAATATTTTTGATATTTTACTGTATATTTAAATTCAATATCATGATTTTATGACTTAATGAAATTTAAAATATGAATTTATTATTTTAATAAAATAAAATGTTTGAGAAATGACAAAACATTATTTTAGTGGAATACTATAGGCTTTGGACTTCGGGAAATACATTTTAGTATTGGAAATAAAATATTGAATTTAAATTCATAATTTATCAAATTAAATAATTTTATTTCCTAAAAAAATTACTAGAATTTATTTGGTCATTATTATATCATGATTAATTTTATTAAAAGTACACACATTAAGAAAAAACTATATATTCTTACAAATCACCAAAAAAACAATTATTTTAAAAATTTATGAAAACAGAATCCTCAATACATTATACAAGATGATTCTAGAAATGAAATTCATTTTACGAAAAAACTTCTAAATAAAAATATTAAATATTTTTATAAAATTATTATTTTTGAAATACATTAATAAATTATGTATAGAAATGTTCTTATACATTAATTAAAATTTAAATCTAGATATCTATTTTAATGGATTATGAAATTTATATTTTTATTAATTAATCATAATAATAATTATTTACAGTTAATTTTTTGAGGTGATGTCACTAATCCACATTTTGATGTTAGTATTTCCAAAGGTCATGTTATTGTTACAAACTTGTATGTTACTATTATAATCCTTACATTAATAATCCAATGATCAAATGAACTTATATAAATTCCCTTTAATTCACTTATTTGACATTAAATTAATTTTTTCTAAAGGTTCTGTAATTTATTTTTCTAAAATTTCTATTAGTTTACTAATATTCTATTTCATTTAGATAGTGTTTTTCATAGAGGCAAGACTTATAGAATATTTTAATGATTGATGTTTCCTCATAATAGATTTTCTATTTAATTTTTTCCCATTTTAATATTTTTTATTTTTTCATGGGTTTAGTCATTGGATAATATAAGGATACCAATAAGTAAAATAATATAGTATTAATTTATCAATGTGTTATATGTGTATAATACTATTTAATTAAGAAAAAATCATAATAAGGCATTGGTCATTATAGATTTCCAATAATGAAATTATAATAATTAATCTTAAACTAAGGATTGGTGGCAATATGTTCCTTAATTAATATGATCTACTTTGGTTGTGATTTTTTGTATTGGTATTCAATTTTACTCTTCCTATTGAGGTTGGTGATGCTCCTCATCTTTATAAATCATTCAAGTATGGAGTTTAATTGGATATTTATCAATTTCCAAAAACACTAGATACTAAACTATTAGTCATAACTAATGAATAAATCTATTTTAATAAATCATATTAACAGATATATTTATATTTCCTTGAAATATTCCTATTTAATAACCCTTTATTCAACGACTAATACATCATCTGGTATCCTTGAGTCTGTTTCATGGGTTCTTATTTCCATAGTTTTTTCAGTTTTTAAATTAAACATTTTTTCCATCATCACCTTCAACACTTGGCCCTTCCTGGTGCTCCATATTTGACATCATTAGTTTGTTTGGGACATAAACTATGTTCATAATGATTATGATGTTCTATAATAGCTCATTTTTCATAATCATAAGGTTTAAAATTATAACACCCAAATTGTAGTGTTTTATATTGACCTAAGGCTCACATTGTGTATAATTCTGATGATTCATTATGGTTACATCCATTACTAAAACCAAAAGTATTGGAATGAGGGAAGAGATTAAGAATATGAGATTGTCATAATCAGGAAATGAATTTGAACCGTAAAACACCTTGTTCTTTTATTATTAGCTCATTTTTTCAATAGTTCCATTAGTTTAACCTATATCGAGCGTAGTTAAACATAGGTTACCTTAAGATGAATTATCTTATACCTCTCATCATAAGACCTGGAGTTACCAAAATAAATCATGCATTTATATTTTTAAGGGAATATGTTCACCTGGAGAATACCTTATAAGATTATCAATCTAGTTTTTAGTTAGACCAATTTGACGTTTAAAAGGAGATGAATGAGTTAATACAAAAAACACAATTTTATGTTTTATTACCCCAAGATAAAAAATATCAAGACCATTAATGCAATTATAATACCATTAAGGGATGAATTTATAGGGAAAATAATAAAATCAAGGCTTTAACAATATTTCTAGATGTCTTCATATACCGAGACTAAAATATATTATTTTTAATATTATTTTGTGAACTATTCCTCAATATAAAAAAAATATCAAGAAATAATATTTTCTATTATAATAACAAATAATGTAACCCATGATAAAAATTTAATAAATAATACATCAATCTTATGATTTTAATGATACATCTTGCAAATAGTCATATTAACTAAAGTCCAAAAACATTAGTTCCCTAGTTTTTAATTGAACATACATATTATTTGTAAGAACATTCAACAGTTTCCCTATAATCATGCATAAATAGATAATTTCTTGAAATATCAATTGATATTTATATCTTCTTAACATAGGGAATGAAAACATAAGAAACTGGTAAGCTTATATTCATTGTAAGAGGAAATCATATCCTAATGTTTTAGATTATAAACATGTAAGGGAACATGATGAAGCTCTAAATATATTAAAAAATATTATATTACTACACAAGATAGTTATAAAAAAGATATATAAACATTATATCATATTTACATCATTATGGAAACATACAAATTAAGAAATATATCAAAATAGCTAACAATAATCCTCAACCAAGTGAGAAAAATATAAAAGTGTATAATAATTTAAAAATAATGAGTTATAATTAAGGCATGTAATTTCACAAATATGAATAGAATCTATAAAATGTGTTATAACATGATAAAAAGTTGGAAATTTGGAATATCGATAATAACATGAATAAAATTATGAGAAAAATGATTATGATAACGCCTATATGAACAAACTCATTATGTCTATAAATGAAAATGTGATAACAACCATCATTCCCATTCATATTAGAAAAAAACTCGTGAATTAATAACCTAACCATATAATTAGATATTAAAAAATCAATTTTGGTTGATATAAGATACTACCAGTCATCACCCATACATATATGGTCCACAAGAAATCAATCAAAACATATCTTAATGATCTATTGGAAAGAGAAATGGTTTTCTACATAACATGAAATTAATAAATCATAGAAATCAAAATATAATTTCAAAAATGAATCATGAAGTAATTACTTATTGAGGATGATAAAAATTCAAAATTTGAGAAAAAAATTCAAGAATTTAAAGTGGAAATAAAAATGTTTTCACATGACATTTTTTAATCCTTTGAAACATTTTTACAAACAGGTTTTTGCGAGTGAAATATTAAAAAAATTGATAGAGGAATTGGATTGATTATTATAACCATATTATAAAGTGACTAAAATATATTATCCATTATAATACAAAATTCTTATAAAAAAATGTGGACTTGAAGATACAAAATTTTATTTTGAAACTGCAAAAAACATACTTTTCACCATTTTAATTATCCTTTTTTGAAAACTCCCATTATTAAATAGATGATAAAACCATTGATTAAAAGTAAATTAAAAATTTTAAAAGGTTAATTTGAGATAAAAATTCGATTAATAATTATGTAAAGTAAATAATTTGTCTGAGGTAAAAATGTAAATTTAGAAGAAAAGTTTATCAAAAGTAACAACAATTTACCTTAAAAATTTATTTGAATGAAAAAACAGAATCAGAGAGGAAGATAAATTTGGTATGAAACATGATGAACCTAAAAATGAAGGTGTAAATAAAATAAATCAATATATATCAAAATATATTAATATTAAAAAAAGTGATTATGACCTATGAAAAATATTTGATTCAGGAAAACCCCTTACAAACATTATAAATTTTGAATGAAAACCCCATGATTCGTATAACATTATATAAAATCATTAATATCATGAAATATAATTTCATCATTATATAAAATTGTATTGGGGAAGTATTTACTACATTGATAATAAAACATGGTGTAAAACATAAATATGCCTGGAGGGTTTAACTTTTATGTCAATGAAACCCTTAAATTTATTTCCCTTCATAGTACGATACACACTAAGAACCAACATAAAAAATTTTAAATAGTAATTTCAGAAATATATTCCTACCTAAAAATATTTAAACATTTAATCTATAAGTTGTATGTACATGTATATTAGTAACTTATTTCCTTTTACCATCGTTAGGTGTTTATAGTTTTGACAGTTAGTACAAGTATTTTAAGAACATTAGCAGGATTCATTATTCAAAAAATATCATAATTCTAAATTAATTTACATTACTTTATTTTATAAATTATAATTAATTAATAGTAATAAATATGCTTTTATGAATACTTTAGTATTTTTCATAGAAGATGAAATTGAAAATGAATACTTTTTTGATTATTTCCAAAATACAGAGGGTGTTTTCATACTTAATGGGTAATATATTGATTTATCCTTTTAAGGTCCCAAAAAAACTTATTTACATATTTAGTTAATATTATTCAATTATTTAGGTTTTCATAATCATTCATGATATAATTTAATATCATTGTTCAATTAGTGGTCAAACGGTCCAAATCATTAACATACCTATATTTGTGAAGAATATGATGTGATTAAGTTATAATATAATTTCCGAAGTAAAATAATTATTAATTTTACTTTTTATTATTGTTATATATTATAATTGTAATGTTAGTAGAATAAGAACTAATTGATTTGAAAATATTAGATAATCTATGTTAGTTATTTTTTCATGGTATGTTTTTTAAGTGACTAAATTTATGCTAATTATTTATTATTCATATCATTAATTACATCTCAGATTTTTCATTCTGAAACATTACTAATATAATAAAAAATATTATTACCCTTTAAACCAAATACTATTAACATCCATGTATAGATGTGACTAAATTAATAAGAGAAATCATTTTTTCCATGGTGGTGGTAATCTATGTGCCCACAAGGAAGATGATTTTGTTTTACATATAAAATGGAAAATGGGTAAAATGGTTAATAATAATAGAATATAAAATATGTAATAGGTGTCCTAATTATATGTTAATTTAATATTAGGACCTACCATGTATGTTTTTATGTAAAATTTAACGTTCTTTTTAGTGGAGGAGGCTGTCCACAGAACACATGATTCACATTTTCATTTTTCTAAACTGAAAAGTTGAGGTTCGATATTCATTTTTCTAGAATTATAATAACATACTAGTTTAATAATGAAAATATATGTTTCAATTTTAAAAATATGAAAAGAAATATGAGGAATAAAAATAGAACATAACAGAATAGAAAAATGAAATAGCAGGTGGGAACTTATACATTACTTTTTGGATTATCTTCCTTGTAAAAGGGATTAAATATTTTTCTGACGGTCCATTAAGAAGAAATAAAACCTCCTTAACATGTATTTGAGTGTGTAAGATAGGTTTGAGTTGATTTTGGAAAAGGAAGTAAGGGATATTAGTGTAAGGTGATGATAGGATATAATTTTACCTTTTATAACTGAAGAGGAGTGGCATTTTAGTATATAGAAAAATCTTTTCAACAATGGGGTGTCACTTTCAATGAATCGTTCACCAAAATTGAGAAATAATTGAGATTAGATAATATATGTTTAATAAACAAATCCATAAAAAAATTTATTTTTTTACAAATATTATTCCCGTTATCAATTTGGTTACTCATTTTTATAAAATACATATTTTTTCATAAAAAAGGGTTTTATAATTTTCAAATTAATTCTTATATACTTTAAATTTCATAAAATCATGTTATTTATAAATATGAAATTTTACTCAATTCAAATAAAAATAAATATGTTTAGAAATATATAAAAAAATTCATCTGATGATTTTTTATGATTAATATAAAAAGGTTTTTATGTCTCTAAATTAATATCCTGAAATTTTAAAATTCTATTTATAATTTAATCCCAAACATATAGTGGAAAAATGATAATATCGGAATATTGATATTTTATAAGGTGAGTAATTTTTAAATTTATTTATTACCATTTAATAGATAAGGTATTTTAATATACGTTTAAATTATGAATTTATAAATATATTCTTTTTTAAATATATTATAAATATTTCATTTAACTAAATAAAAAATTTAGGAATATATATTTTTAATAAAAAATTATATTATGTGTTCTTTTTCTCTAGACTAATTACATTTCATTAGAATTCCATGTAAACTTAATTTTCATTTTCCTCACATATTGAATTTTTATATATTAATATTCCTAAATTATAATTCAACTTCTCGGATTTAATGGCCATATTTGATATTTAATCTTATCGAGGTTTTTTTAATTTAATATGGTTTTGTGTATGAAACACGCATTTAAAAAATATTTATTGAATGATTTTATATCATGAAATCTCATACAGTTACCTAAATAATGTAACATAAATCCCATGATTTCCAGTAATTTTTAATATTGGATGAAAATTTTTTATCACACCAAAAAATATATTTTTGAAATGATTTTTAACATTGATGTAAAATAAAGAACCACATTTGTCTTTGAAAAGTTTCGTTTGAAAAGGTGAATTGAAATATTTTTAAAATAGTATTCTCAAAACAAATATCCAATAATTTATTCATGAAAATGAAATGATACATTCGTTGGGAAATATATATCTAAATATCAAAAAACTTATTATGAAATGAGTATTTTTCAAAAATTGAAATTATTGATGGTGAAAACCCACATTGTAAAAAGATTTGTTAACCCTTATTTTTATTATAACTTATTTTCCCCCAGGAGGATTATAAAATAAAAAATAATTATATATTAATGTGTTAAAACATTATAATAGAATATAATGCTCCGGATAGAATTTTATATCTCAATTAATGGATATTTGAGCTACTAATATATCATTAAAGAAACGTAATTCAAATTGTAAGAAATAATCGATAAAGATTTATGTGGATATAATAAAAACCCAAATATAAAATGAGGGATCAAAAATAATGAAATCAAGGTTATAATGAACCTAATATATATTAAATAATTTAAGTGAACAATTAAAACACAATGAACATATATTTAGTTTCCATGTAACCTAACTATATGGGTAACAACTAAATCAAAAACCGTTAAAATTAGAAATATGGGTTGGAATAGTATAACCAATGAAATAAAATAATGTTTGAGAAAAATAAATCGTTGGTAATTATGTAAAAAGTTTAAGGAAAAAATGGTGTAAACGTTTTATTACATCTCAATGAATCTGAATAGAGACCAAGAAAATGCTTAAAACATTAGAATCTATCAAATCAAAACCACATGAAGTATATAATTTGGAATAAAGATTGAAATATATTTACTAATTATAGATCTAATATAAATACTATTAAATGGAAGTTTATACAGAATTCCATAGAATAAATGGTGTATAATGTGAAATATTTCCTCAGGGGTGATATTTTAGGGAAGAAACCCTTAATTTTTATCATGTCTTCCACTAACATGATCCAACCTCTTGTATAATAGACTAATATACCTGAATATGTTAATTTATAACATTTATAATTTATTCTAAATGTATATTCATCATTTATAATCATTATCTATATGAATTCATGTTTTTTATTATCCGTTTTCAATATTTGGTATAAGTAATCTTCAATGTTTTAAACTAGTTTCATAAAAACAAAATTACTATTCATTCTTAATATAAAGTTCATCTATCCAAGAAAAATATAGATTCTAGAATATATGTTACATGATATTTAAAAATTTATTATTTCATTATATGTTAGTTTTGGTTACAATCGAAGAATTTTAAATCAATGATGACCATGTTTTAGTGGTTATTAATGAATAAAATCAGTTTTCAAATTTATTGATTTTAATAATTATGATACAATTCCAAAACCAAGAAATTTATTATTTAAATATTTATATCATATTATATTATTTATTTAATTCCCATAGTCATCTATTATATATATTTATATCATTGTTCAAGTAGGTGGTTAAGACAACATAAACCTAAACATACCATGATTAATCACTGATTGTCTAGTGTTTTATTGAAAATATATCTATACTGAAAGAATAAGGATATTATTTTGTTTGTGTTGGTGTTTAATGTTATAATTAATATAATTAATTATAATAATTAATGGATATTAAAATATTACATAAAATGAAATTATATTCCTCATAGTATTATTATTTTTGAGGATTTAATTAACGATGATCAATTGTTGATCATTTCAGTAATAGATACACAAATTTTACAAAAAACCATAATGATATCCTAAAAATCATATTTATCCATTAAAACCATTATCACAAGCATCCACATATGTTTTTGATGATAATAAAAATGAAAATAAATCATTCCCTGGAGGGGGTAGTCCAAACGTACATATGGTTATTAATTTCATTTTCTATAGAATGACGAAAATGTATGATATGACTTATCAATTTATAATATAACTTTTTTATAAATTCCATACTTATTTATTAAATTAATCCTTATTATGATACATATATATTGGTCAATGAAAACAAAACATGAATCTTCAAGGAGGTGGTAATACCCAAACATGCACAAATGTCATTTTTCCCTTAAGGGAAACGGAGAAAGGTTGTTAATGATTATTCACATAAAATAATAAAATTTATATTACAAAAATATTATTGTAACTGTATATATATGAGAAAATTATAAAATTATTTTTATAATAAATAAAATTCTATTATGTTAAATTGGTTACCCATGTTCAGAACATTGAGTTTTCCATAGATAATTACCTTGAAAATGAAGCTGAGGATAAACTATTATGACCAAAATCTCAAGGGAGAGTGATACTATTATTTTTGAATAAAAAATTCATGGGTTCCAAGATGAAACCTAATTTTTGGATTGGTGTTGAATGGATGGTGAGAGGCCCTTTTTTTAAGTTAGAAGAGATGACATTATTTCAATATCATAAAACATTTTAACAATGGTAAGTCTCTGTCTAGAATGGTGGATCAAAATGGGAAACAATAAGAGTGATGGGGAGAAAATTTCAATAAATTATTCATCCACACATTATAACATATGTGTTAAACATGCTTTATACTTTTTCACTAGGATAATCTCTATTAACATTAATTTTATATTATCACATTTACTAGTTTTCACCTAATAAATTTATACTTTATTTATAAAATGGTTATTGTTACATAATTTTTATTCACTAATTATACATTTTACTACCATTTTAATTTTTTCAATTTCATTGAGCCATAGAAATTTATTTTAAAATTATAAATATATATCTAAAATAATTTTTTAACAAAAATATAACATTTCTCCTAAAAGGATGGATATGGATTTGTGAACTATAATCAATATTAATATATTTATTGTGTCGCATAGAAAAAATATACTTTTTACCTAAAAATTTTATTACATTTTTATGAATTCCATACTAATATTTTATTAAATAATGGTATTTATAAAAAAGTATTTTTCACAATTCACATTAAAATCAATCATCTAAAAAATATTTCAACCACTCGTCTATATAATGTATTACTATGATGAGACCAAAAATTCTGTTTTTTTTAATTACAATTATAAAATATTGAAATATAACATTAAAAAATTTAAAAGACACAAATAAAAACTATTTTTATAGGGAAAATGACTACTTAAGGAACAAACTTTTATTATAATTATTTGACATCATTTAATATTTAGTGATAAGTAATTATTATTATCAAAATATATTAAAATAATTTGATTATAGTTATATATTGATAAAATTTTCATAGCAAATAAAAGGAATCTTGTTTTCAAAAATGGAATTCAATGCTTAAAAAATTATTTTTCCTTTTATTTATACCAATAAAATACCATTAATATTAAATATGGGCCTAGTTTTTTATCTATATATAATTCATAAATATGTTACTCCTAATAATTAATTCTAATTTATTGCTTATGTTTTAATGATCATATTTAAATATTAATATCTTATCTAAATACATATTTTTTTTATCTTTAGTGGTTCATATAGAAACAGATATCCGACACATTTTATTATATAAAAGTAGTCATAAATATTATTAAGTGTTACAGGGGTATAATTTTAAATAATTTCTTGGAGATATTGAAAATGTATTAGATTATGTTTTTTTATATGTCTATTCTCTAATGATAACAAATCATAAGGTTTTAGGGTGTTATTTTTTGTGAGAGGAAATGATTAATCAAGTGAAAATATTAATATGAATGCATTTATGTGAGGGCCACCACATGGATTCTGTAGGTTGAACAAAACGTATTCACATTAGTGAAATAAATTCAAATTTTTTTCCCCAAACCACTAGGTATAAAACAAAAACTATGTACAAACATGATTATGAACTCTAACATTAAACTAATGATATGTCACTACTTTCATAAACTCTGATGATAATATCTATGCTAAAACCAATATCCTCCATGGAATATCCATGTATTGAAATAATCTCCTTATTCATGTGTTGGATCATCATAATATTAATGGTATGCTATTTTCTTATTCAGAAAAGAAAAAATAATGTAAAGTGATTTAAAGGGAAGATATAATTGGCCAAAGGATTGGAAATATCACGTGATCTTGATCACAATATAAGTGATTCCTTTATATATCCCTTGATATATTCCAAAGTGTACATGAATGAAATCATACCATATATAATTATTGATTAAATTCTTCAACCAACCATTCATTCATTACATTAATGAATATTGATCGTCAAACGTGCTAAATTTAAGAAATGTATAATAATGGATTATGTGAAAGATAAATATGATAATTTCTATTTAATAATATACTAACATAGATTATCATAACATCACCCAGGAATTGTACCCTATGACTAAATTCCAAATAACTTTTCGATGCCAGACTCTATGGTGAGGCCATTCAATAGAAAAAATGTTTCTATATTATAGGAAATGATAAACCAATAAGGTAAAATAAATATATTTACAATTTGGATTTCATACCCTACAACATCCTATATCATATCAACTCATATGTACAAAATATTTCATATATATATAAATATATATTCAATCATATATCCCTCAATCTCCAAATTACACTAAAACCATATAGGGTTCTTACCATTTCAATATATAAATGTTCGTATAAAATAACTTGTGAAATAATATCTGAAACCCCTTTAAAAATAATTTTGGAGATATATAACAAAATTCAACTTATTTTATATAATATTCCACATCTTTTGAATGATAATGTAAAATTAATATTTAAATAATTTTAAAACACTTTCAGTATAGCTCCTTGAGTTTTGTAAGCATAATCCCTATTTAGTCAACCAAAAAGTTTAATTCAATTAAAATTGTTATAACTTTAGAAAAATATGAATATTTGAATTCATGTATGTATAAAAATAGTGGCCTCTTGTAAAGAATCATTTGTACTGAATTAATCCTTAATGGTGGAACATATCACGCCTCTATGGGTACACATTTTTTATTATTATTTTTCAATAATTAATTGAGGAGTTTAATGAATATATCACATGTGATTCACTAGTTTGGATAATCACATCACATACACCACAAAAAATATATAAGAACATGAAATTCCAAATCTATGTTTAACTATACTTTTCATTAGTCTATATCAATCAAGTGAAAAAAATTTATACCAATCATATGAGAGAAAAAATAACATATATATTGTGCTCCTACTTATGTCATGATCATTAACGTACCGAAGTGACCTGTGATTAACTTTGACTCAAGGATTTCATGAGAATGGTGTCAATGTATAAAGATCCCAAGAATGGATTATTTATAATATAAGGTATGAGGGATTTTAAAAATAAAATATTAAAACATAGTATACTAAATATGATGGTTCTATATATAGAATATTTTTTTTATCAAGGATAATATCGACTCATAAAATGTTAGATTTTAGAGATTATTCCCAAATTTTACAAGACATAAATTCCAGATGTAATTATATTTTTCTATAGAAAATTTACAATAAAATACTCCAAAACCATTAGGAGATATATTCAAGTAAAAATTATAATTAATTTAATAAAATTATATTAATTAAGATCTTGGAAGTAAGATATATTGTTAGTGATATAGTTTTTATCAGGGAATCATTTTTGGTTTACCAACATTTAGTTTATAGTACATGAGTGTAGAATGAATTTATCAATCATCCATATATTATCAAATGTACTATGAACAACACTGATGAATTTATATGTTATAGTGTGGTAGATTGATCAACTTGTATTGTTCGTCTGGATCAATAATTTTTTTCTGGCTTGAAGAATCAACCTTGAATTATTGATATTGATAAGATGGAGGATGGAAGATAATCTGTAGATATTTTTTTATATTGAGATAGTGCAGTAGTTTTTATTGTGTAAAATGATTCAAAATCATGATAGGTATCGATAAACCCATACAAAATTGGCATCATCATCAATTTATAGAGATAGGGTTGGATTTATAATGTATTACTGAACTTCAAAATAACCCTTCAATAATATTTCAATCCTTATGTGGCCCCTATGCTATGTAATGATATTATTATTATTATTATATTCACAACATATGTAAAATAGTGCAATTATTAATATTATTTTTCCAACATAAAAAATAATATTTTTTAGAGGTCATAACCTTGGTGTGATCTTCCACTTTGTAATTTATCATGTAACCAAATAAATATTTAATTAAACATTTCTTCATAAATTTAATATATAATTCATTCATATTAACGTGAATAAATATTTATTAAACATTCGATAAATAAAATAAATATTATATTAATATTCTGACAAATAAATATTTATTACCTGTTCCTTTATTGTAAAAAATTATTTTTTGAGTGAACAAATAATAATTTATTTTCATGTGAATAACTAGAAAGAACAAAATATTATATATTAATTTAATTAAAAAACACCATAAGAAATAATATTTATTTAATATTTTTTGATCAATAAATCCTAAACAAAATTATTATTATTTTATGAGAATAATATTTATTCCAATAAAATAATAAAAATAATTTCATTGAGATAGGAGGAAACACATTATGTGTGACATTTTATGATTTATCTTATTTATATTAAGAGGGAGTTCATAATGTCCAACACTATTATTTAGAAATTGGTCAAGGAACACAAAAAAATGTAGTTAATGTCACATCATTAAAAACAATACATGATTTCTCACAATGAAATATAGTTTATTTATCACAATATCCCTTCAATAATGTTTAAAACATGTGTTTCAACCTATGTTCTTGATATTCATTTCTTCGATATCTGAAATGAACATTGATACACCATTCCTACAGAATTTAATACGACAGATATATTTCTGTCAAAAGGCAATGATATAATATTCAATAACTATAGAAGGGTAAAATCTGTCATCAAATTATTTATTAATAAAATATCATTCATTAGACACTCAATGTACCCAACTTCTACATGAATTATTATCATTATGTTTTATGAAAATACATCTATGTGTGTGAGTGATGACATGCAGTAATAATATTATTATATTCTAAAGTCCATTACACATGTCCGTAAATAGGAATATCTGATGATAGATAAACATATATTTTACTATAGGTTAAAATTCTCTCATAGTCATCTTTTATTGGGATTACCTAGTTAAATATTTATGAGATGAAGTCTCCACAACATATGAGTACACACCCCAAAAAGTCAACATACCATGTTCCCCATCATAGAATGTTATATTATCATAGCAATATGTTAAAAAATACCAGATTAGTTTTTAAAGGTTCTCATTATATCGGGGGAATGTTATGACCTTCTTTAATGAAATAGATGCTCTTGGAAATTATAACTATAATGTTCTGAAGCATAATATTCAATATATATATATTTATTTAAATTAATATCCAAATATTTTAATATACATTAAGTAATAGTATAAATTATTTGGTTATATGGAACCAAATATAATAGACACCCATTAACACTTGATACAACTACTAACGATTGGGTAGTTCTTACATGATAAAAATGTTTTAATTGAGTATTGATACAACTATCGGACCTTCCATATTACCATGGTTAGGTTTGGTAAAGCCTCTTATCTATGAAGATAATCTCTTTTACAAGAACAATATTACCCTGAGAATATCCCTTAATTAATGATATAACCCAGTATCAATATCTTCTTTATATATCATATTCTTGAAATCATGACTATGTCTATAGTTAATGATTATAATAATAATGATAAAAATTCTTTTATTTCTATACCCCAAAATTAGAGTAGTATATTTTTGAATATCTCTTTAAGATGTTTCAAAATCTACAACATACTATTATATTGTTGATATGAAACTACTATGTGTAAATTTTTTTGAGAATTATTATATTTTCCTTTTTGGTTATATAAAATAAAAATTTACTAAGTGAAGAGAAGTGTTTAATTCCATTGATAACTACTATTATTATTTCTCAAGACAATAGTATCAAATCCAGTTCTACATTCCCATGTACATTTAAATAGTTCCAACTATAAGTTCCAAAAAATTTTGTTATATCTATTTGATATTGAACTCTTATGAATTATGAATCATTAATATCATGTGTCTATATAATTCATTGAATATAAGATAAATTTCTAGAACATAATCTTGAAAAATTATTTAAATCAGAATAAAATATTTCTATTCTCATGCATGTTTTACTGGAATGATTATATACCAATAAAAAATTATTCTTGAACAATTTCAACTTTTATTTTTGAATTAATTATTATTATAAGTAATATGTCTAGATTTAATGAGACCATAGATCTATTTAGTATATCATGATCTCATGAAAATGATTACATCTTTATGTAAAACTTGGTGAAATAAAATTCCTTACTCTTAACAAATTGACAAGACATAATATTTTTTTCGGTATGTTATCTATATATAAATCGAGAAAAACAATAGTATTACCTAAACAAAGATGAATTAATATTTTACTCAATCTTTTACAAATGGATGTTATAGGATCGATATGAATGATTTATTCATAAAATAATTAACATAACATTCTCATCTCATTAGAATTTATTGATTTTACAAAACCTTAATTGTTATTCGCAGTAAACATATACCATATGGACTCCTTTTTTTCATTTCAAATTGAAATCTTCCATATGTATTCCACATAATGCTATGGACTTATCTTTTAATTACCTTATGGTATTATCATATCTGTATTCTTTTTATTGGTAAAATTTAAATAGTTTTCAGAAATGATGATTCCTTTATTTCTTTTAGTAGGATATAACATTAAATAATTGATAATATTTTCGGTACCATCTTATACATTAAATTTAAAATTTCTATTGACTACTCCCCAATTGTATCAAGTATTTTAAACATTCAACATATGGATTCTTTAAATCATGACACATAGAGCCCACTACTAGAATTTATGAATACTATTAAACATTATAATGTTTCAATTTACATCTTATTTATATAAATATTTACTAAAAATGAATAATACATGTATCCTCATCCATAATGGACACAAACTAGTAAATTTCATTGTTTCAGAAGTATTAATTAATAATTTTCTATTAATTTAGTTTTCGATATCCCAAAAAATTTCATAAGAAAAGTTTTCTAATTTTTTATGCCCCAAGTATTTAACTTTGTTTTTGAAAAGAAATTATTATTAACAATGTATAGAAATGATCTAAAGTATTATGAATATAAACATACACTACTCATTATGCAAATCATATTTAGTATGAATCTTATTATCAAATTCAACTATAATTTGAACATGAGTTATAATTTCATTGTTTCTATATATTTGAAAAAAGTCATAATCATTCGACCGATTCTATTATAGAAATAGTTGGACTAAAACACCCAAGGATTATCAAATTTACATTAGAAAAGTATGTATATTAAACTGACCTAAGTCTATAATCTGAATAAATATAATTGTTTCTATTATAAAAAAATACTATTTTCACTTTAATGGTGTCAGTAAATATGATGTCAGACATTTTGTTAAAGATGATATGTCAATCTCCAGCTGTCTGATACCATTTCAAAAAACATAAAAATAATACTTCTCGGAGATTTCTAATAAATATTGGTTCATTCTATGTGTTTATAGATTTTTTTATTACATTATATTTTGAATATTTCTTTTTCTGATCAACTTAATCACAACCAGTGTCCTTATTAACAAATTTTTCTTTTTAAGGAATCCTTGTATAGTTGTTTACTTAAGAACTATTGTAATTTTAATAAAAGTCCAATAATTATTATTATTGAGTGATTCTTGGGATATTAAGGTGGTGAATTTGATCTGATGGATCAAGGGATTATATGCATAAGAAGATATATATGATCATTGTAATACGGAATTGCCTTGTAAGGAAAGTTAGACTTTAGTGTATGTATAAAACTGTGGATACGTTTACTCAAGTTTACTAATTACCTTACTCTGATTGATAAAATAGGTAAACTTTTATATACATCTTATAATTCATTCTTACATTTGTATAGTTATTGTATTTATTATCATTTCATGTTACTTTATCCTTGTGCATAATAGATAATGATTAGAAAGCATACATATCATTATATAAATTTTGATTAAATGTTGATACTCACATTGTGATAAAAACAAAAAATTGATTTTAATGGGTTCCATTGTGATTATTATTATTTCACTCAATATAATCATAGGAATTTGTATTTTGATTTTGTTTCTCTAATAACTATACTGAGTATGAGTCATATAAAATTACAGTAAGGGGATTTGTTTTTTGTTTAGTTTAATGATTTTAATCTATATTTTTAAACTAAAATACACCCCATCACTTGTAATAACATCATCTAATATATTTCATATCCTCTTATAATTCTAATCGAAGTATGTTTCTACTACATTCACATGAAGTGTTTTTACTTCTTTTATAAACTGCATGATTTGTTATGTTTTATTAGAAACTTATCAATTATATATTTTTTACACTAACATGTATATATAGAAAATAATTTCAGTTATTTTAAATATTAACGGCCTTTGTTTTTGATCTATTAAAAATATAAATTCAAATAGACCACCTATCCTTGATGGTGATGATTATGACTACTAGAGATATAGGATGAAAACTTTTGTTAATAACATTGGAGTTCATAATTTTTTTATATTTACTTGATATTAGAAGTGTCCTGATAAGGAAGTTACTTCTTTTACCCAAAAATAAAAACAATTGTATCAGATAAATTATAGATTAATTAAAACTCTTATATGTTCTATGGTAAGAAGTATATAAAATCATATATTTTCATGAGAAGATGAAAATAGTATATAGAAAAAATCATGAAGTCACACACATTGGTAATTGAAAACGTTTTAAGAGTAGAAAAAGATATGATTAGAGAATACTACTAGGCCATTGATTCCATTCCCAGATAAATATTTTAAATGATTCACTATAGGTTCAGGAAAATCAAAAATAGTTTAAAAACTATTGGACAAAAATTTCTTGAGGATTAAAATCATGTGGAAAATATTATTAATATACTTTCCAATAAGAGATAATCATGAATAATAATCATAGATGATAAAATAAAACATAAAAATCTTTCCATTTATGATTTTATTGGAACTATTATTAAATGCTAAGGTAAACTCTAGATAGATGTTGATAAAGATAATAAGAAAAATCGATGTATTGCTTTTTCTAATACAATTTTCCAACTAAAGTTCAAAAACCTGATAGAGATGTTAAATTATTGAGAAAGAAGAAATTTATTTTTCAATAAGATTCTCATACATCCTAAAATTATATGAATGAGTTTTAAATTCTCCATAAAATAATGAACAATATTATTGGGAAGAAATATTTTCAATATCAATACTAGAAAAGTCATAAGGATAAAAGAGATAATAAATATTCTAATGTCAATTTTTAATAATTTTAGAAATCGAGACATATTTGAAATGATTTTCCAAAGATGAAAGTGAATGATTCAAGGGAATGTAATATAAGAAATAAATTATAAAAATCTATAAAAATATAAATGCAATAATATCTTGAATGCTTTTGTCATAAGGAGTTCCATGGTTGGAGATTCTTTTGAAAGATCATCTGATAATATAATTTTTGAACAAAGGAACATTGGCCTTGTTGAAAATGTATCAATTTTAAATAATTGTTTAATGAATAATATACATACAGATGAATCCTTAAATACCATTTTCTTAAAATATAATTATCCTCATGAAAAAAATTATATGTCGTCTGATAAATAATATTCATCAGTAGAAGATAATTCTATACCTAGTTATGATGGAATTTCACAATTATTAAAACCTTTATAAAATGAAAATTGTATGGTTTTCAAAAAACATGATAATTATAATTATAAACTTTTTATGGAATCTTTGAGGATATCACTTTTTAAAAAGGAAATATGACATCATTCTAAAGATCATGATAGATATATTTTTTAGAAATAAACTATTTGAAATGATTTTGAAATATTTAACTTTGAAAAAAATGTTTTAGATAAATAAAATTAGTTCTAAAACAAATACTAATAATGAAATAAATTTAGTTTTGAAAGTAAAATACAAAATATCTAGTTTGAGAAAACTTTTATGAAATGTTACTACATGCAAGGAAAATCTATAGAAGATGTTCAATCAAATTAGCCCTCATTTTAATAGTTCTAGAATACGTTGTCCAATTAAAATTATATTTTAAGTAGCAAATATTTTATTCCTAATAATTCATCTATTTCAAAAACTAAACAAGGTTTTGTGTAACACCCGATGAATTTGTGATACTTTTTAAAAAGAAAATAATTTAGTCTTCTTTATGTTTTGTATTTCACGCAACACTGAAAATAGGTTAATATATATTAATGATTCATGTTCTGCTTATGTTATATGCAAAAACCGTTAATCAGGAACTATATGTAACAAAAAAGATTATATTTGTCTACATGGAACACTGATGTTAGGTTACATTATACATAAGAATGAATTTCTTCGATGTGTTTCATAACTTGCAAGATCAACTTTTACGAGACAACAACATATTATTAAAATATTTTTATTAAATATTTTAAGACCTAACCAAGACATTAATTTAGTAGTTATAAATAATATTAAATATATTATTAGAACCTATGGTGTGTAGAAATATAAAATGAATTCATTATTTACATGGAATCTTTGAATCAGTTGACTATAAAGAAAATAGTTTTATAAAAAACTATTTTTATGCATACAAATCAATTTTATCCTAATAAATTAAATTAATTAAATTTAATAAGTGATATTAATGTAATATATATATTATATATTCAATAAATTTATTTATATTCATCTAATTGGTTCTATTTGAATAATATAATATGAAACCAACTATTACACATAAAAACCTATATTTTTATTAAGGCGCTTTTACCGCTTTTCGATGGTGAACATATTTTAAACATATATTTTTTCACTTTTATGAATTTTATATGTTATAATAAACTTTATTTTCGAAATAAAAACATTAAAATTGGTTTTGCTTTAATTTTTATAATTTTTATTTGAAGTTTCATTTTTCAATGATTAGTGAAAAATACTAAACTTTAACTAAACATTTATTTTCCATATAATTTATTTTTATGGTTAAATTATATTTTATTTATTTATTTTAATGTATAAATAGATCAATGTTTTTTCATTTTTCCCAAGCTATTTCATTTTTATAAGTTTCAAATTGAAATTGGTTATAAAAACCTAGGAAAAATTAGATCATTTTTTCATTAAAAACCTGTTTTGTCATCCTGTATGTAGCATTAAATTTATATTAATTTCTGCCATATATTTGATTGAAATTTGGAAAAATAGAATCAATATTTTTAATCCGAGTAATTTATAATGTCAAATAATATCAACATATTTTTTGAATAAAAATAGTAGTCAGGGTAATTAAAATTAATTACAAATATTAAGATTAAATTACACTTAACAAGAAAATCACCTCTAAACATAACACGTAATATAACCAAGAAACTTTTCCAAAATCCAATGGATGGAAATATTTTGACTCTAACCACCCTTGGATCCACTTACGATAAGAAATCTATTGTGCATTTTTACTTTTCAAAACATATTACAAGAGTATCACTCCCCCTTCACTATAAAAGGCCTCATCTCCTCTAACATCTAAACACCACTAAATACAATTATGATCAACTAATTTCTGGACAAATATATCTCCACATCCCTCCCTTTTTCATTAATGCCTAATTTTTGGAAAAATGGATTCAAAGGAAGTCCTTTGGTGAAAACCAAAAGGAGTTACCCAAAGAAGAGGTAACATCCTCCCTCGAGCTTATTTATGTTATTTTTGTACTCCATCCCCTACACTCTGTTTATTCCATTACAAAAAAACAACATTATCATAAATATACTGAGATGTTTTAATTCTGTGATTTCAACCTACAAACACATAGATGTCCATGTAATGGGTAATGAACATAAATTTTATGAGTACGACGAACTACCGCCTCGAAAAATGATGTTGTTTCATTTTTTCCTTTATCAACTCTCATGGTGGATATTATGATATACAGTCAATTATTATATAATATTTATAATATTTATAATTTATTTATGTTTTTGTAAATATTTTACAAAATATATCATTATACTGTCCATATTGTGTCAATATAATAATATCGTTTGAGGAAGTGTTGACTAACACTCTCTCAAAGTTATGTACTTCATTCACAAACTACATATAATGTATTAAATATGTGTTTAGTGAACTTATATGACATATATGATATAAACATGATATTAGAATAATGATATGTATATAAATATATATATATATGTAATTTAATATATTTCTTTTAAAATGAAAATAAAACGGAAACAACATTCATGCGTACATACGGCCTACCATCTCCATTCACGGTGTATTATGTTTTGTAATTTTACAACCTATAGATTATTATAATACACTTATTTTGAATATAAAAGATATTTATATTTTTTTTACATTTTGGAAACCCTGATATATGTAAGACCCCAAGGTTTTAAAAATAAATATAAATCCATGAAATGTAGATTCTCTACATAATGAAATATTTTAAAGGATATAGTTGTAAACTTGCTGTTAAGCATAATTTTTTCGCTTCTATGATTTGAAATTTGGAAAAACGGCCTTCTACGGTTGTGATCAGTAAGTGATTTGGAGTTTGATAGAACCAACATGTTTTTTAGTGAATAGTATCATACAATTATGAAAAGAAATATGAATAGTAATAATACTGTTATGAATAGTAAATCATATTATATTTTTATTACTGCTAAAATATAATTATATCTTGATTAATTGTTCAAGGTTATAAAAAATCAGTTATAGTTTTTAAATTGTTATTTTTGTAATAAAATATGATTTTGTTTTAAAATTTAATTAATCATATTTAGAAACTTATTTTCAAATAATAGTGTAAATATTTTAATTTTATACGTCCAAGAATGCTTAGGGTAAATATTTTGGATTTTTCAAAAATACATAATTTTTTGGTGAATAGTGAAATTTTATAATTATGAAATATGATAAATAAAGGAATTTATTCATCATGATTCAGTCATGGATAATATAAATGGCCATTGGTTCAAAAAAATCCACTTATTACTATTTTGGGTCACATAAATCATGACAATTCATAGTCTTCAGAAAAACTATTAAACAAATGATTGAAATAATGTATAACCCCTCTCTCTCTCCACTATGAATACCCCCCTGAACCCCTATTCCTCTCACACCTCTCATGCTTTGTGAATTTTCTATGTTCTACTTAATCCTATTTCGATTAATCCTCCACAAATCCAAGACTTACTGGTCCCACCAAAAGGTCAAAACTGAATTTCATAAGGAATATCTCAAGGAGAAGAGATCAAGAGGTAAGAATCCACTTTCAATTCATTATGTTTTCTTCTCAATTCATATTCATTTAATAAACTCCTATCATCAACCCTTAACCATGAGGTATGAAATTTATATAATTTTATATATTATGGATTTTACCATGTTTTTGTAAAAAATTACTAATCAATCATCCTCTCACCATCCTATTATTTTAAAAATAAAAACAATTCCCGTGATGTGTCAATTTACCAAAATTGTGGATGATGTGTTTTCAATTTCTATTACTTCCTTCAAAACTAGTTACAAAACTATTTATTGGTTGAAAAATAATTTAATGTGTATGATATATCCTCTCTCATGTTCTTTATTTATCATATATATAGAATATTATGTTATATAATGAAACTAGTTCGTTATTATCAAAGAACCGCCAAAATGATCTGAACGAATATCACTAAATATCTCTTAAAGGATTAATCATTATTCCATATAACCAAAATGATTTATATAATAAAATAATATTCAAGAAACATATGAATACCATTTCATTCCACTTGTGGATTTTCCTTTATATGCTATAAGGAAATTAAATACAAAATCGTCTATGGAAATCATGTAAAGAACACACCTGAATCAATGAAAGGCACAAAATACTAATAATTAAAGGGTGAAATAATGTTACTAAATGTTCATATAAGGTGTTATAAAAAGTAATAAGTTTCTTTAGTATATAAATAAAACATATTTAACCATTATACATGAGGATGAAACACGTTTGAAGTAAGAAAACCCCGAGGTAAGACAATTCTTAACCAAATTTCCATTTTTTAGGTTAACCTTATACTTCATTATTATCAGTTATTAAAAGAGTTTTTTTGCTGATTTTTTTATATTATGTCGAATTATGTTTATTTATAATTTATATACCTATTATATCAACTCTATTAAGCATCAATTCAATTATATGATATTTATAATGGAATTTTCTATTAAAAACTTATTTTAAACATCTAGTTTTGAAAAATTCAAAGTGATTTTTTTTGAAATTATTCTTATTTGATGATGATGTTATGATTAATGGGAATTTTTTATTATTAAGGATCTGGACTATATCTCCCTCTAATGCAATGGTTATGTATAATTTGGAGGTTTACTATATGGTTACACCAAGTGTAGTTACGATGGTTACAGAATATAGTAACTATGAGGGTTACATTGTAAGGCAACTGTGATGGTTAAAAAATAGGAATATGAAAGAGTTACAAGATTATGTAAGTAATTCCTCATGATTCCTTTATCATTATATTCATGTTCATTATGTTATGTAGAAATATCTTGTAAATATTAATTTTAACTAAGTATATATGGGTGTCAAGTGTGTCTTTTTGAAAATGATATCATACATTTAAAAGTATTAATGGAATAATATTTTATTTCCATATATTTATATACCATAATTATCTTTTTGTGTTCATACATGTTTTTAAAATATTTTCACTGGTTATAATGATTTTTATGAGAAGTAAGGAATTCATGTTAAATGTTATGATGATTTTTCAATGAAATCATGTTGTTTTATTGTGTTTAACATTTTATGTGTTGGAAGAAGTGGAAACTATTTTAATGGTAACCAAGTTTTATTATTTTGCGTTCATTTTTAAGTTATATTTCCTAAATTTATAAAACTCTAAAAAATGATCTTTGAGAATGTAATGAATTTAAATCTAGTTGAAATAACAAGAATATGAAATGTTAAAGGCTGAGACCTTATAGTTGGTATCAGAGCATGGTTAAGATAACTTTAGGAGGTAGTATGATGTTGAGAGAATACAATAAATGGTATTTAAATTATTTTATGGTGAAATGGTATATAATTTTATGATTACCATGTTGCTTCATCGATTATAGTTCTTTTCATACTGGTTTTCCAGAGAAGAAACAGATATACAGAATTTGGAAGGAATTGAGAGGCTGATATCTTTCTAAAACTGCAACCAAGAATAGTGGGAATTGGAAGTGACCAGTTGTTTATTGAAATGGAATAGATGATGTATGCAATAAATGGTAGTGGCATCCATGAAAGATAATAACTAGATCTACCATAAATGAACCTGGAGATAGTGAAACATTTTATGAGGCAACACCCTCCTTTTTTTAGTGGATCTTTTGACTCAATAGAATCAAGAGGATTGATTAAACCCCTTTAATATATATTTAATGTAATTGGATGTTCAAATATTCAAAATTTATGTCTTCCCATTTATTTTTTTAAATATGAATCTGATCTATGTTTTTCAGTGGTGGAGAATTTCAGGGATGGAGAGGAGATTTATTCCTTATAATGGAAGGAATTTAAATGTCTTTTCCTTGAAATATATTATAGAAAGGTAGATTGACTTAGGATAGAGAAGAAATTACATGAATTGAGTAAAAAGGAGGAAAATTCATTGGTCTTGTGTGAAGAAAACATCACTCAAATATAAAGGAATGTTCTTAATATTATTTGGGATCTTGATAGAAAAATAAACTATTTTATATAGGATTAAAGACAAGATATCAAATGCAATTGGCTTCCCGAGAGTTCAAAAGTAATGAGAAACACATCTTGTGTTCTAATAGGGTAGAAATGGAATTCACTGATGAACACACGTACTTTGAGAACAAAAAGAAGAAGAGCTACATATGGCACTAAATGGGTAATAATCAATCAAATAAATCTGATGGAAATAATTTTCTTTTTCTAATTTGTGAAAATGGGTGGTAAAAAGTACCAGGTGGAATGTGTTGAAAAAAATTGGAAGTGTTTCTGATGTGGTATGGTTAGACATATAGACCAATATTTTAATTAAAATGATCCTAAGATTATTCCTGATATGAATATTGTAATATGATTAAAATGTGGTGATATGAGTCATTATGAAAAAGTCTATACAAATAAGGATATGAAAGATGGGAAGAAACTAGAATACAAGATGAATGGTGTAGTGAGATCCTTTTCAACTACATCAGCAGATGTTAGGCCATCCGATGAAGTGGTAACATGTACTTTTTTGTTACTCATGTTTTTCTAATGTCTTATTTGATACGGGGACAACAAATTATGTTAATTTAGATAAATGTTTCGATAAATTGGAAATATCACCTTAATAAATGAGAAAAAACATATTTTCAAAAACATCATGGGGAAATGTTACTATAAAAAGTAATTTTATTAATCTTTCTATTATTGTTTTGGGGAATTGATTACCTGTAAACCATGTTTTCCCTTAGTAGAGTTTTATGTCATTCTTGGTATAGATTGGCTTTATGTTTATCATTTTGAGATTGATTGTTGGGAAGAAGAAGATGTTTTTCAGGAATAGTTTTGTTTTTATAGAATAATAAACCCGTACACTTGATAACAAATCAAGAAGTTGAGAAACATTTTAGATGTGGAAATAAATGATATCATTCTCATTCTGTTGAAAGTAAGGGAACTATTCAGAATAATGACGTGTCAGTGGTAAATGAATATCATGATGTTTTTCCTGATTAGTTCTCTAGTGTTATAACTTGTCGAGAAGTTGAATTCACAATTGACTTAGTTATTGATGATAATATAATTTAAAATCCCCCTTATCAAATGGATCAAATGGAACTTCTGGAATTGAAAAATCAATTACATTAGTTTCTTGATAAAGGCTTCATCTGACCCATCATTTTACCATGGGGTTCTCCTATCTTGTTTGTTAAAAAGAATGATGGTTCAATGAGACTTTTCATTGATTATAGAGCCTTGAATAATATCACCATTAAAACCAAATATCTATTTCCCCATATCAAAGACTTATATAATCATATCCAGGGAGAACAGCATTTTTGAAGGTTGAATGAAGGTTAGGGTACGACCAGTTAAATGTAAAGGAATCAGACATCCTAGAGACTATATTTTATACTATACTTAATAATTATTAATTTTTTTATGTCTTTTGTTGTAACTAATTCACCTACTATATTAATGGATATTATGAATATAATATTTCATGAGTTCTTGAATAAGTTTGTAGTTGTGTTTATTGATGTCATTATGGTATTTTATAAATGTAATGAGGAGCATGAAAAAAATCTATGAGTTGTTTTAAAAATTATAATGGAAAAGGATCTATAAGGAAAATTTAAGAAGTGTGAATTCTTTTAGAATATATTTTCTTTCTTCAAGATATTTTAATTAAGGATAGAATAACAGTTGATCTAGCCAAAAAATATTTGTTGATGAATGATGAAGACCTAAAAATTTTACAATGATTTTTATTTTTCATGAAAAAACAGGTTATTTCTGATGAGTTGTTAAATATAATGCATGGTTATCTAGACTGATAACTAAGTTAACATGAAAAGTGGATAAATTTTTTTCGAAAATATAATGGTCGGGTAAATTCTTATGCTTTAAAAAAACTAAAACCTTTTGAGTTACATGATCCAATATATGAATTGGAATTAGAAGTATGATTTTTTCATTGAAAATATGGATACATCATTTATACATAGAAAAATGTGAAATATATAAATATTATAAAAAGTATTAAGTATTTATTCACTCAGAAGGAAATAAACATGATTTAGAGAAGATGGCTTGAATTTATAAATGATTAAGACATAATGATTTGTTACCATCTAGGGAAATTAAAAAATGTGGTTGATACCTTGAGTTGAAAACGTCATGCATCATTCACCATATAGTGTTTTGAATATGACCACTTGATTAATTATTTGATGAATTTTGTCTTGGAAGTCATTGGTGCAATAAATTCCACAATTTTTCTTTAGGGTTCAGTGATGTCTTCTTTGTCAGAAAGAATTATGAATGCATAGAAGGAAGGCTGGGAGCTATAGAAAAAGGTAGAAATGGTTAACATGGGTATGTTTCTAGAATTTAACATTGATGAAGATTGTGTTTTGAGATTTAGAAGATGATTGTATGTGAATTGTGATTCTTAGCTGAAGAAAGAGTTGTTGTGTGAATCTCATAGTTCTCCATTTTTAGTTCATCATGGAAGCACAAAGATGTTTAGAGACCTTCATGATTATTACCGGTGGGATGGAATGAAATGAGATATTTCATATTTTACCGTGAAATGTTTGACATGTCAACAGGTTAAAGCAGAGCAGTCATTATGTATGGGGAAGCTTTATCCTTTACCAGTTCGAGAGAGGAAATAGGAAAATTTATCCATGCACTTCATCGTGGGACTACCAAAGACTTCTCGTTGTCACAATGCAATTGGGTTTGTTATTGATTGACTGACTGAATCTTCTTATTTCATTATTATTCGAGAAACTATGTCTTTGGATCATATTTCTCGATTTTACCTCAAAGAAATTATCAATGTATGTGGAGTTCACCTTTCCATTATAACTGAATACGATCCTAGGTCCACTTCTAACATTTTGGAAGGCCTTAATAATTTTTTTGGAAGTGAATTAATTTTCAGTATAACTTTTTATCATTAGTTAGATGAGTATTCAGAATGAATGATTCAGACATTGGAGGATATACTTTAAGCTTGTTAAATAGATTATAAGGGAATATCAGATCAACATATTTCTTTAGTTGAATTTTATTATAATAACTATTTTCATTCAAGTATTCAAACTGCACCTTTAGAGGAATTATATGGGAAGAGGATTCAAACTTCATCATTTTTGGATGAAGTCAGATAAAGGATGTTTATGATATCAGAATTAGTAGTCATGGTGTTTAATAAATTGAAGATTACACAACAACACACGAGGACATCTCAAATTAGGTGGAAACATTATTTAGATAATACGAGAAAATAATTTTCTTTTGAGGTACATGATCATGTTTTTCTTAGAATCACACCATTGAATGTTGTTATGCGTTATGGTAAGAAATGGAAACTGATTCCATGGTTCATGGGACCTTATGAAATATTTGAGAATGTTGGACTAGTTTCCTACCAAGAAGCATTACCTTGGAGATTATCATAGGTACACAATTTTTTTCATGTTTCAATGTTGAGAAATTATGTTCCAGATTCACCTCATGTTTTGTGCCTAGAAGAAGTTCATATGGATGAGATCCCTTTTTATTAAGATAAACCCATTCAGATTCTTGATCAAAGACAATAGGTATTATGCAATACGGTAATCCACCAGGTAAAGTGTTTTTGAAAAACCATATGGTTGAATAAGCACCATGGAAATATGAAAATTCTACAAGGTAAAGTTACCCTCATTTATTTAATATATAAATAAAATTATGATGATGAAAATTCCATAAGATGGGGAGAATGTAACACCTGATGGTTTTAAAAATAAATTGAAATTCATGAAACATTGATTCTAAACATAATGACACTTTTTTTAAGAAGATTATTATAAACTAGCTGTTAAACATAATTTTTCTGCTTTTATGATTTTAATTTCAGAAAAAATACATTTACGGTTGTGATTAGTATGTTTTTTGGACTTTGATAGGATCAACTTGTTTTTTGTTGAATAGTAATAATCCCTTATTAATAGTAATATGACCCTTTTGAATAGTAAATCATTTTTTTCTAATTTTTTTAAGGCTATAGATAATGAGATATTGATTAATTTTTCAAGGTGATATAAAGTAAGTTATATTTTTAAATTTTTTATTTTTTTTTCATAAAATGTGATTTTATTGAAAAATTACATTAATCATATTTAGAAAATTATTTTCAAAAAATATATTTCATTTTTGAAATCTTAACGTTAAAAAATCATTGGGGGTGAGTTTTTGGGATTTTTTTTATATAATATTTTTTAAGAAGGGCGATGGGCAAGCCCCCTTTGATTGAGAATGAAAGAAAATCTATTTTAGAATAGGAAAGAGGAGAACCAATACAAGTAGGGCACAAGCCTTAAAAAACAAAATATGATAAATAATTACAAAATATGATAAATAAATGAATTTCTTCGTCATTCCTGATTCATGGATGATGTAAATGGACATTATTTTGAACTCACATGCACTTGTCACTATTTTGGGTCACTTGAATGAAGACAATTCTCTTGAGAAAAAATATTAAACAAATTATTAAAATAATATAAAACCCCTCCACTCATTGACTATAAATACCACCCTCTCCGCCTCTCCCTCTTACACCTCTCAAGCATTTAACATTTTCTATGTTCATCTCAATACCCTTACCAAATCTCTTACTGATGTCCAAGACTATTTGGCCTTATTAAAAGTCCAAAAAAGACCTTAAAGAGGATCTCAAAGAGAATAAATCAAGAAGATATAATCCTCTTTCATTCTATTATGTTTTCATTTAAATTCCATTTATTTTCATATACTTCGTTACTAGCCACATATCGAAGAGGTATTAAATCTCAATAATATTATTAATTTTGTATGTTATCATATTAATGGAAAAATTCATCACCATTCTTCCTCTCCTCTTCCTCTTATTCTAATTACAAAAACATTTTTAATGATATGTAGATTTACCAAAAATAATTGATGATTTGTATTCAATTTACATTAATTACTTCAAAAATATTTATAAAGACATTTTAATGGTTCAAAAATAATTTAAATTTTATTATATATCCTCTTTCATTTTTTTGAGTAAACATATTTACAATATAATATGTTATATAATGAAACTAGTTCGTGATTATCAGAGAACTTCCAAAATGATATAAATGGGTATCACTAAAGATTTATATAATGATTCTTCATCATACCAAATAACAAAAATGATTTTTGGAAACATTTAATATTCTAGAAACATATGAATACCATTTCGTTCCAGTTCAAGAATTTTATTTCCATATGAATATGAAATCAAATACAAAACCGTCCATGAGAATCATGAAAAGAACACACCTGAAATAATGGAATGATCAAAATAATATTAATTACAGAGTTAAATGTTGTTATGAAATTATCATATGAGGTATTATAAAAAATAATATTTTCCTTTAATATATTAATATCACTTTTTTATCAATTATAAAACATGTTTAAATATGTTTGATGTAATACAATCATAAGGTAAGGGAATTTATAACCCAATTTTAATTCATTAGTTTAATATTCTATGCCATTATAAATTTGGTAATAAAACTATTTGTGTAATAAATTTTTTATATATTATGTTGAATAATGTGTATTTATAGTTTATATACATATTCCACACACTCTATTAATCCTTAATTCAATTATATGACAATTATAATGAGATTTTTTTAAAATCTTATTTTTATTCTTCTAGTTCTACAAAAATAAAAGTGAATGTTTTTATGAAATTATTATTCTTTTATGATTATTTTAGAGTTCTTTTCCATTGTTTATGATGAAGTGTGGGACCTATATCTCCCCCCAATGAATTGGTTATATGTAATTTGGTGGTCGATAGTATGGTTACTCCAAGTGTAACTTTCATGGTTACACAATAAGGTAGTCATGAAGGTTACATTGAATGGTATCCATAAGGGTTACAAATATTAAGTTATCCAAGAGGGTTACAAGATTATCTATGTAATTACCCAATATAATTTTATGTTTTTATTCATGTTCTTTATGTGTTTTGTAAATCTCATGGAAATCTTATATATCACAAAGTAAGTGTATATGGGTTTTGTAACACCCCAGGTAAATAAAGAATATGACATTTTCATATTTATCCATATTTGTGAATAAAATATTAATATGACTTTAAAGGGGACGCTATGCTCGATGGCGTACCCAACACGCAACAACGAGTTTCTTGGAAATCTTACGTTGCACTCTAATAATAAAATAATATTATTTGAAATGGTAGTTAACATGTAGCCGTTGTATTGGCGGGAATGGATAGAAATAACTAAAGTATGATTATATATGTTTTTGAATGTTTTTACATTTATCCAATAAAAGATAAAGGCTTAAAATACGGAAAGAATTCAATTTTAGGCGTATATGCCCTAGTTATCACTAAAGGTTCACTTATCGCCTTTTGATGGCGAACCATCATTAAATATAGTTTTGTTCACTCTTATACATTCTATTGGACCAAATAAAATTATTCTTAAGAATTGGGACATCAAAATTTACTTTGTGTAAATTTTTGGTATCTTTCCGATAAATTTTATTTTTTAATGAATAGTGTAAAATGTTGTATTTTAATTCAAAACCACTTTTTAATCTAATTTATTTATATTATTAGATTATCTTTTTAATTACTTTTAAAGTGAAATTAGAATATATTTTTACCATTTAATCCAATAGTGGTCGATGAAATTAATTTCACTTTGAAATCGGACTTAAACTAGTGTCAATCTTGTGATACGTTTTGTTTCATAAAAACACGCAATTTGTTTTGACGGCGGGAATTAATTATTAAACTAATTAATGAAACTTATATGTTTTGAATTTTGTAAAATATACATCATTTTTGAATTCGGAATATCAAATATAGCTTAGGGTGAATTTTTGGTAATTTTCTGAAAAACTTCAATTTTTGATGAATAGTGAAACCACTAAGTGGTACTTATAAAAACTGATTTTCCGTTTAAATGAAATTTTGCCACCTTTGTGTTTTGAATTTCAAAAAATCCGACATAAATGGTTGTCATTAAGAAGTAAAATGTGGTTCAATGGGATTAAAATAATTTTTTGGTGAATAGTAACTTATTAAGTTTTTAATCGCGATTAGAGGTAATTAGTGTAGTTTAAGGTAAGATTAATGTTTTAATAAAATGAAATGACCTAGACACATTTCCTACCCTCATTGGATGTGTCATGGCCGACCAAGACAATCCATGGGTCAACTTGGGGCCCCATGGAGCCACTTTGGTTGGAAAATGACATAAATACCTTTTTATTTAATGATAAAGTAAAAATGACACAAACATGAGATGGTTTACTAAAACTATTTTTACATTGGTTTATAAAAGTCATATTTTTTACTATAAATAGTCATTGGAAATCTAAAAAGATTTCCTACATAATAGTATTTTTTTATAAATTTTTTACATTAAATAAATTAAATTATTTAAGACATCATGATTATGCAATGATGACCTCATTATTTAACGATTTAAATGAAATGGAAAGATAATGTAATATCTAAGACCTACACATGTCCAAAACCTATTGGATGAGTGGATTTAGAACCCTTATCACCTTATCCTTGAAATAAAACAATGTGGGACCTTTAAAATCCGAAACTCTTTTGAAAATAAAGTAACATTTTCTAACTTTACAAGAGTGTCCCTCCTCTCCTCTTATAAAAGCCCCCACCTCTACCTCCTTACCCACACTCCCAAAGCCTTTGTCTCGGCCAACCCCTGCTCATTTTGTCTCTAAACTTCCCTCTCTTACTTCTTGAAGCCTCACTTTGGGCAGAAGTCTTCCCAAGGAAGCCTTTGAGCTCAAACCAAAGGGAGTTACCCGATTTTAAGGTAATGTCTTCACTTGTGTCCTTTTGTTTTATTTTGCTTCTCCAACCCCCTAAAATATTTTTATTCATTTATTTTGTAACAAATACAGTATCTTCAATATACTAGTATGTTTTTATAAGATGGATTCGAGCTACACTTACACACACCCACATCTAATGGTTAAAGAACATACTGTTTCTATGGATGGCGAATTTCTGCCTCCCGAAACGATGATTGTTCAACATTCTTCTAACACCATCAAAGGTGGCGATTAAGATGACACTATATTTATATATGATATTTAATAGATTTATGTTTTACTTAAGCTTCTGTATTTTTCATTTATGGCGTACCTTTATGATTTCCATTATGGGTAAACGCGATATCTTCATTTAAGGAAGTGCGGACTACCGCCCCCTCAAAGTGATTTGATTCGTTAATACCATATGTGGTACGTATAAAGGATATATTTAATGATATTATATATGATACCATACTGTAATTAAAATACTATTATCTATCATTACGTTTTAATTCCATTAAATATGAAATAGAAATGGAAGTAGCGTTAATGCGTACGTACGGCTTACCGTCTCCATGAACAGTACGTTTCATTTCTTATCTCAAAATGTTATGTAATATTATAAGTACATATATATAATGGATATATATGTAATATATTACATCTAAATTATGGATATAATTCTGGAATTATAATATATATATATCTCTCTCATTTTGTTTTAATTCAATTAATATGATAAAAAATTGAATGTAGCGTTCATGCGTACGCACGGCCTACCGTCTCCATGAACGGTGATTTTCGTTTTTTTATCTCCAAATGATATGGAATAGTATAAAATGAATATTTACTGGATATATATGATATTTTAATCATTAATACTATTCTGGAAATTATTTACTTATAACTACATGGGCAATCTTTTTTCAAACAAGTTCAATTTTGACTCATGTACCAAACATCGGCAAAAACGTCTGATATGAACTAACATTATTAAACAATTATTATAACATTATAATATGTGATATGAACTGAATAATAATCTCTAAAGGAGGTACTTAGGAAATTATTAATTGACCAAAGTTTATTATTCAGGAATATAAAGAAACGAACAAGACAAGTTGGACTTGAGGTAAGGGATCCTACTCCTCTCTTTCTTTTTAAGAACACTCTTTTATGTCATTATTTTAAAGCGCATCTTTCTTGTGATTGGGATGTTATTTTATATTAATTATTCTGTAATTTTTATGTTAATATGATGATAGACCCTATTCTCTCTCATCAATCCATTTTGGATGTTTTGAGTGGCGTCGTTAGGCTGCCAAATTTTCGTAAGAGATCTAACCTCTCTCTTTCTTTTTTAAGTACTCTCATTTATGACACTTCTTTTAATCTCCTCTTTGTTATGTTGGGAGATATTATTTTATATTACTATTGTTGTAAACTATATGTTAATTTTATGATAGATCCTATTTTATCTCATCAATCCATTTTTGTAAGATTTAAGTGGCGTCGTTAAGCTACCGAGTTTTCGTAAGGGATTTTTCATCTCACTTTTATTCCCGTGAGATTTATGCTACATTTTCCACAATTTCCATTTAGTGGTGTATGTACTGCCCATTATTTTACTCATTGTGTAATATAATTTCATTTATGAGTATTTACATCAATGTTGTATTTCCCTTCTTTCCATGGGGTGTACGCTTCGAAAGTTACCCAAGTCGGTAAGGGAACCTTTCACCCTCCTCTTTTTAAAAGACATCTTTTGTTATGTCTTTCAATTTACATGTTTTTATGCTGGTATATGTTATTTTATATCCTTATTGATGTAAATTTTATTTCCAAGTTATGAGATTCCATTTTTATCTCTCATCAACTCATTTTCTGAATTTTTGAAGCGATGTCGTTAGGCTGTCGAATTTTACCAAGGGAACTTTTTAACCCAATTTCGATTTCTTTGGGTTCAACATGTAGTTATTGAATATGTCATCCATTGAATATGTGTGAATGACCTTTTATTGTTTTACACTTAATATCCACTTATATTGGGTGTATTTATATTTGTCACACATAATTTTGAGACTGATTTATCCTTAATTTAAGGATACCTTCTTTATAAGTGATTTCATCACATTTGACATTTCTATTGAGACATCATTGTTGTTATGCACCAATTCACTCTTATATGGTGTATATACTGTCCTTTGGAATATTATATCATGAATCCATTTATTCTCATGATATTATAAAGTTTTTACTAAATGTTATTCCTCAATTATTGTATTCAAGTATCTCTAATTTTCGTAAAACCCCTTTAACCAAAATATCGCTTTAAATGTTTTAAATATTTGTTCTTATTAATATCCATGTTTTCAAAATGGTTTTAAGGATTTATTTATATGGAGATTAATGGTTTAAAATTTTAAAAGCTTCAAGGTGGTATGGGACAGTTTGATTCCAAAATCTCTTTATTAAATGTTTTAAATGGTTTTGGAAATGGTTTCTTTTTGAATGGATTCTTTATTTCAATATACTAAAATGTTATATTGTGATTGAAATGTGGAAATGTTATGTTTCCTTTATGCATGTTTTATGTGATATGTTTATGTTATGGTTCTTGGACATTGTTATGAAAACGGGTGGTTCCGTGATAAACTAAGGGCGGGTGAGCCCGATATAGCTCTCCAATGCATTGGCTAACGCGAAGGAGTGAAACTTTAAGGTTTCTCCAAAGAGATTTAGGGAATATACTTTGATGGGTATTTCAAACGTAACCAAGAGGGTTACTCCCTACGTAAGAATATTATGAATGCATCAAGTTACTTTTATGTCATATGATTTCTATGATTTATTCATGATTTTATGATGTATGTTAAAGTGCTTATGTTTTATGGGTAAAGTATGATTTCATTCTTATGTATACATGTACTCATGTTTCCTTTCCATATTTTTATATCCCTTACTGAGCTTTTTATGGTCATCCCATGTTTTTGAAATGTTTTTCACAGGTCAAGGGAAGGGTACATGATGTTATGATAGTGTCAAGGATGTGTCAAGAAAGAATCCATGTTTTATTTTAAATCGGTTTCCATTGATGGGAAGAATTAATATTGTCTTTTATGTAACCACTTTGTTTAAATGTGGAATGTAATGCAAGTTTCATGATCTAATTCTATGAAACTCTAAAACTGAAAAGGTCCTCAATGTGTAATATTGTAATAACTCAAGATTAAGTAAGGTTTAAGGCTGGGGCCTTATAGTTGGTATTAGATGTCGGTTTAGATAACTTTAGAGGTCAGGGTATTCTCTAAGCACACGTGACATTACCATAATGGTTAGGATTTCAGAAAGGGTCCTAGTTTTAGATGAAGTGAATGAGTAAGTATATCTTAGTGTTTATCTTCCTCATTAGTACATTATGGTTATGTTGATATACTCACACTAACCTTTTTGGTTTTAGTAAATGGCTGGATCTAGCAGGCACCAAAGTGACAATGGGTTTGAAGGAAACTGTGGTGGTTCTCTGATTAAGAGACTGGATGAGATGGGGGATTCAATGAGGAATCTCATGGTTGTTCTAAACCAACTAACAAGGAGTCATGATCAAACACTTCAACCTTGGTGAGTTCTCTAATGCATCATGTACGAGATGGACAACTCGATGTGGAAATTCAGGAAATAATTAAGGTAACCATTTGGGTTTATATGATCCTTACTTTTTAGGTAATTATGGGTTACTCTATGATATGATGGAAAATGAATGTAATGAGATAAACTTGAGGTTAAAATTTATTATGATAATTTTTGAAGATTTTATCTCATTTTGGGGGATGTTTTAAGAATTATATAGTTTTGGAAAAAGGACAACACGCAGACTGTGTGACAACCCGTCGCGTTGGACAAAGCTGCGGGAATCGAACCCACAACCAAAGTACGACTGGTGTTTATCGCCTACCACTGGACTACAAGAAGTCCCTGGTTAGTTTGACTGATTATTTTTAGTTATATGATTTTATGAATTCAGATTAAGTTGATTTTAGGTTATTTATGAAAATGGTTAACCTATCATGGAGGATATGTGATTAGGTTAATTACTTTTCAATATGATACTTTAAGAGCAACTGATGTTGTTTGGAGATAAATGATACGATTTAACTTGGAAGAATATGTGAATAAATCCCTCAAATATTTGGGTTTCAATCTTAGTTTGGTTTACTTTGAAGAATTTTATGGACAAATTGATTATAGAATGTTCCTCGTTGAACTTTGGGTTTTGTTGAAAAAATTTTGGTGATTAAGAATAGATTTTCTTTTTATAAAGGGTTATCCTTTTCTGGATTATCTGTTCTTGTACTAACCTTTTTGGTTTTGTTTTTGGTTAAAGTCTAAATACATGAGAAGTATATAGTTCTCTTTGGTGGATTAGGTGATTCTCTAGAAGTTGATTATAGTACTCTTAATGCAAACAAGTCTTCCTAAATACTCGTCTTTTGGAAAAAATATGAGTTTTATTAAAGAATCTAGTAAAAGTTGAAAGTCAACATGATAAGTGATTATGTTTCATTATGAATAAATTCCTCAATAAAAAGTTACTTAAAACAAAAATGTTTTCTATTAACTTTTCTTACTGGGGAATCGAATACCGTTTAACCCATCACCAGTTTGTGATTTTAATGTGGTTAACTTTATCCTAAATATGTTTTCTATCACTCTCCATCAGAACATGACCCTATGTTTTCTCCTCCATGTCCATGTTTTCATACTTGTAATCCATGTATGAGTTAACTCGGGCGACCTTTGTACTTATCTTTCTTTATTTTAAAGTGATTGTTTTACCGACTCTTGTTCCGATGTGGGACTTTCAAGGATGTTTCCAAGCTCAATTTTAAAAATTGTGAGGACGCAATTCCAAAAAGGGGGGAAGGATGTAACACCCCAGGTAAATAAATAATATGAAATTTTCATATTTATCCATATTTTTGAATAAAATATTAATATGACTTTATAGGGGACGCTATGCTCGATGGCGTACCCAACACACAACAACAAGTTTCTTGGGAATCTTACATTGCACTCTAATAATAAAATAATATTAATTTAAATGGTAGTTAACATGTAGCTGTTGTATTGGCGGGAATGGATAGAAATAACAAAAATATGATTATATATGTTTTTAAATGTTTTTAGATTTATTCAATAAAAGATAATGGCTTCAAATACGGAAAGAATTAAATTTTAGGCGTATATGCCCTAGTTTTCACTAAAGGTTCACTTATCGCCTTTTGATGGAGAACCGTCATTAAATATAGTTTTGTTCACCCTTATACATTCTACTGGACCAAATAAAACTCTTCTTAAGAATTGGGACATCAAAATTTACTTTGTGTAAATTTTTGGTATCTTTCCGATAAAGTTCATTTTTTAATGAATAGTGTAAAATGTTGTATTTTAATTCAAAACCTATTTTTAATCTAATTTATTTTTATGATTATATTATCTTTTGAATTGGTTTCAAAGTGAAATTAGAATATATTTTTACCATTTAATCCAATAGTGGTCTATGGAATTAATTTCACTTTGAAATCGGACTTAAACTAGTGTCAATATTTTGATACATTTTGTTTCATAAATACATGCTATTTTTTTTGACAGCGAGAATTAATTAATAAATCAATTAATGAAACTTATATGTTTTTAATTTTGTAAAATAGACATCATTTTTTAATTTTTAATATAAAATATAGCTTAGGGTGAATTTTTGGTAATTATCTGAAAAACTTCAATTTTTGATGAATAGTGAAACCACTAAGTGGTACTTATAAAAACTGATTTTCCGTTTAAATCAAATTTTGCCACATTTTTGTTTTGAATTTTAAAAAATACAACATACATGGTTGTCATTAATAATTAAAATGTGGTTCGATGGAATTAAAATAATTTTTTGGTCAATAGTAACTTATTAAGTTTTTAATCGCGATTAGAGGTAATTAGTGTAGTTTAAGGTAAGAATAATGTTTTAATAAAATGAAATGACCTAGACACATGTCCTAACCTCATTTGATGGTTCATTGCCGACCAATACAATCCATGGGTCAACTTGGGGACCCCATGGAGACACAATGGTTGGAAAATGACATAAATACCTTTTTATTTAATGATAAAGTAAAAATGACACAAACATGAGATGGTTTACTAAAACAATTTTTACATGGAGTTATACAAGTCATATTTTTTACTATAAATAGTAATTGGAAAGATAAAACGATTTCATAAATAATAGTATTTTTTAATTTTTTGACATTAAATAAATTAAATTATTTATGACATCATGATGATGCAGCGATGACCTCATTATTTAACGATTTAAATAAAATGGAAAGATAATGTAATATCTAAGACCTACACATGTCCAAAACCTATTGGATGAGTGGATTTAGAACCCTTATCAACTTATCCTCTAAATACATCAATGTGGGACCTTTAAAATCCGAAACTCTTTTGAAAATAAAGTAACATTTTGTAACATTACAAGAGTGCCCCTCCTCTCCGGTTATAAAAGGCCCCCATCTCTACCTCCTTACGCACACTCCCAAAGCCTTTGGCTCGGCCAACCCTTGCCCATTTTGTCTCTAAACTTACCTCTCCTACTTCGTGATGCCTAAATTTGGGCATAACTCTTCCCAAGGAAGCCTTTGAGCTCAAACCAAAGGGAGTTACCCGATTTTAAGGTAATGTCTTAACTTGTGTCCTTTTGTTTTATTTAGCTTCTCCAACCCCATAAAATATTTTTATTAATTTATTTTGTAACAAATCCAGTATCTTCAATATACTAGGATGTTTTTATTAGAAGGATTCTAGCTACACTTACACACACCTACATCTAATGGTTAAAGAACATACTGTTTCCGTGGATGGCGAATTTCTGCCTCTCGAAACGATGATTGTTCAACATTTTTCTAACACCTTCAAAGGTGGCCATTAAGATGACACTATATTTATATATGATATTTAATATGTTTATGTTTTACTTAAGCTTCTGTATTTTTCATTTATGGCATACCTTTATGGTTTCCATTATGGGTAAACGCGATATCTTCATTTAAGGAAGTGTGGACTACCGCCCCCTCAAAGTGATTTGATTCGTTAATACCATATGTGGTAAGTATAAAGGATATATTTAATGATATTATATATGACAACATAATGTAATTAAAATACTATTATATATCATTATGATTTAATTCCATTAAATATGAAAAAGAAATGGAAGTAGCGTTCATGCGTACGTACGGCTTACCATCTCCATGAACAGTACATTTCATTTCTTATCTCAAAATGTTATGTAATATTATAAGTACATATATATAATGGATATATATGTAATATATTACATCTAAATTATGGATATCATTCTGGAATTATAACATATATATATCTCTCTCATTTTGTTTTAATTCCATTAATATGACAAAAAAATGAAAGTAGCGTTCATGCGTACGTACGACATACTGTCTCCATGAACGGTGCTTTTCGTTTTTTATCTCAAAATGATATGGAATAGTATAAAAAGAATATTTACTGGATTTATATGATATTTTAATCATTAATACTATTCTGGAAGTTTTTTACTTATAACTACATGTGCAATCTTTTTTCAAACAAGTTCATTTTTGACTCACGTACCAAACATCGGAAAAAACATCTGATATGAACTAACATTATAAAACAATTATTATAACATTATAATATGTGATAAAAACTGAATAATAATCTATAAAGGAGGTACTTAGGAAATTATTAATTGACCAAAGTTTATTATTTAGGAATATAAAGAAACGAACAAGACAAGTTGGACTTGAGGTAAGGGATCCTACTCCTCTCTTTCTTTTTAAGTACACTCTTTTATGTCATTCCTTTTAAGAGCATCTTTCTTGTGATTGGGATGTTCTTTAATATTACTTATACTGTAAGTTTTATGTTCATATGATGAGAGACCCTATTATCTCTCATCAATCCATTTTGGAAGTTTTGAGTGGCTCCGTTAGGCTGCCGAATTTTCGTAAGAGATCTAACCTCTTTCTTTCTTTTTTAAGTACTCTCATTTATGACACTTCTTTTAAGATCCTATTTGTTATGTTGGGGGATATTATTTTATATTCCTCTTTTTGTAAACTATATGTTAATATTATGATAGATCCTATTTTATCTCATCAATCCATTTTTGTAAGTTTTAAGTGGTGCCGTTAGGCTGCCGAGTTTTCATAAGGGATTTTTCATCTCGCTTTTATTCACGTGAGATTTATGATACATTTTCCACAATTTCCTTTGAGTGGTGTATGTACTGCCCATTATTTTACTCATTGTCTAATATAATTTCATTTATGAGTATTTACATCAATGTTGTATTGTCCTTCTTTCCATGGGGTGTACGTTTCGAAAGTTACCCAAGTCGGTAAGGGAACCTTTCACCCTCCTCTTTTTAAAAGACATCTTTTGTTATGTCTTTTAATTTACATGTTTTTTATGTTGGTATATGTTCTTTTATATCCATATCGATGTAAATTTTATGTCCAAGTGATGATATTCCCTTTTTATCTCTCATCAACTAATTTTCTGAATTTTGAAGTGATGCCGTTAGGCTGTCGAATTTTACCAAGGGAACTTTTTAACCCAATTTCGATTTCTTTGGGTTCAACGTGTAGTTTTTGAATATGTCATCCTTTGAATATGCGTGAATGAACTTTTATTGTTTTACACTTAATATCCACTTATATTGGGTGTATTTATATTTGTCACACATAATTTTGAGATTGATTTATCCTTAATTTAAGGATACCTTCTTTATAAGGGATTTCATCATATCTGAAATTTCTATTTAGACTTCATTGTTGTTATGCACCAATTCACTCTTATATGGTGTATATACTATTCTTTGGAATATTATATCATGAATCCATTTATTCTCATTATATTTGAAGTTTTGACTAAATGTTATTCCTCAATTATTGCATTCAAGTATCTCTAATTTTGGTAAAACCCCTTTAACCAAAATATCGCTTTAAATGTTTTAAATATTTGTTCTTATTAATATCCAAGTTTTCAAAATGGTTTTAAGGATTTATTTATATTTTTATTAATGGTTTAAAATTTTAAAAGATTCAAGGTGTTATGGGACACTTTGATTCCAAAATCGCTTTATTAAATGTTTTAAATGGTTTTGGAAATGGTTTCTTTTTGAATGGATTCATTATTTCAATATACTAAAATGTTATATTGTGATTGAAATGTGGAAATGTTATGTTTCCTTTATGAATGTTTTATGTGATATGTTTATGTTATGGTTCTTGGGCACTGTTATGAAAACGGGTGGTTCCGTGATAAAGTAAGGGCAGGTGAGCCCGATATAGCTCTCCAATGCATTGGGTAACGCGAAGGAGTGAAACGTTAAGGTTTCTCCGAAGAGATTTAGGGAATATACTTTGATGGGTATTCCAAACGTAATCAAGAGGGTTACTCCCTACGTAAAAATATTATGAATGCCTCAAGTTACTTTTATGTCATATGATTTCAATGATTTATTCATGATTTTATGATGTATGTTAAAGTGCTTATGTTTTATGGGTAAATTATGATATCATTCTTATGTATACATGTACTCATGTTTCCTTTCCATATTTTTATATCCCTTACTGAGCTTTTTATTCTCATCCCAAGTTTTTGAAATGTTTTTCACAGGTCAAGGGAAGGGTACATGATGTGATGATAGTGTCAAGGATGGTAAAGAAAGAATCCATGTTTTATTTTAAATATGTTTCCATTTATGGGAAGAATGAATACTGTATTTTATGTAACCACTTTGTTTAAATGTGGATTGTAATGCAAGTTTTATGATCTAATTCTCTAAAACTCTAAACCTGAAAAGATCCTCAATGTGTAATCTTGTAATAACTCATGATTAAGTAAGGTTTATGGTCGGGGCCTTATAGGTTTCATGTATATATTTTTGAAAATGATTTCATACGTTTACAAGTTTTCATGGAATAATGTTTTATTTCCTTATTTTTATATCCCTTACAAATATTTTTTAGCTCATTATAGTTTTTAAATTATTTTTAGAGTTTATAATGATTTCTAAGGGTAAGAAGGAAGTCACATTAAATGTTATGAAGACTATTCAAATAAATCAAGGTTTGTTTTTGTTTTAAAATTTAATGTATTAGATGAAATGGAAACTATTTTAATGGTACATACTTTTTATACTTATGGGTTGATATTTATTAGTTATGTCATAAGTTTGTAAATATGTAAATAAAAAATATCTTTGGGGAATGTAAAGAAGTGAAATCTAGATTAAATAATGATAATAAGTAATTTTTAAGGCTGGGAAATTATATTATAAGTACAGAGATCGATGATATAACAAACTAAGACACATTCAAAGAATACAGATGATATCAGATAAATTGAAACCTTAGCATTGAATTGTCAACAAGCGGGTAATATAATGAAATAGGATAACCACATGTGGTGTTATATATTAGAATATGATTATGAAAAAATTTTATAATAAACATTCATTTATCATATAAGAATATTGTACGAGTAAGAGGAGAGTCAAGAAACAAAATAATGGAATTTAATATCACATTTTATATCCATGAGATACATGTCATGTTAACCACTATATTTTTAGTGTATATAGTGCTCATGATTGTATTCTATGATTCTTATTTTTCAATTTATGGAAATTTACAAATCTATTCTATATTTTTTCATTAATTAGATTTATATTTAAAAAGGTGATTAAGAGTCTTTAGTATGTATTAATTGAATTTTTTTGAATGGTTTTAAATATTATTTATATGTGTAAGGCAAAAAAGGTTTTCAAAATGTTTCCATAATTACATTATAATTTTTCATGTTTATTCTCAAAGAAAAAGGTTTCCAAAATTTGTTATGTTTTAAAAATCATTTTTCAAATAACAATGATATTTTCCTCAAGAAATGTTTTCAAATGATCGTTCAAATTTATTTCCCATATAGGATAGCATCATTTAATGTCACTCATACCTTTCTAGGAAATTATCAAAAGGTTCCATTCACATTTATTCACTGAATGGTTTTTCAGGATTTAATGGACTTTATGAAAACCATTTCTCTTTAATGTGTTATATGTTTATGAAATCCATTTTTATTTCACTGGTTATAATTTTTATGAAATGATTATAGTACTTGTATCTTTTTCAACAGGTTTTGATATTATTACATGTTTACGATACATATTTCAATTCATGGGTTGTGAAATGATTTTTTAGTATTTTTTGGCACAGGTATGTATGATTTCATTATGATATGGTTGGGATAAATATATCCCTCCAATACATTTGGTAGGGATTTACATCTAATGAGATATATTATTATGGTCTTAGGAGTAAACCTTGACTTCTAAGATGTCCATGGGAGAAAACCATGACAACTAATCTGGTATGAGGAGTAAAGTCAAGATACAAAGATAGAAAAGGTAGTGAACCATGAATAAAAAGATAATGTGGGGAGTGAACCCATACAACTAAGATGGTTTGGGAAGTGATTCCTTGGATACTTTATAAATATTATTATATAATTATGTGTTTCCAATAATTCCATTTTTAATTTCTACATTTTTCTTATATGGATTATTTTCATTATTTACTCTTGCTTCAAGTATTATGAACTGCCAGGATTTATTATAGCATTTATTTTTTGATTTTTGATATTTAGGGAATGATATTAAAATGTTTTTATCATGTAATCATATTCCTAGTCTCATTTTTATGCTTGCATGTCTCCCTCTTTTTCCCTTACTGAGCACCTCATCTCACCCATTTTTCTGTTTTATTCCCATGGTTTTGAATATATGTATTATGTATGATGTATATAAGATGTGTTCTAGTAAAGATTATCCCAATGGGAGATAATTTATCTCACTTATGTACCAGTGTTCATGTTTCCATGTTTTCAATGGCACTAGACCAATATGTCATTTGGTCATATTTTTTGTAAATTTTTATATAGTTTTGAAATGTGATGTAATTTATATGTGTTCTAAGACTTGTTCATTATAGGATGGTACTGAAAAAATAATTTTCCCTTAAATAGAGTTAAATATTTATGCTTTCATGAGTTTTTTTTAAAACAAATGATGTTACACAAGATATAATTATTTAACTAAACCAATCATAAGATGGTTTGGATTCTGAAAGTCAAATAATTTTGTTTCCTGGATAGAAATTATAGTACCGATAATAGGAATACATGGTAAATAGACAGTGCAAGTTCAATGAATGTGATTGGAAATGAATATTTATACAAGAAGATTACCAATATTAAAGCGTTTCTTTACTAATTCATTGTTTGATAAAGATCAAGGATACAAAAGAACTAAATCAATTATAGGTATTGAGGATTAATATATTTTATCACACACTTTACTATATGTTTTTTAGTTTTTAAATTTTTGTATATATCCTATGTATCAGTTTCATTTTGAAAGATATTTCCTTCAGGGATATATAGTAGTATTTTTTGGAGGAGATCCAAAATCCATGAATCATATTTGACTATCTCATTAAGACTTGGTAAAATTATCCTTGAATAAATATTGATCCATCAAAAAAATGTCCACAGACAACAACAATATCAAGAATCTTGTGGTAACTCAACATCTGATGGTATATTAGACTATAGGTACCGTAGGTTTATGATGACTACGAGTCTAGTGGTGAATCGATTTCTGATAGTAGCTCATCCAAGAAGTAGCTCCTCTAAAAGTCACAAGCCAGGTAGTGACAACCCTGGAGATGAAAATCCAAGTGTTGAAAAACCAAGAGGTGAATCATCCTTGGTGGTGAATCAGCTCTGCAGTATCCCTTCACTAATGGTAGAAAGTCCAGATGGTGACTCCTAAATATTGATAACTCACCATAAAAGTTATCTAAATTATCATAAAAACAATATTACAATATAAAATTCTATTACAAAACATGCATATCATTATTACTAATATAATCATGGACTGTGATTATTAAATTAATAAACTATCAAACACTCTCTACATAGGGTGGTGCAAACATTTTCTCCCTTTTTATGATCACAAAACATGTAATTTTATAATATATGTACTAATTAATTAAACACAAAGATCCATATATGTATACAAGTTAAAGTAAATATGCATATTGGTTCATAAGTTATATGTGTGATACAAAAATATTAGATAAAAATAAAGAATATATAGTGAAGATTTTGTAGAATATCCAGTATTAAAATAAATTCATTTTTCATCACCCAATTTGAGATTTTCTAAATGAAAAGAAAGATAAAATAAAAAGAACATTGAAATGAGAAGAATACTAAGATATTACATTTACTAGCATCCAAAAAAGTATGTTTTTCAAAATAATAAAAATATAATGAGTACAAGGAGATGATCCATATTCAAAGTCTACAGCCAATAAAATTTACTATTTTGATGTATGTGGCATATCAACTTTCTCTTTCACGTTATCCTGGTCTTTGTCACTAGAAGTTGTGATGGTATTTGTGAAATTTTGTGCATAGGTGGTAATGGAAAAGATGTTTTTGGTAGGAGGAATAATTTCCTGAATAAGAAATGATCTAAGTTGTATAATTGTGTTAGAGGGTGACAAACTCAAAGGCTAACATTGTAGACGTATAAGACCATCTGAACCTCTCTTGCAATGACATCTATAATATGCACATGTAATAATGGTTCCATGAATTGATAAAATCAAAAAGTATATTTCCTACCTTTTCCATTTCACTAAATAAAATATTTTTATCTTCCATGAATATATGAAATACTACTTTGAGAATATGTATTTGACTCACTTATACATTGAAATACCTTTTTATTAGTTGAAACATAAAATTCTCTTCCAAAAAAGATCATGTTATCAAACAACTCATGATTTTTGTAAATCCTTGACCAATAATAATTTATTTCATTCTTTGTGATGTCCTTTTAAGTTTTGAGATCAATGAGAAACAACATTATCCAATTATATATGTTCTCTATATGGCAGTTTATTTTGCTTTATTTATCTTCATGAGTGTTCATATCACCCAAATAATTACTAATATCATATATGATAGTCTGATTGTGTATATATATATATATTAATTTTCACTATAGTAAGAGGATGTGAAGATGATGTAGAGTTAACAGCCCTGATGCTTTCCATTTCTGAGAAATAGAATTCAAACATTCAGAAAAATATGATGTTAGGCACTCTACTGAAGAATTAAAATTTATAATTATATTGGAAATAATCTATTATTCACTTAAAAATATTTAATATGAAATATTAATCGTGGATTTAAATGAGATATAACCAACTCAACAAAATATCGAGTGACTTATTCATTGAGTCTAGAAATTGGAGAGGGTCAAGTGCTCATGATATTTTTCAAATATGAAACTAAATTCATTCTTAAGTATTCCAAATCATAATTCACATTTTTTCAAATTATTATAAATTATCTTGGGTCACAACATCAAGAGGTATAAAATATTGAGAATAATGATGACCTATTTTCTAATGGGTCACTTAATCCTCACTTGATCTATCTATTTCCATTGGAGTAAAAGGATGAAACTCCATAGCTTGATCAACAAGATCTCCTAAGGATCCTTCTCATGTGACATGATTTTAATGCTCATCATCTGAATCACTATAATCTAAAACATGTCTAAAAAAACCAAGATACATTCCCCATTAATCAAAAGATCTAACATAAGGTATTTTATTAAAAATAATTAAATACTCTCTGGGTACTTGATAGGATTGAAAAACATTAGGTATAAAATGGGTAGTTTATGTATAAAAATTTTATATGTTATATAATGGTTCTAATTTGAACAATTTTTTAGATTGATCAACAATATTGAGATTTTTTTCCATTTTTCTAGAAACTTCCACATCGACTACAGTAATATATTGTAAATCATCCAATACAATATATTTTGATTTATTTTCATCTCACTAATAACATTATACCACTGCTGGTGAAATATTTTTTTAAACATCTCAGGATCGTGATCTGCAATATCATATCCATTAATATCACTTCCATCATTATGATCATTTCCATGATCATTACCACCATCATCATTTTGATCATCTCTAGGATAATATCCATCATCATTATTTCTGACATAATGATCCCCAATATCTTTACATTCATTTGTATTCTATTTCTATTGATCTAGATCATCATCTTCATCCATAGAATCATTTTCATCACTTTGATTTCCATTACCACTTTGGTCACTTGGGTATTTGGAGGAATTTGTCTGAAACTATGCTTCTTTAGATACTTCAGTATTCCCATCATCATTTTCATGTAAAATATATTCTCAAGTAATATGATAACTTAGTGGATTGATAGAACCAATAATAACCATAGGAGGATATTTAGGAATATCATGATCACTCTCTGCATCCACAGAAAAATATTCTTTTCTTATTACCCAATTTTATAATGTTTTTCACTATCATCATATTCTTATTGATCAATTACCACTTTTAGATCAGGACTAATAACCACCATGTCCTTAGGTGTGGTCATTTGATCAATAAGTTTGAATTCATTATACAATTTCTCATTATCTCTTACCCTTCAATTGTCCTGGGATTCCATCTCACATTAACACTTTTGAAAATTGTATTTGATAAGAAACAACACCACACTTATCTTCATCTTCTTCTCCTTCTTTTAAATATCTCGTCGCATCTAAAATGGAAGAAATCATCTTATCATATATTCAAGATTTATTTGTTCAAATATTCTTGCACATAAAATACATATGAATCATGAAAAATATACCAAGATTGATCATTTTCCTTTGTTTCATCATAAAACAAATTTAAACATGCTAATATCTCATGGTATTGAAATCTCTCTTTCTATGACACATAACACGTTTCACAAACATGAATGAAAAATTACATTCTCTATTGAGTTCAGCATATATAGGTATCCTAAGGGTTCATCTATAGTAAATTGTACTAGAGCATATTTATATTTTAACGTTTCACTATTACATGGAATACTTCCTTCAAAATCCTCTATACCTCTTTATGTGGCACTTTTAATCACTATTACCATTTTTTAGAAGAGAATGAGATCACTTATCCATCAATGTGACTTCTTATCGCACCATGTTTCTTTCTGAAAATAGACATTTAATTATAATATAAATAATATACTATCCTCAGGTAATATATATGATGATTTAATGTAAACCATTTAATCTACTTGTGATTTTATATAACATTCAAAACTAGCATATTGTCAGATGGTATCCATTTCACATCGATTACCTTTTCTACTTTGAAAAATGTTTTCCCTAATGTGGGTTCTACGAAAAAATATCCAAATTGTTGGTAGAATATTTGTGGTTATTAGACTATTTAACCTCTTGTATATTGAATAATCTACTAAATTCACATGATCAATTTGAATCATTTGAAGGCTTAAGGGAGAAATAAAATATGATCAGTCCGAGTGTAAGGAAAAAAGATCGGGAGGTCAAGGGTTTAAGGTTGTGAATCCACATGATTTAGCTTTAGAGATTTACCATTTAGGGATTCCATAAAATAATAAATAAATTTAAAACATTAAATATTTAATCATGAAAATAATTGAAATGGTAATAAAAAACAATAATAACAAAAAGTACGGTGAATCATTCTGCAGTGAATCCTCAATAGTGAAAAATCAAGAGTGACTCATCAATGGTTAATCATCTACAATGACTCATCAATGGGGACTTCCCAGTGGTGAATGATCAACAGTCACTAATCAACAGTGACTCACTAATGGTGACCCACCAATGACGACTCATCAATGGTGACTTGAAAACATTGAATTATCAACATAGAGTCATCTACAATGAATCCTCAATGGTGACTCATCAATGATGACTCATCAAAAGTTAATCATCAATGGTGACTCATCAATTTTGGATTTCCTATAGTGACATATCATAACAAAACTTATCATCCTAATTCATGTTTGATTTAGTTTAATATTTTATAATTTAATGGTTGTGTGATGATATCAGCAAGATAGTATTTATTTCTAATAAATTTTAAAGTTACATCACATTTTTTATAATGATCGCTGGAAAATTGATGTCCTACGTCAATTTTATCTATTCTATAATGAGAAATTTTTATGTTTGGAAAACTTTTATTCCACCTGTGATATCACAATTTATATGGAATTTTATAAATTGGTATCAGTGGTCTAGAAAAGTTTGTTTCATCTAAAATATTTCTGCATTATAACTTCTGGAAGCTATGTATTCATCTTTAGTAGTGGATAGTGAAATAGAATTTGTTTTCTTACTATACCATGATACTAGATATTTTCCTAATAAATGAAATGTTCCTAATTTTCTTTTTATGTATAACATAAAACCACCAATATCAATTTCTTAATAACATAATAAATCAAAATCATGAACTCTTAGATAGAAAAATCTTAAATTGGTTGTATATTTGAGGTATTTAAAAATTATTTAGATAGATAATAAGGGTGATTCATTCTCATTTTCTTGAAAGAGAGCACACATACACACAAGGAACATAATGTTAGGCCGACAAGAAGTTATGTACAATAGACATCTAATCATACTTCTATAATAAGTTTGATCTAGTGATTTTCCAACATTGTCAATATCTATTTTACATGTTGTACTCATGGGGGAATCAATAATTTTCGTGTTATCTAAGCCAAAAAGTTTTAAAAGATCATTAGTATATTTAATTTTATTGAACATAATTATTTTTTTATTTGAAAAATATTAAATCCAAGAAATAATTTGAGTTCACCCATTAAACTCATTTAAAATTTATTTTTCATTAGTTTTGAAAAATCGGTACATAGTTAATCGTTATTAGATCCAAAAATATTATCATATAAATATTTTTAAACTATTAAAACATATTTGAAAATTATATTTATAAAAATTGTTAGATAAGATATATATTTTTAAGAAAAATTAAAATAATAAAATAATTAATAATAACAAACAAAGCACTGTGATACTGTTTTAAACCATTTAAAAATGATTTGGAAAATGTAGATTAAGAAATGTAGGGGTTTTTGAAAAAAAATATCCCCAACTATAAATCCATTTTGTATAATATGAAATCTAAATGTTCTGTATGAAAGAGTAATACACCAGTGGATTCAATTCAAGCTATATATGAAAAAGTCTCATCACAATCAATACATTATTCTTGAGTAAAATCTTATGCAACTAATCCAACCTTGTTTCTAACTATAGTTCATGAATCATCAACCTAGTTTCAAAACACCCAATTTTTTCTAGTACGTAAGGTGTATTTAGGTCTATCAACAAGTTCCAAAACATTATTTCTCTCAACTTGATTAATTTCTTCTCATATAACTATTTCCCTAAATTCACCGTTGTTATCCTCATTAATGTTCTTAGTCTCACTCTATGACAATAAAGCTTGGTGTTCAATTTTTTTACTAAGGGAATCAATTTTTTTGTTTACCTCAATATTGGATTCCTATTACAACATTTAATTTTGGTTTCTATGAGTCAAAATGATAATTTGAAAAGAGGGGTTGGTTGTCTCATGATTTTGGTCAAGTTTGGGTTATAGGAGTTCACTGGGAGAACATTATGTCTATTTAAAAGAAATTTCACAAAGTTTATAATTTATATTCAAACCTGAGATGTCATCCTCAGGGATTTATATTATTATATTATGTTTATTGCGGCCGGTTTCAACAAATTTATTGTGAGTTTACTCTTATACTCTTTTAGTTAACTTATTAAATACTATATAAGCTTTTTTAAAGAATAATATTCAAGGAAAATTCTATCATAAATCATGGAAGAAATTTTTTCTAGATAATCCTTTGTATTAAAAATAAACAAATTGAAACCAAAATCATTGAAATAATTATCCTTTGGTTCTCTATTATTCAACAAATCATGAGGTATTATTTTTAAGAGAGTTATAATTAAGACCTTATTTATAGTTTACAAGTACGTATTAACAACCTCTTCCCAAAAGTAGATAGGTAAGATATACACATTTAGAATAGTCTAGGATATATCATAAATAGTTATGATTTATCATTCTATCACACTAATTTACTGTGGTGTCCTATGAGAAAAAAATGTGATTATAACCATAATGAGGAAAAAATTATTCTACGTTGTGATTTGAAAATTCCAAAACATTATCAATTATTATAGTATTAATCTTAATTCAACTATGGTTTTATACATATTTGGAATAATTAATAAATTAATAACGAGATTCACTTTTTTGATAGATAAAGAATACCCATGTGTATCTAGTTATATTATCTACAAGGAAATAGACAAAATGTTTTCCATATAATCCAAAATCACGAGGAAGTATATAGTGGTCCATGAAAACAAAATATAGAGGATTAGATATTGAAACATCATTAAAATATTTATAATAAATCTTATGATGTTTTCTTTTTTGGAAGGGATCACAAACTCTATCATTTGATAATTTATTCTTTCGTAGATTTCTAACAAACAATTTTCCAGTTCTATTTCATAGTGATTGAATATTTTAATGGCCTAGTATATTATACCAAAAACCAAGAATCATTCTGAAAGACACTCTAATATGAAATATTTTTAGAAAATAAATAATTTAAAATAATAGAATAAAAATTTTATTTTCGTAAAACAGTAAATATTAAAACAATTTTATCATTAAAAACCTGATAGAAATTGTTTTCAGTTATTACATAAAATCCATCATCCAATATTTGATAAATTCTATATATAATATATTCTAATATATCTACATATAAGTATTTAGAAATTAATATTGAATTATAATTATAGATTTAGAAAATCCCAATGATATTCCCTTTAGAATTTTCATTAAAAGTGACATGACCACCATCACATTTGATCAAATTCTTGAAGTTTGAATACAAACCAAAAATATTTCTAGATCATCCAATGTCCATATATCATAGGTTGTTTCTAAAGGATTCTAAATAGGTTTCTTAAAAAACAATTTTTATAACAAAAATGAATTTGGTACCCAAATCTTCTGGAGTACATGTATGTTAGTAATAATAGATTTCGACACCCATAATTTCCTAATGGGTTTATTATAAATATATTGTATAATTTTCAAAATAAATAATTTATTAGGTATATTTGAGAGGAAACTGGTAATATATGAATTTTTAGAACTTCTACTGGACGTGAATATGGTTTTTGGAATTTTTCACTACCTGAGTTGATTACCTAAGCGAGTTATATAATTGGGAAAAACATTTATTCCCTGTATTTGATTTTGTGTTATCTTAATGTTGGAAAACCTTATATGTATATCTATAGATATTTATTTTAAAACATTAATTTATTTTTCTCTTTAAAAAATTATTCATTTTTC